>JARPMR010000001.1:18079199-19304907 GCA_029955525.1 Oeneis ivallda | reverse complement strand
GGGGAGATATGTCCGGGTGGGGTATTCGAGTAGGGAAAAATTATGACATTTCGGAAAAACAAGATGGCGGCCGACGTGATTCTTGCAACTCTTTTGTTTTCCAACCGATTTCTTTGAAATTTTGGATTATTGTAGAAATTAGTAAACGATTAACAGAAAAAGTGAAAAAAATTAAAAAAACAAGATGGCGGCCGAGCTGTGACGTCTCGAATTTCCGACCCCTCTCCTCTAAAATTTTGTATGAAAAAAATTTTTTTCACCCATGGTGTCGTATAGAGCTCAAAGAATGTGACTCGGAGAAAGGTGGAGAGAGCTGATGAGTGAGCAGTTCGCAGACGGGCGAGGGGCACGGCCAGGGTATAGAAGATAGGTGGAGGGTGCTCGACCATATGTCATTCGAAACCTCGAGCAGTTGCCAGTGAATTGAAAAAAAATTCCAAAATGGCGGAAAAAAAATGGCGGCAAATTTTGTCCGTCTCTCTCTCGGAGACTATAAAAGATGGAGGAGCGGTTTCTCGACAAAAGATGATCAAAACCCGGAGGTCTACCTGGTGAGTAGGAAAAAAATTCAAGATGGCGGATTTTTTTTTTTTTCATACAAAATGTATGGGGAATATTGAAGGGACTAGCAGTTGGGAACTATGCAAGACAATGAGTTTGATAGGTTCATAGGGCTTTTTTCTTTTTCTTTTTTTTTTTTCATTTTACATTTGCTTTTTTTCTTCTTTTTCTTTTTTTTTTCTTTTTTTTTTTCTTTTTCATTTGTGAATGAGGAGCACGGCCAGGTTATTGCAGATAGGTGGGGTGTGCTCGAACAAATTTTTTGGCAAAAGATGACCAGAATCCGAAGGTCTACTTGATGAGTAAAAAAATCGCGGTCCGCTTTAGCGGGCCGCGCACCCACGCGCCCTACTTGTAGTAATAACACTTCCCGCGAGCTGCTTTAGCAGCTCGCGCACCGAGCGAAATAAATAAAGCCGAACAATCGCGGTCCGCTTTAGCGGGCCGCGCACCCACGCGCCCTACTTGTAGCAATAACACTTCCCGCGAGCTGCTTTAGCAGCTCGCGCACCGAGCAAATGCTAGTTATTATAATATATATAGCTCGATTACCACTGACTGATTCACTCACTCACTGACTGATTGACACGATTGTTCTCCTAGAAAGAGACGGAAAACGATACAATGATGTAGGGGAGATATGTCCGGGTGGGGGATTCGAGTGGGGAAAAATTATGACATTTCGGAAAAACAAGATGGCGGCCGACGTGAATCTTGCAACTCTTTTGTTTTCCAACCGATTTCTTTGAAATTTTGGATTATTGTAGAAATTAGTAAACGATTAACAGAAAAAGTGAAAAAAATTAAAAAAACAAGATGGCGGCCGAGCTGTGACGTCTCAAATGTCCACCCCTCTCCTGTAAAATTTTGTATGAAAAAAATTTTTTTCACCCATGGTGTCGTATAGAGCTCAAAGAATGTGACTCGGAGAAAGGTGGAGAGAGCTGATGAGTGAGGAGTTCGGAGACGGGCGAGGGGCACGGCCAGGGTATAGAAGATAGGTGGAGGGTGCTCGACCAAATGTCATTCGAAACCTCGAGCAGTTGCCAGTGAGTTGAAAAAAAATTCCAAAATGGCGGAAAAAAAATGGCGGCAAATTTTGTCCGTCTCTCTCTCGGAGACTATAAAAGATGGAGGAGCGGTTTCTCGACAAAAGGTGATCACAACCCGGAGGTCTACCTGGTGAGTAGGAAAAAAATTCAAGATGGCGGATTTTTTTTTTTACATACAAAATGTATGGGGAATATTGAAGGGACTAGAAGTTGGGAACTATGCAAGACATTGATTTTGATAGGTTCATAGGGCTTTTTTTCTTTTTCTTTTTTTTCATTTTACATTTGCTTTTTTTTCTTTTTTTTCTTTTTTTTTCTTTTTTTTTTCTTTTTCTTTTGTGAATGAGGAGCACGGCCAGGTTATTGCAGATAGGTGGGGTGTGCTCGAACAAATTTTTTGGCAAAAGATGACCAGAATCTACTTGAGTAAAAAAATCGCGGTCCGCTTTAGCGGGCTTCCCGCGACACTTACTACTAACACTACTAACACTTCCCGCGAGCTGCTTTAGCAGCTCGCGCACCGAGCGAAATAAATAAAGCCGAACAATCGCGGTCCGCTTTAGCGGGCCGCGCACCCACGCGCCTTACTTTTAGTAAAACACTTCCCGCGAGCTGCTTTAGCAGCTCGCGCACCGAGCAAACGCTAGTTATAATATATATAGCTCGATTACCACTGACTGACTGACACACTCACTGATTGACATAATTGTTCTCCTAGAAAGAGACAAAAAACGATAGAATGATGTAGGGGAGATATGTCCGGGTGGGGGATTCGAGTGGGGAAAAATTATGACATTTCGGAAAAACAAGATGGCGGCCGACGTGAATCTTGCAACTCTTTTGTTTTCCAACCGATTTCTTTGAAATTTTGGATTATTGTAGAAATTAGTAAACGATTAACAGAAAAAGTGAAAAAAATTAAAAAAACAAGATGGCGGCCGAGCTGTGACGTCTCAAATTTCCGACCCCTCTCCTGTAAAATTTTGTATGAAAAAAATTTTTTCACCCATGGTGTCGTATAGAACTCCTATAATGTGACTCGGCGAAAGGTGGAGAGAGCTGATGAGTGAGGAGTTCGGAGACGGGTGAGGGGCACGGCCAGGGTATTGAAGATAGGTGGAGGGTGCTCGACCAAATGTCATTCGAAACCTCGAGCAGTTGCCAGTGAGTTGAAAAAAAATTCCAAAATGGCGGAAAAAAAATGGCGGCAAATTTTGTCCGTCTCTCTCTCGGAGACTATAAAAGATGGAGGAGCGGTTTCTCGACAAAAGATGATCAAAACCCGGAGGTCTACCTGGTGAGTAGGAAAAAAATTCAAGATGGCGGATTTTTTTTTTTCCATACAAAATGTATATGGGGAATATTGAAGGGACTAGAAGTTGGGAACTATGCAAGACATTGATTTTGATAGGTTCATAGGGCTCTTTTTCTTTTTCTTTTTTTTCATTTTACATTTGTTTTTTTTGTTTTTTTTCATTTTTTTTTCTTTTTTTTTTTCTTTTTCTTTTGTGAATGAGGAGCACGGCCAGGTTATTGCAGATAGGTGGGGTGTGCTCGAACAAATTTTTTGGCAAAAGATGACCAGAATCCGAAGGTCTACTTGATGAGTAAAAAAATCGCGGTCCGCTTTAGCGGGCCGCGCACCCACGCGCCCTACTTGTAGTAATAACACTTCCCGCGAGCTGCTTTAGCAGCTCGCGCACCGAGCGAAATAAATATAGCCGAACAATCGCGGTCCGCTTTAGCGGGCCGCGCACCCACGCGCCCTACTTGTAGTAACAACACTTCCCGCGAGCTGCTTTAGCAGCTCGCGCACCGAGCAAACGCTAGTTATAATATATATAGCTCGATTACCACTGACACACTCACTGACTCACTCACTGATTGACAGGGTTGTTCTCCTAGAAGGAGACGGAAATCGATATAATGATGTTCGGGAGATGTGTTTGGGGGGGGGATTCGAGTAGGGGAAAATTATGACATTTCGGAAAAACAAGATGGCGGCCGACGTGAATCTTGCAACTCTTTTGTTTTCCGACCGATTTCTTTGAAATTTTGGATTATTGTAGAAATTAGTAAACGATTAACAGAAAAAGTGAAAAAAATTAAAAAAACAAGATGGCGGCCGAGCTGTGACGTCTCAAATTTCCGACCCCTCTCCTGTAAAATTTTGTATGAAAAAAATTTTTTTCACCCATGGTGTCGTATAGAGCTCAAAGAATGTGACTCGGAGAAAGGTGGAGGGAGCTGATGAGTGAGGAGTTCGGAGACGGGCGAGGGGCACGGCCAGGGTATAGAAGATAGGTGGAGGGTGCTCGACCAAATGTCATTCGAAACCTCGAGCAGTTGCCAGTGAGTTGAAAAAAAATTCCAAAATGGCGGAAAAAAAATGGCGGCAAATTTTGTCCGTCTCTCTCTCGGAGACTATAAAAGATGGAGGAGCGGTTTCTCGACAAAAGATGATCACAACCCGGAGGTCTACCTGGTGAGTAGGAAAAAAATTCAAGATGGCGGATTTTTTTTTTCCCCTCATACAAAATGTATGGGGAATATTGAAGGGACTAGAAGTTGGGAACTATGCAAGACATTGATTTTGATAGGTTCATAGGGCTTTTTTTCTTTTTCTTTTTTTTCATTTTACATTTGCTTTTTTTCTTTTTTTCTAATTTTTTTTTCTTTTTTTTTCTTTTTCTTTTGTGAATGAGGAGCACGGCCAGGTTATTGCAGATAGGTAGGGTGTGCTCGAACAAATTTTTTGGCAAAAGATGACCAGAATCCGAAGGTCTACTTGATGAGTAAAAAAATCGCGGTCCGCTTTAGCGGGCCGCGCACCCACGCGCCCTACTTGTAGTAATAACACTTCCCGCGAGCTGCTTTAGCAGCTCGCGCACCGAGCGAAATAAATAAAGCCGAACAATCGCGGTCCGCTTTAGCGGGCCGCGCACCCACGCGCCCTACTTGTAGCAATAACACTTCCCGCGAGCTGCTTTAGCAGCTCGCGCACCGAGCGAAATAAATAAAGCCGAACAATCGCGGTCCGCTTTAGCGGGCCGCGCACCCACGCGCCTTACTTATAGTAATAACACTTCCCGCGAGCTGCTTTAGCAGCTCGCGCACCGAGCAAACGCTAGTAATATATATAGCTCGATTACCACTGACTGACTGACTGATTCACTCACTCATTGACACAATTGTTCTCCTAGAAAGAGACAGAAAACGATAAAATGATGTACGGGAGATATGTCCGGGTAGGGGATTCGAGTGGGGAAAAATTATGACATTTCGGAAAAACAAGATGGCGGCCGACGTGAATCTTGCAACTCTTTTGTTTTCCAACCGATTTCTTTGAAATTTTGGATTATTGTAGAAATTAGTAAACGATTAACAGAAAAAGTGAAAAAAATTAAAAAAACAAGATGGCGGCCGAGCTGTGACGTCTCAAATTTCCGACCCCTCTCCTGTAAAATTTTGTATGAAAAAATTTTTTTTCACCCATGGTGTCGTATAGAGCTCAAAGAATGTGACTCGGAGAAAGGTGGAGAGAGCTGATGAGTGAGGAGTTCGGAGACGGGCGAGGGGCACGGCCAGGGTATACAAGATAGGTGGAGGGTGCTCGACCAAATGTCATTCGAAACCTCGAGCAGTTGCCAGTGAGTTGAAAAAAAATTCCAAAATGGCGGAAAAAAAATGGCGGCAAATTTTGTCCGTCTCTCTCTCGGAGACTATAAAAGATGGAGGAGCGGTTTCTCGACAAAAGATGATCAAAACCCGGAGGTCTACCTGGTGAGTAGGAAAAAAATTCAAGATGGCGGATTTTTTTTTTTCCCATACAAAATGTATGGGGAATATTGAAGGGACTAGAAGTTGGGAACTATGCAAGACATTGATTTCGATAGGTTCATAGGGCTTTTTTTCTTTTTCTTTTTTTTCATTTTACATTTGCTTTTTTTTTCTTTTTTTTCATTTTTTTTCTTTTTTTTTCTTTTTCTTTTGTGAATGAGGAGCACGGCCAGGTTATTGCAGATAGGTGGGGTGTGCTCGAACAAATTTTTAGGCTATAAATGTCCAGAATCCGAAGGGCTACTTGATGAGTAAAAAAATCGCGGTCCGCTTTAGCGGGCCGCGCACCCACGCGCCCTACTTGTAGTAATAACACTTCCCGCGAGCTGCTTTTTATCATAGGGCTTATTTTCTTTTTCTTTTTTTTCATTTTACATTTGTTTTTTTTTTTTCTTTTTTTCATTTTTTTTTTCTTTTTTTTTGCTTTTTCTTTTGTGAATGAGGAGCACGGCCAGGTTATTGCAGATAGGTGGGGTGTGCTCGAACAAATTTTTTGGCAAAAGATGACCAGAATCCGAAGGGCTACTTGATGAGTAAAAAAATCGCGGTCCGCTTTAGCGGGCCGCGCACCCACGCGCCCTACTTGTAGTAATAACACTTCCCGCGAGCTGCTTTAGCAGCTCGCGCACCGAGCGAAATAAATAAAGCCGAACAATCGCGGTCCGCTTTAGCGGGCCGCGCACCCACGCGCCCTACTTGTAGTAATAACACTTCCCGCGAGCTGCTTAAGCAGCTCGCGCACCGAGCGAAATAAATTAAGCCGAACAATCGCGGTCCGCTTTAGCGGGCCGCGCACCCACGCGCCCTACTTTTAATAAAACACTTCCCGCGAGCTGCTTTAGCAGCTCGCGCACCGAGCGACATACTAGTTATAATATATATAGCTCGATTACCACTCACTGACTGACTGATTCACTCATTGACAGGGTTGTTCTCCTAGAAGGAGACGGAAAACGATACAATGATGTAGGGGAGATATGTCCGGGTGGGGGATTCGAGTTGGGGAAAATTATGACATTTCGGAAAAACAAGATGGCGCCCGACGTGAATCTTGCAACTCTTTTGTTTTCCAACCGATTTCTTTGAAATTTTGGATTATTGTAGAAATTAGTAAACGATTAACAGAAAAAGTGAAAAAAATTAAAAAAACAAGATGGCGGCCGAGCTGTGACGTCTCAAATTTCCGACCCCTCTCCTGTAAAATTTTGTATGAAAAAAATTTTTTTCACCCATGGTGTCGTATAGAGCTCAAAGAATGTGACTCGGAGAAAGGTGGAGAGAGCTGATGAGTGAGGAGTTCGGAGACGGGCGAGGGGCACGGCCAGGGTATAGAAGATAGGTGGAGGGTGCTCGACCAAATGTCATTCGAAACCTCGAGCAGTTGCCAGTGAGTTGAAAAAAAATTCCAAAATGGCGGAAAAAAAATGGCGGCAAATTTTGTCCGTCTCTCTCTCGGAGACTATAAAAGATGGAGGAGCGGTTTCTCGACAAAAGATGATCAAAACCCGAAGGTCTACCTGGTGAGTAGGAAAAAAATTCAAGATGGCGGATTTTTTTTTTCCATACAAAATGTATATGGGGAATATTGAAGGGACTAGAAGTTGGGAACTATGCAAGACATTGATTTTGATAGGTTCATAGGGCTCTTTTTCTTTTTCTTTTTTTTCATTTTACATTTGTTTTTTTTGTTTTTTTTTCATTTTTTTTTCTTTTTTTTTTTCTTTTTCTTTTGTGAATGAGGAGCACGGCCAGGTTATTGCAGATAGGTGGGGTGTGCTCGAACAAATTTTTTGGCAAAAGATGACCAGAATCCGAAGGTCTACTTGATGAGTAAAAAAATCGCGGTCCGCTTTAGCGGGCCGCGCACCCACGCGCCCTACTTGTAGTAATAACACTTCCCGCGAGCTGCTTTAGCAGCTCGCGCACCGAGCGAAATAAATATAGCCGAACAATCGCGGTCCGCTTTAGCGGGCCGCGCACCCACGCGCCCTACTTGTAGTAACAACACTTCCCGCGAGCTGCTTTAGCAGCTCGCGCACCGAGCAAACGCTAGTTATAATATATATAGCTCGATTACCACTGACACACTCACTGACTCACTCACTGATTGACAGGGTTGTTCTCCTAGAAGGAGACGGAAATCGATATAATGATGTTCGGGAGATGTGTTTGGGGGGGGGATTCGAGTAGGGGAAAATTATGACATTTCGGAAAAACAAGATGGCGGCCGACGTGAATCTTGCAACTCTTTTGTTTTCCGACCGATTTCTTTGAAATTTTGGATTATTGTAGAAATTAGTAAACGATTAACAGAAAAAGTGAAAAAAATTAAAAAAACAAGATGGCGGCCGAGCTGTGACGTCTCAAATTTCCGACCCCTCTCCTGTAAAATTTTGTATGAAAAAAATTATTTTCACCCATGGTGTCGTATAGAGCTCAAAGAATGTGACTCGGAGAAAGGTGGAGGGAGCTGATGAGTGAGGAGTTCGGAGACGGGCGAGGGGCACGGCCAGGGTATAGAAGATAGGTGGAGGGTGCTCGACCAAATGTCATTCGAAACCTCGAGCAGTTGCCAGTGAGTTGAAAAAAAATTCCAAAATGGCGGAAAAAAAATGGCGGCAAATTTTGTCCGTCTCTCTCTCGGAGACTATAAAAGATGGAGGAGCGGTTTCTCGACAAAAGATGATCACAACCCGGAGGTCTACCTGGTGAGTAGGAAAAAAATTCAAGATGGCGGATTTTTTTTTTCCCCTCATACAAAATGTATGGGGAATATTGAAGGGACTAGAAGTTGGGAACTATGCAAGACATTGATTTTGATAGGTTCATAGGGCTTTTTTTCTTTTTCTTTTTTTTCATTTTACATTTGCTTTTTTTCTTTTTTTCTAATTTTTTTTTCTTTTTTTTTCTTTTTCTTTTGTGAATGAGGAGCACGGCCAGGTTATTGCAGATAGGTAGGGTGTGCTCGAACAAATTTTTTGGCAAAAGATGACCAGAATCCGAAGGTCTACTTGATGAGTAAAAAAATCGCGGTCCGCTTTAGCGGGCCGCGCACCCACGCGCCCTACTTGTAGTAATAACACTTCCCGCGAGCTGCTTTAGCAGCTCGCGCACCGAGCGAAATAAATAAAGCCGAACAATCGCGGTCCGCTTTAGCGGGCCGCGCACCCACGCGCCCTACTTGTAGCAATAACACTTCCCGCGAGCTGCTTTAGCAGCTCGCGCACCGAGCGAAATAAATAAAGCCGAACAATCGCGGTCCGCTTTAGCGGGCCGCGCACCCACGCGCCTTACTTATAGTAATAACACTTCCCGCGAGCTGCTTTAGCAGCTCGCGCACCGAGCAAACGCTAGTAATATATATAGCTCGATTACCACTGACTGACTGACTGATTCACTCACTCATTGACACAATTGTTCTCCTAGAAAGAGACAGAAAACGATAAAATGATGTACGGGAGATATGTCCGGGTGGGGGATTCGAGTGGGGAAAAATTATGACATTTCGGAAAAACAAGATGGCGGCCGACGTGAATCTTGCAACTCTTTTGTTTTCCAACCGATTTCTTTGAAATTTTGGATTATTGTAGAAATTAGTAAACGATTAACAGAAAAAGTGAAAAAAATTAAAAAAACAAGATGGCGGCCGAGCTGTGACGTCTCAAATTTCCGACCCCTCTCCTGTAAAATTTTGTATGAAAAAATTTTTTTTCACCCATGGTGTCGTATAGAGCTCAAAGAATGTGACTCGGAGAAAGGTGGAGAGAGCTGATGAGTGAGGAGTTCGGAGACGGGCGAGGGGCACGGCCAGGGTATACAAGATAGGTGGAGGGTGCTCGACCAAATGTCATTCGAAACCTCGAGCAGTTGCCAGTGAGTTGAAAAAAAATTCCAAAATGGCGGAAAAAAAATGGCGGCAAATTTTGTCCGTCTCTCTCTCGGAGACTATAAAAGATGGAGGAGCGGTTTCTCGACAAAAGATGATCAAAACCCGGAGGTCTACCTGGTGAGTAGGAAAAAAATTCAAGATGGCGGATTTTTTTTTTCCCATACAAAATGTATGGGGAATATTGAAGGGACTAGAAGTTGGGAACTATGCAAGACATTGATTTCGATAGGTTCATAGGGCTTTTTTTCTTTTTCTTTTTTTTCATTTTACATTTGCTTTTTTTTTCTTTTTTTTCATTTTTTTTCTTTTTTTTTCTTTTTCTTTTGTGAATGAGGAGCACGGCCAGGTTATTGCAGATAGGTGGGGTGTGCTCGAACAAATTTTTAGGCAATAAATGTCCAGAATCCGAAGGGCTACTTGATGAGTAAAAAAATCGCGGTCCGCTTTAGCGGGCCGCGCACCCACGCGCCCTACTTGTAGTAATAACACTTCCCGCGAGCTGCTTTAGCAGCTCGCGCACCGAGCGAAATAAATAAAGCCGAACAATCGCGGTCCGCTTTAGCGGGCCGCGCACCCACGCGCCCTACTTGTAGCAATAACACTTCCCGCGAGCTGCTTTAGCAGCTCGCGCACCGAGCGAAATAAATAAAGCCGAACAATCGCGGTCCGCTTTAGCGGGCCGAGTACCCACGCGCCCTACTTCTAGCAATAACACTTCCCGCGAGCTGCTTTAGCAGCTCGCGCACCGAGCGAAATAAATAAAGCCGAACAATCGCGGTCCGCTTTAGCGGGCCGCGCACCCACGCGCCTTACTTTTAGTAAAACACTTCCCGCGAGCTGCTTTAGCAGCTCGCGCACCGAGCGAAATACTAGTTTTAATTATAATATATATAGCTCGATTACCACTGACTGACTGATTCACTGACTGATTGACACGATTGTTCTCCTAGAAAGATGTCTCTTTTTCTGTCGAAAACGATACAATGATGTAGGGGAGATATGTCCGGGTGGGGGATTCGAGTAGGGAAAAATTATGACATTTCGGAAAAACAAGATGGCGGCCGACGTGATTCTTGCAACTCTTTTGTTTTCCAACCGATTTCTTTGAAATTTTGGATTATTGTTGAAATTAGTAAACGATTAACAGAAAAAGTGAAAAAAATTAAAAAAACAAGATGGCGGCCGAGCTGTGACGTCTCAAATTTCCAACCACTCTCCTGTAAATTTTTGTATGAAAAATTTTTTTTCACCCATGGTGTCGTATAGAGCTCAAAGAATGTGACTCGGAGAAAGGTGGAGAGAGCTGATGAGTGAGGAGTTCGGAGACGGGCGAGGGGCACGGCTAGGGTATAGAAGATAGGTGGAGGGTGCTCGACCAAATGTCATTCGAAACCTCGAGCAGTTGCCAGTGAGTTGAAAAAAAATTCCAAAATGGCGGAAAAAAAATGGCGGCAAATTTTGTCCGTCTCTCTCTCGGAGACTATAAAAGATGGAGGAGCGGTTTCTCGACAAAAGATGATCAAAACCCGGAGGTCTACCTGGTGAGTAGGAAAAAAATTCAAGATGGCGGATTTTTTTTCCATACTAAATGTATGGGGAATATTGAAGGGACTAGAAGTTGGGAACTATGCAAGACATTGATTTTGATAGGATCATAGGGCTTATTTTCTTTTTCTTTTTTTTCATTTTACATTTGTTTTTTTTTTTCTTTTTTTCATTTTTTTTTTTCTTTTTTTTTGCTTTTTCTTTTGTGAATGAGGAGCACGGCCAGGTTATTGCAGATAGGTGGGGTGTGCTCGAACAAATTTTTTGGCAAAAGATGACCAGAATCCGAAGGGCTACTTGATGAGTAAAAAAATCGCGGTCCGCTTTAGCGGGCCGCGCACCCACGCGCCCTACTTGTAGTAATAACACTTCCCGCGAGCTGCTTTAGCAGCTCGCGCACCGAGCGAAATAAATAAAGCCGAACAATCGCGGTCCGCTTTAGCGGGCCGCGCACCCACGCGCCCTACTTGTAGTAATAACACTTCCCGCGAGCTGCTTAAGCAGCTCGCGCACCGAGCGAAATAAATTAAGCCGAACAATCGCGGTCCGCTTTAGCGGGCCGCGCACCCACGCGCCCTACTTTTAATAAAACACTTCCCGCGAGCTGCTTTAGCAGCTCGCGCACCGAGCGACATACTAGTTATAATATATATAGCTCGATTACCACTCACTGACTGACTGATTCACTCATTGACAGGGTTGTTCTCCTAGAAGGAGACGGAAAACGATACAATGATGTAGGGGAGATATGTCCGGGTGGGGGATTCGAGTTGGGGAAAATTATGACATTTCGGAAAAACAAGATGGCGCCCGACGTGAATCTTGCAACTCTTTTGTTTTCCAACCGATTTCTTTGAAATTTTGGATTATTGTAGAAATTAGTAAAGGATTAACAGAAAAAGTGAAAAAAATTAAAAAAACAAGATGGCGGCCGAGCTGTGACGTCTCAAATTTCCGACCCCTCTCCTGTAAAATTTTGTATGAAAAAAATTTTTTTCACCCATGGTGTCGTATAGAGCTCAAAGAATGTGACTCGGAGAAAGGTGGAGAGAGCTGATGAGTGAGGAGTTCGGAGACGGGCGAGGGGCACGGCCAGGGTATAGAAGATAGGTGGAGGGTGCTCGACCAAATGTCATTCGAAACCTCGAGCAGTTGCCAGTGCGTTGAAAAAAAATTCCAAAATGGCGGAAAAAAATGGCGGCAAATTTTGTCCGTCTCTCTCTCGGAGACTATAAGAGATGGAGGAGCGGTTTCTCGACAAAAGATGATCAAAACCCGAAGGTCTACCTGGTGAGTAGGAAAAAAATTCAAGATGGCGGATTTTTTTTTTCATACAAAATGTATGGGGAATATTGTAAGGGACTAGAAGTTGGGAACTATGCAAGACATTGATTTTGATAGGTTCATAGGGCTTTTTTTCTTTTTCTTTTTTTTTCATTTTACATTTGCTTTTTTTCTTTTTTTTCATTTTTTTTTCTTTTTTTTTCTTTTTCTTTTGTGAATGAGGAGCACGGCCAGGTTATTGCAGATAGGTGGGGTGTGCTCGAACAAATTTTTTGGCAAAAGATGACCAGAATCCGAAGGTCTACTTGATGAGTAAAAAAATCGCGGTCCGCTTTAGCGGGCCGCGCACCCACGCGCCCTACTTGTAGTAATAACACTTCCCGCGAGCTGCTTTAGCAGCTCGCGCACCGAGCGAAATAAATAAAGCCGAACAATCGCGGTCCGCTTTAGCGGGCCGCGCACCCACGCGCCCTACTTGTAGCAATAACACTTCCCGCGAGCTGCTTCAGCAGCTCGCGCACCGAGCGAAATAAATAAAGCCGAACAATCGCGGTCCGCTTTAGCGGGGCTCTATGCGGCTGTCGTACATTTGCGGACTGTGAGCTCCTCTGGCCATGACATGTCCCATGTCATGGAGACATGTCATGTCGTGGAGACATGTCCCAGGGGAGTTGAATCCCGCCGACTGCGCTTCCCGCGGCTGTGAAGCCCCTTCTTTGGTTGACCATCCGCTGTGGTGGCGGCCCAGTTGGTTGACTGAGTCTCCGTCATCCTGGCCCCAGAATAAATACTCCGAGCCGATTGAATTTCCTGACCTGATCCGGTCCAATTGAGGGCCGTAACATTGCATGTACGATACTGGTACGCGATATTGGTACGCGATACTCATAACATGAGAATGCATATGTTACGGTAAATGTGATAGATGTGATAATTTAGTGGGTAAGTATCAAAGGTAACAAACTCCAAAGTAACTACTTTGGAGTTTGTTACCTTTGATAATTACCCACTAAATTATTAATAATTTTCGGTAATAATTAATAATTACCTCACCATTTGGTAAATTTGATAAATACTGTAGTGAATGCAGTCGGTCAACGACTTCGGCACAGAATATATAAAAGTGACGCCGGCCGCTTAGGCTCAGTCGTGCCTTGACCACCGTGCAAGCACTATAATTCCGATCAATAAAACAAATGTTTTATTTAAACACCACAAAAGTGGCGACGAGGCGAGGATCGAACTATGTGAGTAATTCAAATATTTTTTTTGGAAGTACATAATATCAGCTTTCAAAGAAGGACTGAGTGTTTACATTTACTTGTTATTCGAACAGTTGTGTTCCCACACAATAATTATTTTTTGTAATGATATAATTCAATAAGATAGATTATTAATTATAAATTAAAAAATAATATGTTTTAACATAATATTTTTGAGCAATTAATTTAAACGCCTACCTACATAATTACTGGCTAAAGTATTGGCATAATTATAACTTTTGTTGTGTACCGACACAAAATATGAGTGTTTAGTTTATCACTAATCCTATAAGTTTAAGGCGTAAATAATAGGGTAAAGCACTGTTCGGATAACCAAGTTAAAATAATTAATAGTTATTAATAAAAATAGAAAACAAAAGCAAAACTATTCAAAATCTAATGAAGTTAGTTTTGTGGAATTGTACCTAAATAGTAAGTTGGTAAACATATTGCTATAATATTACATGGTCTACACTCAATAGCATGCAAATATTAAAAAGTACCTACCTAGGTACTCATTTAACAAAAAACTGGACGAACTTAATTAATTCCAGGCGAGTTTTGAAACAAAACCCATGTTAAAAATATATCGGTTGTGCAGAGATTAACTACCGTCAATGCATTGACAAACAAAAGAAGAATAAGCAAAAGAAGGTTGTTATTGTATCGTAGTGATTACCTAACCTAACCTACAGATAGTTAATTTCCACGTTAACTTCATTTATTCATTCATTTTAACCCAAAATAATACGAAGTAATAAAAATCCACTTCCAACTCAAAAGCAATACCTACCTATGATAGGTAGGTTAACACATAATACAATATCATTGAGTGGTGGATGTGGGTACGTTTATTTCTGAACATACCTATTGCAAATACCTGATACAGTGAGTACCAGCTGCGAAATGGTCTATAAATGATTGCTACAGTGTAACGATCGTAACCAACTGCGATTGGCCGACACTCTGTCGATATTGGCTAAAGTTGCTGTGGTGAGGAGAATATGCCATATAAATTGAGATGAGATGAGAAAAGCAATGATATTGTGGCGCAATAATTGCTGCAATTTTTCCGGAATTGACCAACTGTTACCATTTTATCAAGTTAATCAGTGTAATTGTAATGTTTTTTAAAAAAATGTATTTATTTTGCATTTTTTTATTCCTACCTTTAATATCGTATTATGTATTAATTAAAATACAAATATGAATAGAAAATTTGTAAAGTATTTATGTTTTATGGCTAAAGTCTCCAGCCAAAGGTAACGTAAAGGTAATTTAAAGGTAAAATTAGATTTAATAATAAGACCCCAAGATAACAATGAGCTAATGCTCACGCTATTGCTAATAATAAATAATTTATTAGGGGGTCATGCTTGATACCAAAGCGCTATGCCAGTTACAATACTGTTGCTTAAATGTAAGCAAAGAGCCACGCACATTGCTTGATACCAAAGGGCTATGCCAGTCACAATACTGTTTGCTTAAATGTAAGCAAAGAGCCATGCACATAAAATAATAATGGTATCTCAGGGCTATGTTGCTTAATGTAAGCACAGAGCCACGCACATAAAATAATAATAATGGTATCTCAGGGCTATGTTGCTTAAATGTAAGCAAAGAGCCACGCACATAAAATAATAATGATATTTAATCGTATCTCAGGGCTATGCGGTCGATTAAAATGTAAGCAAAGAGCCACGTATACAAAATTATCAAAATATCCATTATATTCAGTAAGATATTGTTACTGGAAAAACCACACCATAAATATTGTAATTTATAGACTTTTATAATTGCAATGGTGATGGATTCGCGATGACAAAGTTTATGTATGTTTTGAAACATCAAAAAAAAATAGGCGAGCTATTTTCTTCATATTACTACTGTAGTATCACTACAGGTGCCAGAGATTTATTTTAATTTGCTCTAAACTCAAAGAAACAAAGCCGTAGTTGCAATTTATTGAGGTTTTAACCATTGAGAATAAGAATGATTTTTCATTGTTAATAAAAAAAAAGGAGACGTTTGATATTTTAATTATAATTTAACATTATTTTGTATTTCTTTGTCATATTTAATATGGAAAAGGGAATTTTGAAAGACTCCTTTTAATTATATATTGAGAACAACTTATTTTCAATAAATTGAAACAGCTTTTACCTAGCCTGGCCGAAAAAAAATTACTAAAATTTACAATAACCAAAATTACTTGATCTTATCAAACAATAGGTACTATCAAAAAAATGAATATACAATTAAATAAAGAAAGGCAAAATAATAATAATAATTTAAAACCTTATATTTCAAAAAAAACCAACAATGAAATTTTTTGATTGCTGTGATAAATGTATAAAATCGTAAATACGATAAATAAGAAGATAGTCTTATGATAAATAAAATTGCATACTACATATATGTAGGTATTTATATATTATGTTGTAATGAAGAAAGATGAAAGATCAAAAAAAAAAGATGGGCGATATTTTAATAAACCAATTTAGCAATTTAAGATTGCAGTCTACACACAAAAGAAAACAAAAATATTAATAAGAAACAACAAGTAGGCTGTTCACATACATTATGAAAAATTGGAAAAAAACCAACCTTCTCGATATATCTACCCACCGTTGGGTGGTGAACTTAACAAATTGTTAATTATTTAAAAAAAAGTGATATTTTTTTATAACATGGCAATGCAAACAATGGCGGTGGATAAATTAATCACCATACAGGCCTGTCAAACAAATCGCTAGAGCAAAGTTATGATAAGATAAACAAGTAGGCGATAATTGGAGAAAACCGTTCGGGTCCGATTGATTATAAACGAGCTATTGGGACGATGTATTGCTCAGATTAAGTTTTTCCAAATTAGATAAAAATATATTACCACTTTTAGTACTTGTATTTGTTCTGACATTAGAGATAGATTTTTGAAATCTCTTGTACTCAAAAATGCACGTTTCAGAGTATTTTCATTAAGATGCTGGTAGAATACCGAATAAGAGTACCAATGAATGTTATGGATTACAGTGCATTATAGAATATAATATACACTAATTTCACATAGATTTTATTCAATAATTAATGCTCGGCAATTCCTTAAGATAAACTATTGGTATACTATTATATTAAATGTAATAATTGTTCTCGAAGAAGTCAGCCAATTCGCATTAGGCCAGTGTGGTGGAGTATGGCCTATAACCCTTCTCTGAAAGGAGACCTGCGCTCAGTAGTGAGCCGTTGATGGGTTGTTAATGATGATAATGATGAAATGTAATAATGATTATAAACATGAATATTGCCACGATAGTAACCAAAGGTAAAAAAATTTAAATTGTAAAGAACTTCCATAATGAATGCCCCACTATATGAATGACATATATATTATGTCATAATCCTTTTTATAATAATTAAAACAAAAAAAAAGACCAGCAGCGCAATCTTTTCAAGCGTCTCTTGTAATGGTCTAGATTAGCGAAAATAATCCACATGAGGGTTGTTTATGGTTATGTAAGCTCCAGCCAGTTGAGAATAAGAACTTATAATATAGTAGCTATATAATAACTACAAATACAAACAAATAATTAGATACTAAAAATATAACACAACACTTTTGAGTTATTATTCTTAACTAGTTACAGTCCCATTAATTAAAATTTTAATGGGGTTCATCGAAACTCCAATTATGTACCTATAATATCTGCATAATATTAAAAGATGTCCCAGAGACGTTTCTTAATCACTTCGCTGATCGATCAGTCATTTTATGTTTACGTATTGCAAACTTGCAGTGACCTGTTAATACTTATAGTTTTATTAAGTAATCATTGATGTGGTCATTTTACGATATTTTGATATTCAATAATATTGCGTCTTAAAGTTAAAGACTTTCTCGGGGTTCATCTATCCTGCAACCATACCCGTGAAAATGGTAATCGCTACCAGTAGCATTTTTATTTGTATACCTTTAAAAGCTTGAAATCAGACAGCCTGAGTTGAAAAGAAGGAAGGAGGATAGAGGAAGAAAGTTAAACATTTTGTAACAAAAGAAATAATATTTTCCAATATAAATGTTTCACCGTACATAGCCGACCAAGCAAGCGAGGTCCGGTCATAATCTAAACATAGCTTGTTACAGTTTAATGATTACTGATTTTAAAGATCTTGTAACATTTTCTCTGATGTAGTTTGTACACTAAAGTTATGTTTCCTGTTATACTTAAAATGAAATACTAAGATGTTATAAGTTGTTTTGACAATATTGTTAATGTAATTTTAATTACTAGGTCAAAATAATTAATAAACAGTTGTTGACAAAGTTGCATATGAGCAATCTGCTTTGTATTCAGCTGTTAATAGTAGTTATAGTACTTAATAGTTGTAATATTTTGTTGTTGAAAAGAGCAACTGCTGAGTTTCTTGCCGGCTCTTCTCAGCAGAATCAGCTTTCCGAACCGGTGGTAGAATCATGATGTAACAAGAGTAACAAGTTGGCTTCTATAAGGTGAATAATGTTGAATCGAATTAATTATTGTATAGAATTATATTTTCTATTAATTACATTGTTACATACATTTAAAATTGAAATAAAGAAGGGATGTAGTGAATGCAGTCGGTCAACGACTTCGGCACAGAATATATAATAGTGACGCCGGCCGCTTAGGCTCAGTCGTGCCTTGACCACCGTGCAAGCACTATAATTCCGATCAATAAAACAAATGTTTTATTTAAACACCACAAATACTATGAATTTCATCACTTTTATCGGTTTTTATTAATAATTCACTGTTGTCTTTGGTAAAAGTGATGAAACAAACGAGAAACACTCTGACAAACCCTCTAAACCCCACCCGACTCCTTTCTCCAGCTACCTTTAACTTCACCAACAGGAAGGATTTTTGGGTGCAAGTATAGGAATACTTGCACCCAAAAATCGAATACTCGCACTTTAAGGGTTCCGTTAAAAAAAATGAAATTAAAATATTTTCATGTACTTACCCTTGGAAATATTTTAATTTAATTTTTTTAATTTAATTTAATTTTTATTATTTGTTGTTATAGCGGCAATAGAAATACATAATATGTGAAAATTTTATTATTACGGTTTTATTATTATAGACCGGTATTTACATCATAATAAACGGTTTACGAGATACAGCCCGCTGACAGACGGACGGACGGACGGACGGACGGAAGGACGGACAGAGTAGGCTTAGTAATAGGGTCCCGTTGGTACCCATTGTCCTTAAAAACTTACTCCAAAATATCGACTAGATTTGGCTAGGGCACATTACTTTATTAACAGTCACCCATCTTGAAAATAGTAAAGATAGATATTAAATTCGCTTAGTCAAACACCATACACTTTTATGTGATAAAAATATAATAATATTTTATTCAATATCATAATATTTATTCAATATATAATAAAACGACAGCCTCGTAAGTAATCGATCACTTTCACCCCTCGTAGAACAATGTACTATTTTTAACATAGTTTCGGCTTTTCAAATTAACTCATACCGAGTTTATTCTGTACGTATAAATTTTAACTCTCCAATTCGAATACATAATTTTCCATTCCGCTTTGACGGGACTTTCAATGAAACAGGCTCCCGGACCTTAAGGGCACCAAACGAAAAATGTAGAAATTATAGGTGAGCAACACTAATAATGACTGGTCGACTTATTTGTATTTGGGCTACTTTTAAAGTAAAGTTTTTGGGAACTAATTGCTGGCATATAAAAAACATTTTATTGCTTAGCTTCGTGAATTAATGCGAATGTAAGGTAAGGCGCATACATATAACTTTTACATCGACTAAACTGTTTAGTCGAGTTGTGTACTTTTCGTGAATTCCACACAACTAAACTATATTCAAAAGCAAATCGATAAGGCATTTTGATTTTTTTGTCGAGCAACTATCGTGTTGATAGTTTGCGGACATTCTATGATCGCAGTACATTCCTATAAATTTATGAAACACAACTAAATAGTTGTTCAACTAAAAGTTGTATATTTGCGCTAGGCCAAACGTGTCAAGGCGCGGGGCTAGCACTATCGGTCTAACCAAGGTATCAGCCAGTGGCGAAGACCCCACTACGAATCAGTATGTATGCTATCCAGATCTTTTAAACTATTACCACACAAAAAAATTTCTCCCAGAAATACTTACTGTTGGTTGTACATTTCTTCTTAACTATCTTGGCTCGTCGCGTCTTGGAAACTGGAACAATATGAAGTGCCTATTGAATAATTTAATTAACACGTGTAAATTAAACTAATAATTTACAACACACTAAACTTTGGAATGAAATGTACTTGATGACAGACTATAAGCGCGGGGGTATAATTATATTGTTTTTCTGCATACAAGTCAAACAGCCTGTTTCAGCCGGGTTCTTCTGGTTTGGGGGCCGCCCGTTTTACCGTCGAGCTATCGGGAATTTACCTTCGTATACTAATGAATACGAAGGTTCATAGTAAGGGTAATAACCTAGCTAGATCGATTTATCACCCCCGAAACCCCCTGCGTACCAAATTATTGTAATACAAGAATTGCTCGTTTAAAGATATTAGATTAGATTTATTGCTTAGCTTCGTGAATTAACGAATGTAACGTGTCAAGCCGCGGGGGTAGCACTATCGGTCTAACCAAGGTATCGGCCAGTGGCGAAGACCCCACTATGAAAACTATTTTTAAACTATTACCACACAAAAAAAATTCACCCAGAAATACTTACTGTTGGTTGTACATTTCTTCTTAACTATCTTGGCTTGTCGCGTCTTGGAAACTGGAACAATATGAAGTGCCTATTGAATAATTTAATTAACACGTGTAAATTAAACTAATAATTTTCAACACACTAAACTTTGGAATGAAATGTACTTGATGACAGACTATAAGCGCGGGGGTATAATTATAATGTTTTTCTGCATACAAGTCAAACAGCCTGTTTCTACTTTTATAGATGCCAACAGTTGCCCAATCACTAAATTTTAGATTTTTAAATAATCTTTTTTCTATTACTTTAAAGATAGAGTTAAATTGAGAGTTTAATAGATCACAAAACTCGCTATAAATTTCATCCGGACCACCCTGTGCAACATCAAGCGTCGGCAATGCAGCTGCGATATTTTGTTTAAATTGCCTTACTTTTTAACTGGCCTATATTTTACTACTTGAGTTACTCTGCTCACTGCTCGGAATAGATATCATTTGCCCGCAATGATCAGATCTTAAATAAGTTATAATCGATTTTTTGATAATTTTACAATCACAAAAAATGTTATAGCTGTAGCTGTATGTAGTAGCTGAATTCGCAGTTATTCTCATAGGTTCAACAAAAATATTTTCTAGGTTAAAACTTTTAAATAAGTTAATAATAATCTTCCTGTAAAAGGCGTGTGTTGCAAAATATCTATGTTGAAATCTCCACAGATTACTATTTTTTTGATGACCTACATAGCCGCCCTACGGTGTCCTCCATGACCTCCTCAAAATGAACAAAATTGTTTTTTTAATTTATGAAATCGTATTAAAAAAGTGGAAGTCTCTATGACCATAGGTTAAATTATGTAATAGCATGTTAAGCTTATAAATATGATTATTTTGTGCAGAGGTCAGTGTGTTTGAGTAGGGAAAAGCACATAGTATGAACTTGCAACCTATCCTTTTTAGGGTTCCATACCAAAATGGTAAAAATTATACCCTTATGGTGAGACTTTCTCCGTCCTTCCGTCCGTCTGTCACAGTCCATTATTTCAGTAACTATTAAAGCTATCGACATGAAATTCGGCATAGTTGTGTATAATAGTGGAACAAGATCATTGGAATAAACAAAAATCGAAAATTATTTTTAGTTTGGTGATTAAAAAAGAGGGAAAATCGGGGGTTTGAAATTTCAAAGTAAGATAACTATATTTTTTATTTCTATGTATAATAGTTTTTGATTAATCGGCCAAAATGTCGAAAAAATACCGCCCCCCCCCCCCCTCCCTTTATCTCCAAAGTTTACCAATCGAAAAATCTGAAATAATTATGGTCAATAGAGGTTTATGTATATTTTACAGGAAAAATAAAATCAACGCTCTAACTAGCATAGTTTTTTTTTTATATTAACAATAAACCTCTACAAACAAAGTGAAAAATAAATAAGCTAATTAATATAATATTATCGTTTTACTTTTACTTTTGGAGTACGGAATCCTCGGTGCGCGAGTCCGACTCGCACTTGGCCGGCTTTTTTGTATATTTAATACATATTCAAAACTTCTTATTACATCTTTTTTAAGTAATTTTAAACTGTCCCCTATCAACAAGACAACTGTACTATATTCATTTAAGTAAGTTTCTTTAATATTTTCAATTATGTATTCCTATGAGGCCCCAGGGTTACATATGTTGAGGACCTGTTGGTGTAATTTATTACTATGTAAATATCCAAAGTATAGGTTATAGCTCCTCAATCCTGATGCTGCAAGGTACTGTCCACACAAACTGCGGGGATTTAGGAACTGTCGATTACGAATTGATATTGTAGGCACCAAGCATAGTCTAAGTCATTGAGCTCTAGGTCATAGCTCCTCAATCCTAATGCTGCAGATTACTGCCCACCTAAATTCTGGGGATTTAGGAATTGTCGATATCGAATGGATACTGTAGGTACCAAGCATGGATCTATATCATGGATCTCCTCAATTCTGATGCTGCTAAGTACTGCCCACCTAAACTACGGGGCGAGAGCGCGCTCAACCAATCAGGTATTCTGCCGCTGTCCACTGGCAGTAACTGACTTGTGATATTTTCCTAGCGACAGCTGAACATGGTATTTTAACATTGAACAATTGCATGATACATCATAGAAATGTTCGAATAAAGAATGTTCTGATAATACAGAAAGTTCAGATTAATGTTAATGTGTGTTTTTGTATTGCCTGCTTTCAATTATGTAAGCGAATAATGAATAAAAAATAATAAAGACCCTTGTTTTTTTATTTTAGTTTGTTCATTAGATCACTGCATTAGAATATAATACTTGGTTAAGTTTTAATACACATATTTAGTTCTAATAGAATAAAATAATGCATTTGTTTAAAAAATATCATGTAATTATATGTATTTGATCTTAAGTCAGTAATTCCGTCGCATCATGTATACCTAAACATATCACCCGCCCCAACCCTTATTAGAACATCGCGAGGGCCAAGTTAACGGTGGTTTACCTATACGAATGTTATTTTTGAAAATTTATTAAAACTAAGAGTAAGGTGTAATTATTAATAATCACCGAAAAAGTTGAATAATTTATTACTTTTACCATCAATCTTGGTAATTATTAATAATTATCGGTAATTATTAATAATTATCGGTAATTATTAATAATTTTCAATTAATCACATTTACCGTAACATATGCATCGAAAAGCCATCGACAAAATGCGAATCGATGCGCACAGATGTGGTTCCAGCCTAACAGTCTCAAGTTAGTGAAACTACTTACCAGAGCTCGCACCCTGTTTGTTCAAATGATATGTGAGGGGCCTATCATCTTCTGAATTGTCGTCCCCCGAAGATATACGCATAGATCTCAGTACGCGTGTCGATTTTTCTGCACTAATTTTTTGGCGTATCTGCTTTTTTAAGGAAGCCTGATGTGGTTTTTTAATTAGAGCTGCAGGTTCATTTGTAGTTTTAACTGAAGCATCCAACCTTTGCAGCACGACGCGTGGTTGGTGCACATGCATGCCTAAAACAACAAATATAGTATTTGATACTCCCACTAAATGAATTATGAAAATATAAGGAACATAATAGATAAGATTATAACTCTATAGTCTAACTAGGTTTGGACTTAAAAGCTACAAATAAAATATGTTAATAAGCTTAAAGACATCTGAGATCAATCAAACCAATTTAACATTTTAAATTAATACTTAAGTTCGGCCGTTCAGAGAACGTGTTCCTGACACCTGTCAGTTAGTCACTACAACTGTCACAAAATTATAACATTAATTGATTATTGATATAATAATGTTTTAATGCTCATCAATTGTTAAAACGGTAAACAACCAGCAATATTTTTATCGTAACTGCAACGCCATTACAAAGTTACGTCGTCAGTTCAATCGCGACGTGTCAGGAACGCATTCTCTGAACGGCCGTAGTATAGCTACAATTTTACAGTTTTTGCGAACATAATATCGCCACGTAAACTATTATGAATGTTCCTATAATTGATCAGAGCTCGTAGGTAGCCCATCTTCATGCATTTCAAGTTAGTTACAAATCAGATGGGCTAAGTCAAGACTCGCGCCTTGAAAGATTCTAGGGTAAGCCGGTAAACTAGACTGTGGAATATGGTAGTCTGCATTTTGTTTTTTTGTTATATTCTAGCTGCTTGAAACCGAATTCGATTCTAAACAAAAATTCAATATCATGGTTATAAAACAAAAGAAATTAAATACTTAAATAATAGAAAATAAATGAGAAATCAGAACCTGTAATGGAACTGACTTTGACTTCCATAGGCAGGTAGAAGGTTTTATAAGAAGTGATCTACTTTTTATCTTGGGAGTAAATTGGTTTCTGATCAGCATCATCATCATCTCAACTCATATAGACGTCCACTATTGGACATAGGTAATCTACGTATTAACAGATTCTTACCAAAACCATAAGCCAGAGGACGATGATGCAGACAAAAACTAGGAAGAAAATAAAATTACAAAAATCACCTACCAGGGTTAGAAAAGGAGATAGAATCCAAGAATCTTGTAATGTTCGTATTATTATTAATTAAATTAACTTCCTTGGAAGTTTCTGGGGCAGGAGGGTCCACTACCCGACGCTCTAATATTGGCACTTGCGGCACGAATGCGCCTTGTGCAAACTTCCTCTGTGCTTGCGGCTTCCTGCAAATAAATAGTTTAAGGTAAGTATTTTTTTTTTGGCTAAGATAAGGTTAATTTTAGCTATCCTGAAACATGAAAATCTTAAGTCATTCAATGATAATATTATGTGGAATATTTCTACTCCAACCACTACTAAAGCAAAACAATTAGACGCATGACACACACACCATCATTTGAACTAGAGAGAGAGAGAGAGAATGCCAAATCATCAGATTACTGATTGATGCAAATACAACTACATGGTACCTGTAACCTACCTAATTACTTCTTACTTAATACCTCTTGGCTAATGTGAAAATCTTCATGGTGAAGGAGGGCCTCTGTATGATGAACTCCTTCTTCAGGAAGCGGCCACACAGAAAATGGACTTGGATGAACCCGAGTCCTACGAGAAGTGAGATATATTCAATGGTGTCTCTGTGATCAACAGGGTGAAAACCGGGAGCGATCACCATATGGTAAGAGGCACATTGAATATTAATGTGAAGCTGGAAAGGGTCAGACTGGTGAAGTCAACTCTCCGACCCTCTCATGCTCATCATCATATCCAAAACCCTGAAAACTTCCAACTCAAACTGCAGAACCGATTCGATTGCCTAGCAGACTGTGTTTCTGTGGACAATGGCCGAGTTTCTTGCTGGTTCTTCTCGGCAGGAACGGCATTCCGAACCAGTGGTAGACTCATTGACGATTCAAAAGTACTTGTAAAAGTTTATTTGAATAAAAAACATTTCTATTCTAAAAAGACATTTCTATTCTATTCTATTCTAATCTAAACAACAGGTTAGTGGAAACTGTCCATACTGTGGGGTCTAAGTTCTTTAAGACCCATCGCAGGAAAAGAACCGAAAAGTTCTCTGACCATACTCTGCTGATGAAGGAGAGACAAGAGATGAGGCTGCAGACATCGGTAGACGCGGCTACCTACCGGCAGATAAATAGGCAGATCTTAAGGCACAGACTCGCGACCTTCAGGTCTTTAATACCAATGTATTAAAGATACAATCGAGCGTAACAAAGGCTCAAATGTGTTCGCGAGAGCTCTGTCTATCCGACAGAGCCAGCTAACGCGGCTTAAAACTGATGACGGCCGTCTCGTCTCTTCTCGACCTGCTATCTTTGGAGGTTGAGAAGTTCTATGGGCAGTTATATACCACAACACAAAAACCTGTTGAGGATTTGGCCAAAGATCCCAGAGCCAAACTGACCCAACACTATACCGAAGATATCCTGGACGTCAGCCTATACGAGATTAGTATCCCTCTCAAACAGCTCAAGAACAACAAGGGCCAGGTGATGACGGAATCACTGCGGTACTCCTGAAAGCGGGTGGAAAACCAGTACTTAAGATCTTAGTAGTGGTTCTGTTCTTCAAAAAGCGTGATAATACCTTGTTGAAGAATTATAGACCCATCTCGCTGCTGAGTCATGTTTATAAGTTGTTCTCGAGAGTCACGAATCGTCTCGCTCGTAGGTTTGACGACTTCCAGCCTCCCAAACAAACCGGATTCCGAAAAGGCTTTGGCACCATAGATCACATTCATACGCTGCGGCAGGTTATACAAAAGACAGAAGAGTATAAACTGGCCACTTTGCTTAGCGTTTGTGGACTATGAGAAAGCCTTTGATTTAGTGGAAACTTGGGCTGTATTGAGGTCGCTGCAGAGATGCCGCATTGACTACCGTTATATCCAAGTATTGAAGTGCTTGTACGAAAACGCCACAATGTCAGTATGTATACAGGACCAGACTACGAGACCAATCCACTTGCAGCATGGAGTGCAATAGGGAGATGTACAGCTTCGGGGAGAAGCTGTTTACCACTGTGTTGGAGGACGTCTTTAAGCATCTGGATTGGAACCGACTTGGCATCAACATAAACGGCGAGTACATCACTCACTTGCGATTTGCCGATGACATAGTGGGCATGGCAGACTCTGAGAGATCTCAATACAATGCTCAATGATCTCAGCAGGGTTTCTTAACAGGTGGGCCTGAAAATGAACATGAGCAAGACAAAAATCATGTCCAATGCTCATGCTCCGCTCCACCCAGTAGTTGTTGAGAACTCTGCACTCGAAATTGTAGACGAGTATATATACCTGGGACATACAGTCCTGCTAGGTAAGTCCAATTTGGAGAAAGAGATTAACCGCCGAATCCATCTCGGCTGGGCAGTGTTCAGGAAGCTCCGAGATGTCTTCTCGTCTGAAATCCCCCAGTGCCTGAAGACTAAACAGTGTGTGTTGCCAGTGGTGACTTACGGATCCGAGATATGGTCGCTAACTATAGGCCTCATAAGAAGGCTCAGGGTCACTCAGCGAGCGATGGAGAGAGCTATGCTCAGAATATCTCTGCGAAATCAAATCAGAAATGAGGAGATCCATAGGAGAACCAAAGTCACAGACATAGCTCAGCGTGTCGCGAAACTGGAAATGGGCGGGGCACATAGTCCGAAGAGCTGATGGTCATTGGGGTCCCAAGGTGCTGGAATGGCGACCCCGCACCAGGAAACGCAGTGTTGGCAGACCCCCCACTAGGTGGACCGACATCAAACGAGTCACAGGGAGCAGCTGGATTCAAGCGACGCAAGACCGAAGCCTGTGGAAATCCATGCAGGAGACCTTTGTCCAGCAGTGGACGTCTATAGGTTGATAAAGAATAAGAAGAATGACGTGAAAAAGGTAGGGTAATGGCATAGTTTTATGATTGGATTGGCAGGAGCAGTGTAGACCAATCCAGAATCTATGGGTCTACAGATATGGCTGGATCACATGTCATGCTCGTAAACAGGTGTCACCGGTGGGAATGGGGCTACTTTCTGTCTGCCTATCTTAACATGTACTAAATTGTAAGTACCATACAGAACCAATGGTAGATTCATTTGATTATTTGAAAGCACTTGTAAAAGTTTATTTGAATGAAAAATATTTCTGTTCTATTCTATTCTAATCGGCTTTGCTTCAGCTATCTACAAGATAGATAAGCCACATTTTGTAACATTTTTGTTTTGAAAAGAGCAACTGCTGAGTTTGTTGTCGGCTCTTCTCAGCAGAATCAGCTTTTCAATCCGGTGGTAGATTCTCACTTGTCATAAGAGCCACAACTTGGCCTACATGAAATAAATGATTTTGAATTTGAATCGTAAACTCATGTCAGTGATTGGATCCTTGGATCCAGATGGAGATATTGGATTCCTTTCTGTCACAGCCAACTTCAAAATATACAGAAAGAGGAGCTGATCTAATGATGGGAGGCGGAAGATGGCTATGGAAATTCTGTAGTAAAACAATGTAATACCATGGAGTTTGGGCTCATTTGATTTGTCTTGAGAAGTATAACTCTGGTCCTAGATAATATCCAGGGTCTAATGATGGAGCTGTATGGTGGTTATGAGCACTCTGTAATGAAACTATGTATCCATATTGAGTTTGAGCTTGTTTCATTCGTATTGATAAATACTCTTAAATGATATCCATGGAATGGCTCTGATGATGGAGCTGAAACTGCAGCCAGGATATCCAGCACACTAAAGTCGGAATTATAATTCGATTCCACGTTTGACATTAGCTACTGTCATTTTGTAAAATAATGATACCACATATAATAGTGTAGTGATGAACACAAAAATCGATAAACAATCGCGATTTATGTTTATGTAATCATAATATTGGTGTGCCAATTAAAGACTAAATTATTGATTTTTATTTAAATAAATACATAATTACTCATAATAATTATTTATTAATTAGTAACCGCTGCTTTATTTTATAAAAAGTTAATATTTTTGTTTTTTATATTAAAAACAAAACTTATAATAAATGAACCTAGATAGTTTTCTGTATTGGCAGCCCATGCGCGCTCGTGCAGCTATCGCCATTTTGTTTATCTTGTCATTCGGCTTCATTCTCCCAGTCTGACTGCACGAATATCTTGTTTCATTGCGAATCGATATTTTGTTATTTTGTTGGGTTTTTGTTAAAGTTTTGTTACGTTGTGTTTGTTGTTACGTTTATAGTTTTTTTGTGAACTTTGAGTAAATCTATTTGTTTTGGTTTTCCATCAAAATGGATCCTCAGCCAAGTACATCACAAAAAGACGTGGATGTTTTCTTGTCCCCAAGAAAAAACGTCCACGAAAAGCTTTCACTGTTACTGAAAAACCTTCAAATTGACAGACGTGAGAAATTTATTTGAGGAAGGCATTCAAAAAATTACGGCTACCGAATGGTCTAAATGCGTATCCCATGTTGTCAAAGAAGAGGAAAAAATGAGTAGGCTAGATATTTTAATTGACAATATCACAGACACATTTATAATACATGTTACAGAAAGTGACAGTGATAGCGATAGCGAAGATGGCAACGATTTATAAAATAAAATATTACCATAATACATCTATTTGTTTTATTTCTCATGTTCCTTCATGATCATTTTTTTTTATTTATTTCACACACAATTATTAAAGAAAACTCTCAGATCCTTTATAAAATTAATCGTCATAACTAAATTATCCGTTCAGAAATATTTAATTTCCTGATATACTTAGTTTCTATTAAAGTAGTAGTTGTTTAGATATACTACTATAAACGAGAGGATTCGATTCGGAAATATTCCATTTCCGTATTGAATAATTTCATAACGTCACTATTTAGTACTTGTCATAACGTTGCAACACTGAAATTGTCAAATCTGGAATCGAATTAAAATTCCGACTATAGTAGGTACTCTTTGAAAATAATAACAGATATGTAATATGTTGTGTTTGGATCAGTATTTGATTCTACATAGAATGCAATGGTGGCAACACAATGAGCTGATGCTGCAGCCAGGATATCTAGCACACTAGTACACCTTAAAAGAATAATAGCAGCTATGTAGTGCTTGGATTTGTTTTGATCAATGAATAGAAACAAATCGCTCGCAATCAGAGAAAGTATCTAGTAAAAAAAGTAAAGTAGTAGTAGAAGTATAGATTTATCCTATGAAGCTACACTAAAAAGCTTAAAATAATAATAAATAAAAATTCTTTTAAAAAACTGACTTCAAGTGCCACTGAAAATTATAAAATAATTTCAGTTTGTACACGTATGTTGTAGTTGGGCGGGCCTCAATAGAACTATGAAACTACAACACTCTCCCTACTTCAACTTACCTGTACCAAGTACTATTAGATTTTGTGCCTGGACCTACAAACTAAAATTTTGGCAAGCGTGGCGCATTCGTTTCATTGTTTCTATTTAGGCCCGCCTGACTTCAACATGCGTGTACAAACTGAAATTATTTTATACTTTTCAGTGGCGTTTGAAGTCATTTTTTTTTAAAAGAAGTTTTATATATTATTGATAATAATATATAAAACTTCTTTCATTGATCGAAAATTCTCACATCGAAATGTGGAACGCCAGTGTCTTGGTCTGGTCCGGCCAGTGGCTAGGTGATCAGCCGCGTGGTCTTTTGCCCACCAACTTCAAAGTAATTGCCTCCGATTGGCCGACACTCACTCGCTTTTGGCTAAAATGCATTGTTTCAGAAAGAACGCTATAAATTAGCCAATCACCACATTTGAGAGTGTAGAGATGATTGATGCAGCTCGACTTGCCGGTTTTAGAAGATCGTTCTAGATCCTTCCAAGACTTCTCACTCGGCAAATCAGGTATCAGGCCACAAAATTCATTAGGGGATATCCTTATTGTTAGTTTAATGTAAAAAACTTACGTTTTCATTATGAACCTCTTGCTAGGTGCTCTGCAAATTGTAATACTTCTAGAAGTTCGTTAGAAGAAGAGAAAACGACGCTGAGACCAGAACCAGGACCGAATAGACGGAAAAGACCGAGACGCGCCAAAAACTATCAAAAACCAAGCGTCCTGCGTCGCACCAAAGAGAATAGATCAGTATTCTGTGGAATAGAATAGATTATTAATGTTGTTTTTCCAGAGACTATTCTCTCTTACTCTATACTCTTTGGAAAAACAAAAACTTGAGAGGTGTCAAGGGACACCCGGATGGAACGAAGTTCCTTTCGATAAATTATAATTAATTTGGCATTGTGTTCGGTATTTTCGCGGTACAATATTGGGTCTCCCTAGCCTTGTGGCTTCTGCAGTCGCTTAACAGTTAAAAGTCGATGGTTCGAATCCCAGCTCGACAGACCGAATTTTACATTTTCAATTTTATTTTAAATAATTTCTTACATGTGGAATTTTTCCCTAATTTGATTTCCACCGCGAAAATACCGAACACAATGCCAAATTCACATTCAAAAAAGTGTCGGTTTCAAATAAGTGTCGATCCATCTAACCCTTTGAGTAGGTATGTCTAACCCCTTCCGAATTCCGCACCGCGCGATAAGGAACTACGTTCCAATATGGGGCCTGTTAGGATGGGACACAACTAGTAAAATAGCGAACATGTAGACGCATCACGTAAATAACCAACGAACGTTGGTACGAGCGTTGGGGCCAATGTGTGGAGCCGACCTAAGTAATGTTCATATATTCTTGGGAATTTAATACTCTATGTCAATCACTACAACAGATGTACCTACCACAGTAGTGTGTACCACACGTAGTCGTAATTCCTAGTTCCATGACACTATCTAAAGCCGCCACGACATTGCGTTAGGGCCGATTAAGGGTGGAACCACATTTGTGAGGATCGATTCAGATTTTGCCTATACAAAACTGTCATTTTCCATACATTCGTGTACGCATCGAAAAGCCGATTTGATCCGTTCACGTTTCTATGGAATTTGACAGTTTTGTATGGGCGAAATCCGAAACGATCCTCAAAACTGTGGTTCCACCCTAAGGGAGAAAAAGTGGAGAGCCTTTGGAGATTGCCTCATCGTCGTGAGTAAGATCATTCTTGGTCCGATCCTAGATCGCCTCCTAGATCGGCCGGCAGGAGCAGAAATGCACGCGATGTCTCCTAGATAGTGGTAACCACAGAACACTATTTGGTGATAACCGCCCTGCCGCCCTGCACGTGTGTAGGGCCTCTGGCCCGATTTCATTCAAAAAATTTGTTATAACCCCCTTATTTCTAAGTCCTCCAAGACGTTTATATGACTCAATTTTTTTCTTTTTTCAAGATATTTTATCATTCAGCACTTCTTTTTTCTCTTTTTTTGAGGTAAAATGACCGCAAGGGCCAATGCTAAACCTGCACGTTGATAATTAGACAATGTTGGAGGCATGCTCTCTTCCACGAATTTTTAATGTTAAACCTCTGTTTCGTTCGTATGTTTCGTCCGACACAATTTTTCCTTCACACGTCCGCGGATGCACTGAGCGGCAGGCCCAGTGTTGCCATGTCCAAAATCTGGTCGACGGTGATTCCGTACAAAAGATACGGTAGAATCTAAGAAATTACGGTGACAGGGTCTGGAGAAAAACGGGGAAAATAACGGTGTACAAATTTTAATGAAAGAACCATTTTAAAGCACTATTTTTCAAATTGAAATATTAAAAATCATCATCATCATCATCAGCAACCCATCAATGGCTCACTACTGAGCGCAGGTCTCGAGTTATAGTCCACCACGCTGGCCCAATGCGAATTGACGGACTTCACACACCTTCAAGAACATTATGAAGAACTCTCAGGTGTGCAGGTTTCCTCACGATGTTTTCCTTCACCGCTGAAGCAAGTGATATTTAATTGCTTAAACTCACTTGACTCCGAAAAGTCAGAGGTGCATACCCGGGATCGAACCTGTGAACCCCCGAATAGGAGACCACAGTCCTAACCACTAGGCTATCACTGCTTATACTAAAAATGGCCATGTATAAATTGACTTACAAACAAAGTGAATTCAGAACATTTGAGTACAAATAAATAATCTTAATAATTGCTGCCTCCCGGCAGCAATTCTTTTTACCAAATTAGAGACTGTTTTTAAATACATAATTATTTAAATGAATAAACCGCATAATTCGAACTCTAATCTCCTCTATTTTTAGTGAGAAAATTTCAATCTCCGATTACGGTAGATATCATCACCGTTGTCGTGCTTCAACGGTAGGTGGTAAATTTTTGCTGAGTACGGTGTATTTACCGTAATTACGGTGCACATGGCAACACTGGGCAGGCCCTTGTGTAGGGACCACCCTAGATTGCCCCAATCTAAAATCGGCCCTGCCGCGGTGTCCCCGGACTAGTTTAATAGTGATCTGTGCCGCGGTTAGTGTTCGTGGTCTATGGCCGCGGTATCGTGAGTAGCCGGCTTAAGACCACTCCACCTCTTGTTGTTCCTGCACCCCGATTCAGAACATTTCGATAACTTCCCGTTTCGATACGATTAGATATCGATCTCGTATCGAAAATTTTTTGTCGTGCGATTCAGAACGTTCTGTTAGAGAATTCGATTCGATGTTGACTACGGAATCGGCTTCGTTATCGGTATCGACAAGATACATTAAATTACATGTGGATTTACGAAGTTTCTTGTTTTACCAAAATTTCACTTCTTATTAAATTCATGTTAGAACTAAATAAATAGATTTTGATCATTTTTGAAGTTCATTGAAGTAATTATTTAAAATGATAACTTGTTAAATTTTTGACGGCCAATTTTCATCCTCGTCGATAGATGGCGCTAAGTTCATGTTTCACCCATCTGGGTTCTTAATTTATTTTTTGTGATACACATAATATTTTAAATATATGAACCTGCTAGTGACTCACACTCCAAAGGTCCACAAACGTCGCTATGAATTATTTCTAGCTTGTCCGTTGTGTAGAGTTCATCATGTCTTGTGAAAGGTAATCTTGATAGTTTGCCTTTTATGCAGGTTTCACATGTTTCTAACTTTTCTTCAGTCAAGTTCAAACCATACATTAAACCATCTTTAGCCATCTTTTGTAGATCCTTTTCATTTATATGGCCGAGTTTTCGATGCCATTCCATGATTTCTGTATTCTTTTGTGTGTAGTTTGCAGTTTCTTTTCTTTTGCATTCAATATAGTAGAGCCCATTATTCCGGCGTGCTCTCAGTGTCACTTTGCCATTTTTATCTATGATAGAGGCTTTATTTGATTCGAAAACAACTTTATATCCTCTGTCTGTTATTTTTGATACAGACAGTAGATTCACTGATACGTCGGTGACGTACAAGGTATCTTCAAAGTTGTAGCCTTGTCTATCTATATTTACTATAACTCTACCTTTACCTTATCTTCAAAGTTGTAGCCTTGTCTATCTATATTTACTATAACTCTACCTTTACCTTGAATTTCACTGGTATGTTTCCTTGATGCCAACTTTAGTATGCCAGTATCGGTAGTCATTGTGGAAAACATTGATTTATTACCGCACATGTGTGATGAGCAACCGCTATCTAGACACCATACATTTTCATGAGCATCTGAATCTGCAGTACTCAAACAAACGTTAGAATTTTGGTTTTTACTTATATTGTTTTTCTTATTTGCGTTTTTCTTTTTATTCCAACAGCTTTCTAAAGTATGACCTTTCTTTTTACATATCCTGAACAACCTTTGTTTATTTTTCTTTGTAAGAAAAGCTTCTGAGCTTTCTGGTTGTTCGCTACCACTCCTGGCCTGGTATTCTTCCATAATTTTGACCTTTAGATCTTCTGGATCAGGCAGTGTGTCTCTGGATTCAATGGCTATTCGAAAGTTCTCAAAATTTGTTGGTAGACTGTAGAGTAGCATTATGCTAAGTAATTCTGCTGGTATTTTTATATCCATATTTGCGAGCTTATCCACGATATCCATAAAATTATTTATATGGTCACGAATATCTTCTTCTGTGGTCATTCGCTTTAGAACCAACTGTTTTAGTAAGGTCGCTTTTCTTGCAGGCCCAGTACTTTGGTAAGTAGCTTTTAACTTATCCCACACGGATTTTGATGTCATGCAGGCCTTAATTTGTTTTAATTCAGAAGGCGACAATAAAAGTAAGATTTCAGATCTTGCCTTCAAATCCTCTTTCTTGAACGCCGACTTCGCCGCCGCATCCGCATCTGGTGGTAATGTTTTCTCACCGCTTACGATGTCCCAATAGTCATTTTTAATCAAGACTGCTTGCGCTTGCAGGCACCAGGTATCATAGTTTGACTTGGTCAACGGTTCTATGTTGCGATAGCTCGTAGGTAGTAGATATCATTTTCATTAACCACTCCTCTGCTACCAATTTGTGAGGGAATTCTAAGCGTAGAATTTATGAAAACAACATATCATGAATTGTTTAATTATATTAAATATACACAGCAGAAAATAACAGACATTTCATTGTTTTAATTTTCTACATGTGACATATGTGAGCGACAGCAGTGCCGAACTCTATGGTGTTGGCACCGGCCAGCACTCACAAATACGTACAGTATGGTAAGTAAACAGTTTACGTTTACATAGTAAAATCATTCATTATGATCATTTTTATACGAAAACCAGTAAACGCAGTGCGTAAACAAAGGGATACCGGATGCCCTGTAGCTTTCGATAAGTAACCAACTAAAATTATCGGACGTTCGGAAAATCTTATTCGATACGGATGTTGTGAATAGCGTTTGATGGAAGTTATCGAACGATATCTACGTCGGTTCGATTCGGTTTCGATTTCGACAACTTCTCTGTCGATACGATTATTCTGAATTGAAAATTCAACTTATCGTACGTTATCAAACCGAATCGATCGATAATTATGTTATCGTAAGGTTCTGAATCGGGGTGCTGCACGGCGATTCAGAACATTTCGATAACTTCCCGTTTCGATACGATTAGATATCGATCTCGTATCGAAAATTTTTTGTCGTGCGATTCAGAACGTTCGGTTAGAGAATTCGATGTCTGTGATACTCCACAGCAATATTTCTTCTCTATGCTCCACAGTACCTACCTCCCACGGATCAACTCGTTTGAAAATATTTTTTTACTTGCTGTGAGTAATTGTATTCTGTGATTACTTGGTACTTCTTCTGTGTTTGAAATTATGGAAGAAAAGCACTTTTAAACATTTATAGTATGTAATGTCTGAATAGTCTTTTTTTTGTTATTAAATTTCTGTCCATTGTGATTATTAGGGCGAAGGATAAATTAAGGTGAGTGTTTCAGCTAGCGAAATAATAAATTCTAAATATATATCTGGGTCCATTCACCTACCGATGAACACTTGAGCGCACTGGTTCCTGAGTAGTGTTTATGAGTAATCGTACGACAAACCCTTCACTACGATGCAAAGCCGATGATTTCAGTTCTATTAGTTTCAATAATTCATGCAAACACTAATTTTTAAAAATAGAATGAACAAATTGAAAACGCAGGCAGGTTGTTGTTTTTAAAACGAAACAGTTACCTACTTACCTATTAAAAATAATAATTAAGCTATTAAAAGCTCAAGCTCATTCTGTTGTTCAAAATTTTTGAACTAAAACAGTTCTTAACTTCTTACGTAAAATGTAGGAGGCTCAAAATCACCAAGGTGCAGAATTCGCTTTGCGAGCAATTTAATGTCTTAAATCTTGACTTTATTGAGAAAATAAAATTAATAAAATACTAAAACTAACCTGTTTTGTGTGTACATCAAACAATATAATTTACTAATGAAGTAATTTTTAAATTATATCAATATACATGCATAGAAAGTCATTTCGGGAACGCGTCCTAATGTACGATCTTCAACAACAAGTCCAAAATATTAATGAAAAAATTAAGATATTTAACACCTGTCAATACTTAATATACCGTAAATTTTATACAAAATCTAGTTTTGAAAAAGATACTAAAAGCTTGTTTATTTTTAATTATAAAAATGCAAAAATAGTTTGTCCGATAGCGCACGCGTCATGTCAGTGAACGAATCGATAATCGAACAAAAATAATTTTAAGTGAACGCAGCCATTCGGTGTCAAACGTCAGTAGAGGAAGAAAACAATAACAAAGCCGGCTGTCAGTGTATTTATCGTCAAATAAATTATATCTAAGTGGTAAGAATACCACCTCCTTTCAAGACCTTTCAATTCATTATTCGTAGAGCGTACATCAATAGTCCGTCAATTCGTGAACGTGTTTATTACATTTAAATATTGATGAAATTCTTTTTTACGACACGAATTATCAAAGTAACGTCAAATATTTTAGTATTGTCAAAGTCAGATCGAATTTAAGATGGCCGCCGTATAATCAAAGCGCGTGCTTATTTGAAATCGTCATTTCGTGAACGGTCATTTCGGGAACGTTCCCGGACATGATACTCAAATTGTAAGAACTGATTACAACTTTAAGGAGACATAACTATGACTAGAAGTTCCTCTAGGCTGATTTATGAAAGTGTTATAACTTATTTATAATAAGAATGTATTAATAGTAAGTGATTTTTCTTAAGTGCAAACAATATGGCAATATAAATAAATAACTTTGTTATTTAAAACGTTGTTTATAATTATAATATTTCCTAACTTATGCCTTATGATATCAATACCATCACTTCCGTAACATTTTTGTCATTCCGGGAACGGTTGATCGTTTCCGGGAACTAAATTTCAATAAAATACACATAATTTGATCTATTTTTTTAGAAAAAACATATTTTATTACATTAAAAAACTTTCATTCTGTTCATGTAACGTTAATTCGATTATTAGAGTTTTGAATATTTTGAAATTTCTTAAATTTTATCCACGATAATAGCAACTTCTTTAATTTTTTGACGTATTTTACTTGTAGAAGATTTTGTATGTTTTGTTTTCATTATTGTTTATATAGTATAAATATATAATATACCCATGTTATTCAACAAAGCTTAAATTATGTACTTTGTTTTGTTTTTGTTAATTTTATCAAATTTAGAAAAACGTTCCCGAAATGACGATTTTCTGTAAGATATTCGCCAAAACGCAATATTACAAAAAAAGTATAGAATTTTGTGCGCTGCCCTGTTAAAATTTATTAATATACAAATTTTGCAACAGTATAAACCAAGAGTCATCATTATAGTTTGCATTTTTTTTTGTCATAAAACCAATCTTGAAATTCGCAACCTTGGTGATTTTGAGCCAGGAATGCTTTACGCAGGGAATAATTTGAAATGAATTGCTCTATTTTATTTTTCTACCTAGAAATTTAATTCATTCATTTACAAAAGAATTAGTACAAACATTTTCATAAATATTCAGATTATATTTCCCTTCTTCTTTCCTTTGGTTAGTGGCTTCATTTAGTGCCAAGCCAGCACAATGTACTTCACCAATGTCAAGTAGCTTGAAAAAAAGCACAAACGAGATTGGCTGGTTTATGTTTCCCTAATAATGCAGGTAGCATTATTATTATTTATAATAGGCTACGCAGCTGTTGCTGATGCGCCTATATCACTTCCTGTGCTTGGAGTTTCCAATATTATCGCAGTCTAATCTGTTTTTAAATTCATTAACTGACTTTGACGTCACTATTTCTTTAGGCAACTTATTCCATATATTCACCACTCTGTTTGTTAGATAGTGTTTATAGGGATTGAACGATGCTAGTTGACGTCGTAATTTAATATCATGCCCTCTTAGCCCAGGGTTGCTCTTTCTTAAAAACAAATTTTCGAAATCAGGGATGTTGTAAAACTTGTTTAAGATTTTGTATGTTTCAATAAGATCCCCTCTTTCTCGCCTGCTTTTTAGTGTTGTAAGTCCAAGTGCAGCAAGTCTTTGCTCATGTGGAAGATTTCTGAGCTCCCTTGGCAGTTTAGTGGCACGTCTTTGCACTCTTTCTAACAGATCTATATCCTTAAGAAAATAGATATAGTAAAAGGCATGATAAATATATGCCAAATATATGTAGACATGATAAATATATGTAGCGTTTATTCCAAAGGTCGATGTGCAATATATATCGCTGGGTACTGTACCTACTCAAATAAAATCTATAGTCTTTGGTATCATATGAATCTGCTATTGCCAGGTAGGTATCACACACAATTCTATATTAGGTCTGAGCAGATATTGTAACAGTGGATTATTAAGTTATAGTGGGTCATGGGTGGACAAAACATTTAAGTTTAAGCAATTGAATAGTCCTTCAGTGGATTACAATTAAAAATTAGGAAGTTGGCGGTTAATCATCCCTGTGCCTTGGTAAGCACAAAGCCTTCAGTCCTGCACTTGATCTCTCTCCGGCCATGTCGGATTTCCACCAACGGTTATGAGAGTGAGGGAATAGAGGCCCAGTTGGCACACCTAAAAGCCACTAATTGGGAATTGAATTGAGGGAATAGAGTGCACCTGTCTTTCACACAAACTTGTGCACTATAATAGCTCTTGTGCAGATGTTTGATCTCTGAGGTGATTGAGTGCAGTGACTGGATTAGGTTGGGAGAAAATTATTTTGTAATGTGTGAAAACTATCCCAGCAAGAGGATATAAACATAGTACAGTAGAATCTCAGTAGTCCGGCACATCAATAGACCAACACATAATCCAGCACAGTCCACCAACTACAAGTTGCACAAAAACAGGCCTGAATTAAGGATTATTTTAAAACTGTGTAATTAGTTAATTGTGAGATATGTTACAGGTTTATAAAAAAAAAACATGTAGAACATAAACACAAATGCATTGTATTCCCTTCATGAAATGCTGCTTTATTTTATTTATTAAGAATTGTCTATACAATCCAAACATTCCAATAGGGATGGAACCACATCTGTGTGCATTGATTCGCATTTTGTCCATAACAAAACTCATTTTTCATAGAGTTGTGTACAGATCAATTCAGCTTTTCGATGTGTACATAACTATATGGAAAATCAGCCAAGTGCGAGTCGGGCCTCGCTCTTTTAGGGTCCCGTACATATGACCAAATCACTTTTTAAAACTAGATACATATTTAGATATCTTAGTTCTTAGATAGTACTAAATTAGCATATGGAGAAAAAATGCTCGTTTGTTTTGGTCACAACTTTGAAGGCCCCCCATTTCATCATTTTTGAAACCAAAAAGTAATAAAAAATATAATTATTTGAACTCCACTTAATGAGCTTATTAGACATTGACACCTCACATGCCAGGGTAAAAAAATAAAATTTTATTTCGACTCCTTTTTCATGTATGGCCCCCTTTATTTTTTAATTTAATATTATTTTTATTATTTGTTGTTATAGTGGCAATAGAAATACACACTCTGAAAATTTCAACTGTCTACCTGTTACGGTTTACGATATGCAGCCTGCTGACAGATGGATGGACGGAAGGACAGACAGACAGACAGCGGAGGCTTAGTGATAGGGTCCCGTTGTTATCCTTTGGGTACGGAACCCTAAAAATGACAGTTTTGTATGTACAAAATGTGAATCGATGCACATTGCACACAGATGTGGTTCCAGCCTAATCCTGCACCCTCTGATTTATAATAGTGGGGGATTAGTGAGATTGTACTGTATTAGCATTTACACATGACCTTTATCTGAGTGGAATTAGGTTTTAAAAAATCCCGTGGCTACAGAAGTTAACCACTGTTGTTGTGTGTGTGTGTAAAAGCGTGACTGAAGAACAAACCAACAAACAAATTCGCATTACGCATTTCTAATATTAGTGAGGTTGTTAAGATTACATTGTTTTAGGTCTCACAATGAACCGCGGAGGGCGCGTGGAGCCGACGCCCCCGGAGTGCGCCCTGGCCGCCGAAATGTTTGACCATTTTTGCGCAGCGGGGACTATGAAACAAATATTAGCACTTCATCGGGAAATCTGTGCCACCCTCAACTTGAAGCCTAACAGACTGCCAGATTTTTATCCAAAATTAAAGGTATGTTTTTTTTATTTATTTATTACTAGATAATGCCCGCGACTTCTTCCGTGTGCATTAAAGTTTTTTAATTCCCGCGGGAACTCTTTAATTTTCCGGGATAAAATGTAGCCTATGTGCTAATCCTGCGTATGAGCTGTCTCCTTTCCAAATTTCAGCCAAATCGGTTCATTCGTTGTGGCGTTAAAGAGTAACAAACATCCATCCATCCATACATCCATCCTCACAAACTCGCATTTATAATATTAGTAGGATAGTTCCATCCATCCATCCATACATTCATCCTCACAAACTTTTGCATTTATTATATTAGCAGGAAGTAATAGATGCACAGCAATTTAATAGTTTTTCACCAGACTACATTTAGAAACCTCATTAAGATGGGCTCAGTAGTTTTTCAGGAAAATGGTAACAAAAATGAAAACAACCCAAAGTCAAATGCATATAGCATCATTTTGGGAAATAATTATACTTACAAATGATTAAAATTTTCTCATTTTGTAAACATTATGGCATTTTGCCAAAAATATGTGGATGTTCTGGAATATCTGAAACCACCAGGTATTCGATAGGCACTACTCGTATGCTGCATCCTACTCCTACTAAACCTAGTTTTTGATTAAGAATAGATTTCGTTTCTTTTTCGAGATTCTTAAGTATGTATTTTTACACATCAAATATATAAGCAAAGACTGTACTAGCAAATAGTACAGTCTTCACCAATACTTTTAAACGCACTGAGGCTTGAACATAGCCCTATTTCGATACGCAAAATGCTCAGATATCGGACAGTCTCCCATAGTAGTATATTATATCATGGGCAAGCTTGAGCTCGTTTATTGTTAGGTTAACCACAGTCCAAAATATTGAATAGTATGGAGAGGACGAGTGGCGACCCCGCACCGGGAAACGCAGTGTTGGCAGACCCCCCACCAGGTGGACCGACGACATCAAACGAGTCGCAGGGAGCCGCTGGATTCAAGCGGCGCAAGACCGAAGCCTGTGGAAGTCCATGCAGGAGACCTTTGTCCAGCAGTGGACGTCTATAGGTTGATAAAGAAGAAGAAGAAGAAGAAGATGGAGAGGACTACAGCTTCCTCAGTTTGTTTGTTTCTGATGGTTCAAACTATGTTCAAACAGTCATGAAAATAAACCCAGACATTATAAACCAATTACATTCCGGACAAATTACCTACATTACACTAGCGGCACGCTATGATGGCCGGTTTGACACATTACAATAGTGATGTGGAATGTCAATTTATTCTCGAACAAAAAACAATTAAGTTTTGTTTTTGTACCTGATTAAATAGGTTTAATAAAACAAAAATGTATATGTTTATTTAATTTATTTGAACGAACTGAATATTTGAATGAAAATGAATATACATACTTTATATGCACACAAGAAACATATCGACGAAATCCACAACAAAGGGCTTGAACAGAGTCCAAATTAACGAGCAAGGGTCAACAGTAATGCAGTATCAATATTTGAAATCCAAAGCCAGGTCAAAACTATATCACAATCGCATTGCACTGACAGTTTATACTTTTCGAAGCAACGTCAATTCGAAACTGCTTTGTTTTGCATTGAGCATTGACGCGAGTTTGCCGGAGGTAGTAGTTGTGCTAGCCAGCGATCCTATGTGACGATCGTATTAGATTCCATTTTTAAAAATTTTCAATTTAGAAAACCAAATGCCGAGTTGTGGTATATATCATATAAAAATAAAAATTTTACCTTTTGTATGAAACAGCTGATATTTTTTTGCGATTTCAGAGGTTTGTCCACATAGTGAAAATTGTTCATATTCACAAGTACATTCACCCCTTAAATGGTGCAAACTGATTTTTCTACACTTGTATACATTTTAGAAATCAATTTAATAAATAAATTTTGAGTCCTAAACCTAAAACTACATTCGATAAAATTTATGAATCTCTGCACATCACTATCGTCAATAAAGTAATACAATTATTTCCTTCAAAGTCGTTATCAATTAATACGGAACTTCATGAGCGGACAAACGTCAAACCGGCCATCATAGCGTGCCGCTAGTGTAAGTTTAAAATGACGAGAATATCGCTAACTGACACTACTTTGATTTTTGTTTTTCAAGAAATTTAATTGAACAGTTACTTTACTCTATGTCTAATAAAAATAAATTTTGTAGATCCTGTTCGATGGTACATCCGCTTAAAGTAGTTAAAATTATAAGCACTTTGAATGCGGTAAATATACTTGTTAAAGAAAGAAATGAGATGCTTAAAAGTAAAAGTGATGTCACCGCCACTCAGGTTGGGTGTGCGATGGAGATAGATGTTCCTACTATGCATTCATTTTCTCATGCTCATTAATTGTATTTATTTTATATAAAAGAATGACATCAAACTACATATACGTATATGTCGCAGTAAGTTAGTCGTGATATAGCTATAAACCTTGTTTTATAGCTATAAACCGGAATATAGTTATACGAAAGCGGTTCATAGCTCTCTTGTGCAAAATTGCCAATCAAAGAAAATTATACTTTAATCATTTCACTAGATTAGTCTATTCAGGTAGTTATACATAATTACTGGATCGTGCTCGTATTATAGCTATATTCCTTGTATGATAGCTATGAACCTCTTCCGTATAACTACATTCTGGTTTACAGCTATAAACCTAGGGCTATAGCTATATCACGGCTTTAACTATCTTACTGCAACATATACATTGAAACACAACAAACAAACATAAGCATAGTCTTATCATATTAATAACATTATCAATGTATTTCAGGACAAATTAGCTTGCTCATGGAAAGCTCAAGCTCTCTTTAAAAAGTTCGATGCGCGTGCAAACCTTAAAGTGTATGGAAAAGGTCGCGCCTGTGCGGAAAATAAGGTGCTCGTTATTGGCGCAGGACCCTGCGGACTGCGCGGAGCCATTGAGTGCCAACTACTTGGTGCAAAAGTGGTTAGTATTCTTATTAGTAGTTTAGAACGATACCACATGGCGCGATTCCGTAACGCTGCGTGGCTTCTATGGCGCTTATTTTTGTGTAGAAAAAATCGTGCTATGTCCATAAACATAAATATTCCTTACTACCGTGGTATTTCACAAAATATTGTGATGCGTTTTGGAGTCCTTCACAGCAAAGTCTTTGCTGATAAAATTACGGTGCAGCCCGTATTTTTTTCGACATTTTGGCCGATTAATCAAAAACTATTATATATAGAAATAACTAAAAAACTGTTTTTAGAATGCACAAGTAAAGGTCTTTCATATGATACCCCACTTGGTATAATTATCTTACTTTGAAATTTCAAACCCCTGATTTTCCCCCTTTTTTAATTAAACTTAAATAATTTTCGCGTTGATTTTATTTTTCCTGTAAAATATACATAAACCTCTATTGACCATAATTATTTCAGATTTTTCGATTGGTAAACTTCGGAGATAAGGGGGGAGGGAACGGTATTTTTTCGACATTTTGGCTGATTAATCAAAAACTATTATATATAGAAATAAATAAAAAACTGTTTTAGAATGCACAAGTAAAGGCCTTTCATATGATACCCCACTTGGTATAGTTATCTTACTTTGAAATTACATAAGTTAAGGAGTTATACCTGTTGTTTCTAAGGTAGGTATTACACGTAGTGTAAGTTGCATATTTTGTAGTATATTATAGTATTTAAAGCATGGAACTCAAAATATAATATTCAATATTCATAAATAAAATAAATGCACTATCCTAGGTCAGCAATAATATTTGTGACTTGCAACTACGGAACCCTACACTGCGCGTGGCCCGACACGCACTTGGCCGGTTTTTTCTTATGAACGACCCCACCCCGAACATAACGGTGTGCGGGGTGCGTGGTGCGGCACGCCTCTGCGACCGCGGTCGCGCACCATTTGCAACCTTATTCACCATGCCGGCTCCCCTCTCTACCTCAGTCCGCGCAATCAAAACTGAAACACAGTTCGTATTCCGAATTTCTTGACTATATTTTTATCCGTGTACGCATGAAGCAGTGTACAAATATACTCGTATGTATTTGCATCAATCATTGCTACAATCGAAATTGTGGTTATTGGCTAAATGTATGGTATTCTTGCTGCAATAATGAATTTTAGCGAATTGCGAGAGAATCTCAATCAGATAGCGATCGTCACAACAACAATTATTTTGGAACAACATCCAGCCAAAACCACACACCGTGAAATCATAAGTTATCTCTTTTGTGCTAAGAAATTTCGTTCAGTTAATGCAATTATGCATCTGAAAGAAAGTTTTTACTGTATGTATGACTCAAGATAAGCGTTTGCAATAACGAGCATTTGAATTCTACATGCGGACTAAGTAATACATCAAACACATCATACATCAAATTAATATTTTTCCAGATAAGAAAGTAAAGGTAGATTAGCGTAATTTCTTAAAATATGCGTATATCACCTAGGTAGAATCCTAAGCAAATGCTGGTCACTAAAATGAAAAAAATACAATGTTTTTTAAGTCAACAACAAAGCCTTTTGGGAAAAATGTACATATTCAAAAGTTTGGTTGCATACCCCTTTTTGAGGTATATAAGCCAGTGGAACATATACATTTAGCATAGGCGTCGATAACTCTTTTGACCCCCGATGACAAAAGGAGTTATAAGTTTGAGCGACTTGTCTGTCTGTGTGTAGCATCATCGCACTCAACCGCATGGTCCCAATTGAATGCGGTTTTTAGGTTTCCCTAGTAAAACAACAAGGTACCTCTATAGTTTCAACATATACCTACGTCTAACGTCAGTCTGTCCGCGGACTAAAATACTAAAAAGCTGTAATTTGGCCAATTTGGCACTTTAAATATCGTAAACACAATGCCATCTTTCTTTTTAGGGTTCCGTACCAAAATGGTTACCTTATGGTGAGACTTTCGCCGTCCGTCCGTCCGTCTGTCACAGCCGATTATTTTAGTAACTATTAAAGCTGTCGACATGAAATTTGGAATAGTTGTGTATAATAGTGCCCTATAGTATCATATGATCATATGAAAGGCCTTTACATGTACATTCTAAAACAATTTTTTTATATATAATAGTTTTTGACTAATCGGGCAAAATGTCGAAAAAATCCCCCATTTGTTCAGGCTTCAGAAGGACCATGAAAGTAGTATTAAAGAGAAGGACTATTAGGGGCCCTACCACCAACGCTCAAAGTAGTAGGTAATAGGTATGACGTATTTTATTTATTATCTTACCTACTATAAGGTCGCAATACAATATTAAAATAATAATACTTTATGCGTCGCGTTGGTGGTAAGCCCCCAGTTCTTTACCAGCCGATGTAGTGGTCGACTCAGTAACATAATTGATATTTTATATTATTTATCAATACTTCTAATCGATAAGTATACCCGATACTACACTAGTACCTGTACCTGTACCAGTAGTGTACGGTAACGTTGACCCGATGCCGCAACCAGCACAGGCAGCCAACTATCTCTGTATTGAGAAGTTCCTAAACAACTTACAGCAGATTAGATCTCAAGGTTTGACGAAAGTAGTGGTTAATGAGATGTTGGGTATACCGTGTAAGCCCATAAATTCTACTTACTAGGGGTGATTTAAATTTTCAATATGTACATGTGTCTTCATGTTGTTAAGCTGAATTTTAAGAACATAAATATAGGTGTAGTATCGCGTAACGTATACATATAATTAACATAATGTTATAGCCAGTGAGCTTCTAATTCCCGTTCAAAAATGTAGAATAATTAAAAATAACTTATGGAATGAAAGTCATGCGCTACATACTCAAGCAGCTCAGATGCTGATAAAATGAATGACACATACTATTTAAAATTCAAGTTATTATTAAATTGATTAAAAAGAATAGATAAATTGTTTTAATTTAATTTAACTTTTTTAGGAAAGCGTTTTCATCATCATCATCATCATTATCATTATAAAGGATATAATGGAATGTGTTAATCGGTTCATGTAATTTTAGTCTGTAGAACGTTACGCGGGCATTTCACGTAGTCACGTAACAATACATTTGAAAGTACACTAACCGTGTAACAAATTTTTATTATGTACTGGGGACCGCCCCGGCTTCGCACGGGTAGTAGAGCATATTATTACGCCTATGCTTTGCAAACTCCTTGAAACGTTCCATAAGTTATATTGAACTTGAGCAGCATATTGAGCAGTACGTAGAAAAGAAGTATCGCTCGGTTTATAGCAAAAACGCGGCGCGCGCGGGGGTTGTCTTTGGTCGCATGAGCGAGTCCCGTCATCGCCATCGTCGGGTTGGAATCCGCGTATTTATATTGGCGCGCGTTCGTTTTTATTTTGCGATAACTCCTAAGATAGTCATTCAAATTGTGTGGTGTAAAGGATTACGTAACTAACGTATTTAAGTTGATAAGGATTAATACTGTATCCGTCTAAATAGATTTCTAATTACTGCATACCATTTTTTTTTAGAAGCTAAAATGGGTATAGTGAGCTATCCTTAAAAGATATGCCATCGCGGACTTTTCTGTAAAGACAGCCCACCATACCAACACCATAAATTGTTTTATACTACACCTGCTCGGAAAGTACCTTCTGATTTGTGTCATATCGAAAAAGAGCGAGAAAGAAAATACGTCTTTACGTGGAGACAAATCTGCGGGCTGAAAAAATTTATGAAATTTCATTACATACGTGCTTTAGCGGGCTGAAAAGTTGTATGAAAATCCATTACATACGTCTTTTTATTTTTAATTTAGGACAAAATCAGTTCAGTTATACCAATACTTAAAAAAATGGTGGTCAGCAGGCTGCTTTTAAGGTACGCCAGCTACTTTAGAGGTACGCCGGCTACTTTAGAGGTACGCAGGCTACTTTGGTGGTACGCAGGCTACGTAGAAGGTACGCGGGCTACTTTGGCTGTACGCAGGCTACTTTTAAGGTACGCCGGCTACTTTAGAGATACGCCGTCTACTTTAGAGGTACACAGGCTACTTTTGAGGTACGCAGGCTACTTTTAAGGTACGCCAGCTGCTTTAAAGGTAAGCCGACTACTTTAGAGGTACGGAGGTACGCCGGCTACTTTAGAAGTACGCCGTCTACTTTAGAGGTACGCAGGCTACTTTAGAAGTACGCAGGCTACTTTGGTAGTACGCAGGCTACTTTTAAGGCATGCAGGCTACTTTTGAGGTACGCAGGCTACTTTTAAGGTACGCCAGCTGCTTTAGAGGGACGCCCGCTACTTTCGAGGTACGCCGTCTACTTTAGAGGTACGCAGGTAGCCTGCGTACCAGCAAACTAGCCTGCATACCTTCTAAGCAGCCTGCGTACCACCAAAGTAGCCTGCGTACCTCTGAAGTAAACTTCAATAATTGAAAAATGTGCCTGTTATATTGCTCGTAGGTGTAGTATAAAGCACTATGTATCACTCAAGAGAAAGTGCGATTCCTAACTCGTGTGTATTGATCCACTCGGCTTCGCCTCGTGTCTCAAACGTCACCCTCGTAAGTAATCGGTCACTTTCACCCCTCGTAGAACAATGTACTATTAACTACTTATCTAAGTGGTTCTAAAACTAGTGGTTCGCCCCGAACTGAGACCTCGCGGTAACGGTATCCCATGATTATTCATTCAATCGATACATGACGACCAAAACTGACATTATTATTATGCCCGTTTTACCAAACATACCTAAATCATCCCCTAAGTAGGAGTTTCTTTACGTAGGTAGCTCCTAAATACAATCCTAAGTCCTAACATCCGTCCCAATGTCCTTTTAGGTGTTCCGTACAGGATCGTGATTAAGTTGACAGAAATCATCACCTAACTTATCATAGGTAGCCCGTAAAGGTTAGGGAACGTTAGTGAAAACATTGAATTAATAAGTACTAACGAGTGAACACGGGCTACGGACATCTGTACAAATCGTCATCTATCGACGCGAATAGAAAATATACAAAATGTAGTAATTAATAGCTTATTGATATTATTATTAGCTTAATCTTTAACTAAAGAATAATTTTAATTGAATAGTATGTTATTATATTATGTACCTAAATAATAATGGTCGACGCAAAACTGTTTTTGGGATAGATCGTAGTCGTAACTCCTAGTTCCATGGAATAGATAATGACTGCGCCATCTATTAGCATTATTGCTGCACTATGCTGAAAATTACTGATGCCCATTAAAAATTAAATAATCTCGTTTCTTTATAATATTCGTATAATTTTAGTATTAGTTGTTTAAGTACAGGATATAAGTGAAATAAAAAAATAAGTTCAGCTTGAAAATACATAGCCGATTTTGCTAGAGAGCGTCTTCAAGCGAGCGTATTAAATCTCCACTTTGAAAGCCCCCCATTTCGTCAATTTTAAGGGAAAAATTAAAAAAAAATATTTTTGTACTCTGTTCAAAATTGTCTTTAAAAAGATATATCGCAAGCCTATGAAAAGCAACAAAAAATATTTTCCTTCTATTTCACTTCTATGAGAGCCCCCCTGAAATAAAGATTTTTATAATTTTTTATGCAATATTCGGCTGAAGGCCATCAGTTTACATATTATATCTAAAGGACCATGGGCAATTTTGTATGGACCCCGTCCCCACCCTCCAACAGTCACCGGATTTATGTTAATATGTTCATTTGGATCCAAATAGACGTAAATAGTTGGTTTCAGCTTCAAAATCGCTGGGGTTCTTCTAAAAAAAAAAAAAAAACTTTTTGTTTGAAATTGATTTATTTTTGTTATTTTTTCTATATTTTATCGTATAAAAATCATATAACAGTAAAAATAACTACTTCTACTCTGTTAGAATAACCCAGGTTTTTTTTACGGGGTTTTTAAAAAGGTACACTTTCCTCTATTAGGTGTTTTAAATGTACTATTTTTGAAATTCAGTCAGACGTTCTTTTTTTGAAATTCATACAGTTATCACGCATCGAGCAGTAAGAATGTGGCTGTCTGTTGAGAAACCTTTTTGCAGAAGGGATCGAAAAAAAACAAAGGTGTGTTATAATGAAATTCAGTACAACATTATATCATACTTTTGAATGATATAATGGTTATTATGACATTGGGTGTTTTAATGTTGGCAATAAGCTAACTGTTTCAGAATCTATTAAAGAGGATTTATAGCATGGGAGTAGATAAATAGATAAATGAGTAGGTATTTTGGAATTAGTCATCAATAATACGTCAACGAAATATTTTTTTGAACGTAAGATACAATGAGAACCCCATGCATTTGGGCATCGTCGCCATAGTAAAAAAATATCATCTTGCCAAGGTCTATCAATTGCGCTACATTTAATTCTTGTTGATAGGGGGGGACGATTCCGCCCATAGTCCTTTGAAGTAATTACGTTCAGTAATTCAAAAGTTATAAGGCTAATCTGACAGACGGACGGACGGACGGACAAGTGCAAATTCACTCAGTAGACTCAGAAACCTCGCTTCGCTCGGTCAATTATCTCGTATTTACCGTGGCCGGTTAAACCTATAACGTTAAGATTTCGGACCAGTGAATGGTTTTTATAAACGCTGCTATGTTTCTCTGTGGGTCTGTCTGTCTGTCATCGAAGCGCTCAAACGGCTGGAGTGATTGGATTTGATTCCACAAAGGATTCTACATGTCGATTGTCGTGGACCGGATGATATAAATTTTGAAGTTAGTCGATAAGCCACTAATTTTATTGTTTGTCTTGTGAATAAAGTTTTAAGCAGCACGTCTTGTTTACAGGTGGTGGTTGAAAAGAGAGACCGTTTTTCGCGTAACAACGTGCTACATTTGTGGCCCTACACCATTCACGACTTGAGAGCTCTGGGTGCTAAGAAGTTTTTCGGCAAGTTTTGTGCTGGATCCATAGATCATATAAGCATAAGACAATTGCAGTGCATCCTTCTAAAGGTAATTCAATAAAGAAATATTTTATTAAGCCATTTTTGACACTGAAGTGTATTCATTTCATTTCATTGGCCGATGCAGAAAGTTGGGCAAAGAGAATATTGGCAGACTTTTGTTTGTTTTCATTTCATATTTTAACTTAATCCGTAATCTGTTGAGATGTACGAACTTTGGCAAGAATGTGTCAAAAATATTAAAGAATTTTTGATGATGAAAACAACGTTTTATAAAAATTATTGTTTGTAAAAAAACATTATTGTTGTAAAAAATACATTAATATTATTGTATTGTTTTGGTGAAGACGCTAATAAAATAAATGGTCTGTCTACAGGTATCTCTCTTACTAGGAGTAGAAGTACATGAAGGAGTAGGTTTTGAAGAGTTAATGACGCCACAAATAACTGAAAAATCCGAAAGTAAGCATGTTTGATTGTACTTTATCGACAATTCAGTCTATTATCTATATTATAATATTGTAAATGTCTGTTATCGTTAAACGTTGCGCTAATTAAATATGACGAAATTGGGCACCGATAGCTCTTATCCACCTGGTCGATTGTGGATAGTGATTTGCGATTGGCTGAATTCTCGGCTTGCATATAACGATATTTTTTAAATAAAATAGCCCAGCGAAATTCACCTTTATTCTCATCTCCCCTGCATTTTACGAGCAAATGGATTGATTTTTTTTCTGTTAGAGTCTGCGATCAGTCGACTGCCTATAAGCAGTGACTACCAGATTTTAAGTCCGCTTTCCTTAAGTCTGCACAGTGTCGAGCACGTTATTAGCTTGCTAGAACCTGCAGGGCTATTCACAAAAATAAACTCACTTAGGCCCGGTTGCGTGAGGCACCGTTATAGTTAGTTAGTCACAGCTAGTTAGCTTTAACGACAACTTAACTATAACGTAACTATAACAGCGCCTCACGCAACCGGGCCTTAGTGAGCAAAATAACTTCGCCTTGGTTAAGGGATAATTTGACATAATTGTTAAGGTAGAAGACACGGTTCTGCCCGCGAAATTCAAATTTAATTTGGTTTTTCGCAATTTGTAAACTAATACGACAAAGTAGGCTTATGGCATTCTAATTGCGACAGTGGCAGTATCATCTTCACAGATTTATATAAAATCTTTACTTGAAAGTGTCCAGTTTAAGAAATCAATCAAAATATCGACTAATTTGTGAGTAACTCACGTCCAACTCAGTATTTTGATTAATTTCTTAAACTGGTCACTTTCAAATAAAGATTTTTATGTAAACCTGTGAAGATTATAATTCCACAGGCGCAATTAGAAGGCCACAAGCCTATTTTGTCGTATTAGTTAACATATTGCGAAAAAAAAAATTAAATTTGAATTTCGCGGGCAGACCCTTGTCTTCCACCTTAACATAGAATAAGATGATACAGCATTCTGAAATACACTTCTATTTTGTATTTGGACGAGTGTCATCATTGGTCCAGTCTTGACCTATTCCGTGATTCGTAAACCAAAATGGAGTGAGTATTTTACTGAGTAGCACCACAGAGTAGGGTAACAGAGCGGAAGCTACATACAAACGGCTCGCGGCGGGCTCACCCATACATAGCGCAACGCTGTGTGCGTGAGCTCTCACCGACACATTCACCGACACGCCGCGGCGCGCCGCTCAGGGTAACTCAGGGTCTGGACGTAAGGGCTGACGGTCGTGCGTTTAGTGGAAATAAATAGACGAAGAGTGAGTGTTTGTTGGTTGTGAGTTTAGATTTATTTGTGTATATGTATGTAATAGTGTAAAAATGCCAAACTCTTGCACAGTTTGTTTAAAACAACCCAAAGACAATAAGGACATTTCCTTTTTTTTATATCTGAGAGATAAAGAGAAGTAAGTACTTTTTTATACGTATAGGTACGTATTAAATTAATTAACAAATAATTTTAAAATTCTTTGTTATTCGACCGATTTCGTTTAAAATCGATATTTGGGCTTCCCTTGGGTCAAGAAAGAGGAAATGGATGCCAAAATTTTAAAGTCACCGCCATATTGAAATTCTTTGTTATTCGACCGATTTCGTTCAAAATCGATATTAATCAGGATTCCCTGGGGTCAAGAATTAGGAAATGGGATCCAAAATTTTAAAAAGTCACCGCCATATTGAAATTCTTTGTTATTCGACCGATTTAGTTTAAAATCGATATTTGGGCTTCCCTTGGGTCAAGAAAGAGGAAATGGATGCCAAAATTTTAAAAAGTCACCGCCATATTGAAATTATTTGTTATTCGACCGATTTCGTTCAAAATCGATATTTAGGCTTCCATGGGGTCAAGAATTAGGAAATGGGTTCCAAAATTTTAAAAAGTCACCGCCATATTGAAATTCTTTGTTAATCGACCGATTTCGTTCAAAATCGATATTTAGGCTTCCCTGGGGTCAAGAAAGAGGAAATGGATGCCAAAATTATAAAAAGTCACCGCCATATTGAAATTCTTTGTTATTCGACAGATTTCGTTCAAAAACGATATTAAGGCTTCCCTGGGCTATTATTTGTGAAACAACATTAATTGTGAAGTTATGGCAAAAATACTGATGTTCATTAAAAAAAATAGTTTCTTTTTATTTTTGTTAATTTAAGTATTTTTTGTTCAAGTTCAGAATATAACTGAAATTATACATAATTATACAAACTTTAAAATATTTTTATTTTTTCCTTAAATTGTTGACATGCATCAGGTGACAACCCTAGCAGAATAGGTATACTTCTTCGACCTTGTTAGGAAGCTTCCTCTCTGTTCGGAATATTTACTCGTGTGGTAGCACTGCAGTTTTAGTATATACTAGTGGTTCGCCCCGAACTGAGATCTCGCGGTATCCCATAATTCCCATAAGGTAGTTTTAACTATATTATATTGTAATTAAAACGCGCCGAATCTGATGACGTCAATCGACATCTGCTTTCGTGGATGGGATGCGTATTTACAATATTAAAGACAGCGCCATCTATTAACAGTATAGTGAAGTTTTGTTAAAAACATTGATGCCCATTAAAACTTAAATAATTTCGTTTCTTTATAATATTTATCTAATCTTAGTATTTGTTGTTCAAGTACAGAATATAACTGAAATTATGTGTAAGTTTCAAGTTTTAAAAAAAAGTGGTTTTAGAGATCTAGCCTCGAATAAAATCTCCACTTTGAAAGCCCTCCATTTCGTCAATTTTAGGAAAAAAAATAAAAAAAAAATACTTTTGTACTCTGTTCCAAATTATCTTTAAAATGAGGTACTGCAATTCTATGAAATGCAAAAAAATTTATTTTACTTCGCATTCGCTTCTATGAGAGCCCCCCTGAAATAAAGATTTTTATAACTTTTTAAGCCATTTTCGGCTGGAGGCCATCGGTTTACATATCATATCTAAAATTGAAGTAATTACGTTCAGTAATTCAGAAGTTATAAGGCTCTGACAGACGGACGGACGGACGGACGGACGGACAAATGCAAATTCACTCAAGTAAACTCAGAGACCTTCGCTTCGCTCGGTCGATCAGTGTGTAGATCATAGATCTGTTTATGATCTAGTTTATCGTTGTGTTCAGAACGTTCACTTATTGATTAACTTATGAATTAGTTTTGGGATGGCGAGCGCGCGTGTCGCCTTCGAAGCATCCCGTGGCGCAGTACGAGTTCGACGCGCTGATCGGTGCCGACGGCAAGCGCAACACGCTGCAGGGCTTCAAGCGGAAGGAGTTCCGCGGCAAGCTGGCGATCGCCATCACAGCTAACTTTATCAATCGACACACCGAACAGGAAGCGGCGGTAAGTGTCCCGCCGGGTTCCACTCATCGATGTATCCATCATCATCATCATTAGCAACCCATCAACGTCTCACTACTGAGCGCAGGTCTTCACTCAGAGAAGGGTTATAGGCCATAGTCCACCACGCTGGCCCAATGCGTTGTGTTGTTTTTTATGTTAAGTTATCACATGTATCCATTTAAATAACATATTATTTAAAAATATTATCATATTTTTAGGTGCCGGAAATTAGTGGCGTTGCGTATATATTTAATCAGAAGTTCTTCAAAGACCTCAAACATGGCAATGGTATCGATCTGGAAAACATAGTTTATTATAAAGATGACACACACTACTTCGTGATGACTGCAAAGAAAAAAAGTCTCCTGAATAAAGGCGTTCTTTTGAATGTAAGTATCGGGAATGCTATTTTTTTATGATAATTGATATGTACACATATTTGTTTAAAATAAAATAAATAAATCATTACAGGTAAGCCTAATTCGATAGATAAGTTTAACATACACATATGGTACAGTTGATTTATTTCAATACTTACGACACCGCAGGTTTATGCGGTTCCGCCGCCGCCGCGGTTGCGGGAAAGGACCGCTAAAATGGCGTCGGAAGGAGAGAACACCTCCCGCCTACTACATTGCGTCCGCGCGACCGATCCTAGACTCCGTAGGCGACGGCCTACGCCAAGCTCGCGGGCGATCGCGACCCACGCGGTTCTACTGCGGGCATAAACCGCGCCGTGAAAATTGCTACTTCATTTTCCATACAAATCTGCATTCTACGGAGACCGCGGGCCCGCAACCGCTGCGGGCGCGGGTAAATACCGCTTGAACCGGGGCTGGAACCGGGGCTGGAACTTTTTACTTGTAAAGTTGGCTCAGTTGACGTGTGTGTCTGTTACATGCAGGACTTTGGCGATGTGTCCCGCCTGCTGAGCGCGGAGAACGTGGACCGCGGGGCGCTGATGCGATACGCCCAAGAGGCCGCCCGGTACTCCACCGGTGGGCGGCTGCCGTTGGTTGATTTCGCGCTCAACCATTACGGCGAACCCGACGTTTCGCTCTTTGACTTCACGTCGATGTCCGCTGCGGAAAACGCTAGCTTGGTAATTGGAAAAAATATTTAAATAGTCATATCAAAAATTCCGAGGCCGGCTGGGTTCAAACCCACATTTCTCAAGAATCGCGCCTTGAGTGTGTTGACCAAAGGTTGACCAGGCCAAACCGAACTACACGTCAGTAACGAAATTAGTTGTATCTACTATTTAAATCAGTTTTTAACTGACTTACTTGATTGACGCCATTTTGGCGCTATATATTTTAGTTAAACGAGTGTCTGTGAAACTATTAATATTTCAAATGGCGCACCAACCCCTATAAATAACCTTTATATTAAATCTATAGGTCGGTGGGCTATTTTCTATATTATTAGTTCCAGAGACACTCGTATGTCAATGTGGCGCTTCAAATTGTTCCGTAATTACGCTGTCATTTGTACAGGGACAGCCAATGCAGTGTTGATCATAGATTAGTTATAGAGATGAGTGCGCGTGCCCCACTCCAGGTGTACGAGCGCCACGGCCGACGGCTGCTGTGCCAGCTGGTGGGCGACAGCCTGCTGGAGCCGTTCTGGCCGACGGGGTCGGGCTGCGCTCGCGGCTTCCTGTCCGCGTTCGACGCCGCGTGGGCGGTGCGCGCCTGGGGCCAGAGCCCCGCGCTGCATCCGCTCCGCGTCATCGCCGAGAGGGAGTCCATCTACCGGCTGTTAGGTAACACTTAACACTCTGGAGGCCTACCACCAACGACAAAGTAGTATTTTACCAAAGTACAACTCTAATGACGTTAAGGGTGTAGTTCAGTTCAACTACAACTACAATAAACTTTTTGAAGTAAAACTTCTTTACGCACGCTTGACATGGGGAGTAAGCTGGTGAATGCGTTACGAAAAGTGTGATCGGGAGAGGCGAACGGAAGGTGAGAGTGAGATATAAGTTAGTGAAGATAGAAAGAGAGAGAGTTACGTTTCGTAAATTACTGTATGGCCAAGAGAGAGAGGTGCGAGCACACATTTTGTTTCTCTCTTTCTCTCATAGCCAGTTGCGTTTCGTAAGTTTTACTTCAGTCGTGTGGTCTAAAGCACACTCGTTTTTTTATCTCTATTATTACTTCAATATTGTTTTGGGATGTTATACAATGTCGTCCTTATGATATAAGTACAGTTTTTGCAATTCACGAAGGCGAGTGAGCTTTACTCGTTACTTCGTGTACATGCACATTACATAAGTGTGCGTGCCTGTCAAAGCCTAGGTGGGAGCGGGCAGGCGCGAGCATTGCGCTCGCTCACACTTATACGGATACGACACACACACAACCATAAGTCAGTCGCCCTCGTGAATTGCAAGAACTATACCAGGACGTCATCTTTAAAATAAACATTTTATAAAAATATTGAAATAATAGTGCTTTAAGTGTTGACAGGCTCTCAGTAGTACTTTTCTATTTAGGTGTTCGAGCCTTTAGGCTTGACCCACTGTGAGATAACCCTTTAGAACATCAGCGCCATCTAGTAGGTTGTTTCGAAACAATTCGAGCTTTGATCGGGATTGGTTCGATGATTAGTAGTGGGGAGTCAGCGCACAGGCAGGCGGCGTCGGCCATTTTGTTTTCAGTACGCTTTTGAATTTCAGCGTCGTCAGTACACTCAATACTCCGCAGAGACGGAGTTATTAAAACTTAAGTAAATATTTTCATAAATATTTAATATATTAATGATCTTACATAGGTGTCCGTAGTTAGTTACGGAAATCACTTATGTAAAATGGTGCAATATATGTCGCTCCTGCGCATATAAAGTTCGTGGCTATGCTACGAACTACTTCATAATATTATTATGAAGTTCTTGTCGTCTCGCAATGAACGACAAGCTGTCGGGAAACCTATTTTAGGCTACGACAGAATAGCACCTTAACAACTATAAACGACTTCCGTTGTCAGTCGTATGGACTGAAGCGCCCGGTCGCATCGACCGGAAAGGCCGGTCGAATCGACCGGGAAGGCCGGTCGCATCGATTGAGGCGTCCAGTCGTATCGATTGAGACGCCCTGTCGCATCGATTACGACGCCCGGTCGTACCGATTGAGACACCCGGTCGCATCGATTGGGACGCCCAGTCGCATCGATATACTTCTCAAATGAAACGATGCCCACGCCCAGTCGCCTCAGTTGAGACTGCCGGTCGTATCACTTGATGCATCTAGTCTCGTGTTGACGTGTTGCTGCCCTTACAAGGGACCACTAGCATAATTATGACGTATCTTTTTCTGGTTTCCATATCGACCATGGCGTCTACAACTATGGGAGAACTGTGTCGAAGACCAGTTTCACCAGAACGGAAAGATTTTTTCTCAAGAATAATACAAATTGTCGAGGACAATTATCCCGATGGATGGAAGTTGTGGGAGGTCCAAGACCTATCGTACCCAGAACTGTTCAGAGAAAAAATATAGTCCCGCACAGAAGCGAAACTTCGATGTGCAATACCAACATCGGAGATGGCTACAGCATATTGTCCGAGCGATGCGTCGCTTTCCGAGAAAGAATATCGCCTTATTAAGCGGATACTACTGGAATGGCCCTTCGGAAGGGCATTGTTATATGCTCCACATAACCTTATGGAAAAAATCCATCACAAATCATATGACGAGTTCGTCAATACAGAAGACGTCCAGGGATTCAGCTTCAACCAGCTGCAGCACACCTCAAAAAAAGGAGCTCAACTTCCCCAGTCAGTTCGCGCAGCATCAAAACACTTCGCCACGAACCGCCCAACGAGGCTTCCGTAACACATTCTTTCATGGAAAAGATGAGGGATCTACTCACAAAACAAACCGAGGCAATTGAAAGCGTTGCAAGTCGGGTTTCAACCTTTTCGAATAGAAGTGACCAAGGCACATCCGATTTAGACGAGTCCTTCGAATCTATACCGCACAGTACTGAAGCCGATGATGAGTTTGGAGCCCCCTCTCTAAATGTATCCCCTCAGGACAGCACTTTACCTTTAAATGTTCCGCTGAATACCCAATTCGAAGAAGCTGCATTAATGACACAAATTGCCGATGCCTAGAGGAAACTGACCTCCCTCAGAACAGCGGACAATATTCCTAAATGCGATTTTTCCCCTCACACTACCGAAGCTGAACCCAAACTTGTCAAAGCAGACCCAGACCTTGTCGATCAAGGTCGAAAGTGCCAACGTCTGAACGAAGATGGCTGGAAGAACATACGCTACGCCGATGTTCAAAAAATGTTCCACCTTACTCCAGTTTTTTCCGCACTTAAAGTCAATAATCACTTGGCAACGATAACACCTAACTGGAACTCAACATCGCAATTAGAAAAAACAGACATGACCTTGGGTGCTATAACATATGGTTTGCTACTACAAAAAAAAGCTTTTCAAGAAGCTTGCCAGAAAATGGATCCTAACACCCGCACGGAAATCCAGAACCATATGCTCGGCGCAGATAGCCCATTTAAAAAAAGAAATATCTGACGGGTTATTACAATAATCTTGTGGCTGAAGAGCCGAAATCATTCAGGCCCGGAGGGAAACTTATAAGCCAGCAAATAATGTCCTGGGCAGCATCCTTCATGATATACCACCTTCGGATACTCACCTTTTCTCTGAGGAGAATCTAGCTGAAGTAATTAAAGATCAGGGGGGGGGGGGGGGCACACAAGATCTTTCCAAGGAAAACCAGCCATGTCAATAAAACTGGAAAGAAAAGTTCAGCCTCAAAATTACCTATTAAGAATTAATGAGAATATGGGAATAAAAACCGCCTCAGACAATTTTTTTCTAATTGCAATAGCAAACTATATGAGTCCAAATCTTCACAGGAAATGGCTAAACAAATCAATAACCTACAAGATATGGGTGCAAATTCTCTAAACACCTTCAAATCAGGTTTTTTATCGCCAATTTTCCTAAGAAAAAAGCCTAATGGTTCTCATAGACTAATTTTTAACTTGCGCCGTCTAAACCTTTACGTTCAACCGCAAAAATTTAGACTCATAAGTCTATCCAAAGTTTCGCAAACTATGCAACAGAGAGATTATTTAAACTAGCGGCACGCTATGATGGCCGGTTTGACACATTACAATAGTGATGTGGAATGTCAATTTATTCTCGAACAAAAAACAATTAAGTTTTGTTTTTGTACCTGATTAAATAGGTTTAATAAAACAAAAATGTATATGTTTATTTAATTTATTTGAACGAACTGAATATTTGAATGAAAATGAATATACATACTTTATATGCACACAAGAAACATATGAATACAAAAGATACCAAAAAAGGTACCACAAAAGGCCATAATTAATCAGATTCGTCCATACTACTATTTTCACTGTCGTCACTGCTATCATCACCTACATTAATAATTATATGTTCGTTTTCTATAATATTATCTATTTTCACATCTCTTTCATAATCTTCCCTTATTAATTTAACAGTTCTATTCACAACCTTTTCCCAGTCTCCTTTAGTCACATGTTCACAAGCTTCTTCTAATAATTTTAGCATTTTTTTTGTGGTAAATGGGGGTTCTGTATTGTGTCTTGCAGCATATCCCTTAATTTGAGCCCACACCAACTCAATCGCATTATACTCACAATGGTAAGGCGGTAACCGTATAACTCTGTGCCCATGTTCTAATGCTATTTCGTCAATGACGTATCGGATCTTGGTTGGTTTGTTTTCTTTTAAAAGACGTACTAATTCCGCTTTTAACATATTCATGTTTGCATCTACGCCATTTTTACGAAGCCATGCGACGATATCAGCTTTCTTTTGGGATTGGGCAGGTGGCTTGTCAATTTGCATCGAGTGGTATGGGGCGTTGTCCATAATTATAATAGATGGTTCAGGGAGGCTACACAACATTGAGGTAAACCATTCAGTAAACTTTTCTCCATTCATGTCTTCATGATAGTCTCCAGTGGTTTTTGACGCAAAAGCCATGAGAGAACCTTCGACAAACCCGTTGATGGTTCCGGCGTGACAAATTATAAGTCGCGATCCTTTTCCTACAGGAACTTTGGAAGTAGATGCTGCTGTGTCATCGTTCCAAGAACGGCCTACAGTATGGTTAGCATTAAGCCATGTTTCATCCAAGAACACAACATTTTGCCAATTTTTGATTTCTTTCACTTGCCGTAAAAAAGTATACCTTGCCATCGCTATATCAAATCTTTCCATCAATATTTTGCGTTTGTTACATTTTTTGTATCGAAATCCAATTGTCTTCAAAATCTTCGTTAAAGAACTTTCCCCACCGAAGAATAATCCAGCTTCCTTCAGTGAATGCACCAACTTTTTTCTTGTTGGATACTCCTTCTGTAAATAGTAGCCGTAAACATGTCTTCGGATAGCATCGGCATCAAAGCTATCGATGCCTACGACTGGTTTTGCTCGTTTTCTCTTTTTTGGTGTGTGAAGTTTATTTTCTTCTGTGCCAGTCTCGCCATATTTTTTTTTAGTTATCCGTCTAACAGTTCGATGTCCAATATTAAGCGCATCAGCTACGCGTTCAACCACTGACGTTATAGGTAAAATTGGCCCTCCATTTTGAGCTTCACGATCGAAATAGTTACGAAGGCGTATTACGAACTCACGTGTCTGACTATTTAGAACAGTTCTCTGCGTACGTTCGGTCATATCGACGAAATCCACAACAAAGGGCTTGAACAGAGTCCAAATTAACGAGCAAGGGTCAACAGTAATGCAGTATCAATATTTGAAATCCAAAGCCAGGTCAAAACTATATCACAATCGCATTGCACTGACAGTTTATACTTTTCGAAGCAACGTCAATTCGAAACTGCTTTGTTTTGCATTGAGCATTGACGCGAGTTTGCCGGAGGTAGTAGTTGTGCTAGCCAGCGATCCTATGTGACGATCGTATTAGATTCCATTTTTAAAAATTTTCAATTTAGAAAACCAAATGCCGAGTTGTGGTATATATCATATAAAAATAAAAATTTTACCTTTTGTATGAAACAGCTGATATTTTTTTGCGATTTCAGAGGTTTGTCCACATAGTGAAAATTGTTCATATTCACAAGTACATTCACCCCTTAAATGGTGCAAACTGATTTTTCTACACTTGTATACATTTTAGAAATCAATTTAATAAATAAATTTTGAGTCCTAAACCTAAAACTACATTCGATAAAATTTATGAATCTCTGCACATCACTATCGTCAATAAAGTAATACAATTATTTCCTTCAAAGTCGTTATCAATTAATACGGAACTTCATGAGCGGACAAACGTCAAACCGGCCATCATAGCGTACCGCTAGTGTAGTAAAGATCGATATGCATACTATCATATACTCATCCAGGAGTCTCACAAGAGATATCTTTCTTTTGCGTTCAATGGTAACATCTACAACATGAATTGCTTGCCTTTTGGATTATCAAGTGCCCCATCTATCTTTAGTAAGACTACTAACTGGGTTGCATCATTATTACGTGAAAATGGAATCAGAGTTATCGTTTATCTAGATTCTAGATGATGTCTTGCTCATGAATCAGAATTCTGATAATTTAGCTAAACAGGTAGTCTGGACAGTAAATTTTCTCAAAAAAAAAAAACTAAACGGAAATTGGTTCATCCTTTTGGCAGCTACGCTACCACAGACAGATACACAGATAAACAGATACACAGATACACAGACAGACACGTTAAACTTATAACACCCCTCTCTTTTTGCGTCGGGGGTTAAAAATTAGGTTGGCACATTAACAGATAAATCAGATCTGAAACCCAAAACACGCATAGAATATTTGGGTCTAATCTGGGACACAAAAATTAATAAGAAAATCTTATCTAGGCAAATTAAACTTTGCAGCCAATGTAATCCCATTAGGCTTCCTCTATTGCAGACGCATTCAGATCGCAGCAAAATCACTCCCAGACATACGAAGATACAAGATGTTTCAGTTACCTGGTCAAGTAAAAGAAGAACTAAACTAGTGGCTCGAAAATCTTACGGGGACATCGGATATTGGCGTAGCCCCAGCATCCATCTTCATAGCCACCGATGCCTCAGACATCGGGTGGGGTGCTATGACAAACAAAAAAAAACTGTCAGGTCACGGAGTATCTCGCAAAATCATTGGCATTGCAATCAAAAGGAATTATGGACCTTATTCGAAGTTCTCCGAATGAATTTAGAGATTTTCTCAAAAATAACAACTTTATTTTTTAAAATCACGAAAACTCCTAAACATCGCGTCAAAAATCCTGAATTTAGCACAACAACACAAGATCACCATAATTCCGAAATATCTCCCAGGCAGATACAATGGAATAGCCGACAGTCTTTCGCGGCTGAAAGCTTGTCAAGAATGGCACCTCGATCTTACAACACAAAAGGAAATTTTTCAAAGAAAGGCACTCCAGAAATCAACCTCTTTGCAAGCAGACATTCCGCAGTAGTCCCGAGATATGTGAGCGAAGATCACAGGGACATGAGAAGCGAATACACGGATGCTTTCAGCAGGCCATGGAATTACAAAGTAGCCTGGATCTTTCCACCGCCAGCACTAATCCCACAAGTACTGCAACATCTGAATGGTTCCCAAGGACTCTACCTCCTAGTGATACCGAAATGGGAGAAAGCATTTTGGAGAGCCGAAGTGAAGAAGAGAGCAATATGCCCTCCCTACAGGATCCTAAATCTAAAAGACCACCTTCGGGACTTGCAAACCAACCAACCGCCTCGGAACATTCAGAATTTGTTTTTGGAGGTATGGAAGGTACGGGCTGGTCCAATGAGATACTAAATTGGAACGAGTCAGAACGCACCCTATTACAATCCGCCTGGAGACAATCTACACTCAAAACATACTGGCCCGCTTGGAGAACATGGTTACAATAGACATGTGACAATAAAGTATCTTCACAAACACCAAATCCTAGCGACTTAGCTAGGTACTTAATTCACTTGCACAACGTTAAGAAGCTAGCTCCAAAAACTATCCTTGTCCATAAATCAGTAATTGCTACCTTTACAAAACCCTGTAACACATCTTCACTTAGTGATCATCCGTTGGTGAAGAAAACCATTAAAGCAATTTTATTGAAGAATCCTCCTAAACTCTGCTCTAACATTTGGAACGTAGCGGAGCTCGTAGATTGGGTTGCTCAAAGAAATATCGAAGATTCCAGTTTATTTCAAATTTCGCAACATGTAGCAACTTTGTTACTTCTGGCTACGGGCCGCCGCGTCCATGTCTTAACTTTGCTCCACATCGACGCAGAGCACTGTCAAATTACAAGTGATCAAATAGTATTGTGCCTTCTTTCGGATCAAGAACGGATGATACAAATTATCGACAGTCGGGTTGGTGCCTGTCAAAAAGCGAATCAAATATCTTTGATCTTTGCTATTGGATACCAAAACTGATAAATAAATTAGAACAACGAAGAAAAGCAGTCCCAACCTTAACTAACTTATTCATTACCACTCGGAACAGAGTCAAAGCAGCATCTAGATCCGTAATAGAAGGATGGCTAAAGATAGTTCTGAAAGATGCTAAAATCAATGGCTCTCCTGGCAGCTTCAGATCAGCCGTTGCAACAGACAACTGGGTCAACAAAAATCTCGATATAGATGAAGTAATTGGCGTAGCTGCTCAACCTTCTTGAAACACTACTTCAGGGAAGTAGATGCCAACACAAGAAATCATACAAAGTCTGATATTTTTGTTACTATTTAGAATTTAAAATTATGCTTATAAGTCGTGACTGTGATTTTTGTTTACAAGGAAATTATGCAATACTTTATTTCTCAAATCCCTAAATAGAGTATTACTATATTAGTATAGTAAGTGAATCTTATTTCATACATAGTCACAGTACGCAAAGTCAGCGCCGGCAGATATTAAACATCTCACAGTGGGTCAAGCCTAAAGGCTCGAACACCTAAATAGAACCGTTTTTCCCCCGAAGGGTAAAAAACGTATATTTAGGTTTCACCCGAAAGGCTTGACCCACCATTGAATACCTTACCGGCTTTCGACTCGCTTCAATTCCTGAACAGGTACTGAAAACAAAATGGCCGACGCCGCCTGCCTGTGCGCTGACTCCCCACTACTAATCACCGAACCAATCCCGATCAAAGCTCGAATTGTTTCGAAACAACCTACTAGATGGCGCTGATGTTCTAAAGGGTTATCTCACAGTGGGTCAAGCCTTTCGGCTGAAACCTAAATATACGTTTTTTACCCTTCGGGGGAAAAACGGTTCTATATCTCGGTGGCTGTAGAAAGCAAATGAATAGAATGAAAAACCAGCGATGATATATATTTAACATAGACACCATCCCAAACTTTTTTCTAATCGCCTTAGCCAAGCAATATAAAAAAAAATATGATTGCAGCTCAAACGACTCCGGAGAATCTCCAAAATGAGTTCGGGGCATACACCATCGAGCCGACCACTCGATATCGCAACTTGAACCTAGCGGCGGTGACCCCTCATCACGTCACGTCCTTCTACGACTCCGATGATCCGTTGCCTCTGGATGCCACCCCGTCTGCTAGGAAAAGACGCCGAGGTAAGTTTTAGCACCCATCCAATAGGCATTATGACCGATTTTGAAAATCGTTTGCCGGTGTCATTTAGTCGTTCGTGACGTTACCTCAATGTTTTGTCATCGTAGTTTGTCAGAATTTGATGATATATTGTGACGTATCGCTCTCTGATTGGTGTTCAATCCAATAAGGCGGATTGCTGTATTTTATAGTTTTATTTTATCAAAATAAATATCAATCTTGCTCAAAACAGAAAAATAAATACGTTTTTTATAATCCGTGACTACTATTTCATTAGATATATTCTTAATTTCATTGATTCTTGGTTAATGTCATCATTCCTATTGGTACAATGACACGTCATGTGCCGAAAGTACATCGCCGACATTTCGGCAGCAAACGCGCACATAGAATAGGAGCTTGTATGCAATAGTGAACGCATTGACTCATTCTTGGAACGAGTTCCTTTTCGGATGGTTTGGTGGATGGGATCTAGACGAAAAGATATGTAATAATTTTCCGTCACGCCCATTGTTGCCTTCGTTTATTATACACGCTCATCAATGCTTTGATGGCGCAGCGGTAAAATGAAGGAGTGAAACTATTTCGGTTCGGGGGTTCGAATCCTGACTCCAGATCAAGTCTTTGTTCTTATTTTGAAATGAAGTTTTATAGAAAAGAAATTCCGAACAAAATATTTGCGGCAAAATTTACTAACGCCATCTGTTGTGAGCAGCGTGAACTTGCTTTAATGTCTGTTTCTTACGAGATGGTTTTAACACATGGCGAGAGATGGCGTTGATTCTGAACTTCGTTCCAGCCGAGTGTTCCACGACACTCACGCATTTTTTTAAATTTGAAATTATTATCACACCTTAAACTTATAGCAGACGTGTATTTTACTTATTTTGGAAGACCCTGTATTCAATATTCATAAAGAAATAATTTTTCACATAATAATATTATGTAGGTTAACATCCCAATTATCGGTCGCAGTAATTGGTATGTGTGACACTGGACGCGCCAAATAGTCCGAATTACGCGGCGCCTTGTTAAGTATCCTACGCGAACTTTCGATCGCCCAATATATCGCGTGGGTTTTCGCATGTTATGCAAAGTACTTTGAATGCAGAAATATTCGCTCGACAAAAGTTTAGTAGCTACCGTAGATAACACAATAGCAATTTCGGCTGATGTGTCATAGGTTATTTAAAAGTTAAAACATTTTGAGTGACCTCAGGGTTGTATGTCTATTGTCTTTTATTGGTTAGAAAAGGAAATACAATAATTGTATGTTCAGCCAATCTGTCTATGTCTGTCGAAATTCCGTTCGCATCACTTTCAATAAAAAAATGCCACACTTTTTTTTTTTGATGAGATGATGAAGTTTATGGAAATATTTTTAGAGCCAGAAATATCGAACCAAGCTCTGGTGGCCTGGGTGGGGTACTCGAAGCCAGGCATGCAAGCGGCTGCGAGCTCTCCCGCTCTCTGCCAACTCATGCGGCGCTATCGACCCGACCTCTTGCAGCCCGACTCCTCCCCGCGATCTGTATATCACATTTTCCATCAAGAATTTGGTAAGCAAACTACGGTTTTTTAACACAACCACTACAAATATCCTTTTTAGGGTTCCGTAGTAAAACTACAGGAACTCTCATAGTTGCGCAAAGTCCGTCCGTCTGTTCGCGGTCTGGCGCAGAGTCTATTTGTACTAAAGAGCTGTAATTTGGTAAGGTTATACAAATTAAATACGCCGACAAAGTTGTACAATAAAATCTTGTAAAAAATTCATAGTAAATGACTAGATGCGTTCTTTTGTTGTTATTATTATTTAATAGAAGTATTCTTTACTTTGCGGAATTTTATGATAGTCAAGGATAAACTACATTTGATATACTAGTGGAGGCACAGCAGCGTACGGCAAGTTTTATCTTGAGTGTTAGCTATTAACATATACGCATAATATAGTGACGGGCAACTACGGAACCCTAGTTTAGTTAATTATTTGATAACTGAATCTGACCAGTTATGTAATAAAGTATAGAATAGAATAGTTTAATAGTTGTGCTTTTGAATCATCAAATGAAACTATGTATAAACAGGTATACCGCCGTTTATTTCGAACGAATCTAAGGAAAGTGTCACTGAAGCTACTCTTCGCGCCTACCTTCTACGGGTGTACCACGCCTTCAAGGGCGAAGTGCCTCATGTAGTCCACAAGACGGATATGTTCGATCAGGTAGCCATTGCTTTATGACTCCTCCTGACTGACTCCTTTGCCTACGTATTTTAAAGGCTTTTATACTCCTTTGCCTACGTTTTTTTTAAAGCATTCTAAATTGCTTTTTAGTGCTGATTTCATCATCGCCGAGTAACGTTTAACCAAGGAATAAATTAGACGTTCTGATTTAAAATTTGGCCCAACATAAAAATTCAAAATGATCCTAATAACGTATGCATAAAAATTCCTCGGTTAAACGGGTTACTGGGCAATGATGGAATTGGCACATAAAGAGTAAAAAGCCTGGTTTTGCTCATTTTCCACGTGTAGTCCATTTTTCCTTAGCTATATTAAAAAGTAAACGAATCGCATAAAACCTTTCGTAGAAACGCGTAGCTGACGTAAATGTAGCGGGGCGCTTAGGACGTTCTTAAGTGTGAATTTTTACTTGTAGCAGCGTTTGATTATTATCAGTACGGTAAGGACTATCTGTGCCCCGTGCTTAGCGCATCGCTTACGCCTTTCTGCGAGAAACCACCAAAGAAAAATTAATATTCCTTTTGCTATAATCCGCCAAACAGACCACTTTGTAGGTTCCTGAGATTTCGTGAATAGTCAGTGAGTGAGTGGTATTTCGCTTTTATTTATATAGACTGAGCATCAATATTCAATAACTAAAGCATTTTTGTCTATTCTCAGATTAAAAGGAGTCAGCAGTCGGAGAAAAATATTCGAAACTTATCGGATCGTCCAATTTCTGCATACGCCAGTACGTATTATTGTAATACATTTCATGCATTCAACGCCATGTTTAATTTATTTACGTAAGAATGTTAAAGTTCACACTTGTTCACATTAAGCTTTACTTCAGACATCAGTAATTCTAAAATTGTACAATAACGTTCTCAAATTTCTAAGTATAATTTGCTGAAAAGAGATGTCCCAAAATGGTGTTGTAAAATGAAGCAAGATAAGTTTAATGTTAAATAAGGATAGTGATCCCAAAATATCGTAGTTAAAATAATTAACACAATTTTAAAAGCCGCCAACTTTAGGAAAAATATTTCACTTAATTATTGTCCTTTAATCTATACTTACAAGTATATTTAGAAGTTTACAGTAAATGCATTTGTCTTTTGCATTCAAAAAAAATATATAAACTACATATTATATTTTCTTTCCTAGATGCTGGAGATACTGAATCTCATTCGAGTTACAAGAAAAAGCGACGCTCCGATCGGTCTCACCACGTAAGTAAAGATCCTGCTGAATATATAAGAAAAAAGATAGGAAAATTAGATCTCAATGACATAACGCAGTTAGCGCGTCTTATCGAAGGACACGACGCCATAGCGGACAATGAACCTAACGCGGATAAGCAGAGGGAGCTTCAAGAACAAATCCTAAACCTTTTGGATCCGGAGGATTCTCCAGACCCAAAAACAGTAAGAGAATCCTTGTCACAGCTATTACAGGGAGGTACGAAGACGAAGGTGAAATCAAAATTAGCGAAAAATATACCACACTTTTTTCAAAATGAGAATGCGCCTCGTAAGCCGCAACGTAAATTGAAGGGCTTAGACCCAGACACCATTAAGGTTCCGGACTTTTCAGACATTTTCCAAGATAACTCTGAAGATACCGATACCACTCTCATAGTAGCGAATGTCTCAAAGAAAAAACGCAGTTCGAAGTCTCCACCTAACAGAGTGCGTAAAGAATTCGTGCGTTCAGCTTCTACCGAAACTCCGATTTCTCCTGCACGGAGGCTCTCAGAGGTTGCCGATATGCAAAGAAAACGGTATTCGCAAAGTCCAGAAGTTGTTTTGCCTTGCGGCCGATCTCATTCAATCGGTTCACCAGAAATGGCGCTTAATACTAAGCGTATAGCGCAAATATTCGAAGGAAGTAAGAGACACACGCCGAGTCCAGAAACTAGTGCTGTCCGTTCTCGTATAATGGACAACCCTGAAATGGCCATGCGATGGCAAAGAATGGCTGATATTATAGATGGGAAACAGCGTGATATATCCAGTCCGGACAGGTCGAAGCGATCCGATTCGATCGGTAACCCCGAAATGGCACTACGTAGACAGCGCGTATCGGATTTGATCCAAGGTATTAATAACACTCGCCAAAGTCCCGAATACAACACTCAGAGGAGAAACTCCGGTGACATGGCCTCAAGAATGCAAAGAGTGTCCGACATGATGAAGAAAAAGAATGCCGAAGAAAAAAAACCCAAGAGTTATGGTAAACGAAAAACAGCCCGCGAGATTACGAAGCAACGCTTCGAAAAAAGCGTTCAAATGTTGGCAGCAGAACCTCGACTCGAATTCGCTCCTTCGGCGGATCTGGAGAATGACTACGGCTTGCAGCAGTACAGAGCCAGTGCTCCGCGATTTGACGAGAGAGTCAGAAAACTGGAGAGAAAGTTACAGCATTATGTGAGATATGTGTGATAGTGTGCTGCTGTGATGCATGGTACCACTAATGATCTGTAGGGGGAATGGGCTAGCGCACGGCAGAGAATTCATACTGCCTTGGGCTGTTTTTAAGATGTCGAAGTTTTATTTATGAACTATACTTAAAAACATCTTAATATAAACTAATCATTAAAACACGATTTGAGCTTGGAGTGTGTGCATGATATAACATAACTGTCACCCCGAAATGTGCTGTATTCTTTTGGATTTTTTGAATTTGTAATAGGTTCTTGTGCCAAATACCAATCCACCGTGAGCCTGTGTCAATTGCGGCTATTTATGTTGTTAAAAAAAAACTATTACAAATGTGAAAGTTTTAGATTTGCCCACCGAATTGAAACTAACCTTTTTTTGTCGTAACACATACCTTGAGACTATTTGTTTAATTACTGATCTCTAATAAATACAAGTACCCTGGACTGGCTGTAAATGATGTTTGCCGATTGCTAAAAAAAATGAGAATGGGACTATTTTGTGAAGCCATATTTGTTCGTTTGACAAATAAATTCGCGACGAGCAATGACGAACGCGGCGGTGAAATAAACTACTTGCTGACCAAGTAGTTTATTTCACCGCCATAAATAAGAGATAATTTGACATAATCGGTAAACCAAGGTGGTCAGTTTGCTTTTGAAGTGAGAGGTATTTTAGTGAATAGCTCTGCTGATGTCTTTTTGTAAGGCTTAGTGCCTTTTTCAGTCAAACGAATGGTGTTTTACTGACGATTAAAGTTGACTTTTTTTTTAATTGGCAATCAAGAAAATGTCAGGTTTATTTAGTTTTATGCAACGGCACAGCCTGTTCAGGGTAATTGTTTGGGTAGAGGTGAGTGCTAAAGACGTATATGACGGTACAATAGGAAGAGGGGCGTGTGGTCGGCGGTGGCAGCAGGGCGGCGGGTGGCGGCGTGCGCGTTGCTCACCTAGCAGCCGAGCTCGCGAACACAGCGGCCCCGGCTGCCGCGCCTCCCCCGTCCAAGCCGAGAGACCTCATGCGCTCCGTGGGCAAGATTGAACCAGAGGACTGGAACGTCAAGCTGATTGAACAGAAGATCATGGAAAATAGGTTGGGCCGGCCCGAGCGGAAAGCCGCGGAGAAGGTCCCCAAGTGGGATAGAGAACAAGTGAGTTGTGCCAACATTCTTCTCTATTTGAGACCTGCTACTGCCTGCCTGCCACTGGTGCATACATGTCTCCTGTACTGTCAGTGCAAGGATCGCCAAAGTTATTGTGCTGCTTGTGATTAGCGGTTCCCTATTGAGGTCGTCTCCATCTATTGGGTGGTCTTCCAAAGCTGTGTTTCCCGCTGCTGGGGAGACATCTGAACACATTGGGGCCTCTGTGTCTATTGCTTCTTTGACCCACGTCCATCACTGATGTAGGCGAGAATGCTCGGTTTACACGACCAGCGCAATGTCGTCTATCGGTTTTCTATCGGATATTTTTGGAGGGTCTCCAAAGAAATTTACAAACTTGTTCCTCCTTCACCGTTATAACATTGCTGAAATTTAAGGAAACGCTTTAGTTGAACTTATCTCAAACGAACCGCTATGGTGTGAAACGCTCTTCCGGCGCCCCTGTTACCTGCCACGTATAATTTGAGTACCTTCGAGGCAAGAGTGATTAGGCATCTTTTAGGGAACGTAGACCTCATCAGTGCTTTCGATTATGTATTGATTGTTTTAAGCGTAAGCTTTTCTTTAGCGTAATTCTTCTTCATTTCGACTTCGACGACGACTTCAAACGCCCGCGCTACTACAAAGTATATAATTTATTGTTGATATTTTAAAAACCGTTCGACCAATTTCGATAAAATTTCAATGGGAAGTATACCCTTTGAAACAAAAAAAATAATTTTCCAGGCTCTTCGAGTAGTCATCCGTCAACATAGATAAAAAAAAAGATTCTGACTAATTGAGAACGTCTTCCTTTTTTGAAGTCAGTTAAAAATATGCCCGCCTATTGCCATGGGTACGCTAAATCAAATCCTTAATGTATTAAATTGTTATCTAGGACATTGTTCTCAATTAACCTTATTACATAGTTCCTGGGCCGTCAGCGGCGACTAAAGGAAGGCGACGCAAACGACGAGAAGTGGGGAGAAATCGATGAAACGATACAAAAGATTGATCTGAAACTGAACGATTCCGGACGACCAATGCTTGGTACCAAAAGGGTAAAGTAATAATTTATTCATTATCTGTCACACTATGGACATTACGATGCTTCACAAAAATAAACTTTTTGTGACTATTTGCATAAGTGTGTCTGTTTGTTGGATTTTCCTTTTATCACGCAGTAACGGAGCAATAAATCGACGTGATTTTTTGCATGGGTATATTAGTATAGTACAGTTATAGTTAGTTGAGTATTTGAGTGACTTGATGAGTTGAGTAGGTAGTTTGAAAAACCCACGAAAAATCCACGCGGCAAAGTCGCAGGTAAAAGCCAGTCAAAAATAATAAGGCTCAGGATAAAAACAATGATTCACTCACAGAATAATAAAATAATAGATGTTACGTACCGTCACATATGCGATTGTGATTCGGGTGAAAAAAAAATAGCATCGTTATCTTTATTTGTATGGAGAAAAAAATATATAACATGGCACATTGCAGGTTGCCAAGCTTGCTACGAAGTTTCTCAAAAAAGATGAACCAGAAGCTGAGAAAAAGCGAAGTGAGCCGCCAAACAATGTCGAGGTAATCAGATTTCTGTTATACTACGCTGGGTTAGAGTTGGGAGTTGTTAGAGATTTAAATCCTAAGCCCTCTAATAATAATGCGGTGATAGCTTAGTGGTCAAAACGTCGGTCTCCTTTTCGGGGATCCGGGCTTCGATCCCAGGACGCATCTCTAACTTAACTAAGCAATTAAGAAGCTGTCAGATCACGAAATCAAGATAAATCGAAAGCTTAATTCTTTTAGACTTGCTTTTAAGTTGAACTAAAGCTATAGCTAATGCATCCCATAAATTCTTTTGAGTTCAAACAATGGCTGAATAAAAGTCTTGAAAACAATTATAAATATGTGATCGTCTGGTAGATTCACCGCTTTAAAAAAAATCCCCTTTTAATTCATCAGGCGTCAATTAAGTTGGTCCAAAAAAATGTGACGGTAGCTTCCCCAGTGTTAATCATAGATTAAGGTAATTATAGCGTTCAGTGTGGCTGACGCATTGCATTTTCCAATATTTTCGAAAATATGGAAATTAAGTAATTGGCCCTTTGCCTTTATTATGGTATTTTTCGCACGCAGTCGAAGAAGCCCTGGCAGAATCGCCAGAGCGGCAAGAGGCAGACGTGCTCGAAGTGCGGCTCGCCCGTGTTCGCCGCCGAAGCCGTGGTCGCCGACGGGCTGCACCTGCATCGCTCGTGCTTCCGCTGCGCCGTCTGCGACACTACACTGCGACCCGGGTTGGTACAAGCCTGAACTATAGTCGGAATTTTAATTCGATTCCAGATTTGACAATTTCAGTGTTGCAACGTTATGACAAGTACTAAATAGTGACGTTACGAAATTATTCGATACGGAAATGGAATATTTCCGAATCGATTCCTCTCGTTTATAGTAGTATATCTAAACAACTACTACTTTAATAGAAACTAAGTATATCAGGAAATTAAATATTTCTGAACGGATAATTTAGTTATGACGATTAATTTTATTAAGGATCTGAGAGTTTTCTTTAATAATTGTGTGTGAAATAAATAAAAAAATGTGATCATGAAGGAACATGAGAAATAAAACAAATAGATGTATTATGGTAATATTTTATTTTATAAATCGTCGCCGTCTTCGCTATCGCTATCGCTGTCACTTTCTGTAACATGTATTATAAATGTGTCTGTGATATTGTCAATTAAAATATCTAGCCTACTCATTTTTTCCTCTTCTTTGACAACATGGGATACGCATTTAGACCATTCGGTAGCCGTAATTTTTTGAATGCCTTCCTCTTATTTTGAGCTACATGCCCCTTTACCTGCGCCCATATCAATTCGATAGGGTTCAGACAAACAGAGCGTGAGGTTATTCCCAATATGTCAGCAACTTTGCTCATACATTCATTTTCTTCCACTACTTCAGAGGCCTCCAATTGCGCAGAAGTTTCATTTTTCACGTACTTGTAGGCATTGCGGATCATTACTTTTTCAGTAACAGTGAAAGCTTTTCGTGGACGTTTTTTTCTTGGGGACAAGAAAACATCCACGTTTTTTTGTGATGTACTTGGCTGAGGATCCATTTTGATGGAAAACCAAAACAAATAGATTCACTCAAAGTTCACAAAAAAACTATAAGCGTAACAACAAACACAACGTAACAAAACTTTAACAAAAACCCAACAAAATAACAAAATATCGATTCGCAATGAAACAAGATATTCGTGCAGTCAGACTGGGAGAATGAAGCCGAATGACAAGATAAACAAAATGGCGATAGCTGCACGAGCGCGCACGGGTTGCCAATACAGAAAACTATCTAGGTTCTTTTATTATAAGTTTTGTTTTTAATATAAAAAACAAAAATATTAACTTTTTATTAAATAAAGCAGCGGTTACTAATTAATAAATAATTATTATGAGTAATTATGTATTTATTTAAATAAAAATCAATAATTTAGTCTTTAATTGGCACACCAATATTATGATTACATAAACATAAATCGCGATTGTTTATCGATTTTTGTGTTCATCACTACACTATTATATGTGGTATCATTATTTTACAAAATGACAGTAGCTAATGTCAAACGTGGAATCGAATTATAATTCCGACTTTAGCTGGTCACCTATATCTTTACGTTATAGCTACAGTGCGACAAGTATAACTTGGCGCGGCTGTGCCCCACTGTGCTCAACATTACTATTGCCATTGTATAGACTAAATTTGGGAAAAAAACCTTTTTAATTATATTACACAATAAACACAACGAGATCCAATAGTAAATTTTCAAGATGGCCATGGACCACGCCACCGCCAACTTATACTTGTTTCACTGTACGTTACGTTATAGTTTGCTAGCGACTGGATTTACAGAATCTTTTTTTGACTATAGACAATTAGTGCTACCCATGCGAAGCTGGGGCGGGTCGCTAGTCTATGTTAAATCTGAAACTGGACTAATTCCGTACGTCACTTCTCATATGTTTATTGGTTTGTCAATCACATCGCAACAGAGCAACAGAGGATCGTCATGGTTTTATGCATGGAGAAAGTCATGCCTTTTATTTCGGATTGACAACATATTCATCAATATTGGCTCAGTAGTTTAGGCGCTTGAGAGTTTTTGAGAGGAGTCGCGGCCGCACATAGGATACAAATATTTGCACATTGTCGGTTTCTTTACTAATGTAATTACTACCGTATTCTTTTTTTTTTAAAGCTCGGTCATACATATAGCTATACCTAGATACGAATTAGCTGTTAGCCCAATAATAATTTTTCTCACAAAAGAAGGAACTTGAAAAAAAAAGGGAAAAATAATCATCTGGACTTGAACCGTGGTCTTCTAGTTTCGAGACCGCCGGATCTCCCACCTAAGCTATTATAATCTTGTAGATGGTGGCGAAATTTACTGTATTCTAATGATGTTGTAGCGGTTTTTCATTGCCTGAAAACAGGGGTAAAACGACGTTTTCTAAAAATGAAACCTAGCTACATCGATTTATCGCCCCCAAAACCCCCTGCATACTAAATTTCATGAAAACCGTTGGAGCCGTTTCCGAGATTCAGATTATATAAATATATACAAGAATTGCTTGTTTAAAGGTATTAATGAACAAATTGTAAACAGGAATTATTGTGTCGAACTGTTCGGCACAAGATTGGTGTGCCTACGTCACAGCGGCGTCGTGTCGACCGACGAGACAGACGCGCCGGCGGCCGCGGCCACCAGCGCCGCGCCGGGGCCCATGCCGGAGCGGATCAGCCTGGAGCTGTCGGACGGCGGCGCGCGCGAGATCGACGAGGACGAGTGGACCGACCGGAACTTCCTGGCCTCGGAGACGTCGGGCGCGGGCGGACTCAGGTATCGCGGACCTAGCCACTTTTTCGTTTTATTATCCACTTATCCACTATAAAATAGCTATTTATACAACTGCATCGTAATGATGGTCATTTTAATTCGAGTGCTGTTTTTTGATACGAGGCTTGCCGAGTATCAAAATAGGATAGTACGAGAATTAAAATGACTAATTACGTTCAGTTGCATACAAGATTTTATCTACGACAAGGAAAATAAAATCATTAACAAAATACGCCGTAGGCTCAATAAAGTAACAAAAAGTAACTCCGTAAGCCGCCACCAGCCGCCTGTGGCGCCTCTGTCGTATGAACGGTACAAAAGTGCCAGAACTCAGAGCCTTAGCTTTAGGTATCCTATTTTAAGAAGATATTTCGATTCAGCTCCCATACAACGAGCTGCATCGAAATGAGAATCAAAACCGAAAGAGGGTCCATTTCGATTCAGCTGTCAAATTCGAAATTGGAACTTTTCGATGCTGGAGTAGATAATAGCTATTTATGCAACTGCATCGTAATGAGGGTCATTTTAATTCGAGTGCTGTTTTGTGATACGAGGCTTGCCGAGTATCAAAATAGGATAGTACGAGAATTAAAATGACTAATTACGTTCAGTTGCATACAAGATTTTATCTACGACAAGAAAAATAAAATCATTAACAAAATACGCCGTAGGCTCAATAAAATAACAAAAAGTAACTCCGTAAGCCGCCACCAGCCGCCTGTGGCGCCTCTCTCGTATGAACGGTACAAAAGTGCCAGAACTCAGAGCCTTAGCTTTAGGTATCCTATTTTAAGAAGATAACCATTTCGATTCAGCTCCCATACAACGAGCTGCATCGAAATGAGAAGCAAAACCGAAAGAGGGTTCATTTCGATTCAGCTGTCAAATTCGAAATTGGAACTTTTCGATGCTGGAGTAGATAAATACAGTTTCGACGTTGCAACCATCTTTTCAGACATGTATGGAATTGTACAGACGCGTTCACATGAACACGTGCGCAACACGGTACGGCGAGCGCGGGAAATGTTATTTGACTTAGACTAATAACGCATAGACCGATAGTTCCATACAACGAGACCAGCATAAACGTATAACCATTTTTCGAACTACACCCATCAAAAGTGTCTAGGGATCAACATATATTTTTGCAATAACTTTTCTCCTGATTGATATTAATTAAAATTTTCTTTAAGGATTCATCAAATAAAGTGTTTTCGTTTGTCACAGTAACGATAAACCAAGTCACCTTTGCATTAATAAAGAAATTTGCCATTTTCCTAATAAAGGGATTTTTGACATTTGAACCACTAACATTAAAGTTCGAAAAAAAGACTGAAATAACAGTTTTCTTTAAAATTTTATTGGGTAACTTAAACAATTAATAATCCGTGTTTCTACCGCGAACACTAACAACACAAGAACATCGGTTTGGCATACTCAAAATGAGTTCATCCAAATCACGCTGTGGAATGGCCGCCCATGTTCGTTGCAACAACAAAAAAAGGTCTTCTTGCCACTGGATACCCTCCATATTCGGCAGAGCTCTTCTCTGTAGCATATCCCATGCATGCTCAATCGGGTTCAAGTCTGGCGACTGAGCAGGCCAGGGCAGGACATTGATGTTAGCTGCGGCGAGAGTCTGTCTTACAACTCTTGCGGTGTGCGGTCGTGCATTATCATGCATTAACTGAAATAAGGGACCGATTTGCACTTGTAGAGGAACGATGACGTCTGATACAATCGTCTCAGCATAAATTTGAGCGTTGAGGTTGCCTCTGATCCAAATCAACTCAGTTCTTCCGCCGATCCAAATACCCGCCCATACCATGATGGTTCCACCACTATAAGGATGGACTTCCTGGCAGGATTTTAATCGCTGATTATGAAATTATGAAATGCACCAAAAAGGATCCATATAAATTTATAAAATCATAAATTTATTACAAAGCCACATCTCAATCTCAAGAAATCCGCATAAAAATGCTTGATCCCTAGACACTTTTGATGTGTGTATGTGTGCTCAGAGGCGTCGTGTATTTACGCTCGCCGACACGTACACTAGTGTGCGTGCCGGTAGGCGAAACTAGTCTTTAAAGGCTGTCATGAAAGGGTTTATTTTAGCTCGCCGATAAGCGTAAAGAGCCTTTGAAGGCCTCCATGAAAGTGTTACACTCCGCGCGCGGTTACTGTCTTTCTGTGCGTTATAATTCTATGCCATTTGACCGCTAATATCGCAGGGGAACGTACGCTTGTCGCAGAATGTCTGACGACAAGTGACGTTGATGTGTTGATGAGATACATTTATAATGTTTATCTCTAGGTAGAGACTTAGTACAAACATCTGCTATCATGTTTTCAGTACATACATAACTTAAACTAATTATCTTCTTATCTATTAAATCTCTCACATAATGGTGTCTTATATCAATGTGTTTTGTTCTTGAGTGACAAATAGATTTACTGCATATTTTTTGCGCAGACTGATTATCATTAAATAATTGAATTGAACAATTAATTCCTAAACATTCTTTAACAAAGGCTTGTAAAAACAAAGCTTCCCTACATGAATCAGAGATTGCCATGTACTCAGCTTCAGTGCTGGAGAGTGCTACGGTTCGCTGCTTGCGACTTTCCCAAGACACTAATGAATTGCCAAGACTGAATACATACCCAGTATATGATCGACGATCCAACTGATTAGCCCCCCAATCTGCATCTGTAAAACCTTTAATTAACATGTCACCCTTTTTGAAAGTTAAACAATAGTGTACAGTACCTTTCAAATATCTTAGTATTCGTTTTGCAGCCTTCCAATGTTCTTCTGAATAACAATTATTAAATTGACTGAGATAATTCACACTATGAGAAATGTCTGGCCTAGTACATACTGCCAGGTACATTAAGTAACCTATTAAACTTCTATAATTTAAATTACTGTTTTTACTATCTCCCTTCTGAAGATTTAGTCCTACTTCCATGGGAGTAGCTGCTGGTTTACAATTTGACATTTGGAATTTATTCAAAATTTTCTCAATATAACTAGATTGATTTAATGTAATTTCTCCATTTTGCCTTGAAATTTTCATTCCCAAAACACAATCAGCTGGCCCCAAATCTGTCACATCAAACTCATCCATTAATTTTTTCTTAATTAGAGCTTTGTTCTTTGATGATTTAGATGAGAATAACATTATGTCATCGACATACAATGCTATAATGAGTAATTCACTATTATGATTATAAACATAAACGCATGGTTCAGAAGATAACCTCCTAAATCCTAATTTATTGATTAATACATTGTTTATCTTTTCATTCCAGGCTTTTGCCGCCTGTTTTAATCCATAAATCGCTTTATTAAGCTTATAGACTTTACTTTCTTCTCCTTTCTTAATAAAACCTTCTGGTTGCACATTTTCTGCTAGATCCCCATTTAAGAATGCTGTTTTTACGTCTAGATGCTCGACTGTCAGATCGTGCATTGCAGCTATGGCTAGTAAAATTCTCAAACTCGTATAGCGAACCACAGGTGAAAATGTTTCATAGTAATCGATACCATACCGTTGACTATAATAGCCTTTAGCTACAAGGCGTGCCTTATATTTCTCTAATGCACCACTGGGGTCTCTCTTTTTGCAAAACACCCATTTACATTTTACTGCCTTCTGGCCTTTGGGCAAATCAACTAAAGTCCAGCATTTATTAGATAGAAATGAATTATACTCATCTAATATTGCCTTCTCCCATTCTGAGGCTTCACTGCTCTGCCTTGCCTCCGCTATGGAAGTTGGGATGTCCTTCTCCTGCATGATCTCCGTTAGTCCTGCATACTCTATAGCGTCTTCATAGGTTATGTTCGAGCTCGTTGATGTACTCTGTAGGTCAGAGGTATCTGGAACGTAAGTAGAATCCAAGCAAGTATCTGTTTCAAATGAATCCTCCGAGTCATCCAGACAAAATATAGTTTGTCTGTGGAGGTTTCTGTCATCAGAGCGCGGGTTATCATCTATAAAATAGTCTGACTGATTAGATGGCTGTACACCAGTGATTTCTATTGAAGAATTCAATGGTTCAGTACTACCATGATTATTATTAGTCAAACCAGATGAACTATCTAAGAACACCACTGTGTTTTCGCACTTAGTATCATCATGTGACATATCTCCTTTTATAAATTGATTTTCTAAGAATGTAACATGCCTTGCTCTTATACATTTGCTCGGACATGTAGGATCTATCAGCCTGTAGCCCTTTGTTACATCACAATATCCTACAAAAATGTAACGTTTGCTTCTTGGTTCCAGTTTTCTACTATTATTTACCATAGCATAAGCTATACAACCAAAAATACGTAAATGTTTAACATTTACCTTTTTCGAAGACCATTTTTCTTCCGGAGTAGTCCCCATAACGGCTTTTGTTGGTGTACGATTTTTCAAATATACAGCTGTATTAGCTGCCTCAGCCCAATACTGCTTGCTCAACCCAGCATCTTCAAGCATACAGCGAGTCTTGTCCATAATGGTCCTGTTGGCCCTCTCTGCCACTCCATTTTGCTCACTGCAATGTGGAACCGTAGTTTGGTGTTTGATCCCACAGCTGCTCAGGTACTTCTGAAATTCAGTACTCATGTATTCACCGCCGTTATCACTTCTAATCATTTTTATTTTCTTACCAGTTTCATTTTCCACAAGAACTTTGAATAATTTAAATTTTTCAAAAACTTCAGACTTCGCCTTAAGAAAATAAATGAATGTTTTTCTAGTGAAGTCATCTATGAAAATTAGAAAATATAGCGCACCATTCAAAGATGGTACTTGCATGGGACCACACACATCTGTATGAATTAATCCTAAAACCTCACGTGCTCTATTATAACTTTTCTTAGGAAATGGTAATTTTGTTTGTTTTCCTTTAATACAAGCAATACAAGGATTAAAACAAGAATTATCAAAATCCATACCTGTTACCAATCCATCCTTCATTAGGTGCATACTTCTCAAGTTGAGATGGCCGAGCCTTTTGTGCCAAACCTCCTGTGAAGCCTTGCTGTCATCAGATCCATGTGACATCTCATTTCCTGACTCACACTCCTCAGACAACCTACTCACCAAGTTCATGGCAACCTTTGACCTTACCTCACAGCTTGATTCCCTATTCATAATGTCAAGTACATACACTCCATTATGATTAGTAGCAGTAGCAATTAATTCCCTACCATCTAGTATCTTACACCCTTTTGGACTGAATGTAACACTATAACCTTTCCTATTTAATTCACTAACTGATAATAAACTTGCAGAAAGCTTAGGAATATAGTAAACATTACTTATTGTCTTTAAACCATTTTTCAAATGTACTTTAACACTGCCAAATCCTTCAGTTTTTATTACCTCACCATTTGCAATATTCACTTCCATTGACTTTGTATACTGAAAATCAAACATATGTTCCTTGTTATTCGACATATGGTTTGTAGCGCCTGAGTCCACTATCCAGACATCATTTTTCACGCTCACTGACAAAGCAGCCAATAAAGATCTATCCTTTTGTGATGATGAAGTTTTCTTATTCTTCTGTGAGCTATTGTTAAAACTATTAGAGTTCATCGGACAGTCCTTTTTCATGTGGTATGGCTGTTTACACCGAAAACACCTATAAAACTTCTTTGCCGCTAGAGCATTAACACTACTACTAGGCTCTGATTTTTCATTTCGCCTTTGTTGCTCCTGTAAAAGTTTTGATTTCACAATTTCACTTGTAAGTTTCACATTAGAGTTTTCTAAAGCCATAATCATGGGGTCATAATCACTTGTCAAACCACTCAACATTATAACTGCCATAAATTCATCATCCAAAAGTGAACCTATATCCGCAAGCTGCTGTTCAAGCTCTGTAATTTTATTCAAGTAGCTTGCCATGTCCGCTCCCAACTTCATGCCAAACAAAGACCGTAATAATCCAAGCTTACGACATAAGCCTTTATCTTCATAAGCCATTTGTAATCGTGTCCAAGCTTGATATGGGGTTTCTGCTGTCCTCACATGCGCCAACGCCGACGGACCTACCGATAGGCATATTTTCGCCAAAGCCTTTGCATTCTTCTTTGCATCCTTGCACCCTTCCTCCGATAAGATGCTATCATAAAGATCTGCGTGCATTAATGTCATCTTCATTGTAAATTTCCAATTATTATAATCTTCGATCCCCTCCAACTTTTCAATAGGGATTCCGCCATTTACCAAAGACGACGACGACGCCATATTTACTCAAAAATATGTATTTCTCGCACATCCGAAGAGTACTGGGACCCAAAACCTGTCGTTGGGTGCTGGTTTTTATGCAATTAAAATATAGATGCACTTGGATTATTGTTTTATTCTCAGATATACTACCATGGAACGTGCAATTAATTAATTTTTATACAACACAGTAAATTATCCAACCGTACAGAGCAGAGTTGACCACAGACAAAGTAATCACTCCGTTTTTACCACAGAGACTGATACATAGACAAAGACTATAAAATCTTACGTTTATAAATCTAACAAGCTAAGCTTACCAACAAGAATTACTATAATGAAGCTTTGCAGCCAAGGTTAGTCCCAAGAATACAGAGGTGTCCTCAGTTTTCAATGTTTCATTACTTATCTTTAAAATTTTACTGACAGCTTTGGTATTAGGTTATAGTAAAAATTCAACGCACTTGGTTCTTTAGCATTTATAAGTGGATTATTTGCCGATTTTACAAGGATGATAAAGGAGATTGCGTTATTATAGTATGAATAGCTATAGAAAGTTGTCGAATGCATTGCACACACACACACACACACACACACGCACGCACGCACGCACGCACGCACGCACGCACGCACGCACGCACGCACGCACGCACGCACGCACGCACGCACGCACGCACGCACGCACGCACGCACGCACGCACGCACGCACGCACGCACGCACGCACGCACACACACACACACACACACACACACACACACACGCGCGCGCACACACACACACACACACACACACACACACACACACACACACACACGCACGCACACACACGCACACCAGCACACGCACACTTATATAAACAATCTTGATGAACATATGAAAGTTGTGATGTTTTCTGTTGTTCTGTACATTGCACAAACAACTGGAAAGAGACTGACTCCCACGACACGGGTTTTCCTTGTTTGGGAGTTCAGAGAAGAGAAAAAGGCTTATGTTCATATTTTATATGCTTATGTATTTGTACTGTAGTAATAATAATAGGGTATTTGACTATAATAAAAATATCGTTTCAATTGGTGTCATCCTAAAAGATTATTATCTAAAAACATTATTCCATACGACAAAACTAAAAAATAAAGCTTTACTTAATTAGAAAACATTAAATAAAATTGCTATAATTCTGGCCATGGTCACGTGATCGAAAACGTTCCGTGATCTCGAATGACGTCACAGTCCACACCACCTATGGAATTCTCATTTTGTCAATACATTTCGACGTGTTTGTGCGGCGTAATAGGCTAATTTCGTCTGTTTTTCATCGTTACTATTTTATTAAATACCAAATAGTATGCGACACGCGGCCTAAACACATATTATAAAATTGTCATTGTTTGAAATGTGAACCGTTACGTCATGAGAGCAAATGGAACGTTTCGGCGGCAATTTATTTTTTTGAATTTATTTCTCAATTTTTATGAAAAATAATGAAAATTATGCCGAAATATATGTTTTGTTAGCTTCAGCATAGCATTATTAACAATTTAAGATGATTTTCTAAAAGTAGTCAAATACCCTATTGTAAGTGTGAAATTTTAGTTAAATAAATAAAATATTTATATTTGTTCAGTGACGACGCGGACTCGAGCTCGGGCGAGTACGAGTACACGGACGCGGCCGAGAGCGACAACGAGCAGCAGCAGTCGTGCGAGCCCGCGCCGACAGACCTGCAGTCCTCGCGCTCAACGCATCAACTCTACGTGTCGGACGATTCCTTCGGTTACGACGATTATTCGGATGATGGTGAGTCTCGTGTCCCCTTCAACGCTGTTCTTAGCTTACCAAGTTTGTACCGTTCGTACCGCAGTCAAGTTTGCTACCATTCATCCGTACTAATATATGAAATTTAGTGTCCGACCGAAGTTTGATTTTTGGCCGGAGCTGAAGCCGATTATACTTTATCCATTTTACTAATAGTTTTTTGACAGTTAAGTCTCTCTCACTCTAACATAGTGAGAGTGAGTGTGACAATATTATTTTGTCCCCTATGTGAGAGTGAGTGAGACTGAGCTGTCAAAAACTATTAATAAAATGGACAAAATATTATAATCGGCGATCGCCACAACCTTCGGCCAAAAGGTGAGCCGAAGCCGAAGGTTGATTAACCCTAAGAAAATCCGTTTCAGATTGACTAAAAGTGAATAAAATGTTTATTTTTTAAAATTTATGTTGACTGTGTCAATTTATGTTGACTGATTAATAACTTAACGGATGACAAAAAATATAACTTTCAACTTGTCAAAAATAATAACACTGAACATAGTTTTTGTGTCCCATGGCCGAAGCAGAAGATAAAATTTCTTGCCGAAGATGGCCTAAGCCGAAGCCGTATATTCGGCCGGACACTAATAAAATTAAAGTGTCTGATTTTGACATAACTACCCTTTTGCTCATTTGTTTATTTGAACGAACTCATAAAGAAAGAAGAAAGAAACGAGACCATTTAGAATTGTCAATTTATTTTAGTTGAGAAATTGTGTACAACATGAAACCACAACATGACGCGCTAGAAAGAACGTTTGATCACCTTTTGAACGCAAAATGATCGCGCCATTTCAGGGGCGGAGTCGTCGGGAAACGAGTCATGTTCTCGCATGCGGGCAGCTCGGGAGGCGCGGCGACGCGAGGTGCCGGCCGAGGCGCGGCCGCCGACCGACAGCAGCGAGGTACTCCGCTGCGTCATCGCCTAGCCACGCGCGGGCGCGACCGCGCGCCTTCGCCGGTCGCGCAGGGAGGTGCGCCCCGGAACGCCTTTCGCACCACACCGCCCCCGCCAGCGTTACACGCGAGCCCGATTACGACTATATCATACGCTTTCGCACACTATAATAGGTTCATGTTAAAATGCCAACAACCTTCAACAGGGTGTACCTATGCATGTAATTTTCTTATATTTTAATTCATTATTTATTTTATTTTTTATTTGGTTTAACACAGAATACAGTAAAGCAAGAAATTAAAAACTTCAACTGTACTTACAAAACAAGATTAAAAGTAAGACCTAGCAATGCAGTTAACAATGTGAGAAGCGATACACCGCTTAAAAAGACGGCATATATTGGAAAATATAGCTTCATAAGACACATGGATTTTTCCCGGCTGGGAAAGTTGTCTCCGAACGAGACTAATCCCCAAAACGCATTTGCTCATAGACTGCCGACTGATCGCATGATAAACACAGAAAAAAAATTCATTATTTACTTCACCATAGAAAAAAAACGTTCACTCATAAATTACAAAAAATAATGACTTAAAACTGACATTCGATTTGGACGCTTGACTCCATGTTGCCGCCTTTTTAATCAATCAATCCATCAATCAATCATTTTATTTTGCAAGAATATGGTACATGAAATATAGACATATTTACATAGATGTTAAGTTAACAATTATACAGCTTCAACATATCCTGCCAAGCTTGGCGTGCAAAAAACAATCCTTAATAATTGAAACCATGTCAGTAAAATACGGAAAATCAATTTAACTCTTCAATTAGGTAGTCATTAATCTTATAATACATTTTATCTATAAGCATGTCAAAAAGTGCTTTTCTAAATCGACTTAATGGAAAACTTTTTATATTATCCGGCAAGTGATTAAAAATGCGAATAGCCATACCGTATGCATTTTTTTTGGCTACCGCCAGCTTCTGCATAGGGACGCATCATAGCCTGTGTTTCTTATGTTGGTTTCTAGCCCTTCTTATTGTACAATCGGTTTTGAATAGGTGTGGGTTTTTTTTTACAAATATACATATTTCATAGATATACAAGCTAGGCAACGGTAGCACTTTCAAAGATTTAAACAGTGGCCTACAGCTATGAAACATGTTTGTTGACGTCACTCATTGAATCCAACGATTGCGGACACTATTTTTGACGTCATATTTCATTTTAACCAATGGTGTGCGTTTTGCTAGTTAGTTCAATAGTTTACGTAATCAAAGCATTAAAATAAGAAATGGACGGTTTTAGTATGATTTCGTGATGATACAGATTACAGAAAAAATATGTGAGTCCAATTTAAACCACACACATATTCCCTATGCATGTATTTAGATCTAAACAACTTTTTTCTAAATACAAGCCCAACAAAAATATATATATATATTTTTTAATAATAACTTAAAAAAGTGGTAGAATGATCGTGGTTAAAGTATGACGTATAGAATTTTCTTGTTAAGGTTGTTGGTGTTTTAGAAAGATCTCTTCTTCTATCTTTGGGTGCTACGGATCATTGTCATCTCTAACTCTCATAGTTTGAAACCAACGTTAAAGCGATTGCAACTTTATTTGAATTGGTACAACTTTTTGTTTAATAAGGTTCCTTTTTTTTCAAGCGCAGGTTTATTCATTGATCTCAAGCCACAGTTTCATCTCAAATGAGAAGGGTTTAGGCCACATTCCATCACGCTAGCCAAACACGGATTGGAAGATTGCACACACCTTTGAGAACATTATCTAGAACTCTCAAGTTTGCAGATGTCCTCACCTTGTTTTCCTTCATCCATAAAAAAAGCTATATTTAATTGCTTAAGACGCACATAGCTCCGAAATATGAGGCTGAAATCTTAAAGTAGACTGTGACCTATTATAAAATTGTTGTGTAAAAGTTATCATTGGTATAATAAGATCGATCGATAGGCGATCGGCCTTTGAATTGAAACTTAAAATTCGATTAAGAGAGTAGCTAATTCTATAAAAAAAACCTCTGACCTACTTCAAACAAACATTCAATTGAGCATTATTTACTCCGACAGCCAATAAAGTACAACTGCAACTCTTCAGGTGGACAAAAATCTTTCTAAAACTAAATTTTCTATGGAGCGTGTATGGAGCTGCTGAATTGTGACATCACACTTCACTAGCGCTCCTCTGTCTAACAGGAAACTTTAAAGCTAGAGCTTTAAAGTAGCTAATAACGTAGCGATAGTAGTTATAGATAACTTATTTGTTTTTGGACCGATTTATTTTCTGTTCTTACAAAAGTTATTTTTACATGTTACAATTTCGATTATAAATAATGAATATCAACATTTTGACTACAGTCAAATACCCAATTGGAATTAAGAGAGCTGATATTTAAGAACATCATTTCGCTCAATTCCTCTGTTCAAGTTCATTGCTGCTGTCAATAGGTATGATGACAGATTTAAAAAAAACTGTTGGATTTAATGTTCGGAAGTAGGTATCTACTATTTCTAAAAAAATATCTTATTTCAGAAAAAAAAAAGTTTAGTAGATGAAATTGCCATTTCACTTTTAACTTTTAAAATCCACGCAAAAACGCTCGCCGGTATCATGGCGTCGTTCGTGACGTCACCTCTGTGTTTTGTCATAGATGTGACGTACATCGCTCTGATTGGTGGTATAGTGGATTGCTATATTTTATAGTTTTAATTTATCAAAATAAATATCAATCTCGCTCAAAATATAAAAATAAATACTCTTTTATAATCCATGAAGCATTCATGGATTACAAAAGAGATTTCGTTAGATTAATTGACAATTTCATTGATTCTTGGTTACAGTCTTTATGCCTATTTTTTTTTACTGTGAGTGCCGTACAATTTTATACCTCGGCTTACTAATTAGTAGCACTAGTAAACTCTCCACTAGGGACCCCGTCAACTGAACAAATAAGTTGGTGGATCTATAAACGCAGTCATGGACGAACAGTTTTTTTTATAAAGAACTAGCTGATGACCACGACTTCGTCTGCGTGGATTTAGTTTTTAAATTCCCTCGGGAACTCTTTGATTTTCTGGGATAAAAAGTAGCCTGTCACTCTCCAGGTCCTCAACTATGCAAAAAATCACGTCGATCCGTAGCCCTATTGCGGCTTGATTGAAGGACGAACCAACAAACAAACACACTTTCGCATTTATAATATTAGTAAAGATGTCAGCCGTGATTAATATTCTCATCCTACTTCCAAAAGAGCTTAAAGCTTGCAATAGGAGTGAGCACGATAATAGTTCAACAGGTGGGGTCTGAAACGTCGCCCTTTCAGTTTTCAGTCCGCATTTTTCACCATTGGGTTGTTGAGGCTTAAATTCATACAGACGGTTTCATATGCTGTCGAATCAGCTGTCACGTTGCTCTCGCAATCTATGTAATGTATGGCCTGTTTTAGAGTTGGCAATCGTATTAATGTATGTTTTGACACAAACACTAAACTACTCATCGAATATCAAAATGGGATTAATTTTTCTTTTCATATACATTTTCCTCTACGATATTTTGGCAAAAACTAATTAGGAGCTATGCTGAATTTTGTATTGAATCAAAAATATACGTTATTTCGTCATGTAGCTGTGTGGAGACAAGATTATTGACCATTTGAAATAATGTATTGCAAAAGCTTCGATTTTCACCAGTGTTTTGTTTTTATGGAGTTAATTTTCGACAAGGCTGTATATTTTTGAATTTGATAAGAAATTTAGAAGTATCGGATCATCAATCTTTTTCCTTCTCATCATTTTATTACTCGCTCTTTACTCTAAACGCTTTCTAGTAAATCTATATTATACATTATGATGTTTAAACATCGGCTTTCACTTATTAGGTTTAAGCATGCTATCAGAAATTGTCATGCTAGCGTCAAAAGGGCACCCACGATTCGACAAGCAGAAGTCTGATGGCGTGCGGGGTCTATATAACCCCCATAAATAATGGGGGATGGAAATAACTGTATTACCAAGTTATTTCTGCTGTTTCGTTGCTTTCACAATTTATGGATTGTGTGATTTTGGGCCACAAATAAAGTTAGTATTTTTTTCCACGTCCATTTTGTACACATAATACAAAACACAACACAAAATGTGGCCTTTCTTATATTGGGTAGGAGCAGGCTTTACTTTGCGGAAATTCATGATATACAAAGAATAGAATACTTATTTTGCTATAATTCGCCAAACTAGGAAAATATGTGTTGTACTGCAGCGTATAGCGCCCCGTTATGTATACTGCCTGAACTTCCGCCATCAGAAACGCGGGAAGAACAGCAAAAGTGCAAAAAAATAAGCACAACTACCATGCGACACTACACATACTCATTAAAATGCACTACGCACGTTTACATCGGCACGTAGCATCTGCAGATATGCGTGTTCCATTCTCGGTTGGTTGTTTTTTCCGCGTTTCTATTGGCGGGAGGGCATGCAGTGAATAGTGTGTTAACCGTTGCAACATGCGCACTGCGTTCAGCGTATTTTAGCAAAATAAGTTGTTTCTTGTGAACTGACTTTTCTGATAGTATGCGGCCAAGTTTGATCAGTTTTACCGGTAAGAAGATTTTTCATCTCACCCACTCATACGAGGCTATTCAAGTAATACGTAAGCACCAAAGGGTGATTTATATTTTTCTGCATTTAGTTCATTCTGATTTGAACAAATACGACACCATAATTGAATTCGAAAAGCATTATTAATGGGTATTCACGCGGTCTATTATGCTTAAGTTAAAAAGAACCGGCACAGATAAATTACCGCGCGCCCTATTCACTAGTCCCAAGTTCGGTCTTATATTGATTCGGTTCAATTTAAAAAAATATTAATAGTAAGCATAATATTAAGAGCTTTGCTTACTTTTAGCTGAAAAGGGAAAGGAGTAGGTTTAAAAGCTGCAGAAATTCTCCTTACGTAATACTTGTATGGGCCCTATTCATAAAATTCAATAATTTTTAGAAGCTATTTCCGAGTAGTATTGGCCTCATCACCTCCATCACCATCAAGCGATCATTTGACGAATGCTTTGTGCCTACGCTTGAATTCAATTTTAAAACAGCGGTGTGGCAGCGAAAGGTAAGAGTGTAGTTGCCCACACTAACTTCCTTAAATGCGACTGTCTACATTATTACGTCATATATGGTTTTTTTTATCATTGCTGACGATATTTTGCTTTCTGTAGATAACACATGTAATTTATTTTTTATTTTATAAATATCTTAGATTTGTAATGACGTAATTTGTAGCTGTTTGCTTATTTTTTGCTGTTATGTGATGTTGATTTTGCTTTTATAAAGTCAATTTATATATGTTTCATATAAAAACAACCACTAACCAAAAATGAATATTTAAAAGCACAGAAGTCAATAATTTTCAAACTTGATATATTTTATATGTATGTATTTAAAAAAATATTAAAATTACGTTTTTAGGGTTCCGTACCAAAATGGTAAAATTGGAACCCTTATGGTGAGACTTTCTCCGTCCGTCCGTCCGTCTGTCGGTCACAGTCGATTATTTCAGTAACTATTAAAGCTATCGACATGAAATTTGGAATAGTTGTGTATAATAGTGGCCCAACATCATTGGAATAAAAAAAATCGAAAATTATTTTTAGTTTTATTAAAAAAAGAGGGAAAATCGGGGGTTTGAAATTTCAAAGTAAAATAAATTACCTATACCTAAATAAACCTCTACAAACAAAGTTAACGATAAATAAACAAATTAATATAATATTATCGTTTTAATTTTATTTTTGGAGTACGGAACCCCCTCGGTACGCGAGTCTGACTCGCACTTGGCCGGTTTTTTTTTTAAAAAATACTCTTTTAAGTTTCCAGTCTAAAAGTTAAATTACAAATATTCATTAAGGAATATTATGATCAGTAAGTACATTCAAATTGGTATTTTCATAAATTACTTCTGCTAGTTTTATCAGTAAATAAAATAAAATAATAAAAAATATATATTCTTTCATATTCATAATTTTTTATGAAAATAAATTACAATCTATTGTAAAAGGAATTAATAAGGCTGGTTTATTATATTTAAATATTATATTTATTCTATGCTAACTTTAATAATATCATCAGTATCTTTGGCTTTATCATATTACATATGTGTAAATATGTTGTATGTATGTGTATTTGTGTGTGGATTGTATTAACTATAGTCTAGATTTCCTTACTTGAGCATTCGAGTAAACAATAATGGCCGAATGTTAACCAAAGACAATTTATAGGGTTGCGAAGTTATCGCATGAGCGATTGAACGAATGTGAAAGCATTATGAAACTGAATGATTTTCATCCCAACTGATCATTACTACAAATACGGTCATATATATGTACCATTACTACAAATTTGACGTAAAAAGTAACTAAACAATATCTTTTTCGTAATTATATTAAAAAGAGGAATATACAAGAAAAAAATAACGTAGATTTACTACAAATCAGATTTTTGTCTTATTCGAAATAATCCCCCATTTGTGGGTAACATTGTGATACAAACAATTTTCTTGAAAAAAACAGTAGTGTATTTTTATTTACCTTTTGTCTTCAGTAAATAATAATGGCGGAATGATAACGAGACATTAGACAATGAATAGGTTTGGCAATTTATTACATCAACGACTTCATCAACAGACAACAACAACTCAACATCAACAGTATATAACTCAATTATAGTATTTATAATGTTAAAAATAACGTTGATGATAACGTTAAAATAAATTTTAACGTTATCATCAACGTTATTGGCACATTTATTGTATTATATACACACTTAACGTCGCCTAGATATCGTTAAAGGCATAAGGGTGATAGTAAAATATGATTTCCTTAAAAAGATTGATTCTTTTTAACGCTTTTTTAAAACTATCGGTAATTCATACATAACGTATGGTAAGAGTATTGTTTCGATACCGGTATGGGTATTGCAATTTTCTAATCCCTGGCAGTCTGAAAATATATTAAGTTGACAATACTACTACAGGGGAGGTGGGTAACATTGGTCGTTTTTAGGATGCCAAAAATTTGCGTAAGTATGGTGTGCAATTGTATGTTTTGTGCAATTGGGTATTCCAAGATGTTATTAGGCAATTTAAAGGATTAAAATTACCTAGGCAATTTTTAAGCAAATTTATATTAAATAGGAATCTTCATTTCTTAAAGTTAACCCTACTGTGGGTAATATTATGATATAAATAAAAATCAGTAGTAATAATAATTTGGATAAAATTAATGTCTAAAAGATGTTGTTTAGATTTCCAAACTATAAAGAAAACAAAATATCAATCAATCAATTTCTTTACATATGGGTAATTCCTAGTTCCATGGATTCAATCCATTCATCTAAGGTCACTCATTCGCCTGTCCCCACCTCAACGATTCATAGACAATCTAGGGTTACGAAATGTTACTTTCTCCTAATCTGTGCTAATGAGTTCTGCAAATATTTCGTTTTTGAGAAAATAAATATCTTATAATGGTAAATTCGAAGCAATGTTTGGTGTAAATCGTAACGAACGTGTTTAATGAACAGATCTAGACAGTTATACGTAGTTCAAAATGTGTGGTTGGTGTGTAAATAAGTGATATTCATATCAAGAGGTGTTTGTTTACTCGAATGCTCAAGTAAGGAAATCTAGACTATACTATCTTATGTAATTAGTGCTATAAGATATACATAATATATATATATATACCATAACCATATGTAGAAGATTTCAAACGTATCGTAAACGTACGTAACGTAAACTGTATGATTTTCAGCTTATCAGAATAATAGGAAGTTAGTGTGGAAATTTATCGAAGGGTACCTGTACACATGCGCCTTTATTGGTTTGCGCAATAAATCTGTAATTTAAGTATAATATCTCCGCCGCGAAACCGTATATTATGCGGAATGAAAGAGATAGATGCATAGTCAAATGTCTGCTTTAGAAAAGGCAATAATTGCCTGATTCGGTTCTGAATGACGCATCTGTAAATGTTGTCAGGGCCGTGCTAACGAAAACTGAAACCATACTGGTTTCAGTTTTCATTTCATGATGCTGAGTCGCTCAGCATTGGAATTTTTCATCAATTTTTTCATGACTTCGACAATGGTTTTCTTTCATTACTTACTGGGTGATGCCCACGATTCGAGCGTGGGTTCAAGTTTTTTGATTCCCGCGGGAACTCTTTAATTTTCCGGGATAAAATGTAATGTATGTGTTAATCCTGGGTATGAGCTGTCTCCATTCCAAATTTCAGCCAAATCGATTATTTCTTTGTGGCGTGAAAGGGTAACAAACATCCATCCATACATCCGTCCATACAATACATCCATCCATACTTCCATCCTTATGGAGGGACTATCCATGCTCACAAACTTTCGCATTTATAATATTAGTAGGAAGTACAACATCGTCTGTGTAATCTGTCTCCACTTGTTTATATGAAAACGACTAATCACCGTATTTAAGAGCATTGTTCATTTAAACTGTAACCATATACGCGCGATCATCTGATTATTAAAAATTCAAAGCTGATTACGAGTGGATCTAAGAACCTACATCAAAGTATAAACCGCCGCTTGCGACCAGTAGGTATCGGCGTTCGTTGATCGCTGAGGGTTGTAATGGCACTGTACGCGATACATTGTGTGTTCAAAAGTTACAATAACAGTAACTCACCATTTTCAAGATAAGTTATATTTCTAATTTCTTTATAGGCATTAAGTGTAACCTCTTCGCAAAGGTTTCGTTAGCATGTTCTTTACACCATGTATATTATCGTCCGGATACGGTTCTGCGGCGGAGATGTAGTATTACTTTCACTATGAATTATTCTCTATCCGTTCTAGAGCCTTTATAAAATTATTTATTAATCCGATAACGATTTAACATAAGACAACAAGAATTTAAAACACGCAAGTCTTCAGGTGTGTTCATTCCGACCTACTCTTAATCCGGGGTATTCAGTTTACTCTCAATCTCCTCAAATTCCACTGCACTTGCGATATAAATTATTTGATCGGTAGGCAAGCTATATTTTCTTCTTTTCATTTAGTGTGCTCTTTGTTAAAATGATTTGCATACTTAAAACAGGCGGAGTCTGAAGATGAAAGTGAAAGCAGCGAAGAAGAAATTTCGTCTGCAACAGAAGTGTCAACGGACAGTGAGTTTGCTCGCGAGGAATGCGCGCCGGTGCCCTCTCCGCCCGCCATCCTCGTGACGGAAGCGCCGCCGCCTGCGCCCCCGCCCCAGCAGGACTACCCGCTGATCAGAACGCGCTCGGCCGGTGGCCTGGCCACCAAGCGGGCGCTCGAGCTCAAGAGGAAGTACCTGCTAGGGGAGCCATCACCTCCCGTCGTGAGGAAGTCAGACTCCACTTCGCAGCTCGACACCAAGCTAGAAGCTTTTCACTCCACTATAACAGAATTTCAGAAACTGTTGCATCCTGCACCGCCGCAGATAAATAAGCCTGTCGTAACGTTTCAGTTGACAACAGAGGAGAAAAAGCCCATGCCCGATATCATTCAGAACTTATGCAGCACCGCTCCCGTAGATTTACTCACCAAAGGAGACTCGCTCCTCTGTAAAACCGACTGGAGAGAACCTGCAAAAGAACAAAATCACGAGCTAGATATAGAATCAGATTCGCTCTCGGATGAGGATTCGTCTCACACTCAGACTTTGCCGAACCAGTCCGTGCCCCGCCTCGAAGTTCACGACGAAGTTGGGGAGCTTATTCAATTAGATAGCTTAATGATTCATAGCAATAGTGCCGAAGACAACGAGAAAGGTTCGGGAACGGCTCCCGCGACGGGTCCTACGGTACTGGCTGCTGAATCAGAATCCTCAGATTCCTGTAGAGATGCGACTACGTTAGCTCTGACCGAAACAGAACTGTCCGATTGGGCGGCCGAGAGTGTCGTTCTAGATGATTGCGCCTTTGATGAAAAAGATGACAGAAAGAGAAATAAAAATCCAAGAAGTCTCAGTGGCCCTAAATTAGTGCATGAAACTAAAAATATATCGGCAATTGCATTGCATGTCTGCGGAAAAACCAGTCCCGTCGAGCCCATTGTGTTTTCGAACGCTCTCGATCATTTCGAATTCGTTGACGAAGGAGACCAAGACCCTTCCATCGAATCGCCCGTCACGCCTCGCAATGAAGGTTACATGGAATTAGTTGACGACGACTTCGACAACTATTCACCTAATAAGGATAGATCAATGAATTTTATAGAAAGAAGTTTCTCTGAGGTGACGGTAAAGCCTTACGAAATAGAAGAAAACGTAGAGCTCGATTTGTCTGAGGAAATTAAGTATATAGACGATCAGGATTCCAAAACTGAGAGTATATCTAAAGTTGAAAATATAACGCTTACACCAACTGTAAAAAGTGAATCTTTAGAGAAACTAATTCTTCATAACGATAATAGAAATAATAGGGAATGTTCAATAATTGAAATTCCCAAACAAGATAATCAAATTAATAATGATGATAACCATAACCTAAACAATTTTGAATCTAAATCCGAATCCGCCAGTGCTTCCGACAAATCACAATCTTTAGAAAACAATAATAGCGAAAATACAAGGGATGAACCAAAAAGTAATCAATCTAAAAGTGAAATTTCCCTAGATGACGTATCACCGCCATTAGCATCTGACAAATCTCAAAGCAGTTACAAGTACAATCCCAACAAGCCGTTCATTAATCCATGCAGTATTAGAATCTATGCACCGGCAATTTGTAGATCTGCGAGTGAAACTTTTAATAGAAACATTCGGATGGCGACTTCTCCAACACTGAACATCAATTTGAGTTCGGATTCGATGGCAACGAGTCCAACGCCCGAACGTGAGACGGATAAAGTACAAGTGTTGAAGAAGGAGAGAGATGAGCAAACGGAGGTGGTGCGCCGACTCGTGCTAGAGAGATTAGGGGGCGGGCCGCGGGCGAGGAAGTCGTCGCGCCGGAACAGAGTGGCGCCGCCGAGTAGCGTGCCGCCGCCCGTGCCGCCGCCGCCCGCGCCCTCGCCGCCGCCGCCGCCGCGCCCCGCCCCCCCGCGCATGCCGCTGCCGGTCACGCCCTCTCTCTCAGACTCCGACCTCACGCACGAGCGACGCCGGACAGGTATTATAAGGAGCATTTCCAAGTACTTGAACAGGCGGCTCGGACCTCGGCACAAGGTAACTCATATTTCGAACACCCATGTACAGTTTGGCAAAGCGGAGTAGAAAGAAAAGAGCCGTTACTATTGGTAATAACTTGATCTTGAATCAACGCAAAACACACCTCTCGAGTAAAACTACGAACACTTTAAGTAAAATGTAATTAATTTTCCAGTAAAAATAAATACTTACAAATTTTAAAATACTGATAGTGTAATTTGTTATATACCACAGAAATATAACAAATTAGAAAACCGTGTGAACCGTGTGATGCTGTATTCTATAGAGGTATTTACTTTCAACAAATCAACATTTTTAAGAAGGCATTTCTATAGACACGCATGAATCCTTAGTAAAGCAGTGGATACAACACTGACACTTGAGCATTGCCATTTGACGGTATATAAGAAATAAAAAAAAATCAATTTCTAAACTATTTTGCCAAACTGTAATTGGTGTGTTAAATACGAACATGTGAATTTAAGAGAAAGGAAATACTTTATTAATTCTTTGTCAAATTCACAGTTGATTAATATCCGACATTCATTTGGCACGCATTGCATCTACATAAATCAATGTATGTCATGCTAATAAAGTCATCAATTCTTTACCATCATATAACACGTATGTGAAAATGTGAATACTGTACATACAAATGGTGGTTGTATAGTCTAGTCGGGTGGGTGTCCACGTTTTGGCAAATCAAAATTAGCGGCACAAGTTTTTGACACAATCTAAAACAAAAATTAAGTAAAGGACACCTATAGTAGACTAACCCTAGTTAAATTTTCAGTGTGTCTCGGAGCCGGACCTGACGACGCACGTAAGCATAGCATATCAAATACAGTATCGTGAACTCGTGAGTCGCATGCTGTGTTCATCTCCCTCGCACCCATCATCCGCTAACTGTACGTTGTCTTGTCTCGCTCAGTCACACTGTTACAAGTTGCTTGTGTTACAAACTTATCGTTTCTCTTCGACATTGGATCATAGACTATTTAAAAAATAAATGATAAAATAGACGTACCTACTTACCTTAAACCATTACTTACACTTACTTACATAAATGTTCGCACTTGTTAGCTTTCTGTATTAAAGGAGACTTTACAAGAGAGAAGAATTGAATTTTGTAATTTGAAAACTTTTTCTTATGTGCAATGAAATAGATAAGATTTTTATAGAATCACAAATTGATAAATGCGGGCAGCATGTGCGTATGTGTCAAACGTTCGAAAGAAATATAATCTTGATTATATTATTAGACTTTTGCGTGCACCGACTTAGGTAAGTGTTTTGAATTTTAGGTAGCAAAATGATGATTGAAGTAAATAGCTAAAGGCTGTCAGTTGGTCATGTCAAGTAAAATCGGGATAGATGTCCCACTTTTTGAGAGGGCCTCCTAATTTTGAAACTATTAATTTACATTGAATTATTTCTATGAAGAGCTTTTCTCCCCTTGCGCCTCACAACCGCGCCTCTCGGGGTATCAATACTCTTCATACAATTGGGTATTTGACTGTTGTCAAAATGTTGATATTCATTATTTACAATCGAAAATGTAACATGTAAGAATAACATTTTTAAAACCAGAAAATAAATGGTTCCAATAACAAATAAGTTATAGAGCTTTAAAGTTTAGACAGAGAGAGCGCTAGTGAAGTGTGATGTCACAATTCAGCAGCTCCATACACACTCCATAGAAAATTTCGTTTTAGAAAGAGACAGATACAGTCACAGTAAAACAGTTTATAACTCCGAGACTAGTAAAGATATTTAAAAAAGTGAAATGGCATTGTGTTCAGATATTTAAAAACGTTATTTTAAATAAATAAAAAAATATCAGTCAATTACCCAATTATATTGTACATCGCGAGCCTGCCATTTTGCTAGCGATAGATATGGAAGGGCCGGTTCATACTCAGTATACATAAGTCAATGGCCTTGTGAATTGACGTGAATTTTCCCTTTGAGACAACCACGGTCAAATATTGTTGAGTTCCCCCATATTTGGGGAGCATCAGCAACAATTTTAGCCATTCAGACTGAGGAACTTTTGTGCCGATACTAAAATAAAATGAGCTAGCAAAAGGTTTTCCCAAAGTATTTTACCGATCTAAAACTATATTTGTTTTGTTCATAGTTAACATGATTTCGCGACTGTACTTTATGTTATCAGCGTCCTTGATATATGTGCAAAAATATAAGTTAAGTATTTAGTTTAATCTGTGATTACCTCTTTAGTTGTTGATTTACAAAAGAACGAAACCGCAAACCTACCTCTTGATCCAATGTTTATGTTGTTTTTTTTTGTCTTAGTTTTTGTTAACTTAGCTTTCTATCGCTAAAAGACTGCCTTAACTTCGCTTGCTGTCGTTAAAGTTTTTATTTTATGTCAGTCTGTCATCGCATTAGCTATTTGTAGGTTGTAATATATGCATGTTTCTACGGCTTGCCGTATACATATTTTATATTAATTACTGGTTTTTGCTTGTTTTCTTACAATATTCACATATACTTATTGTTTTAATTGTTAATAGCAAAAACAAACCGGCCAAGTGCGAGTCGGACTCGCGCACCGAGGGTTCCTTACTTTAGAAGTAAAAGTAAAACGATAATATTATATTAATTTGCTTATTAATCGTTAACTTTGTTTGTAGAGGTTTATTGCTAATATAATTTTTCCTGTAAAATATACATAAACCTCTATTGACCATAATAATTATTATTTCTGAATTTTAGATTGGTAAACTTCTGAGATAAGGGGGGGGGGCGGTATTTTTTTCGACATTTTGTCCGATTAATCAAAAACTATTATATTTAAAAATAAATAAAAATCTGTTTTAGAATGTACAGGTAAAGCCCTTTCATATGATACCCAACTCGGTATAGTTATCTTACTTTAAAATTTCAATCTCCCGATTTTCCCCCTTTTTAGGGTTCCGTACCCAAAGGGTACCAACGGGACCCTATTACTAAGCCTACGCTGTCCGTCCGTCCGTCCGTCCGTCCGTCTGTCAGCGGGCTGTATCTCGTAAACCGTAATAGATAAACAGATGAAATTTTCACATATTATGTATTTCTATTGCCGCTATAACAACAAATAATAAAAATTAAATTAAATTAAAAAAATTAAATTAAAATATTTCCATGGGTACATGAAAATATTTTAATTTAATTTTTTTAACGGAACCCTAAAAGAGCGAGGCCCGACTCGCACTTGGCCGATTTTGTTTTTTAATTAAACTAAAAATATTTTTTTATTTTTTTTTATTCCAATGTTGTTGGGCCACTATTATACACAACTTGTATTCCAAATTTCATGTCGATAGCTTTAATAATACTAAAATAATCGACTGTGACATGATGGATGGATGGACGGAGAAAGTCTCACCATAAGGGTTCAATTTTTACCATTTTGGTACGGAACATTAAATATCAATGTACCCATAGGTGAAACACAACTAATATGATTCACTTAATTTAGAATAACGCGTGACCTAAACCCGTGCTTGAGTAATGTTTATTCGTGATTTAAGTAGTCGACTCGTATACTTCAGTAACGCTTATCCTGGACTTAAGTAGTTCATTTTCACACTGTAATATTAAAATAATAATATTTATCACAGTCACGTGATAATAAATGGGCATTTATAAATATAATATCTTTTGAAAATTAATAAGATTGGTGGGTTAAACACACGACCCATTAGTATGAGAAAAAAAGAAATTCAAAATTATATTTTATTTCATGAATCATGTGAGCTAACCTGTGACTCTCATGACAAGTTATTCACTGTCATTTTACATCGCACTTACAGCATCATTCAGCTCCCCTAGCCATGTTACACTTACGATTGTCTATTTCTCTTTCTACGATAGCAAACGCTTGTAGGTTTGGCTAGGGATAGACTAGATGGCGCAGCAGCTGATCAAAGACAGAAGTGTATTGATAATATTTCGCGGCATTTTGTATTTTAAATGTTTTTTAGCATTTAAAATGCATAAATTATTCACTCTAGTGTCCATTTAGAATTCACATTAAAATAATTAGGTAATTTAAGCGCCATCTAGTTTTCGATTTTGAAACTCAAAACTTTCAACATTGCGAACTAGATGGCGCTTAAATTACCTAATTATTTAAATGTGCACTTTAAATGGACACTACAGTGAATATTATCAATACACTTTGTGACGTTTAGGGTTGTTAGCCGTCAGCAGAGAGAGAGAAATCAAAGGACGGTCGGGGTTCTTGCCGTTTATTTATTTCTATCCACCGATCCAACACTGTGTAGTAGGTACTAGAAAGGTTGCACTGGCCTGAGCAAAGCGCTTATTACGCCTCCGAGTTCCTCTGAAGTCAGCCTCGGGTCCAGACGTCTCGCTCCAGCACAGCGCGGCACGGCGGTTCGTGGCGGTAGCGGCCACGAGGTGAATTCCGCCGCAGCAAAACAACTTCCTCCAAGTGATCCGGGAGAAAAAAAGGAATCCGTAGGGAAAACCTGGAACCCCAGAACGGCAGGCATGAGGGACGTGGTTAAGCCACCGTCCGCCGCAGCACTTGCCCAAGCCCAGCGACCGTGAACAAGCACTACAGCAGCACAGAACAGCTTACATTAGCAGTTAGAAGTAGTTAAATATATGGCAACTCACCCCAGCGGGTTTGAGCCGGCGAAACTTTAGTGGTATATTGTGGAAAGTTCCAGCACAATTGTAAAGTGAGCACAGCGACACTAACTTCGCCAAGAGCGGGTCAGTCAATGTTCGAGCAGCGGCAGCCGAGTCTGCCCGAGCCACCACTGCGGTCGGCAAAACCGGTTCCCTCGCTAGGGTTCCGCGCGGACGCCTGTACGGAAACCGCAATGGTCTACGAAGTCGCCTGGCCGCGAGGAACTTGCGTGGTTCCGTAGTAATAAATATGTTCTTTAACGAATTAAATATATTTCTAGGTTAATAATAGTTAACAGTAAACAGTTTAATTTTTTATTTCAATATTACATAGTTAGTTTTAATTATAATAATAGTCTATTTGAAGTACAACGTTACAACTTCTGTCTTTGCTCAGCTGCTGCACCATCTAGTCTAACCCTAGCCAAACCTTCAAGCGTTTGCGATCGTAGAAAGAGAAATAGACAATCGTAAGTGCAACATGGCTACAGGTGCTGATTAGACCTAACAACAGGCATAGCCAATATTAGTTTCTAGAACCTGTCTATAAATATTATTGACTTTGATTGGTTCGGTCAAAACTTATTTTAAAATAGGTATAACTTTGTCGCAGCGGTAACGCTCACTGCGTCAAGTCTGATTCGTACGTTGGATTTGTAAAAATTAAAGGTGTTCATTAATTCTTTTGCTTTATAGCTTTTATATATTCGTGCCACACTAGCACAACGCACTTCGCCAATGTCACGTGGAATGAAAGAGCCAATAAAGGAGGAGGAATTTAGTGTATCCAGTGACTGTTGACAGTCCCAGTCGCCAGTAAACGCTGTCACTGGGTCGTATTGTTTAAACATTTTTTTCTAATCGATCCAGCCACAGGAATGCTGTGTACGCGTGACCTTGTCGCCGCGCTGGAGACTCTGAGAGTCTCCATCGCGTGATATATACGTATTCACTACTACAGATGCAGCGATGTGTGAGGTAAGCGAACGATGCGACGAATTTGCATCTTTAACTCGCTACTTTTAAGGCTTAATTCTGTCTGCACAGTGTTCAGTGTACATGTGTATACGTGATTGTATAGTAATGAATTTTTGTGTGTAGTTGTAGCTGCGAGGCGGCGACATGAGTTCTGTATAGTTCAAAGTGGCACACAGCATTTCCATTGCCTTGTTATTAAGATTTCTATGGATTCAGCCCTAGCACTGCTGGAATTGCAGGAAAAAGTGTTTACACCTCATGCGTTCCACGCAGGCCAAGCTGTCGACAGTCATTGGATCATTGAAAACCTGCCTTGATTGATTGATTGAGATTGATTACAATATCGAATATAATTGATTGTACGAGTATATGGCTTAAAAAGTTTTTTTTTTATAGGACGATTCCTATAGTCGTTACGGGGAGGCCTGCAAATCCATGGAACAGAACTCTCCGCCAGTTAGCCCGCACGTGCCCCCGCCCGTCCCCCCGCCGCCTGTGAGCTACATACCACCACGGGGGACCTCAACTCCATTACGTCAGCGAGGTTAGTTTCTAGATAGACGGACTGCAAGCCGACTGCATAAATGCAATTTTAATGTAGTTGACAATCGTCGACCCAGTGTACAGTCCGACCGCAGTTGACGTCAATGTCTAGTGTAACGAACTGGGTAGTCGGCCAGCAGTTGCGATAACTTTTTCTCATTATTTTACTATCGCAGCAGTGTGTTATTTCACATGCCTCCTATTAAAAAGTGCTCTGAATTAAATATTGCAATATCAAAAGATGCAAAGAAGCAGCAACTGTTCGTTGCTGCTTCCTTTCATCTTGTGTTAACCTTACGTTAGTAATAAACTCTGAGAATCTCAGAACAAAGTCACAATCGGTATTTGTCTGTATATTCGCTTGTTTCTATGCTTCTTTCAACTTTATTTAAAAACTTTTCTTTGGGAAGGTTAATATGTGTTAACACGTGTTAACAGTATATATATATTATGTATACGAAACATGGATTATATTTAGCTTATAAAATAAGCACGCTTATCTATTTCTAATTATCTACACTCATATCCTAAAATACTGGTTATGATTCATAAAAGAGCAAATCTCATTATCATCTCATCACATCTTTATTGTGGAAAAAAATAAGCATAATAACATTGTCTAAGATATAAGTGTAGATAAAGCGGTGCATGAAATTACACTTAACCAGATATGATGCAACAGTTTTAAAAACTACTATTTTTCTATAACCCTTAAAATTCTTTCTTTTTCATCGTAACAGTTGTCATCAATCAATTCTTATTTTTCTTCTCACGATAAAAATTCATATGCTTTCTATATCACGCAATGTTAAAATAACCATTATTATTTAGTAATAAAAACTTCTTTTACTTCCGAGAACTACATAGGTTAATTGAATAAAATTTGTTGTTTATTAGTATTCGTTATAATGCTTTGCATTCACCTTTCACTTGCATAACTTTGCACTTTTTGACGACTGAGTGAACTGTAGTACCTCAAAAAATGTTTCATACGATTTTCATTATATTTCAATACTGAAAAGTATAAAGATCTTTCGATTTATTTTCTATATCACAAGTGGCGCAGCCGGTAGGATACTTGTGATATCGGAAATAAATCGAACGACGTCAAGCTCAAGTCTGATTTGTTTTAGCAACCACGTGACATATTTTGCAGGGTACATTTCTTTACGCAGAGTTCCAATACATTTAATTTAAATATTATTTACATTATTATTTAGGAATGAATACGCTCATAATCTCATTATTATTCATAACCCATTAACACCACTAAGGAGCAGTTTATGAGGGGAGGGGGGTCGCGGGGGGCACGGGGGACGAGGACGAGCGAGATGCCATGCAACTGTGGTTCGAGGCGCGCTGGGCTAGGCTGGTAGCACAGCGACGCGCACGCGATGCCGAACGCGACGAGCCGGGCGCGCGCCGAGTCGCTCGCCTTCAGAGACGGCTCTCTCGTCCCTTATCTGGTAATAATTCATCGCTGACCTGTACACGTGCAGTACGCTGGATAGTCTGACTGGAATACCTTCATAGGGTATTTGACTGTTATCAAAATGTTGATATTCATTAAGTATACTTAATCGAAAATGTAACATGTAAGAATGAAATTTGTAAAAACAGAAAAAAAATTGGTCAAAAACAAATAGCTCATTATAAGATTTTTACTGGTACTGTATTTGTCTCTGTCTAAAACGATATTTTCTATGGCGAGTGTATGGAACTACTTGCTTGTGACGTCACACGCAAGTAGCGCTCTCTTTGTCTAACGGGAAGCTTTATAAAATTATATATTTCCTAGACTAGTCAAGGTATTAAAAAACGAAAAGTGGAAAAATAGAAAAACTTTATCATACTAATATTATAAATGCGAAAGTGTGTTTGTTTTTTGGTTTGTCCTTCAATCACGCCGAAACAGTTACGGATCGACGTGATTTGCATGGGTTATAGTTGCGTACATGGAGAGTGACATAGTCTACACTTTATCCCAAAATCAAAGAATTCCCGAGGGATTTTAAACACTAAATCCACGCGACCGAAGTCGCGGGCATCACCTAGTCCTAAATATATAAAAAATATCAGTCGAATACCCTATTTTGCCGCTGTTCGCTCACAAAAGAGCGAAGTTGCCTGGAATATAAATTATATTGGGAAATGTAAACTTTACCTAGTTCCAACATAAGCAGCTGTGGTTTTGTATGGCACATCCTGTCTAGAGTACTGTATCCTCTACAATCTCCTGAGGTGCGAATATTGCGGATCTTCCGCACGTCCGCGACCATTTAGTATCACATACAATCGTAGCGTATCCGGCGCGAGATATTAAAGTGTTCCAAACGTTGCAGCCGCTGAATCTAATCATTAACCAAACACTGAGTAGAACTACACTCCAGTTGGAGTGTTTTGCTCAGAACGGTCTTATCTTAATTTAACTCAACTGATTAAATTCAAAACCATCAGATACCATTCATAGTAATTTCATTTTATAATCCCATGTCATAATCGCCTACATATGCTTTAATCATACCATTGCCGCTATATCATTGACGTATTTTATTGAAAGTAAGCTGGACTGTTTATTGATAACTTTCTAACGAAGTAATTTGATTATAACCGTTTTGACGCTTATTGCTAACAAAAGTGAGGGTGAAAGTCTATGGAACTAATCTGCCCCCTTAGCCAAGTTACACTTCTTTGTATCTACTCTCTTTCTACGATCGTTAACGCTTGAAGGTTTGGCTTGGGCTAGACTAGACGGCGCTGCAGCTGATCAAAGATAGAAGTGTATTGATTATATTTCGCGGCATTTTGTACTATAAATGTTTTTTTTACATTTAAAATGCATAATTACTCACTGTAGTGTCTATTTAAAATGCACACAATAGAAAATTAGATAATTTTATTATTGTACCTTGTTCAAGTTTAAAAATCGCAAACTAGATGGCGCTGTAGCCCTAACCAAAGCAAGCGTTAACGATCATAGAAAGAGAATAGAAACGATCCATTGTAACTTGGCTAAGGGGGCTGAATAGTGATGAGTTGTGTTGGGTGATGCCTTCACAGTACAATTGATTGTGGTGCCTTGAATCGGACGAGAACAAAAATTAATGACATTTTGTATATTACACCCTGAACCAGCTTACTTGTATTCGTAGAAATAGATTTGATATAGCTATTACATATTACGTACATCAATTGGATGTTCTATGATACTCACATATTTTTACATACCTAATATAATACCTACATTTATCCTAACTGTACTACACAAGTGTAGAAAGAATGAAGAGAATTTGAAAATGATCAGTGTAAGTTTATAGGTGAATACTTATGAAAAAATCTAGTTTTTGTCTGATATATCAATCAAGAGTCTCTTATTAAGGTCGTAAAACGATTAGTGAAAGCTGGTGGGATTGCGCATTTTATGCCGTTATTGAGAGTTGTCGTTAAATGGAATGTAAAATTTACAAAAAATAAAAATATTAAAATTGATGAAGAATAATATGATAAAATATAGTTAATACATAACAACCTAACGACAGTATAGCAGCCGAGGTAAACGTGCAAGGTAATCACATTAAACAAAGGAACGAATGACTTAAATCTTTGGTACATATGTTACGTATACGACAGTCGAGGTAAATACGGGCTAGACAATAAAGCAACAACATAAAAAACAAAAGAACGAACACAGCTGCAGTTCTTATCAATTTCGACAACTTAGTGATTGCTTAATAATGACGTATTATTGTCGTAATTTAGAGTGGGTGTGATGCTACATAGAGTGAATCATTGTATGGTTAATCACGGAAAACCAACCAGTCAAGTAATTTGGACGTTTTAGGAAGTTTGTCGTTATATCGAGTGGCGTTAAATGGAGTTTATACTGTATTTGAACGTAACTATAACCCGAACGAATGCACAAAGTATGGTGTGTTATGTCTATTCATTATTAATTACATTATTGTTATTCTCGGAACCGATAATACTATTTCGACATTAAGAGGGAGGTAGAAAATTATATAAAGAGTGATCTTGATCACTCTTTACTACACTAGGCTTTATGTCATGGGATTTTTGAAAAACTTTTTCAAGTTTCTAAAGTTTTTCATTAGCATTTTTAGCCATTCGCTACTTGTTAGTATATGAGTGTCCCGAAGCGCACATGGCTTGCCCCTTTGATCGTTAATTTATAAGAGGGGCGGCCTTTGTTCACAATGGCTCTCTTATTTAAACTCAATCTCAATGGTGGGTAAGAACTGATTGACGGATGCTATTTGAAGGATAACTATGCCGCGCTGGGTCTAATGTACGCGGGCAACCAGCCTTTCGCGCCTCACAAGTCGGTCGCCCGCACCTCAGCTTTATCGGGAACTATAGTATATTATTGATCGAAGGATTGAACTATAATACTATTTATTGTATCGGCAGAGGCACAACAAGCGGCAACTGTAGCCGAACTTGTACAAGTTTACGCACAACGTGATGCTCATGAAGCCCTCGCCGACGCTGATAGGTATGTAATACCTACTTAACTAATTAGGTAGGTTTTTACTGATACAGTGACAGTCAACAGTTACTCCATTGAAATGTTAAATTTTTTTAGGCCTTACCTTGCGTTTTTTAGAGGACGCAATTTTATTTTCATCATCCCTATTCAAAAAACGAATCTTGGCTTCAGAGGATAGCGGGAGCAAAATTTAATTTTAACCCCATGGGACTTTTCATTTCTCTCTTCTGATTGGTCCGCGTTCGTGCTTTAGTATGTGTCGAAATTCAAATATGTTTGAGAAGCTGTTGTCTTCGATTAGTCACGTGATCAATTTGTCGATCGGATATACGCCCATACTGTATCCAACATAAATATTAATGTTTAATTGTTTAATAGTAATTTATTTGAGTTATACTTTCAAAAATATTTAAACTTTCAATATACGAAGTCTATACATCTACTATGTATGTATATTGATACTCCTAGCTTTTTCTCATAGGTAATGATGAAAAATAGTGTGTGTCATTCGGGGCCAAAATATTTTGTTCTCGGGCGGCGTATATTGAATTCCTCGCTACGCTCAGGATTCTACTTAAGAATCCTTCCCTTCGCTCTGATTTCAAAATAACGCCCTCGGGGAACAAAAAATTTCTTTGGCCCCATATAACACAAATAACTATTTTTTTGATGTGTAGGGGGGGGTCAGTGTAAAGCTAAAACCAAGTTTGTGGGGTCGCCACCCTTGTCCGACGGCCGCCATCTTGAAAATAGGGGTTGAAATGGTTTTAACGATATATCTCAAACTATTTATCTGATAAAAAAATTTGCTAACATTTTTTGTTGCAAATTAAATTCTCTACAACTTTGGTCAAGTAACTTTTTACCGTAGAACTATAAGTAAAAAAGTTATAAGCGAAAATGTTCAGAAATTCGAGAAACAATAACTGATGACACATTATTAGTACTTGTGGCGACCCCACAAACTTGGTTTTAGCTTTACACTGACCCTCCCTACACATCAAAAAAATTAAATTGCGTCCTCTAAAAACGCAACCCCAAATGTAACTTTTCAATGGACTAAACTAGCGGCACGCTATGAAGGCCGGTTTGACGTTTGTCCGCTCATGAAGTTCCGTATTAATTGATAACGACTTTGAAGGAAATAATTGTATTACTTTATTGACGATAGTGATGTGCAGAGATTCATAAATTTTATCGAATGTAGTTTTAGGTTTAGGACTCAAAATTTATTTATTAAATTGATTTCTAAAATGTATACAAGTGTAGAAAAATCAGTTTGCACCATTTAAGGGGTGAATGTACTTGTGAATATGAACAATTTTCACTATGTGGACAAACCTCTGAAATCGCAAAAAAATATCAGCTGTTTCATACAAAAGGTAAAATTTTTATTTTTATATGATATATACCACAACTCGGCATTTGGTTATGGCGTGAAATACGTTAAAAATGGCGTAGATGCAAACATGAATATGTTAAAAGCGGAATTAGTACGTCTTTTAAAAGAAAACAAACCAACCAAGATCCGATACGTCATTGACGAAATAGCATTAGAACATGGGCACAGAGTTATACGGTTACCGCCTTACCATTGTGAGTATAATGCGATTGAGTTGGTGTGGGCTCAAATTAAGGGATATGCTGCAAGACACAATACAGAACCCCCATTTACCACAAAAAAAATGCTAAAATTATTAGAAGAAGCTTGTGAACATGTGACTAAAGGAGACTGGGAAAAGGTTGTGAATAGAACTGTTAAATTAATAAGGGAAGATTATGAAAGAGATGTGAAAATAGATAATATTATAGAAAACGAACATATAATTATTAATGTAGGTGATGATAGCAGTGACGACAGTGAAAATAGTAGTATGGACGAATCTGATTAATTATGGCCTTTTGTGGCACCTTTTTTGGTATCTTTTGTATTCATATGTTTCTTGTGTGCATATAAAGTATGTATATTCATTTTCATTCAAATATTCAGTTCGTTCAAATAAATTAAATAAACATATACATTTTTGTTTTATTAAACCTATTTAATCAGGTACAAAAACAAAACTTAATTGTTTTTTGTTCGAGAATAAATTGACATTCCACATCACTATTGTAATGTGTCAAACCGGCCATCATAGCGTGCCGCTAGTGTAAGTCACGGTCGCCAGTGAACGCTAAGACTGACAGCGACGATACATGACCCGAAAATGGCGATGATAAATGACAAAATGGCGGCTTCGCATTTCAAATGGTAATGATCGCATAGTGTGTTTTGTTAGAGTTAGGTTAGGTATATTCAAAGTTTTAAAGCTATTTTAACCGACTTCAAACAAGGAGGATGTTCTCGATTCGTCGGAATATTTTTTATGTATGTTCACCGATTACTCGAAGACGCCTGAACCGATTTGGAAAATTCTTTTTTTGTTTCAAGGGGTATACTTCCCAAGTGGTCCCATTTAAATTTTATCTAAATCGGTTTAGCGGTTTTAAAAAATCAAAAATAAAATATATAAGTACTTTGTAGCGAAGCTGGCGTTTGAAGTCGGTTGTTTAAAAAGATTTTTTTATTAAATTATATAGCATCTTATTCTGTTATAGTAGTTTACTAAACTGTTGCATCGTAGGGTTTAGCAAACCACAAGTACAAGTTACGCGTTCACCACTAAATGCCGTTTGTGATATGTATTTTGATTTGTGTTACTAATTGTCCTTAGACGTGGTCGTAATTCCTACTTCCATGTGTCAGAATGACATGACATGATACTTACAAAGAACTGCCTTCAAATGTTGGTAAACACTTTAGTAAAACGTGTAAGTTAAAAATATTTATGAAAATCAGCTTTTAGTAGCTCGCTACGTCATCAGACGCTGGATATCATCTTGTACCAGAATCAAACCAGCTCAAGCTTGATTGGGTTACGTTGTTTTATTACAGAGTTCCGTACCATACATACATACATACATACATTGCAAGTAAAATAAAAGCATGTAATAAAAAATAAAATAATATGTTTCTTCCACAGAAGGGGCCACACTTCAAGTAATGGATTGGGACATTGATATTTCAGAAATTCATATGGTAGACCCAGAATAAATCAATTTATGTGCTATAGACAAAACAAATATTCAAATAATATAACCGATAAACTAATATTATTTGACTGTGTATTGTATTTTGTAACATTAGCTAGAGTTAACAATGAACAATGTTTATTACACATACAATAATCAAACTATACAGCAATACGAAACCTGTGAGTTTAGGTTATAATGTTTTAAATAATATGAAAACGAAATAAAAATATAGCAAATTGATATGTACATATAAATTATATCTTTAATAATAATACTTAAAGAAAAAAATAAACCATTGATGCATGATGATGGCATTAGGTGCATGTTGCATGCTCAATGAACTTGCAGTTTTGTGATCAATGTGTCACTGAACTAAAATTTCAATACAGGATGTTGTTTTGTATTGAGAATAGACACAATTACGTTTACGATTTTCCAAGTATGTCTGTTAGATATCTGGTATTATTTTGAGTTACAAAATCATAAAACGTTACAAATAAAAAATTAAAAGAAATTAAAAGAACAATTATATAATTGTTCTTTTAATTTCCGCCTTAGCCGACTTTGATTGTGGATTCAGAAACGGGAGTTCAGATCCTCAACCTTTTATCCAATATAAAAATTATTGTATCAGAAACTAAGAACTATCAGACAAATTAGATCTGGTAAACTTATTTTTATTTTCTTTAAACGCGAAGGCATGGTTTCTCAAGCCAAATCTCTCGATCTGTAATAATCTGTATTATACTCGTAGATATGATAAAAAATGTCGCGACGCGTTGTAATATTGAGCATGTAATATGCGGACAATCCGCATGAACAAAAAAACAAAAAGGTAGAAATTAAGGCTGTGACAAACGTAAAAAGTCGGTTCATATTAACTACCTAGAAAAAGCTATATGATAAGATAATATTATGTTTAATAAACCAGCAAAATGTTAAAACAATAAAATGTTACTAACCAGTGGTCATGAGATTGTCTAAGGACTTTAATTATTATCGTTATGAAATAGTATGAGCATATTTTATATTTTGTTATTGTTTTTAGAAATAAAGAACGGGATGGTGCGCAAAGAACACATTTAATACATAGTTGTAAGAAAAATATCAGCATCAATATCATATTTAGCGACTATATAATATTAATTTGTTATCAGGCCCGATTATGCATCTACTGTTGATTTTTCGCCATTTTGTGTAACTTCACTCGTAACATTATGACATTTTGTGAGTGAAATTAGCGGGATTTGCTAAGCCGTGCATAATATTGCTATTGCACTCGTGTGGTAATTGTTTTAAAACTTAACTATTTTAACAGCGGTTTTAGCCCAGTCGACAGTTAGGAAAAAGTGGGGTGGAAAAAGGCCGGAAGTTAATGAAACTTTAGGAATTTTCGAAGCGCCATATCTCGGAAACGAATTGACATACAAAAATTTTTGTGTTATCAAACTTGTAGGAAATTTAACGCTCTACAAAAAAGTATAGAAATGTTTTTGCCATAGGACGTAAGGGAAAAAAGTTATTGAGGAAAAACCGGAAGAAAGTCGAAAATTTTGCAGCTTTCCCCCCACCCTCCTCTTTTAGCACAGGGTCCTCGAGGTCCAAAACTTGAGAAAATGTTAATTACCGATCCCTGAACAATATCTCAAAGTTTCATTGACTTCCGACCTTTTTCCACCTATCCCCACTTTTTCCTACCTGTCGACTGGACTATTTTTTCAAAGAGCCATATCTCGGTAACGAATTAACATACAAACATGTTTGTATAGTCAAAATTGTAGGAAATTTAACGCTCTACAAAAATTCAAAGAGCCATATCTCGATAACGAATTAGCATACATAAATACATGTTTGTATAGTCAAAATTGTATACAATACATGTTTGTATAGTCAAAATTGTTTCAAATTTTCAGTAAACTAAATTCAAATCAAAAATTTCAGTAAACTCCATTCCATTGCTTTTGAGTTCTGATTTTATGTATTCGCCTCACTTGTGAAGAGCATAAACTTAGTAAATATATATAACTTTACTTCGCGATTGCAAGCATCGCGAACTGTACGTCCAGCTATTCACATAATTACAGTATTCATATATACTATATTATATACAGTATATAGTATTAAAATAGTATTTTCAATTATTGCTATTTTTTATGTTCATAGGTTTTGTTGCTTACCTTTATTTAGCTAGGGCCTAGGGAGATTCTCGAGTAGAAATGAAAGTCACAAAATTCAATTTCATCCCGCAATTAGGTAGTAACGGTGTGCTAGATATGCCAAATAATGAGTATAATAAAGTATATTGTAGTTATTTTATTATAAGTAAGGGACAAGTGATGTTCCTATGGACGCTTGTACCTGTGGAGTGTGGGCACAATCGATTTCGTTGAAACTAGCAACCCTAAACTTCTAATTGGAACGTGAACTGTGAACCATGGACAAAGCTTTACGGTCGCGTTCAAATAAGAATTTTGTTTGGTTGCTAGTTTCGACGGAATCGATTGTGTCCACAGGTACAAGCGTCCATAGGTACAGAACTTGCCCATAATTATATAACTTCATTCAAGGACTTTAAATTAGTACGAGTTTAAAGTCAATTGAAAAACAAAGTTACCCTTTTACGCTACGTTACGAGCAATGGTAGACACTTGTTTTATAAGTCAGTAGGTTTGTTTTTAGAGGTTTTGTGGAAAATATCAACTTTCTACTACAGTCAACTGTATAAAAACTACTAGGAATTCAATTAGAACTCTTTATTTAGATTAACTATACACTACATTGATGTTGAAAGTTTAAGATGCCTCTATAATAATTGTAAATGAACTTTTTGGAAGATATATTTTTATACTCTGGAGGAACAGATACATTATTAATTGTTATAGAGCAAGATTAAATTATTTAAATTATTTTACTTTATAAGGCTGAAGGCACATTGTGGCAGCTTTACATGCGCTGTTTTTAAAAATGTGCTAAGTATTCTTTAGATTATGCATAAAAATTATCGTTAAAGTGTGAAAGAAGTCAACCTTTGCTAAAGTGTAGAATTTTAAGCTCTTCTTAAGGGCCGGTTATTCTCTGTCTTTTCTGGTATACGCGATCACAGATTCTGTACATACTTTACTTTATGTTTGTAAAAGTGACCTTATCCTTACCTCGATTCTCCCGCAATGTACCATGAGCCTGATCTTATATTTGGTCAGTGACTATAGTTTAATTTACTTTATAATGAGAGAGTAGTTCTAAAATATTACAAATATAGACAAATAAGCCCAAAGCGGTGCCGTAGCACGATATCTGGTAACCATATTGCACTTTTGCGCGCTTTACATCTCAAACGTAGCAGGGATTATATTATTGTCTTGTAATGTAGTACTTATAAGTGTAAGTGGACTCCAAATTGTACACAAGCGGATGAAACGTGTTAAATCTGCTCTTTGATATAAATAAAAAGGTATATTTCACGATAATTAACTTAGGATTAAGTAGAAATTAACTGAAAATTGGCTAATTCACGCCTTGCTTGCAATAATGCTTTCCGAGCTAAAAATATATTATAGACTATTATGTATTTATTAGATTTAAGACAATAAATGTACATTGCTATATTTTTTTATGAAGATAGATAATTTGTCGAGCATAAAGTCGCCCTGGCAGCTATTTTTTTTATAATAAATAAGTGGTGTGTTAAATTCATGCAACGAGGGCTCCGTGCCTTGGGTAGATTGCATAACTAAGTTCGTTTTTTTCAAGGATTATTGCTGATTTCTAAAAACTCTGGAAGCTAGAGGCTTATTTTTTGCTTTGCATCGGAGAAAAGATTACCTTTTGAATTATGTTATTTTAAATAAAATTACTTTAAACTATTCCACATTTCATAATGAATTATTATTAGTGATAATCTTAGGTACAGTCCGATGCAAACTTTATGTCCCGCGGAAGTTAGCCGCGAGTGAAGTTTGCGCTGGTACAGTCAACTAAAGAACGATTTGGCTACTTTTGATTTTTTTTATTTATGAAAGTATGTAATAATAAAAAAAATAGGAAGTTCTATTATATTACTTATTATTTTCATATTTATATTAGATTTCGTTTTGAAAAATTCGTTTAACGGCTGAATCGCGTATATGGGCATAGTTTAAACACATATGATTCGTTATAATTATTTCATAATAGTGATATGGGGCTAAAGTTATATTTTGTTCCTCGAGGGCGTTATTTTGAATCCTGAGCGAAGCGAGAAATTTAATATATTGACACCCGAGACGAGAACAAAATATTTTCGCCCCTCGAAAAAAAAACTATGAGTAACTACTACAGTAAACTCATACACATTAATTATGTTGAAAGTTTAAATAAAACACAAAACTAGTGTATAGACATTTGTATATTGAATATTTTCGAAATATTATTGAATATATTTATTCGAAAGGCTCTATCCCCTCCATAAACACTTCCTTGATTGTGGAAGGTGCGTCTTTCATAGAGCTGTCGCTTTCTCCTTCATCTTCGCTTGAATCTGTAATATCTTCCTCAGCGTCAGCATCTGATTCATCGTCTCCGACTCGAATAATAAATTCGTCTGTTAATTTGTCGATGACCACGTCACTTTTTTTGTATTCCTCTTCTATCTTCTTAACTTTTTCACAAAGTTTCTTTCTCCCATTTCATTAACTTTTTCTTTTACCAGCTCCATCACAGCATTGACATTCCATGTCACATTTTTTTTTGGCTACATAGTGTTTTATGTTAGCCCACGCCATTTCTATAGGATTTAAATCTGGGTGGTATGGGGGAAGACGTAGTACCACGTGATTTTTTTCTTTTAATAATTTATATTAAGAAAATTTATATTATATTAAAATAATTTATATTATATTCTTAAATTCATAAACACCATAGATACCATTTTTCTAGCTTGTCTGCGAAGAACATTATAACGCCCGCGGGACATTTTTATAATAAAATAACTGCACAACCAGCAAAAGGCAAAAATGCAACAAACTTAATTAAAAATAGATATTAAACAGTAAATAATAATGTAAACTTAACCAATTAATAACAACAAAAAAACTTAACGTAACAAAAACAAGATAATTAACAGCAAATTAAGGGAACGACTGTACTTTGACAGGACGCGCGCGTGTGTTGCAGTATACGGACGTAACTCACACTGAAAGCCAATACGTTCAAGACGAGTGCGGGTGGAAAACGGGCGGCGGGGGGACGCGCGGGGTAACGCCCCGCCCCCGCATTCCTCCCGCGTCCCGCTGATACCTAATATTGTACTCTGCGCATGGACACGCACGAAGTTCGCGAGGATATAAAGTTTGAATCGTACTGTACTTATATTTAATTTTAGCCCTCGGAGCCCTCTACCAAACTAAATGCTTATCATAATATAAAATGATTTCTTGCATCATTAGGTATAGTAAAATAAATTAATGTTTCTTCGATTTTGTTTCAAAATATTCTAGCATACTAATTTGAAACAACCTATATCTGAATCAAATTTAAAGTTGATTTTCAAACGTTAAATCGTCAAAACATCGCGCACCTGGATCTTAAACAAATGGGCATTAAAATAGCGAGTCCACTGTCGACACGCGTGGCTAGTGCCTCTAATCCACTAAAACTCAAAGAAGATAGTGGAATAGCGGCTTTAGAGTTACCCAAGAGAGTAATCATAATTCAACGCGAGTACCATGAAAATCGCTTTTAATCCCGCCAAAATACATGTATTTATTTGTTACTAGTCATAGAATTATAACGCATAGAAAGACAGTAGCCACGCGCGGAGTGTAACACTTTCATGAGAGAGCCTTCAAAGGCTCTTTACGCTTATCGGCACGCACGTGTCAGCGAACGAAAATAATGGCAGCCTTTAAAGACTAGTTTCGCCTAGCGGCACGCACACTATATGTACGTGTCGGCTAGCGTAAATACACGACGACTTAGTCATAGTTCGAAAAATGGTTACACGTTACGCTGGTCTATTCTTTAACTATCGGTCTATGCGTTATTAGTCTTAGTTACTAGTATTAGTTTATACACTATACCCTGTCCAACCGTTTTTCTTTTTGACAGCTCAGTCATATAATATTGTCATGACAGCTCAGACATATAATATTGTCTCACTCACTTTCACTATGTGAGAGTGAGTGAGACTGAGCTGTCAAAAAGAAAATAAACGGTTGGACAGGGTATAGTTCAAACTTGTATTTTCTTTGATATTTAATAAATATCAAATTTTAATATATTTTTTCATATTTTTCTCTATTTTGTTTCTTTTATTAATATATATATATATATAACTGCTTGTGCTGATTCACTCACTCACTGACTCATTGATCACCTCTCCTGTAAAATTTTGTATGAAAAATTTTTATTTCACCGATGGTTTCGCATAGAAGAAAAAAATTCATTCGGAGGAAAAATATGGAGAGAGCTGATGATTGAGGATTTCGGAGACGGGTGAGGGGCACGGCCAGGGTATTGAAGATAGGTGGGGTGTGCTCGAACAAATGTCATTCGAAACCTCATCCAATTGGCAGTGAGCTGAAAAAAAATCCAAAATGGCGGAAAAAAGATGGCGGCCATACAAATTTCGTCGGTGTCTATCTCGGAGAGGATAAAAGATGGAAGAGTGGTTTCTTGGCAAAAGATGCTCAGGACCTAAAGGTCTACTCGATGAACAGAAAAAAATTCACGATGGCGGTTTTTTTTTCCTCATACAAAATATATGGCGGATATTGAAGAGACTAGAAGTTGGCAACTATGCAAGACTTTGATACGGTTCCTTTTCAAAATTTGTTTTTATAGAAGAATTCTCATTCTGACAAATGATGTGACATGATGATCGAGGGTTTGGAAGGTGGGTAAGGAGCACGGCCAGGGTATTGGAGATAGGTGGGAGGTGCTCAAACAAAAAATACTCGAAACCTCATCCAATTGGCAGTGAGCTGAAAAAAATTTCAAAATGGCGGATTCAAGATGGCGGCCATACCAATTTCATCGGCATGTATCTCGGAGAGTATAAAAGATGGAAGAGTGGTTATTTGATAGAAAAAGATCAGGACCTTAAAGTCCACTTGACGATAGAAAAACCGCGGTCCGCTTGCGGGCCGCGCACCCACGCGCCCTACTAGTTGTTTATACGCTTTGTAAGTGCTGTTTTGACTCTAGAAGTCGATCTGTAAAGTCTGTAAGATTAGGCTAATATATTTGAGATTAAGACCAATGCAATTCTACACAAAGCAATGTACCTCTTTTGTATCTCTAGAAAAAATAAAAAATATTACTAAATCAGGCGTGGTTTTATTTCTACTATAGGCCTGCACCCGTCACTCGTCTTCGAATAGACTTCCACAGCTGGATAAAGGTAAGGATTATGGGAAACACACACTCCTCGCTCTAGTGCCGCGGCCACTGGTGTCTAGTGGCTCCTGCATCTCTTGTGTGTGTTGGAGCCTCCAACCGGTTTACCAGCGCGGCGATTCGCCTGTGCGAAAACGTCGCCTTAGTCTTTTATTCTGTTCCTATGTAAGCTATAGGTCGACCGTTTAACTCGCGTATCGCCTGCGCGGTAAGAAGGGAGCGGGGGCGGGTAACGCTACACACGGAGTCAATAATCCAAAGATTTATCTTGAGATAGACATTGTTGGTAAAGAATTAAGTATTTATTTTTAAGTTTTAACATCTCTAACCCTCCCTCCGCTCCCTTCTTACCGCGCAGGCGATACGCGAGTTAAACGGTCGACCTATAGATAATATTATATCGGTTACTCTAATTATTTATTTATTGTCTAATGCCCGCTCGCAGAAACGCCGAAAATATCCTTCTAACCCAGAGTTAGCTGTTGCTTTGACAGATTTCGTATAAAGCTTATGTCAAAATAACAAAATTATTCCTGGGTTAAGCCTAACTCGGCGGCGTCTCTGCAAGCGGGTCTAAAAGGTCTTTTCATTTCCGAGTAGATCATGCAGGGATACTTTGGAGAATAGCTCTGCTCTTTAATAGAAACAATGGCTTGATGTATCACAGTATTTTTTTGTTAAATATAGATTGGGTATAATTACCGATTACGATTACCGAATACCTATAAGTATATAATATATTATTGGGCCAAGAGTTGGCCAACACCGGGATGGCAGCGGCGCGGCGAGCACTTTCAGTGTGAAATAATTTTAAACTTTACACTAATTAAAAGACCAGTAAGTATCGCTTGAAAATATCACGCGGGCACGCGCGTCTTGTCAGCGGCATGCTCGCGACGACGCGAGGCCCCTCGCGGCCGCTCGCGGAGACGGGCGGCCGCGCGTTCTCCGCTCTGCACACCCCCACCGCTTTTTTCCTTTGTTTCTTTCTTCTTGTTCACAAATAAGTGCTATGATAACAAATTCTATTATTTTCACATGCTTGAAACACACGAGTTTCCTTGCCGAATGTAGAAACCAAACTGGCAAGAGGGCACTAGACGCGCGGTGCCGGGAGGCCGCCAGCGGCTGCCTAAACTTGTAAAAAGTAGGTTTCGGTTTAGAGACATTTATTTTCATAAAGACTTCAGTTAGAAAAAGTTAACTTAGCTTCTAACCTACTGTAGGTATGGCCAGTAGCCAAAAAAAGTTATGCAGTAAGGACATGCAGAACTACTTATTAGACCTGTCCTCGATGGATTTGAGTAAGTTTTTTTGAAAATTTTGGGAAGTTCTTAGACATGAATTCAGCCACGCACCAGGTGAATTGACAACTTGTCTTTGGTGAATTTGAGCGTAAACAAATGTTTAACATTCAATTTCCATGAAAAGGGATCTCGAAATAGTAAATTTCATCACAGAGAAGTTGGCGGGTCTAAGTTTCAAAGAAGGTGTGAAAACTAATCTTTTATCGAATATTTTTACCTTACTCGAAATTTCTCAAAAGCTGTATTTTTATTGGAACGTAGTTCCTTATCGCGCGGTACGGAAGGGGGCTAGACGGAAAAAATTAAGGAACCGACACTCGACCTCGACACATTTTTGAAACCGACACTTTTTTGAATGTGAATTTGGCATTGTGTTTTTTGTTGAATGTGAATTTTGCATTGTATTCGGTATTTTCGCCTTAGAACACGGCGTCTGCATGGCCTAGTTGTTAGGGCAGTCGCCTATAAATTCAACGTCGATGGTTCGAATCCCAGCTCGACAGAGTGAATTTTCTATTTTCAATTTTATTTTAAACTAGCTGTTGCCCTCGCGACTTCGTCCGCGTGGAATTAGGTTCTTTGAAAAACCCGTGGGAACTACTGGCTTTATCGGGATAAAAGTAAGCAGTAGCACTGCAGGTCTACAACCATACCCATGAAAGAATGGCAAGCTTAGCTCTGCTGCTTATGCTGTTAGGAAGATTCGACAGTTAACTGACATAGAAACTGCAAAAATAGTTTATTTTGCATATTTCCATAGTATTATGTCATACGGAATCTTATTATGGGGTAAAGCAGCTGATATTGGAAAAATTTTTGTATTGCAGAAGAGGGCAATTCGCGCAATATATAATTTAAAACCGCGGGATTCCCTTCGAGAAAAATTTAAAGAAATAGGCATTCTTACAGTAGCTTCACAATATATTTACAACAATATAATATTTGTCAGACAAAACATCGTGAATTACAAAAAAAAGGGTGATTTACACGATAGGCAAGTTAGAAATCCAAACAGGCTCGTGATTCCTCGATGTCGCCTCAAGAGGGTCCGAAAGACATTTGTGGGAATGGGCGTGACGTTTTATAATAAAATTCCACAGTCGATCTTAGACTTGCCTTTACACAAGTTTAAGAAATCAGTTAAAACTAATCTCATGAAAAAAGCATATTATGCAATTGAAGACTATTTAGATGATAAAAAAGCGTGGACATAATTCTTTCCAGCGATTCATGAGACAGCAGGTGGTAATTGAACTGTTTAACTATTCTATTGAATGTAAACTTATTTTGAAAAGAGCAACTGCCGAGTTTCTTGCTGGTTCTTCTCGGCAGGAACGGCATTCCGAACCAGTGGTAGACTCATCGACGATTCAAAAGCACTTGTAAAAAAGTTTATTTGAATAAAAAACATTTCTATTCTATTCTATTCTAATCACGTAGATCCGTTGCTCGATGTAACTAACTCGAAAAATTTGGACTTTCATATAAACATTCAACCGCCTATTTAACCCCTTTGGGGATAGAATTTTCAAAAACTGTGAAATACGTAGTTCTTTGTTTTTAATCGAAAGCCCAAATACAAAGTTTCATCGATAAAACTTAAAAATGACGGACTTTCATACAAACTAACAACCCCTATCTTACCCCTTCGGGGGTAGAATTTTCAGAAAATGTAAAATACGTAACTACTTCTTTATTTTTAATCAAGAGCCAAAATACCAAGTTTCGTGGATATAACTTGAAAAATAACTTGAAAAATGAAAAACTATCATACAAACATTCAACCCCTATTTAACCCCTTTGGGGGTAGAATTTTCAAAAACTGTGAAACACGTAACTCTTTATTTTTAATGTAAAGCCCAAATACCGAGTTTCATGGGTATAACTTGAAAAATGACGGACTTTCATACAAACTTTAACCCCCCATTTAACCCCCTTGGGGGTGGAATTTCAAAAAATCCTTTCTTAGTGCTCACCTACGTCATAAAAGGAACCTAATGTCAAAATTTCAAGTTTCTAGCTTCAGTGGTTTAGGCTGTGCGTTGATAGATCAGTCAGTCAGTCATTCAGTCAGGACAAGTCTTTTTATAAGTATAGATAATTTCTACATGTGGAATTTTTCCCTAATTTTTTATTGTATAAATTGGATAAAATGCTTACGCCATCTGTGAAAAAACAGTAACTCCACCAGAGTAACTCTTTGGTTTTGTAACAGTGCAATAGAAATAACAAAATAATATAATTCATCGTAGTTAATCAATTTAATACTAGATGACACCATTAGTTTATTACAATTCCTTCACTATTTGGAAGGAGCTACGTTCCATCCGGGTGTCCTTTGACACCTCTCAAGTTTTTAGGGTTCCGTCCCAAAATGGTAAAAATGGAACCCTTATGGTGAGACTTTCTCCGTCCGTCCGTCCGTCTGTCACAGTCGATTATTTCAGTAACTATTAAAGCTATCGACATGAAATTTGGCATAGTTGTGTATAATAGTGGCCCAACATCACTGGAATAAAGAAAAATCGAAAATTATTTTTAGTTTTATTAAAAAAGGGGGAAAATCGGGGGTTTGAAATTTCAAAGTAAAATAACTATACCGAGTGGGGTATCATATGAAAGGCCTTTACTTGTGCATTCTAAAACAGTTTTTTATTTATTTCTATATATAATAGTTTTTGATTAATCCGCCAAAATGTCGAAAAAAATACCGTTCCCCCCCTTATCTCCGAAGTTTACCAATCGAAAAATCTGAAATAATTATGGTCAATAGAGGTTTATGTATATTTTACAGGAAAAATAAAAGCAACGCGAAAATTATTTTAGTTTAATTAAAAAGGGGGGAAAATCGGGGGTTTGAAATTTCAAAGTAAGATAACTATACCGAGTGGGGTATCATATGAAAGGCCTTTACTTGTGCATTCTAAAACAGTTTTTTATTTATTTCTATATATAATAGTTTTTGAGTAATCGGCTAAAATGTCGAAAAAAATACCATTCCCCCCCCCCTTATCTCCGAAGTTTACCAATCGAAAAATCTGAAATAATTATGGTCAATAGAGGTTTATGTATATTTTACAGGAAAAATAAAAGCAACGCGAAAATTATTTTAGTTTAATTAAAAAGGGGGGAAAATCGGGGGTTTGAAATTTCAAAGTAAGATAACTATACCGATTGGGGTATCAAATGAAAGGCCTTTACTTTTGCATTCTAAAACAGTTCTTTATTTATTTCTATATATAATAGTTTTTGAGTAATCGGCCAAAATGTCGAAAAAAATACCATTCCCCCCCCCCCCCCTTATCTCCGAAGTTTACCAATCGAAAAATCTGAAATAATTATGGTCAATAGAGGTTTATGTATATTTTACAGGAAAAATAAAACCAACGCTCTAACTAGCATAGTTTTTTTTATATTAACAATAAACCTCTACAAACAAAGTTAACGATAAATAAGCAAATTAATATAATATTATCGTTTTACTTTTACTTTTGGAGTACGGAACCCTCGGTGCTCGAGTCCGACTTGCACTTGGCCGGCTTTTTTATTCTTCATTTTAGGTAGGAAAGTAATACATCTTAATTCATTAAATCAAAAAATATTTATTATTTACATTTCAATAAATTAGGTATATCTTAATTTTAAGTTTTTGATATTATTTTTCATTATATTACGCTATATACGCTAAAGATACATTACTTTGCCCGTTCAATGGCACATTTTTATTCATATTAACGGTTGATCTTTCAATCAATACAAATGTTAAATTTAAAAATTGTTATTTTAAAGTTTACTCACTACTTTTGTACCATGCGAAAAGATTATTTTACTTATTAAAATTAAAATTAATAATATTATCATTAGGTACACATAAAGACCTTCCGCTGAGTTAGTGTTGTACCTACCTATGCGCTATTCTCTAAAAATACTGTAGAAATTTCCATTCGATTTTCACCAATGCGTAGCCTGATTCTGCGAGGTGTAGATGTAGATAGATATATTCTTACGTAAATATATATAGTACGATCTCACCCACATAATTTTACTTTCTGAAAAAGTTAATTCTTTATAACTGTGTAATGTGTAAGTTTTAATTGGAAAATAATGTTATTGATTAGATTAAGTGAAAATTTAAAGTAAGTAACTACTGTTCATAAGAATTTTTCATAGGTTGGTGATGTGTAGGTATCTAAGTAAAAATTGATTAGTACTGTTATTGTACATTTTCATTTTTAATATCCGGTTGAGGCAGTATTTTATGCCACTTTTTTCTCTTCTTCTTAACCATTTTTATGTTATGTTTTACGTAACACTTGTGTTTGCGTTAGCTAAAAAGTTACGTCACTGTTATGACACAATGTGGCAAAAATACGTCCTGACCCGATCCCAAATATTACTTTTCCAGGTTCCTTCGAATCAAGCAAGTTTCGCCTAAACCATGTCTGGCTATGTCTTGGTTTGGTGAAAAACAAATGATTAAGTATCTAAACTAGTCTCTGAGTATCTGAATATACCTATCTATAGAATACCTAGCCCATCCGTGTGATGCCAGGGCGGATTAGCTTGTTTCATATAATCCCAAGCATTTGCGGCAATACATTAAAGTAATTTTATTAATTTAAATTAAATTCATTGTTTGAAAATTAATCTTCCATACTCCATGCAAGGATTATATTGTACGCGAAACATTGTAGCTTCATATACCCAGCCCTGGTGAGAAGATGATATTCACGAGTACCTATCTAATATAAAACGCTCTTAAATTATCCCGCTGTATGCCCAGTAGATTTATCCAATAACAAAACATCACTTTCTTTTATTAAACGCTTACGAAAGTTATCATCATATCACTTGCCAATGATTAACGTAAATCTAATCTTATTCATTTATATTTACATTGCGTCGCCTTGAACACGCTAGGTACCTATTCTTATTTAGTCCTAGGTATCCAGGTATATAAAGTATGTAAGTAGTAAAGTAGGATATAAGAATAGGTAAAAATAATAATAAACTATAATTATAATAATATAACATCGACAGAATAAGAAAAGATCAAAGTAGAACATTGTTAGAATTTACAGAAAAATAAAGCTTAAATATACTTAATACATATACCTACTTCCTACATTACGTACCTACTTAAGAAGTTAATTCGAATTCGCAATATTATTCTTAAAACTAGTATTCTCGATTTAGATAATTGAAAACAATGTTCTTCCTTATTTGTTTTAAGAATGATATTCATTTTATTAAAATAAAAGTCTGATTTTTTTTGGGACTACATTTATGTACGAATGTGGCTGATATCACATGTTAAGCTGCTAGTAGGTAGGTATACTGGTTACTATTCACCATTATATCTTATCAGATGTTATACTTTTATTAAGCCCAGTGCAGGTTAGATATTAGCAATGTGATCAAAATAAAAAAATAACTCCGATATAATTCTGATAGGTACCTACAGCTGAAAAGTGGTACAGACCTCTGAAACATCATTATGATATTATAAAGCGTAAGCAGATGTAAAACGAGTCGCCATCGGTCACACTTGAACTAAAAACTTTATTATGAGCCAATTCAAAAGCTAACTGGCTGCCCTCTTGGTAACTCATTTAGACTTTTGTTATGATTAGGTACCTAATTATTATGAGTGAAGTTAGGGGACGATTAAAACTGCACCTTTTGGCATTTAAATCTATGTACCTACCATACAAAAGTTTGAACAACAACAGAAGTTTATCATGCTTAGACCACAATAAGGAAGGACATCGTAATATTATTTTATAAATAATCAATTTTATTATTAAATATTAAAAATTCATATACATATTAAGATAAATCACAATCCAGTTACATTGCAGGAAGGTTCCATCTAAATATTTGGAAATTCTAGACTCAAATGCATGCAAAATCAATGACATATTATTATCTAGTAAATAAAAACTTCAAATCTACCTACCTGAAATACAAATGCTTAATATATGTTAGGGTAACGTGACGTCGATTGCCAGTAGGATTGCGGCGACGTCGGCTCGTGATGGTGATGGTGGTGGTGCCTCCTCTTGTCCCTGGCCTGCGGGGCGGGGTACACGTCCGCCACTACCAGCTCGGAGCCATCCTTCGGGGCCTCCCGCTCGTGCCGGCCGTGCCTCTGCGTTGGAGAGCTCGCCACGTTGCGGAGCTCGTCCCAAGCCAGCTGGTAGTATTGCTTGAACCCGTTTCGTGACTCAGATGACGATTCTATAGACTCAATCGCCACCATTTCAGGGGTGAGGTAGCGCCTGTCTCTCGTATTCTCGAGTTTCCTGTTGACATTAGAAACATCGCTGTTAAAATAAGCCAGAAAAAATAGATTTTGACACAAAAAAATAGCTTTTTCATCATACCTATTCGAAAAACGAATATTCGCTTCAGAGGACAGCGGGAGCAAAATTTCATTTTAACCCCATGGGACTTTTCATTTCTCTCTTCTGATTGGTCCGCGTTATCGTGCTTTAGCCTACTAAAGCATTAACGCGGACCAATCAGAAGAGAGAATTCAAAAATGTGTCGAAATTCAAAAAAATGTTTGAGAAGCTGTTGTTTACGATAAGTCACGTAATCAAATTTGTCGATTAGACATATATACGCCCATACTTCCAACATAAATATTAATGTTTAATTATTTCATAAAAATTTATTTGTGTTTTATTTAAACTTTCAATATACGTATTAATAATGTCTATACTCTATACATAGTAGGTTGATACTCCTAGCTTTTTCTCATAGGTAATGATGAAAAATAGTGTGTGTAATTCGGGGCCAAAATTTTTTGTTCTCGGGCGGCGTATATTGAATTCCTCGCTACGCACAGGATTCTACTTTAGAATCCCTCGCTACGCTCGGGATTCCACTATAGAATCCTTCGCTTCGCTCTGAATTCAAAATAACGCCCTCGGGGAACAAAAAATTCCTTTGGCCCCATATAACACAAATAACTATTTTCAAATCAACGTTATACACCTTTATTTGGTGTCAAAATAAAATATTATCTTTTATTTCTATATTGATATCTGCTTAAGGTACCATCCTTTTGGATATCAATATCCTTTTGGATATCATATCCTGGTTACCTACGCAACTTTTGATTTTTAAAGTTACAAATTTTTTTAACGTAACAACTTAAGTAGGTATGTACAACATTATTTGGTGTGAAAATAAAATGTCTTTCATTTCCATAATGATATTTATGATACGTACCTATCGGTACGCATCTTCTGATTTTTAAAGTTTCTAGTTCCTACATGAACTTTCTTGAAATCATAATATTCGATAAGTAGGTACCCACTCGTCTGACCACATAATAAAATTAACCTTAGCAGGTAGGTACTAGGTAATAGTCAGATTCTCATATACCTACATGCAATACCTACTGTAACTAGAAACACATATAAAGTAGGTTACTGACTTTAATAAAGTTTTGTGCTTTTTGTCAAAGCTGAAATACTTTCAAACAATAAGATTTCATCCTCGTTCTTATATAAAAATAATAGGTAACGGTCATTTCATTAAATTAAAAGCGTGCGTGTCGGAGGTGCGGTGAGGTGAGGTATTAAAACATATAATAATACCTAATACTCGCAGGTACAGTACCACAAGTATAAGTTGGCGGTGGCGTTATAAGGATCTAATTCGGTCATCCAATTTCTATAATTTTGTGAACTGAACTATGAAACATGTGAACATTATCATGACTACGATAACGCAAATAATTGAATATGAAAATGATTTTTCCCAAATTAAGCCTTATGTTCTATATATCTAATGGCCACACTAATGTTGAGCACAGTGGCGCACAGCCGCGCCAAGTTATACTTGTCGCACTCTAGGTATATAAATGTTCATGTTTCAATATAATATAGTTTTTCTATAACTTTCGTAATTTTGATGGTATTGTTTTGTTTCGTGCTGCTGCAGGTTTTTGTGCGTCGTGCTTCGTGCGTTGTATTGCAGAGCGACACAGTGGCTGCGAGTGCACGTGATGAATTATAATATTACCTACTATCCATGCGCGATAACTTGAGACCTGACCTGACTGACTATAACGATAACAAAAAACAAGGAAAACAAATAAACTATGATGACAATAACTAGCTTATAAATTTTTACGAAATCAAGAACGCGCCATTAAGTTGGGTTAGGTTAGGTTACCTAGGTACGCGTATGTACGAGACTAAGAACGCTGCTAATGACGGACGTGCACTGCACAATACAGGCGCCCACGGGCAAAGGGTAGCGGGCGAGGAGTAGGTAGCATTCCACGCAGGTCTGAAGTTATCGCGTACGGCAAGTACCTAGCACCTTAGCTGCACAACAAAGCAAGAATATGTTCATAAGTAGGTAAGTACCTACTTATAAAAATTAAGATTTATATCGATGGTTAACTATTGTGTCACGCAAGTAAAAATAATATTATTAGTATTTAAGGCAGACGACAACTCTCGGAAGGGTAACTTTTGTAAATCTATCCAAATTAATAAAATTGAAGAGAATCTGTCTGTGATTTATTAAAGTAACTGCTAACATATTATTAGGTACCGCAGATTTAGGATTAGTAGTCGATTAGACTATCCAACCTAAATATATGATTAATTAGGTCATCTCTACAAGGCTACTTTTTAGTCCACAATATCAAACCTTAAATCAATCGCAGGTAGCGCTAGTTTGTAATAAAACTAAGTGATTAATCGCGTGTCTGCCGTACTTTTAAAAACAAACTGTTAATAGCTGGCTACATTATCAGGCCCTGGATCAGATCATCTATCGACCAGAGTACTTAACAAGATGAATCAAACAAGCCCAAATCCGATGGGGTTACGTTGTTTTATTACAGAGTTCCGATAGCCATCTTCCGGCCCCATCATCGGATTAGTTCCATGTCACGAAAATGCAAGTCATCCGATTTACTAAGTACATGCAAAAGGAGATTGGCGAATTCCATAGAGTTTCTGACCCAGACGAACTGAACTGAACACTGAACGCCCACGTTCACGAATCAAATTTCTCATACTAGTTCTAGTAAACCAGACTAACAAAAAATTAATCAAAGTCTATCAAATAAAGTTGGGAGCTTCCAAGATTCGACCTAAACATACCTACACTGCAAATTAAATAAAAGCTTGTAATAAATTAATTTATTGTAAAAAAACGAAAAGAAAAAATGTGCAAGTTTAGAATCAGCCACCGTGTCAGCCGCGTGCGGTACCTTAAAATATAAACGCACTGGTTATAACGGGTTGGAGAAATGTCCTGCGCGGTGCGTGAGTCGGTGAGCGCGGATGAACTCCCGCCTCCCGACCTGCTGGTCGGGGAACGGCAACGCCAGCAGCGGGTACCAACGCGCCGGGAGCTCCCGCGCCGGCGCCTTCGTTCTCTGCCGCCCACCGCTAAGTAGCCATTCCTCGTTAAGGCGTGTTTACTCGGGATCTCGCGCACGCAGCCACTTTAGTCGCTGACGCTCATAAAAAAGTTCTTGGTCGCAACTAATAATGCAATATACCGTGTGGTAGGTAAGTTAAGATAAGACAAGCGACCCGCCATTGCGAACTTTAGCACGAGCGATTGGGCGTCTGTTGATGAGCTTCTGGGATCAAGGTTGCCAACACGAAGATGATCAGGCGTGGCTGTGGCCGCGTAATGCGTTAAGTTAACTCAGAGCCAGCGACGGTACTATTGACAGTGCTTAAGTCGCAAATCGGAGACTCAGTACCTACTGCCCGCCTAATTTCGCATCAACTCAGGTCGCGAACAAAATGCGTGTCACTAAATGCGTGCTTTACGGGTAGTATGAACGCTCTGTTCTTAACATATTAGGACGGCAACAGCAATCTGTGAGCGAAATTGAACACGCTTTTACCACCATCTTACACAACAGAACTTTGTACATAGTATTGAGTAGGTACCAATACCGTTAGCGAATAGCGTAAAACCACTAAATGCTTTCAACTTAAGATCTCTATCATGGAAATAAACCGAAACTGAGCCTGGCTAAAAATTGTAGAAAGATTCAGCATGTTGAACGTTAATATTATTTTCACGATTATAAAAGTAAGTATTGACTCACAAGTTATATACATATAAAGATTTCCTGTGCTTTTTTATATTTTAAGGTACTTCCATACCTTGGGGCTGACCGTGAAAAAATTGCGCGTTTTAGTCTTTTTTTGACATGCAATAAATATGCAGTTTGGCGATAAAAGGGCAATGTCACACGGAGCGTCACGGCGTCTTACCTAAAATTCTGTAGTGTTGTTCTAATATGTTTCTATTGGACAGAGCACTTGTGGTATAGGTACAGCGTGTAAAGAAAGTACCAACAACCTATGATCAAGATTTTCATATGAGATACACATAATTATATTTTTAAGGACTTTTTTACACACTGTATCATCCACGAAATCACTACGCAACTCAATCGCTACACGTAGTCACCATAATAAGGAACATTATAATTACTAAAGGAAATCACTTAATTAAAACTCACCTCTTCATTATGAAGACTATAGTGATGATCAACAGTACGAGGAAAACAAGAACACCGAACGCGATGACGGAGACTAGAGCGGCGATGTTGTGGCGACCGCCGACAGCCTCGCGCCGGTCGCCGTCGGCGGCCTGCGACACGTTCATCCGAGTCGTCTGCTCTGCCCTGATGTTGTTGATGTGACCACTTCCGAGGATCTAGAACAGAATCGTTTCACTCTTTTAAATAAATTCACAATAGCAAAAAGTCAATAAATTGTTTTTTATGGTTTTCTTTTTTTTTTTAAATTACTTACTAAGTAGTAATTTTTTTTTTAATTTAGTAAAATTTTAAAAAAAATTAATTACTAGTAAATATTATTTAAAATACCTACTACTGAGTTGATTTTAATTATAAAGTTAATCAACCATAAAACGTGTTTAATTTTGGAACGTAGTTCCTTACCGCGCGGTTCGGAAGGGGGCTAGACGGAAAAAACCGACACATTTTTGAAACCGACACTTTTTTGAATGTGAATTTGGCATTGTGTTCAATATTTTCACAGTACAATATTAGATCTCCGTAGCCTTGTGGTTTCTACATTCGCATAAAGGTCGATAAGTGTCGATCCGGGTGTCCCTTGACACCTCTCAAGTCTTCTTTTCTTTAATACTTATAATCAAAGTTTTAGATGGTAATAATATCAATACAACTAACACAAATTCATCGTTTACTCAAAGTTTTGCAATAATATGTTACAGAAATGAGTTCTACTAAGGTTCTTGCGGTAAGCCGATGATATGTCACCGTAAGATTATGAACATCGTTAGGTTATAATTTTTCCTGCGATGTTATAAACTGGCGATTATCAGCCGTAAAATTGTGAATGCCTTCATGCCTTGTTTAGCCTTCTAATGAGGTTCATAGTTAGCGACTAAGTTTCGGATCCATAAGTCATCAATCGCAGCACGCACTGTTCAAAGACTTTGGTAATCAGACACAAAGATTTTTGTCGTTACTCTAATTTAAATGAACACATATTATTATGTATTACGTATTATTATTGTATATTATGTATTAGCTTATACACATTTTTGTTAGATATATTTTGCTAACGCTTCCAAACAACCGTTACAAAGTAAATATTTATTTGTGTAAGTAGTAAGTATTTTATGGGACTGACCTGGTTTTCTCTCGGATGACTCGCCACAATGATATGCGGAACATGACTAGTGGGTGAGTCTTGAAGATCAGAAACTGTGACTTTTCTTACTGGCGGTTGTTCATATGTCTTGTTAGGGGAGCGTTCCGTTGCTGGCATCCTTTCACGCGGTCTTGCAGTGGTTGACAGATCAGGAGGTATGGAATGGGTGGGAGACGTTACTGGTCTCTGAGGTTTCTGCCGGGTGGGGAGGATCAGACGGGGAGTTGTGGGTGCTTGTGTTGTTGGAGCAGGGGTGGATGGGTGTACAATAGTTCTCGCGGTAGTACTGGTCGTCTTGACAGTGGTCGTGGTTATGCGCTCCTCAGCTGGTGATACAAAAGCATTTACAGTCAATTTGGATATTAGTCTTTGATTAATAAATATTTCAGTCTATTTGAAAAAGGAACGCTTCTTAATAAGCCCTCAATCTGTAGCTCCGTTGCCGCGTGATTGAAGGATAAATGAGTGAAACATAGCATAATATCCTCTGTTTTTCTGGGATAAAAGGTAGCAGGCCTATGCCACTTTCCAAGTCTTCAAATATAACCATGCAAAAATCACGTCGATTCGTTGCTCTGTAGCTGCGTAATTAAAGGGCAAACCAATAAACAAATACACTTTCGAATGTATGAGATAATTTCGAAAGGAAACTCACGGTAACAATGCGGAGCGGCTTTGTCCCAGAGGCCGGTAGCAAGGCACTTGATCTTGCGTGCACCATGCAATTTATAGCCCTTGAAGCAGGTGTACTCCGCGAAAGAGCCGAACACGGATGCGTTGTTGGAGACTGTCACGCGACCGTTCGGGATAATCGGCGGCTGCTCGCATTGTATAACTGTGGGTGATGACAGACTTTATATTAAGTATACACGGAGTAAACTGTCAGTAGTTAGTTAGTAAATGTCTATTATAGTTGTTTAGTAAAAAGAAGTTAGCAAGTTGGAAGACAAAGTCATAGGCAAGAAGGCATCTCGCAAAGAGTTCAACGATGTCAGAGCATAAGGAATGTTAGAAGAAGAAAGTGGTTCCATAATGAGCCATTAGCAAAATCGTTATGCAACATAAAAGCTTTTCACGAGTGAACTACAAAGGCAACTCAACTGAGGTCTAGATTGCAAAGATTTCTACAGAACATATTATCTTCTACAGAACATATATCATAATGCTGTTTTTGTTTAGCAGCTCCTAGTGACCCGCTTGAGATTGTCCATCCATGTGAAGTTTTCCAACTGTACCGAATCTTTCGCGGAGTGATTGATTCGCGATGGGATATATTCTTCGAGCGAAATAAATAATGACAACTACATACTGCGTGTGATTTCCTTTGTAGTATTCAAGAAATAGTCTGCTTTTATCTTCTAGCTCTTTATACCAGCTAGTCCTTAACTCGATTGCACCTGATGTTAAGTGACAATATAGTCTAAGATAACTATGAACCTCATAAGAAGGCTAAGGCTAACTCAGCAGGCGATGGAGAGAGCTACGCTTGGAATATCCCTGTGAGGTCAAAGCAGAAATGAGGAGATATCCATACGAGAGCCAAAGTTACCGACACAGCTCAGCGAGTTGCAAGCATATTCGTTGGGGTCCCAAGGTGGCCCCTGGACCAATGACATCAGATGAGTCGTAGGGAGCCGCATAATACAGGCGACGGAAGACCGAGAGTCAAGATCTGTGGAAGCACATGCCACCTTTCCCAGCAGTGAAGTTTATTAGTTTAGAAGAAGAAGATTAAGAAGAAGAAGAAGAAGAAACTATATGGCAGATCGATGAAAATTACCATCACAGCGCGGCGGTGGGCCATTCCAGCGTTCATCAATGTCGCACACCAGCCGCGACCGGCCCACCATCTCGTAGCCAGGATCGCACTCGTATTGTACGTGCGACATGTATGACACCGACACGTTCATCAGCTTGTAGCTGCCGTGGGCAATCTCCGCAGGGAACCCGCACTCTATTCCTGCGTCCAAACGTATTTGTAGAGCTCCGTTTTGATGGCTACAGTATGATATCGCGATCAACTTTTGATTGATTCATCGACTGTCTGACACTCTCATCATGATCATTATCATCAACATTTCAACCCATCCCCAATGCAACAGTGGGCACGGGTCTCACAAGTTAGTAGGAATTATTATACTATAGATCTACGATTAGAAGGGTTAAATTGGGTATTTGACTGATATTTTATACGTTTTTAAACACAATGCTATTTCTCTTTTTAAATATCTTTACTAGTCTCTGAATTATAAGCTGTTTTACTGTGACTATATCTGTCTCTTCCTGAAACGAAATGTGAAAGGAGCGTGTATGGAGTTGCTGAATTGTGACATCACACTTCAGTAGCGCTCTCTCTCTGTCTAACAGCAAACTTTAAAGCTCTATAACTTATTTGTTTTTGGACCGATTTATTTTCTGTTTTTACAAATGTTATTCTTACATGTTACATTTTCGATTGAAAATACTTAATGAAAATCAATATTTTGACTACAGTCAAATACCCAATTAACACTGCCATATTAGCCGGCTACCATCATAGACTGCATCATCACTTATCGTCAGATTAAATCGCAGTCGAGGGCTATCTTGTCATGAATAAAAAAACTTACTTTTACAAAGAGGTGGGAATCCGTCGTAGAATCCAGTATCCAAGCAGTTTCTGACTGTGGGCCCGACCAGCAGGTGCCCCTCGTCACAAGAGTACTCCACAGCCGCTCCCACCTCGAAGCTCTCCGTAGACATCGTGGAGTTTGGAGGTTGTTCCGGCCGACCACATGTTTGAGGCTCTGCAATAGATATCGAAAGTTTGTTTATTTACTCAAGACTTCTTCAACCGTCATATACAGCGTTATGGATTAAACATTCGCAACACAGTTTTCTGAAAAATACATCTACATATCGCATTGCTTTGAATTCGCTTAGCAAAAATGTATTAAATAGACTTACGGTGTTGACAAATATAGTTCAGGGTGGACCCGCAGTCGGTGTCAGACCAAAGCCACCCCTTGCTGCCATCGAACTTTGCGCAGAAGTCGCTCCACCCAGGCGCGTTCCAGAAGGAAATAGTCACGTCGTTACCGTTCACCCACTTCCAGTTAGTCGGGTCTTGTGGGTCGCGGACTGCTCCGATCCAGTACTGACTGCTGCTGTCGCTCCTACCGACAACATAGCTTTGAATCAATCATGGGCTCTTAAAAAATAACTTTTACAGTACCTAATTATGTATATCTTCTATATAATATATATATGTATAACTGAATTGCTGTTCGTTAGTCAGGCGAAAACTCAAAAACGGCTTGACCAGTTTGAATTTTTTTATGTTTTGTTTGCTTTAATACAGGGGTAATTTTGTATAGGAATTACCTCTGCGGATTAGGTACTTTTAGTAGAAGGTGGGAGCAAAGTCGCGGGTAAAAGCTAATTTTGGAATAAAAACAAAAAGCCACAAATAACCAAGACCCGCAATACAATTACTGAGCTTTTGAAGGTGTTTAGGTTTAGAGTTATTAATTAAGTATATTATTAGTACAGTAGAAAATATATCTACATAAAAGTGGCAAATTGCGAGTCATACTCGCTGATCAAGTGTTCCGTACCATAAAAGGAAACGTATACAAATCGTTATTCTTATAAATTATCAGTCAAGTGATTTCATAAAGCTGATTCCTACAAAATGTTTCTAGTGGATGCATCATTTAAGTACTATGAAAAAGTTTCCACTAGGTAGTACCTAATATAATTTACAACAATGAACTCTGATAAGTCTCTTAAAATAAAATAAATAAATAATTATCTATTTGCCAGAATGTTTGTACAGTGGGATGGTATAGTAACAAAATATATTGTCAGTAAAAGACCATAACATGCAACGAAATTAATAGTGTGTAAATATGATACAAACAATATCTATATCGATAACAAATCTTGCATGCACTGTGTTAAAGACGTAATAAATAATTTCAGCAAGCAAGACAGACTAGCAAGAGATGGAACCATAACAAGTGGATGATAACACTCATAAAGATACCATGGCGATTACCACATTATAAATACAAATGAAACAATTCGCTAGTCAACAATTTAAACATTTAAAGTACTTAGTTGCTAAATAATAATTAAACAATGTCTTTCGCAACAAGTATTTGTTTTTATAAGCGGACAAAGATTTGTACTGAGAAGCTGTGTTATTTAGAATTCAATGCAGGTGGTCTGTTCTCGGTCCTCGAATATGTCAACACAGCTAAATACAATTTTTCATTCGCAAAGCTGTATTCAATACATTTTGAGGAAAATAGGTACCTATGTAGGTATATAAGTGAAATGGAAACAATGTAACGAAAGATGAAAAACAACTGATTTAAGCAAGAAATTTTACTCTATTTTCTAAGCATTTCATTATAGTTTTAGGGCCGATTTCGCCAACGTAAAATAAGTTTAATCCGAGCGTATATTTTGGCAGATTTTCATTACAAAAACTCTCTGAACGTCCAATTTATTCCTCGGATAGATGCCACTCAATTGGTGAAATCGGCACTTTCCCGTAAACTCGAGTAAGAGTCGAGTAGTTTAAAGCAAAACTACGTTCGTATTTAAACTTGAGCGATAGACTCTTATAAGTGTATATCGAGTCGATAATGTGAACAATCCCGTTGCCACACGGTGTCCAATCACTCTAACGGGCTAAAACGTCACATTCAAGTAGAAGATGGGACCAGAAATTGACTCGAATCACCTCGCTCTGGTTCGCGTAGCGGATCTGTGATGGATCATTCAACTAATACCTATGTAGTTGCGCTGTTTTTTCTTTCTAACTGTATCGCAATAGAAATGATATAAATGACTGTCAAAAGGAAGTAAATAACTACCTACTACCCGAACACAATAAAAATTTGTATTATGAAAGATTAGATACCCTAGTCTGTTTGTTTGTATGGGTTAACCTACGTAACATCATGACATTATTTTACAAGGATTTTATAGGATTTTTACAAGTAGGTAGACGATTATCCGAGGAGTAGCTTATGCTACATTTATCTATAAAACTAATTATAAAGCTTCCTTCATAAAAAATAATATCCATTCTCGCCAACCATAACTAAAACATTCCCTAATTGGGAGGTTCTTTACGTAGGTAGCCCCTAAATACAAACCCTTACACAATGTCATTCCCACCTTTAGGTGTTCCCTAAAAGTTCGTGAAAACGAAAACGAAATTGACAGAAAGCGTCACCTAGCTAAGCCAAGGTAACCCATAAACCTTAGGAAACGTAGGTGAACTATATTATACCTTGTACCTGTGTATATCTACTAGATTGTATTTGGAGACTAGACGGTCCGAGGTTACTTTTAATCCCGGGTCCTCATATCTCACGGGATAAAAACCTAAATAATAAGATTTCATCTAGTAAGGAAATAGTATTAGAGCTCGGGAGAAGGTAATAATTTTGGTAGGTATTCGATTAGCTCATCGATGAGATGGATAGGTATAGGTAAGAATAAATAGAGGACTGAAGCTTGTGATCATGACACGCGATTTTTATTAGATTTTATATCAGACGGAATCTCGTTGGTTCAGCACTGTACCATACCGTCTTTAAAACTCCGACAAAAAAGTGGGGTGTCATAAGTCTGACGTGTGTATCTGTGTGTCTGTCTGTTCCCTCGTACCTCCATAAAGAATGAACCGAGAAAGCGTTTTTAAGCTATTGCATAGCTTTTATCGCGGGCTTTGAGCGCGGCGACCGAATCAAGAAATTCCGTAACGAGAATAAACCTAACACCCCCCACTCCTACCGACACAGCGGTGCGGCGTTGAAAGCCGTGCATCGTCTAACGTCGTTTCAGTTCGGCAGACTTCGGCACGTTGTTTGTGTGCGTGCGACTAGACGAATGCTATGCAATAGCTTTACCGCGGCAGTCCCCGAGTGCCACACGTATTTTTTTTCTGTTTGAAAGCTAACGTAATCGAGGTAGATCGTACTTACCTATAATTTATGAAGATCTGCTCAGGCGTTTGAAAATCATCAGCTCATTTCTTAATTGACTTAAAGGTTTTACAAACTTTGACTGGTGCGACTGATTTTAAATTTGGTGTAATGTTTATGTGTACTTTGAATTATTTCCAAGAAATGATAACCTTGAGCTAATGTTGCAGCATGAAGTAGTCTGCTGGATACCCAACTCCTCGGCAACTTACAGCAAATATAGTTGGTTTGGGCTCATTAGAATGGTCTCAATGAGTAGGTTTTAGATAGATGAATCATCATCTATCTCGAGGATCGAGAAGGAGGATCTGATGATGGAGCAGAAAACTGGGTTACAGGATCTTAGGTATATCGTACGAGTACATGGTCCGGCCATAGATTCTCATGTCGGGAGTGTTTTAAATTTTCAATTTACACTTGTAAGCTCATAGGTTGTTACTTGTTACAAAAACTATCTCACTATAGGTACAATGCCCACTTTTAGTCGTGCTATCAATCATCATCACACTATTACGCAAAGCCCTTGAAAACATTCGCCACACAGGTTGTCTCATCATCAAATTCGCATCAACACGCGACGTGGCAATAAATTTTGTTTCAACACTCCCAAATCAAAGCTGGCATAGTGTAGTTGATAGAATTATTAACGTAATTTTCAGAAGTACTTATTTTTTAGTATATCTGATATTTGTCAAAGGTTGACCCAAAAACTACTGGACCACTTTCATTACAATTTATAAGCGACTTTCAAAAAAGAGGAGGTCTTTATTTCTGGTAGATTTGCTTTTTACAACATACAAGATTTATATTAGCATTTCGATATAAGACGTATAAGCAATAAATAAGCAGATCTTACGCGGAGGTGTTCTTTGAAGACTCGAACGAACGTGGGTCAAACCATTTGACATAACTTAAAGCGCAGAGCGATAACAATTGCATCATTTTACTCACCGATGTCGCCTCCAAAGCTCCCAGCTTATGAATCCTTGTAGCGCTGGATTGCTTTCATCCACCAAGGTGCCGCCTTTTGATCGGCATACTGAGAGAGCTTCACGAAAGTTGGCCGGTTGTCGGTCGTAAAAGATGTAACATTTGCCATTGTAAGTCGCAGTGCTGCCGGGAGGTTGATCCCTGAATTGGGGGCATCTTTCTATTGGCAACGCTTGATCCGTGTATACGAAAGCTTCGCAAATCGAGAGCCGGCTCGGAGCAGCGGCTTCCAAATGAACACTGACGAAAGCGCCTGGCATCGGAGGGTTGCATGGAAGAAAGAGCGGCTGGCCTTCCTCCAGGAAACCGGTGAATCGGTTGCAGATTGGGTTTGTGCCGAGATCGGGCCGATTGTTGCCAACTCGGACTACTATCGTTGCCGGCGTGTTCAGTCCTGACAAAGTTAAAAATTACGATTATTTTTGGCATATGTTTAAAACCTATTCTACTGATTAAAAACTAAGATAGTATAATTTTCAATAACAAAGTTGAAATAGCCATTAACTGTAGTAATGGGGGCCAATAAGTAACTATAGTGGTTCCCCTATTTGCGGGTAAAGCGGCTCTTCGTTACTAGCTTAACTGTCAGAAAAGTTGTGTTGAGGTCAGCATCCTTTGTGAGGATTTTTAGTAGATCATTAAATATATGAAGGAATAAAAGTGAGTCGATTATATTTTTGTCGAACTTATTCTATGAAATATAAAGAGGCGATGCTCTACTACTTTCATGAGCATGGATGAAAACTGTCTGACATTCCCTTGAAGCTGAAGGCGTTTTTGCGTTATTTATGTGACAGTGTCATAACTCATAACTTTCACTGCAAGGCTGATCGTTAGTAGTTGCTGGGGCCCACCGCAAATGTACGATAATTTAATACTATTATAAATATAATAAGGATTACAAACACGAAATAGTCGTGGAAAGTTCTAAAGCCTCACCGCATTTCCATTTGATGATAGTCAATGGTGTCGTAAGTACAAGTCACACTGTATTGTGGGAGAGTCCAAGCGGCAGAACGCGTACGGCGTATCTACTTTTTAAATGTTGAAAAATATTCTGAACCGTCAATCTCTGAACTTACTAGAACTACTTAGTTATTTTGTGTGGAAAAAAATCGACTAACTTCGACTAACTTCGACACGCTTTTTTTATTATTAGGTAGGTACCTCTTTTTCATATCAATTCAGACTTCAGTAATATACCTATTAGTACGAGAAGTGGAGAGAAAGTAAATGCTTAGCTAAAATGTAACCTGTCTCTATTTTCTTCTCTTATTTGCATATTCAATGAAATGAGCCCTATAATGAGAACTGAGAACCTCCTCCTTTTTTTAAGTTGGCTAACTTCAAAAAAAGGAGTAGGTTTTCAATTCAATGCGTATTTTTTATGGCGATGTTATTCCATAACTCCGTCTTTGAATCGATTTCTATATTTATTTTTAATCGTAAGAACATGCCAATCAGGTTGGTTGCATTTAAATTTGGTGGAGATCTGTTGAATATCTTCGGTGATGGAGGACGGAATTCCTCAGCTCAATGAATAAGAGCAAATCGCTCGCGATCAGAGAATGTGTAGATTCATCCTACGAAGCTACATTAAGAAGCTTACAATAATAATTATTTAAAAATTATTTTTAAAAACGACTTCAAACGCCACTATACAGTATAAAATAGCCTTTGAAGTCGGTTTTTTTACCGGTTACCTAAAACTATGGGGATTTAGGAAATGTCGATTATGAATTGATATTGTAGGTTACAAGTATGGACTACATCATGGAGCTCCAGGTCCTAGCTCCTCAATCATAGGAAAAACACTTAAAAGCTTAAAATAAAAATTCTTTTCAAAAAACCGACTTCTAACGCCACTACAAAGTATAAAAATAATTTTAGTTTGTCCACGTTTGTTGAAGTCGGGCGGGCCTAAAATACAAACTATGAAACCGACTCGCGATGCTCGCTCGACTTCTACAAACGAGTCTCTCATATTGTGTAGCGTCGCGCATCGGTTTCATAGTTTGTATTTAGGCCCGCCCGACTTCAACAAACGTGGACAAACTAAAATTATTTTTATACTTTGTTAGTTAGTGGTGTTAGAAGTCGGTTTTTTGAAAAGAATTTTGTGAATTGAACATACTGCGTGTAGACGATATTTTCACAAGCTAGGTACCTATTTAACAAAATAATGTTCCCTACGCGGCATTTTAAATTCCCAAAAAAGTATCAAACACGTAAAATACTATATTAGAATAGAAAAGAATAGAAATGTTTTTTATTCAAATAAACTTTTTTACAAGTGCTTTTGAATCGTCGATGAGTCTACCACTGGTTCGGAATGCCGTTCCTGCCGAGAAGAACCAGCAAGAAACTCGGCAGTTGCTCTTTTCAAAATAAGTTTACAATTCAATAGAATAGAACAGTTCAATTACCACCTGCTGTCTCATGAATCGCTGGAACGAATCATGTCCACGCTTTTTTATCATCTAAATAGTCTTCAATTGCATAATATGCTTTTCTCATGAGATTAGTTTTAACTGATTTCTTAAACTTGTGTAAAGGCAAGTCTAAGATCGACTGTGGAATTTTATTATAAAACGTCACGCCCATTCCCACAAATGTCTTTCGGACCCTCTTGAGGCGACATCGAGGAATCACGAGCCTGTTTGGATTTCTAACTTGCCTATCGTGTAAATCACCTTTTTTTTGTAATTCACAATGTTTTGTCTGACAAATATTATATTGTTGTAAATATATTGTGAAGCTACTGTAAGAATGCCTATTTCTTTAAATTTTTCTCGAAGGGAATCCCGCGGTTTTAAATTGTATATTGCGCGAATTGCCCTCTTCTGCAATACAAAATTTTTTCCAATATCGGCTGCTTTACCCCATAATAAGATTACGTATGACATAATACTATGGAAATATGCAAAATAAACAATTTTTGCAGTTTCTATGTCAGTTAACTGTCGAATCTTCCTAACAGCGTAAGCAGCAGAGCTAAGCTTGCCATTAAGTGTTGCTATATGGGAGCCCCATTGCAGCTTTGAGTCCAGGGTTAATCCCAAGAACACTGTGGAGTCCTCATTTTTCAAGGGTTCATTACTTATCTTTAAATTTTTACTGACAGTTCTGGTGTTGGGCAATAAAAACTAAACACACTTGGTTTTTTTAGCATTTAAAAGTAGATTATTTGCCGTAAACCATTCAGAAACTTGAGATAATGCAATATTTACATCGTCAAAATTGTTTTTCGTCCTATCGACTTTAAAAATCAAAGACGTATCATCAGAAAATAGTACAATATCGCAAGAATTTTGGACAAAATGTGGTAAATCATTAATGTAAATCAAAAACATGAATGGACCTAGAATAGAACCCTGGGGTACACCCATTACCGAGGCTGATCCGGATGATTTTACATCATTGACACACACTCTTTGAACACGATCACTAAGATAAGACGCAATGAGGCTAAGCGCAAAATCTTTAATACCATAGTGGCTCAGTTTAAGCAAAAGGGTCTCGTGATCAACGCAGTCGAATGCTTTTGATAAATCACAGAAAATACCAATGGCATTCTGTGTTATTCCATGCATCGAATATGTGTTGCAACAGCGTTGCGGCTGCATCGGTTGTTGATCGACCCTTAGTAAAACCGTACTGCTCAGGGTGAAGAAGTTTATTTAAATTAAATTGTAGAAGCAGTTGGTTGAGCATTATTTTTTCAAATATCTTGCTGAGAGTTGGCAAAATTGAAATTGGTCTGTAGTTATTCGGGTCACATTTGCTTCCCGATTTAAAAAGAGGTATTAATTTACTAAATTTCATCAGGTCTGGAAAAGATCCAGAATCTAGACTTATTAAAAATTAAAGCAAGATAGGGCGCAATAATATCAATGATATTATGAATTATTTTAACTGATATTCCCCATAGATCTCCTGTTTTTTTATTTTGCAATGATTTAAATGTTTTGATAATATCATATGGGGTAACGTGTTTAAACCTAAATAATTTATTGCACTCAGAGACATTGCTTCTTAGAAGATTATAGGCTTCTGTTGGCGAGGAATTTAGAGAACTGGTCGTGGTTACTGGTATATTTTTGAAAAAGTTCTCAAATGTATTTGCAATTTCTATATCGGAGTCAATTACACGGTTGTTAATTTTAAGCTCCAGTTTATTATTATGTACCTTATTCTTACCCATTTCATTACCAATGATGTCCCATACTACTTTTATTTTACTATCCGAATTGACAATTTTTTGTTTTATGTGAAGTGACTTTGCTTGTATGCATTATTATATTGAACTAGCTGATAACCGCGACTTCATCCGCGTTGATTTAGTTTTTAAAATCCCTCGGGAATTCTTTGATTTTCCGGGATAAAAAGTAGCCTATGTCACTTTTATTTACAGTTCTAGTAAAAAACATCAGTCCTTGACAGGTATTCAAATGTTGGCGACAGGTATTTAATTATTTAACGACGACAGGCGATAGGGTATGTTCCGACATACACTGCGAGCACTGCTCAGTGCTCTCACTGTTGAAAGCACTGTAAGGTGTGACTTTACGTCACACCTTACAGTGGTAAAAACTCAAACTCAAACTCAAAATTATTTATTTCATGTAGGCCAACCTGTGGCTCTTATGACACGTCAAGAATCTACCACCGGTTCGGAAAGCGGATTCTGCTGAGAAGAGCCGGCAAGAAACTCAGCAGTCGCAGTGTATATCGGAACATACCCTATCGCCTGTCGTCGTTCCATCTTTCCTTCTTCTTCTACTTCCATGGTTCCTACTAGGAACCCTAAAGTAAAAAAAAACATTCTTTTTTCTATCAGCAAGGGTAACTTTAGAAACTTAAAAACGATAAAACATTATGAGTCGGTTAAATTAAACAGATATGATTTTTATGAAGTTTTATAAGGTTTTATGAAATAGGCCCCCAGATCTTCAAATATACCTACCCATGCAAAAAATCACGTCGACTCCTAGCTCTGTTACGGGGTGATTGAAGGAAAAACCAACAAACAACACACACATTCGCATTTATAATAATACATAGTCTGATAGTAGAAGAACTGGAGTTTTATGCCGAAAAACAGGTAGGAATTTGCGGGCAAAAGCTATTAGGTAAATATGTATATTATATACACTTTCAAAGACGTCAATAAGCAACTAGTTTGACATGCAAAATGTACGATGCGTGGAGAGTTCAATTAGTAAGTTAACGCCTAGCCTGCGGAGTGAAAAGCTTCGTCGCACATCTGGGTCGAGAAAGACATACTGACAGACTGATCTTGGCAGACGCGCGCAGAACACGGCTCAGTGAGACACTGCTTAATATTAATATTATGCTTAAAAAACCGTTGTGATGACAAACTTCAACTGCGCTTGACCTGCTGATGATTTTGTATTTTATAGTTGAAAAATTAAAGTCGCCTTAATCAGTCTGAAGGTATTTGCGTACATGAGGGTTTTGTGTCGCTTTTAAAAATATAATAGGTACAATAGTATATTATGTGGCAAGGTAGCGAGTCGTTGGTAGGTACTACTCCCTTTCGGTCATAGTCATAATTTTCTATGGATAAGCGTTACTTAAGAGCGCGTGTAACCCCAAAAAAAAATCAGATTTCGCGATGTGATAAAACATAGCCACAACCTCATGTGAGGCGCGACAAAAGAAAGCGTTTTGCGCGGAATAGGAGTGTAGTAAGCGCCAAAATACTTTGTAACTCGTAAAATATTCATTTTCTTTTCAATTCGCTAGGCTACTCTCTTGATAATATCAATCGGAATTTAATGTAAAAATTTTGGCTCTGTAATATGCAACACATTGAAATAAATGAATATTGGTTAAAAATTAGACCTAACTTCGCGATTTTTTATTATCGAACAAATTTCATCATTTTATGTTTTTGCCCAAACACGTCCCTTGGCAGTATGTAATTCTTGCGTGTTTTTTTTCGGATACTTGAAACTTGATCTACTACTGTAAAAATCAAATCTGTTTACTGTTAACGAGCGCACACCCACTCTTAAGTGTACTTATCACACAATACCACGTACCTATGCTATATAAAAGTAATTAGTAACTTATTCCAAACTGATAAATACAAGCTACATACTACCTTCATCTTCTTCTTCTTTATCAACCGATAGACGGCCACTGCTGGACAAAGGTCTTTTGCATGGACTTCCACAGGTCTCGGTCTTGCGCCGCCTGGATCCAGTGGCTCCCTGCGACTCGTTTGATGTCGTCGGTCCACCTGGTGGGGGGTCTGCCAACACTGCGCTTCCCGGTGCGGGGCCGCCACTCCAGCACCTTGGGACCCCAACGACCATCAGCTCTTCGAACTATGTGCCCCGCCCATTTCCACTTCAGTTTCGTACCTACAATATGCTACCTACATGCTAGTAGTTTTATTTCTATCTACACTACACCACACAAGGTATCCTAAATCGACAAATATTATTTCATTTGATAGTTTAATTAAAAGAACCAAAAACCTTTTCATCATACCTATTCGAAAAACGAATATTGGCTTCAGAGGATAGCGGGAGCAAAATTTAATTTTAACCCCATGGGAGCAAAATTCAATTTGAACCCCATGGGAGCAAAATTAAATTTAACCCCATGGGACTTTTCATTTTTCTCTTCTGATTGGTCCGCGTTCATTCTTTAGTATGTGAATTGGTACTGCGTTCGTTGCAGAAACCTGTCGATCGCTCATTCCGTTCGAAATTCAAAAAATGTTTGAGAAGCTGTTGTCTTCGATAAGTCACGCGATCAATTTTTCGATCGGATATATACGCCCATAAATATTAATTAATGTTTAATTGTTTCATAATTATTTGTTTGTGTTTTATTTAAACTTTCAATTTACGCATAGGTAATGTCTATTACATAGTAGGTTGATACTCCTAGCTTTTTCTCATAGGTAATGATGAAAAATAGTGTGTGTCATTCGGGGCCAAAATATTTTGTTCTCGGGCGGCGTATATTGAATTCCTCGCTACGCTCAGGATTCTACTATAGAATCCTTCACTTCGCTCTGGATCCAAAATAACGCCCTCAGGGAACAAAAAATTTCTTTGACCCCATATAACACAAATAACTATTCTTATCTATTCTTACAATACAACTCACCACTCGGCTTCCCGAAGTCGAGCCTCACGACTTGGACCATGTAGGGCTCCAGAAGATTCACGTACCACCACGGCACCCTCTCCACTTTAGTGAGGGTGCAGGTTTCGACGCGGAAGGTGGACGATGTGCTGCCATCCAAGGCCCTCTGAGGCACTCCACCTTCGTCCATGGAGCTCTGCATTGGAGCTTTTCCGGCAGCGACGTTGATTACTGGAAAAGACATTTTGAATTAATTTTCGTGCGTCTAGGTGGTCTAACCCGGGAATCAAAACCTGCTATGATATTGTCTATAAATGATTGCTTCACTGTCATAAAAACATATAAAACGAAAAGGTGACTGACTGACTGATCTATCAACGCAGAGCTGAAACCACTCGACGGATCTGTAGCTATTATGACGTAGGCATACGCTTAGAAATGTTTTTTTGTAAAAATCAACCCCTGAGGGGGCTGAAAAATCGTACTTAACGTGAACGAAGCCGCGGGAAAAAGCTAGTCTATACGTATATCTACTTTAAAAACACTTATCCTGACTGACTGATTTATTATTTAACTAACGCACAGCCCACACATTAGGTTCTTTTTATGACGTAAGCACCCAATAAGAAAGGATTTTTGAAATTCCACCCCCAAGGGGGTTAAATCTATATACCTATATAAAAGAAAGTGGTGTTAGTTACACTATTTATAACTCAAGAACGGATGAACCGATTTGGCTGAAAGGTAGCCGAGAGGTAGCTTAGAACCAGGAGACGGACATAGGATACTTTTTATCCCGTTCGACCGCGTTTCCGTCAAGTCACTATAAAACGTGGTATAACAAAAATCGGCCAAGTGCGAGTCGGGCCTCGCTCTTTTAGGGTTCCGTAAAAAAATTAAATTGAAAAATATTTCCATGTACCCATGGAAATATTTTAATTTAATTTTTTTAATTTAATTTAATTTTTATTATTTGTTGTTATAGCGGCAATAGAAATACATAATATGTGAAAATTTCATCTTTCTATCTATTACGGTTTGCGAGATACAGCCCGCTGACAGACGGACGGACGGACGGACGGACGGACGGACGGACGGACGGACGGACAGCGTAGGCTTAGTAATAGGGTCCCGTTGGTACCCTTTGGGTACGGAACCCTAAAAACGCATCTGACATGGAATAACAAAACGCAAATGACAGTGGAATAACAAAACGTAAATGACAGCTAAACATTACTTTGTCTTTGGTTAAGTATGGAAAAAAAATTGACAATTATAAAAAGTGTTATAATAAAGCATTACTGATATTATAAATGCGAAAGTGTGTTTGTTTGTTAGTTTGTCCTTCAATCACGTCGCAACAGAACCGCGGATTGATGCAATTTTTTGCATGGGTATAGTAATGGATGTAGTAGTGTTTCCTCAGACCGAGAGAGCTACTTTTTATCTCGGATAACGAAAGAGTTCCCGCGGGATTTTTATAAACTAAATCCATGCGGACAAAGTAGCGGGCATCAGCTAGTAGGAGATAAAAGCCTGTTTTATCTAAAAATGATTACCTATAATATGCTATGCTACATGATCATCACGCGGCAGCAATCGTTTTTACCCAACTACGGAAAGGAAGGTTTATGATTTTAGCAGTGGATGTATGCTTGCATGTATGTATGTTTAATTGTTTATATTTATGTACGTTGCACGTAGTGCCTAAGCTACTCAGTCGATTTTGATGAATGAGGTTTCAATCGACTTGTTTCGATTTGCTCTTATTCATTGAGGAGCTTTCGTCCTTCATCTCCGAAGATATTCATCAGATCTTCACCAAATTTAAATGGGCCCAACTTGACTACACGTTCTTTCTAATTAAAATAAAATATTGACATCGGTTTAGATTTGACGAAGTTATGGCGTAACGTCGCCAAAAAATCTATACATATAATAAAACAGAAACGAAACCTATTCTGTACATGAAATAGATTCAAAAAAGGGTTTTTGCTTCTAATTGTGTTCAAGATACAGATATAAAACAGAAGCTAAATTTTTTTGTCTGTTTGTTTGTCCTTCTTTCACGTAAAGACTACCGCACAGATTTCTACAAAATTTTATACCGTGGTAGCTTATTACTCGGGTCAACAATTAGGCTACTTTTTATCCCGGAAAATCAAGGAGTTCCCGAGGGACTTTAAAAACTAAATCCACGCGGACAAAGTCGCGGGCATCAGCTAGTAATAAATTAAAATAAAAGGAAAGTGCTGTATCAAACTCGATTAAATTTGTAATGGGACCAGCTCTGAAGTATGCAGTACCAAACAAAAAAAGAATTATAAAGATTAACCACCCCACTCGCCCACTGCGCCAAACAGAGCTACTTGTGAACCTCTAAAAACGCTGAACGCTTACTGAACCGACGGTGTTAGGTTTATTTTCGTTACGGAATTTCTTGATTCCGTCGCCGCGCTCAAACTGTTTGTCCTAGTTCAAAGCCCGCGATAAAAGCTATGCAATAGCTTAAAATCCATTCATAATTGGCAGAGTAATGATCTAGCAAACATACAAAAAAAGTATACCGCCGAATTGAGAGCTTACTCCTTTTTTGAATCGGCTAAAAATCAATATGACGGATATTACATACAATAATCCGTAGTCCAGTTACAGTTTCAAATGTTTTTCTTGTCATTAGACAATCTGTCAAACCTCATCCACGATCGAACAGACCTGAGACCACTAGAACAACGAGGCAGGCAACGATCTAGATGCTAAGGCTCGCTTGCAGAGACGCTGGGTTAGGTTTAACCCAGGAATAAATTTGTAATTTTGACAGAAGCTTTATACGAAATCTTTCAAAGCAACAGCTAACTCTGGGTTAAAAGGATAACCCGGCGTTTCTGCAAGCGGGCATAAGCGTGCGACAAGTTGCTGTAGCAATACACGGTCGCACCACAGAGTAGGTATTAATGTGGTCGCACGCTTCTCGGTTACATCGACACCTCTACCTGTTGAGCCAGGTCAAGCTCAGTGCCGTGACACTGATTGAACCAGTAATCGAATATATCATCCGCTATCTCAGATACCTATATAAATTTATATTATTAGTACCTATAATCTTTATTAAAATTGAAATCTAGGTAAATTACGTATGCCACAATTTCTTTCGGGCTAAATTTTTTTAGTAGACTTTATCGGTTTGACCGTTTTTGTTGTAACGCAAATATGCATCGAATTTAATGGTCCAAGATCCCAGTGCCGCCAGACCTAAGTTATTTTCTCAGCAACTATTTGTGTACGATAGAGTACTGTTCGAATGTCCTTTCAGTATATGCGTACCAGCTAGATTGTGCCGACGGCCAATTTCCAGATACCAGGTGCTAAAGGTAGGTAAAAACTAGAATAACTTATCTTAAATTCTCAGGGCTGATTTTCATATATGTTTTAAAGAATATTGTAAAAATTAATAAATTAATACTGCCAGACGCTTACCGCCGGCGGTTACTTTAGCCAGACGCTTTGAAGCTCCCAAAAAAATATATAATTTAAGTTAACTTATGTTCTCAGTTCTGATTTTTATACATGATACTCAGGGAACTATTGCGATATTATCTGTAAGCTGCCAGACCTATTGGAAGGGTCAAACATCCCCCCAGACACACATTATGCGTCCCCATATGTATGAGCGCTAGAACATGATTCACTTGTTTAAGTGTGTGAGAGATAATATCATCATACTATAATATTATAAATGCGAAAGTGTGTTTGTTGGTTTGTTCTTCAATCACTCTGCAACAGAGCTATGGATCGACGTGATTTTTTGCCTGGGTATAGCTTAGGATCTAGAGAGAGAGAACTATTGCAATATCTTCTGCAAGCTATACCCAGGCAAAAAATCACGTCGATCCGTAGCTCTGATGCAGAGTGATTGAAGTACAAACCAACAAACACACTTTCGCATTTATAAAGCATTAATTAATATGTGTATTTTAATGAAAATTGAGTTACCACAGACAATCATATTTTGTTCGCCATTATTGAACAATGCACTTGAGTCATACGATTCGATAGCAGTTCTCAGCTAAAATGAATATGCAGTAGGTATTACCCATGAGTTTGTGGCACCCGATTCGATTGTTTGGTAAATACAAAGAAACTTCAACTATGACATTCTAAGGCCCGCTTGCAGAGACGCCGGGATAGTTAACCCAGGAATAAATTTATAATTTTGACACAAGCTTTATACGAAATCTGTCAAATCTGTCTTTTTAACCCAGAGTTAGCTGCTAACTCTGGGTTTAAAAGGATAACTCGACGTTTCTGCAAGCGCGCCTGAATCATGCATTTTAGAGGAGTTTATCTCGAACGCCTTCCTTCCTAATAATATTCGAAGTTCTATACATATTGCTTTGACGTATAGTAAATGTTTACGTACTATTGAAACAATCAAACTCTAAAAATTGAGATTTTCGAAAAAAATATGTGATCAAAGCAAAAGATGATGCCGAATTAAGCTAAGTTAGCTTAGCTCTCATATTTATTTGTTATCAAACCTTGCAAATATAATGGGCTGATACATATCAAGGCTGAAAATTGCGTTAATTGCTGGAGAAAAATAAAACAGAAAATAAAACAATGAGTTAAATTTTTTCGTTAGTAGGTACTGGAGACGCCTAAACTGGTATTTTTTTCACAATAAAATACCAATTTCAATTTTCTCATTATTTTGATATCAATAACTAAATCAAATATAATATTATAGTTTTAACGAAAACTTGAGCTTACGAAAAAGTAAAACACATAGGTACCTAATATGCCTGAGATAAAATGTGAATCCCTAATTAAAATAATAAAATATTAATAAAAATAATAATAATAGAATCTGTTATTCTGTACAAAATGGTCAAATTACATTAAGAAAACAAATAAATGTAAGAAACTTTCTCTCCATGTCCAATACAGATGTAAGCAAGCCTATCGTAACGTAAGATCTGTGGTAAGATCTAAGAATGAAAAAGTGCGGATATCGACACGAGCTCGCAAACAAGTTTCATATATGGGTCAATAAGTCGGACATCGGCCGATCGCAGCGGCTCGCAAGCAGAGTTATTCGAGCACCTGTTCAGAGTAAAAAACTCGTCTCTCTGGCAATTGATTTCCCGTGAGACACGTGATTACTAATCGTTATTTGTAGTGTTATTTGCTCTATTCTTACACCTCACAAAATGTACTGTTACTTTTTTAATGGAGTCACAATGGAAAGGACTGAAATGAGTCTCAATTTTAATATTCACTTCGCGTACGTACTTCTGTCACACTGACCTACAGCAAGTTTCATTAACCTAGGAAAATTGTATACCTATACATTTATTTATCTGCTTTGTTTTTCTAGTGGTTCTAAGCATATTCGACTGCGGATGACGAGATCTGGGTTCAATTCCCGGGTAATCCTGAGCATAAAATGTATTTTTCTTTAATAATTATTAATTCTTTAGTAATTTTTCTGGCATAAAATGATAGAAGTAGTATGTAGATCAGTAAAGAAGTTGGTGGTGTGTCACCCCCGTGCCTTGAAGAGCACGTAAAACTCTCAGTTCTATGACATATCCCTCCGGTGGTGTCAGATTTCCATCCCACCATACTATGAGAGTGAGGGAATAGAGTACTTGCTTACTAAAAATACTACTTTAAAAAATTGCCTTTACAATCTTCTTTACATAATTGTATTATTGGCCGAATGCCGACGATTTGTGGTACACTTTGTAAGACTATACGGTATTAATGTGTTTACGTAAATTAGTTATCGGAGTTAACACATGCTCGCAATCAGAAATTTTTTATTACATTCGAAACACCTGTGTGATAAAAAAGTTCACGTGTGTAAACGGCTCCGGATTCTTGGGGCTCTCTTATCAAAATGTAGGGAATAAGGATCTTTACTATTGGTAATGTTAAAAATGCGAAAGATTTGGGAAGCCTCTAGGTACAACCTAGCGTTCATCTACATATTATAATATGTTTGATTTTACCGCCCGGCTTTGCCGATTTCAATCCTGATCCGGATAAGTATATCTATCACACTTTAGCATTATCATAAATTTGTTATTATTATCATTTAAAAAGGGCGTACGGCCGTGCGTGCGCAACTTTCCGAGCGGAGAGAGCCGTGGGAGTGATCTAGGTACAATGAATCTTCCGCTTTTTCGACTCCATTCACGGCTCATGTGAAGTGATTTCTCGGCAAAGAAAGTAAAAGTGGGTCAGCAGAAGCGACGACGCCACGTCTTCCTGCGGAAATCGCACAGCGAGCGCGATGGATTATGGTACTTGTCGTAATAGCTCAGTAACGAACATAAATAAAGCTTAAATCACGTTTTTCACTTTATGGGATCAATAAAAATTCGTGAATCCTTATAAAATACTTAATAATATGATCTGTACTAGGTACAACAATAGATGTATAGGGATGAAGAATATCGAAGAACTCCTACTTTATAGGAAACTATATGTCCAGAAGTGTTATTATGTGTTAATTGATGAAGAAATGTTGATTTCATTTATTTTATACTAGAAGATGCCCGCGACTTCCGCGTGGATTAAGAGTCCATAAAAATAATATGCAATTTGGTGTTTTGTCATTGTTATTTATCTCAGAATTTGTTAAAGTTACAACCTTAATATTTAGGGAAATTATACTTTGAACTTTTAACTTGGATTACGTGTTTAAAAACACGACTGGTGAAAATTTTCTCAATAGTTTATTTTTTTTGAAAAATACATGTTTTGCACACATTATGCTATTTGTCTCAGGAGAAAACTATTTTCGCTCTTTAAAAAAATACCATTCATACATAATATTGAAGTCCTGATAATATGTATGAAACGCTGATATAATTTTTGTTAGTAATTTCATTTATGAGTTAAGCAAAATATTAGATACATGAAACACTTTTTGTATTTGACTGTACATAAACAACTCAGAATTTTGCTGTTGGTCGAGCTGTGCATGAAAAAAATTAATAAAATTGAATTAAGACAACTCGACCATTCGGACGAGTTTATTGCGGTCGAGATGTACATGGACCCGGTAAGGCTACTTGTGCCACATCAAGCTACCCTCTTCCCAAGGTCGCATAAGATCGAAAAATGAGTGGCTGAAGCTCTCACTACAGCCACTAGCAACCCTGAGGTCCTTCGGGACTATTGCGCTATTGGGACCGACGGATTTGGACGGTGGTCATCGCCGCCCCGGCGTCTACCTAGAAGAAGTTGTCAAGAAACCTAGAAGTATTTTTCAATGACATGTTCTAATTTTTCGATTGGTTGTACTATAATTTTAATAATTATATAATAATTTTAATATTAACTTGTAATTAGGTAATAAGCAGTTTTGGCGCTTCCATCGTGAAAAAAACGACGCGCGTCTATCGCTCTGTAATTTTCCGGGATAAAAATAGTCTAATGTGTTAATCCTGGGTATGAGCTATCTCCATTCCAAATTTCAGACAGTTGGTTCATTTGTTGTGGCGTTAAAGAGTAACAAACATCCATCCACCCTTACATCCATCCTCAGTCTCACAAACTTTCGCATTTATAATATTAGTAGGAAGAACGTGAAGTACTCACCGCAAAAGGGTACCCCATCAGGTGTCCAGCGGCCGGCATCACAAATTCTCCGGGAAGGGCCAAGTAGTTCGAACCCTTGCTCGCAGGAGTAAGTCGCCACGGTGCCTTCCTCGAGGCGGTCATCGGAGAAAGTGACCCGCGAGTGCGCAGGTGACCCCGGGTACCTGCAGGTCGCACCAACGAGACTCGGGATGACTGTAACGAAGAAAACTACATTCAGAAAAAATATTAGCAATCATTTGTGTGAGTAAAACAATGTTGTATTATTTTTATTACATTTTTATAAAAGAGAAATAGTGTCTGTACTATGTAAATCAGATTCGCACACAGAGGCCTCCCTAACAAAATAAAACGTTTTGTTAATTTGTTGAATTGATTATTCGAACGCCTTAAAACCATATCCCTAACCTAAGTTTCTAAGAAACATTAATATGCTTGAAATTATCTAAGATTGTCCCCTTATAATAAATACTTCTAGAAACGCAATAGACGACGCAGTGATAGGCCATTTTTAGTAAGCCTTTAAAGGCCGAGTACGCAGTATCGTCGCGTTTACGACGAGCTCGCAGAAAATTATTAAAAAATAACGAATTAGTTAATTTTTATTTAAATTATGTAAATATCTTTGAAAAATACAATAAAATTAACGTAGGTACTGTGCTGTGAAAGGGTGTCATACATAATTCATCACAATAACCATCAAAACGTAATTAACAGTACCAGTACAGAAAATAATTACATGCCACTCACACATTCATTGCTTGTTTAGAGCCTACGTTCAGAGCGGAACTTTGCTAAAAACTTCCGATCTATGAGTATATTTAATCTAAGATTGAAATGGAGACGATATGAATCCCATGATATTTTATGAAATGGAGACGACTGATGATAAAAGGCCGTGCTTTTACAATACTACGTACTAGCAAAACTATAAAAGCCGTGAGGCTTTTATTATCGCCCTGCGAATTGCGATATCTTAAAACCATAAGGATCTGTTTCTTCATGCAATTAGGTATAAAGAACCTATATTTAGGTGACTCCATGTTTCCTTACATCGAATTAGGAAGCACATATCTACTTAGGTAATTTTCACGTAATTTTCATAAATAAGCATAGACGAATTATATTTACTACCGTAAATAATTAGTTTTGATCCTCGAAGTGATTAAATACTCAGTGATAATATTATAGTAATTATATACCACAGAACACTATTATTATATACTCAGTGTTCATATTGGTATCCTAAACATGTCCTTAACGTAGGTAGTGGTTATATTCTCTTTGATTATTCTGTGATATTAAGTATATTGTATTCTGTGGATATTTTTCACAAAGTACTTCTGTATATACAAATGTAAATTGTAATTAACTTTTAAGGATTTTACGTGATGGTTATTTTGTAATAAACATTAGATATGGCGGACAGCGGAACGAGAGCGATGAATTACGAAGCTTTACAATTTAGTGAGTCTCGTAGCTTCGTGCTGGCTCTACGGTTAATAACACTTATGATGTTAGTAGCGCTGTTGACCTTGCACCTTCGCTCTGTGAAAGTGTTTCGATGGGAATATTCGGTAACCGGCGGATTGTTAGTCGCCTATTGCTTGGCAGTTTTAGGTCTGGCGTTATGTGCTGGCATTCAAAATTGTGGTGGCATAGCCTTACAGGTACTGTTTACATATAATTTGGGCTTAGCTTAGCTCACGTTTACCTAGCTTAGTAGTTCGCACTATGGGCCACAGAATACAATATTATACTCCCAGGGAGCTATGGGCTGAAGTATGAACGAATGTTACGGTAAGTTAGTACGTGAACTAAATAAGCTAAGGAAACGTAGTTCGCGGTGTTGTTCGAGCTTTATGATGAGAAGTAGACTTAGCTCACGTAGCTAAGGCGTATTTTTTAATTAACTGTAATTCACAGACTGAAATGAAGCATGAAAAGATTTCGCTACGTGAACAATGCTGAGCTAAAATTATTGGCTGTTCGTGTGGTATGGCCGAAGTAGGTATGCGAAGATACCGTAATTAGGTACTTGAACGAAGTTAATGAAGTCAAAAGGGCTAGGCTAGAGGAGAGAAAATCTATAAATCTTTAAAATCAAAGATAAATAATATTGGTGATGTTATTTTAATTTTTATTTTTGATTAATTTCGACTCTTTGCGTCTTAGATAATTTCTAAGCTTTTACGTAAGGGAATAGAAAATATGAGGTTGAAATCATACGCTCGACGTAGAAATAATACAAGCAAGACTACTCTCATCACTGATTGTACTTAAAAGAAATATTAATTGACGTTATCCAAAAGAATAGCTGTTCTCCTGCTCATCACAATATATTCTTATGTGACTATTTGTGCGTGTACGCGAGTATTTCGTGTATTCACCTCTAGACTATAGCACCGGTTCGAAATTCAGATTGTGCTGAGAAGAGCCAGCAAGAGACTCTAGAAGAGAGAAGTAGTTGCTCTTTTCAAAACATAAAAGCTTGAAAAAAATAAGATGATTGAAGAAGATTGAAATTGAGTTCCATCCTCTATCTCCGAAGATATTCATCAAACCTTCACCAAATTTAAATGGGACCTACCTGAGGATACGCCCTTTCAAATAAAAAAAATTATAGGAAACGGATAAGATTTGATGGAGATATGGAGTAACATCGACAAAAAAAATACGCGTCGAATTGAGAGCCTCCTCTTTTTGTTTATTTTTTGAAGTCGGTTAAAAATAATACAATATTGATCTATAGCTACGAGTAAAAGTTACAATGTAGGTAATCAGTTACACTATCTTGTGGTCAGCTGGATGCCAAGCCGATTGTTTCCATGCAACTTCATCATTATCAACCTTTAGATGTCCACTGCTGGACATAGGTCTCCTGCATGGACCTCCACAGGCTTCGGTCTTGCGCCGCCTGAATCCAGCGGCTCCCTGCGACTCGTTTGATGTCGTCGGTCCACCTAGTGGGGGGTCTGCCAACACTGCGTTTACCGGTGCGGGGTCGCCACTCCAACACCTTGGGACCCCAACGACCATCAGCTCTTCGAACTATGTGCCCCGCCCATTTCCACTTCAGTTTCGCGACTCGCTAAGCTATGTCGGTGACTTTAGTTCTCCTGCGGATCTCTTCATTTCTGATTTGATCTCGCAGGGATACCCCAAGCATAGCTCTCTCCATCGCTCGCTGAGTGACTCTGAGCCTTCTTATGAGGCCCACAGTTAGCGACCATGTCTCGGATCCATAAGTCATCACTGGCAACAAGCACTGTTCGAAGACTTTAGTCTTCAGGCAAAACCAAAATACCTCAGGTATTTTGGTTGAGGTATTTTCCATGCAACTTGTCACTAAGCAAAGGATCGCTTTCAGGCCTACCTGTGTGGTACAGGTGGAACTTTGCTGACTATCAATGCGGTTGCTATTTGGATGCGCTGGAAGAAGGCCGGGCAGCTCACTCGCGTCGTAGCCGAGCTCTTGACGGCTCTGGGAGTTATGCTCAAGCGCCATGTGATGATTAAGGTGTTTCTAAGTACCGCAGCTTCTATTGCACTTTTACTTGACCTATTTCTCACAGCGATTCTTAAATACATCACAACGAACAATTGATCTGGTTAACTCTTCTTAAAATAAATGTAAAATTGATTGTTTCTTTTTATTCTTAGTTTTCTCTAAAATTCTTGAGGGACTAGAAGCGACTGAATAGTATGTCTCTATGTAGTAGATCGTCAAACAGAAGAGGGACAGAATATTTCGTATGATAATAATAATAATTTATAATGACTATTGGTAGATTATGAATAATTTTATGAAAATAGTGAATTTATTTTCACATTTTTTTAAATTGTAACAATACAATTATTGAAGTAGGTATCTGTCTTTAATTTCGGAATAACTGCCTCTTATTAAATTTATATTATTATCATTATTTGTACGATATCATAATATTTTAACATATCAAAATTTAAAATATTAGTTAGGGTCTGCCAAACTGATTAGATTTTTCAGGCTAATGTTGCATTAATTTTGAATAGACTTTCATAGACAGTATGAGTAGACTTTCACAGGTAGTTTCAAGGATCACGAAAAGCTTGATTCCTGCATGAAAATAAAATGGTTTTATTTTTTATTTTAGCACTATAAATAATACTTCATACATTTTCATGGCCTTAATTAACGCTGGACCGATTGTTACGATGTTTAGCTGGCTTCCTGAAGACGGACATATAGACTACTTACTTTTTATTCCGGGAAAAAACGTTACAGTTTTACTGTCGAGTAAATGATGCCGAAGTGAATAATATAATATGGAAAGTCGTGATTTAAGTATGACGAATTTATTAACGTGCCATCGCCGTTTGAAATTTCGCGAATCAAATATTCGAAATGTTTCATCATCAAAACTAATCCGTGGAAACCTGAGCGAGCGAAAGAGAAAATAAAAGTATGGAGCCAAAAGGAAGGCGGACAAAAATGTGGTTTTGCCCGCATCGGTTCATTAAATAAGCTGTGAAAATTTAACAGACAAACAGACTTTCTTTTATGAAAATGAATTTAAATTTAACATTAAGCCAACTGAAATATTCACGAGTTGTTAGCAAGTTAAATCAAGTACTAATTTTAAAAGGAATTTAAAAGACAGATTATTTTTTGGACAGTATTTAAACATGCGAACTCAGTCAAATTAAAGGTGTCAAAAAAAACGAATAATGACTACTGAATTATTATATGGGCAACAGGTTGTGTGCGACTACAAATTATATTAAAAACTGTAAACTTTACGAGTAGCTAGCTTTTCAAAACGACCAGTATAATAATTCTTATGCGAACAATATACTATTTTGTTGACAATTTGACAACTCACATTATTTAAAAATTCGTAACAATTTTATAATTGCTATACAGTCGAAAGAAAAGTTAACTACCTGCCTATTATGGGTACTAAATAAACCCTCCCTGTAGGACTCCACATGCCACATGGCGGAAACCTCGTGAGCCAGAGCAAGATATTTAAGTTTTTTCTCCGCCTCAGCTCTCACGAGATTCTCGTCATAGGGATTAGGGAATAGTGATTCCCTGTTATTATTGATGTTATTATTATTTTTTAACCTGAATATTTATGTACAACCCCAACCTAACCTAAGAACGCCAAACTAATCTAACATTTTTAAGGTTAATATACCGATCCCGCTATATTGTACGAGCCGAACTAATATCATCTACAGTTTTCAAAAGAAAAATAATTTGCTAAAATAGGAAAAAAAATCTCCTTATTACCGCAGCTGATAAACAAATCTTAAAAAATATTTTTTAGAAACAATTAATGTACCTATTTACTTTAACGATCATATTATAGTCGATTACATTTATTTTTCGCCCGCTTTCGTATTTAATTCAATCGTTCAAAATTTCATATGCTAGCTTATATTAACTATTTCTCACTTTCAGCAGATCATTTTACTTTTACATAAGATTCAAAAATTCTCGCCAGTTAAGTTAATTTATCGCAAATATATAATTTCGCTGGTTGGCGTAGTAGGTATTAAAGTATACCCAGTAAGAGTCGCCCATTTGTTTACTATTTGCCCGATTTATAATAGGGTAAGCCGTAGTAATCTTGGCCACCCCTCAATCATTGGCCTTTTGACTTTAAAATTGGTTTATTATCAGTTTTATTTGCGCAAAAGGTATAAAAAAATATTGGTATTTTTCTACGTTGACATCACTCCTAAATAAAACTGGCAGTTTTTAAAATAATGAATTAGTAACCCTTGAAAAAAAATAGTTTTGTGACGAGGACAGTGAAGGTGTAGATTATTACGAAAATCATAAGAATCAGGCATTTTAAAATTGTTTTTTACCTACTTTTTTGCATTCAAATTGGAAGATAAGCCTTCCTATATGTTATTTATGATTCAATTTAGGTTTACATGCCTTAATTGATGGTAAAAGACTCAAACCAACGTAAAAAAGTGTAGGTCAAAGTTAGTACCATCCGCTTGTATAGAAGATGAGTTGATTAGCATGAGTGCCAATTACAGTAGTAACTGCTTAACTGCAGTAACTAGATATTAGCAGGGTCAATCTTTATATTTTTACGTTTTTGGCCGTGCTAATCGTTGTACTTTTAAGTATGCCAATTCTTGTACAAAACAATCAAAAATTCGTAGTGATGGACCAAAGTCGATACTGAACAATTAGTATACCTACCTAAATGCAAGTCTGTTTATTATTTTTAAGGCTAAAATACCTAATGACCAAACAAGTCATGTCAAGTTTTGACTTGTCAAACATGTTGACAAGTAATGTTCTCCTACCATACCAATATTAAAAATGCGAAAGGTATTGATGTATGTTCGTTTGTCTGTCAAACACAGATAAAATAATAGCTAGGTACTTTGTAACTTCAAGTCACGCTGAAATTTTTATATTCAGATAGACCATTTCCAAGATTTATAATAATATCTACCTATATCGGATTATCTCGGTAACAGTTTTGAAGTGGAATTAGGGAATTTATGATACAAAAGTAATCCTTTTATATTAGTAAAAAGTTATATTTTATAAAGTAGGTATTTATTATATAATAAATACCTACTTTATTTCCGCGACTTCATTCGCGTGGATTTTGTTTTGAAAATCCCGCGGGAGCTTTTCGATTTTCCAAGATATCTGCATAGTAGACTATGTCACTTTAGAGGACCTCAACTATACCATGTAAAAAAATCACGATGTTCCGTAGCTTTGTTGCAGCGTGATTTAAGGACAAACCAACAAACAAACACACCTTCGTATTTATAATATTATTACGGATATGTTACTTGCGATTTTACTGCAACTTCATTGACGCAAGACGTCGGACATGATCCGATAAGCTATAATCTATAATATAATAAAACTGTAACAGGTCCAATTCTGTACATTGAAGATATTTTGAAAATTTTTGTTTGAGGGCACTCTATAATCGATACTGAAGCCAAAACAATTTTTATTTAATTTTTTGTCTGTCTGTCTGTCTGTCTGTCTGTCTGTCTGTCTGTCTGTCTGTATCTTGGCCGCGCATCACACCGAAACTACTGGACGGATTTAAATGAAACTTGGCACGATTTAAGTTAATACTACGAGGTATAATATAGGATACTTTTTATCCCGAAATTCAGCACGGTTCCCTTGGGAGAGGGGATGAATGTCAAAATGTGTATTTCGCTGTAATTCATTAAGGCGTATTCCGATTTAATCCATTCTTTTTTTGTTAGAAAGCAGGTTCTTTAGAGATTATCCTGTAATTATTTCAAGGTCGTCAATTTCATAGTTCAGAAATTATAGACATCGCAATCTTCAGTAGAGGTCCAAATAACTTGAACCCCGGAATCTACAGGATACTTTGAGTGAACGGCTCATCTTAAGCTGGCAGGCGTAATTTATCGTATAATATAGCCATCGTGGATACTATTGTGTCAAAGCCAAACTACTCCAAAGGCGTCAGATTTTGCCAAACGATCATTATATCTACATACTACATAGTAGGTATGGATGTAATACATCGTATGGACGTAATATTACAGTGTTTTCCTATGTAATTTAATATTCTAATCATACTTACTAATATTATAAATGCGAAAGTGTGTTTGTTTGTTGGTTTGTCCTTCAATCACGCCGCAACAGAGTCACGGATCTACGTGATTTTTTGCATGGGTATAATTGAGGACCTGGAGAGTGACATAGGCTACTTTTATCCCGGAAAATCAAAGTGTTCCCGAGGGATTTTAAAAACTAAATCCACGCGGACGAAGTCGCGGGCATCAGCTAGTATAATAATAACTTTTGAAAAAAAAATATGTTTAATTTTGCATGGCAATTTATTTTCAAGAAAAGATTTTTTTTGTATTTTTAAAAATTTAATTTTATGAAAGAATTTTATTTGTTTATTTTTAAGACAAGTGATACCTTCAGCTGCTATATTATGTTACGTATTGTGAACCTACTTACCGATTGTAATAAGTTAAGATTGCCTTATTAAAACCAGAATGTTTATAATGCAGATACCTCTTAGGAGCAGTGATAGGTTAGGACTGTGGTCTCCTATTTGGATGGTCGCAGGTTCGAGCCCGGGTACGCACCTCTGACTTTTCGGAGTCAAGTGCGTTTAAGCAATTAAATATCGTGAAAACATCGTGAGGAAACCTGCACATCTGAGAGTTCTTCATAATGTTCTCGAAGGTGTGTGAAGTCTGCCAATTCGCATTGGGCCAGCGTGGTGGACTATGGCCTATAACCCTTCTCTGAGAGGAGACCTGCGCTCAGTAGTGAGCCGTCGATGGGTTGCTAATGATGATGATGACCTCTTAGTAACATCATACCTACTTAGTTACGAAATATATTTTATATCATTACCTTTACGTTATTTTTAAATTGTACCTACCTACTAATTTATCGACTTAGGGCTTAATAGATACAAAATATCCTATAGCTGCACATCACTATCGCATATTTTAGTGTGATTCTAATAAATTTCACTAGTGATTGGCATAACGCATTATATAGATCAGCAGTGCTAATCTATATAAACGTATAATGATTAACATGGTAATCATTATACTTTTGGTATGGCATTCGCTATGCTCAAAGGCCAATGATGGTACTTTCGGCTTCATTTTTAAGTTTATTGCGTTAAAGTTAATAAAGAGATGCAATAAGATCACACTTGTGCTTTATTTGAATTCTCAGATTCATACTCAACAGTTTGAGAACAAATTTTATTCGGTTTTGAGCCTTAATTCGATGGAATAAATGTTTAAAGTCAATGTTCACCTTAAACGGCCAATCACTGTATCGCTTACCCTATTTCTTTTTTTTCGTAAAATTTCTACCTTGCGTAAAAATGCAAGTAAGCTACGCAAATGTCAGTGAAAGTTTTAACAATAGGATATGACATGACTGGCCTGACCTTGATTATTTTGGTTTAATAAAAGTATTTTATTTAGTTAATAAAAATTTGTATTTTTAAAAGATTTGATCTTAAAAAAAACGGCCAAGTGCGAGTCGGACTCGCACACCGAGGCTTCCGTACTCCAGAAGTAAAAGTAAAACGATAATATTGTATTAATTTGTTTATTAATCGTTAACTTTGTTTGTAGAGGTTTATTGTTAATATCAAAAACCTAGCTAGTTAGAGCAATAGTTTTATTTTACAGGTTTATGTATATTTTACAGGTAAATAAAATCAACGCTCTAACTGGCATAGTTTTTTTTTTATATTAACAATAAATCTCTACAAACAAAGTTAACGATAAATTATTATCGTTTTACTCTTACTTTTGGAGTACGGAACCCTCGGTGCGCGAGTCCGACTCGCACTTGGCCGGTTTTTTAAATCTATGAACATGACTAAAAGTTATGAAAAAACGTAGGTATTCTATTTTCTTTTCCAAGAGCAATTGCGATTGACGAAAATAACCCTAGTACAAATTAAAAAAAAATTATTGCAGATTCCAATTTCAAACCTAGAATTATATCTCTTCACTACCTACTTATTATAAAACAAAGTTCCCCGCTGTGTCTGTCTGTCTGTCTGTTCGCGATAAACTCAAAAACTACTGAACGGATTTTAATGCGGTTTTCACCAGTAGATAGGGTGATTTATGACGAAAGTTTTAGTATATAATTTGTTAAGATTTAATGTAAATTGGTTGAAATATGACGATAATTGTTGACAATGTCGGAAAAATTTAAGCCGCCTGGGAGCTTTCATCGAAAACGCTGGCTAATCCCTTTGATCTATAACAAAAAAAAGTATGGTGGTGGTATGGTGGGATAATTCTTTACAAAAAAGTCCGCGATGGCATATATCTATCATTTAAGGATAGCTCACTATACCCATTTTAACTTCTAATAAAATGGTCACGTACCATGCGGTAATTGGAAATGTATTTAGACAGTTACAGTATTAATCCTTATCAAAATATGTTAGTTACCTTACGCATTTCATGCACATTAAGATGGTCATTTACTTCATACAATTTAAAAGAATATCTTAGGAGTTATCGCAAAATAAAAACGATCGCGCGCCAAAATAATTTCAAGCGCGCTCCGCGGGTTGCTAGGATATAAGCCGCCGAGCGATCGATACTTTCTTTTAAATAAGCCTACGTACCTACTGTTCAATATTATGCTGTTCCTTGTATAATTTATGGAACATTCCAACATAATATGCTCTACTACCCGTGTGAAGCCGGGGCAGGTCGCTAGTATTAATTATTAATATAATATAAAATGTATGTGTGTCGAGTAAGGAACTTATTATAAGGTCGAGTAGGGTAGCGTACCTTATACTCAGAATCACCAAACGGTATTCACTGAAGGTTATACAGGTTCACGCATCGACATCGACACATTCTGACGAGGAGGTAGAGGTGCTGTATGAGGATATATCAAAAGCAATACCCGCCTCTGTCACTAACTACAGTCATGCAAGGCTGGGTGAACGAAGGGGTGCAGAGACGAGAGTGGGGCATTTTGGGTATGGGCGAAGGAACCAAAGGGCCAAATGTTGGCCGATTTCATGGGGAAGGAGGCCCACTTTATGATGAACTCCTTCTTCAGGCAGCGGCCACAGATGAAATGGACATGGTTGAGTCCTGATGGTTCCACGAGAAGTGTTATGTCGACCAAGCGGCATACATTCAATGATGTCTTTGTGATTAACAGGGTGAAAACCCGGAGCGATCACCATATGATATGAGGTATATTGAATATTAATGTAAAGCTGGAAAGGGCCAGACTGATGAAGTCAACTCTCCGACCTTCTCGTGCTCATATTCAAAACCCCGAAAACTTCCAACTCCAACTGCAGAACCGATTCGATTGCCTAGCAGACTGCGTTTCTGTGGACGTCCTAAACAAAAGGTTCGTGGAAACTGTCCATACTGTGGGGTCTAAATTGTTTAAGACCCATCGCAGGAAAACAACCGAAAAGTTCTCTGACCATGCTCTCGAGCTCATGGAGGAGAGACAAGAGATGAGGCTGCAGTCATCGGTAGACGCGGCTGCCTACCGGCAGATTAATAGGCAGATCTCTAAGGCACAAACTCGAGACCTTTGGATCTTTAATACCAAGTGTATTAAAGATTAGTATCTTTAATTGAGCGAATCAAAGGCTCAACTGTTCGCGAGAAAGCTGTCTATCGGACAGAGCCAGCTGACGCGGCTGGGGACTGATGACGGCCGTCTCATCTCTTCTCGACCTGAGATCTTAGGAGATGTCGAGAAGTTCTATGGGCCACGACCACGACACAAAAACCTGTTGAAGATTTGGCCAAAGATCCCAGAGCCAAACTGACCCGACGGCTCAGGACGTCTTCTCCGAGGCACAGGGTGTATCGCCATCAACTTCCTAAATTCGGACTGCTTCTGAGAATTTCTTAAACCAAAAACATTTTTTTGGCCTGACCCAGGATCAAACCTAGGATCTCATGATCCTTAGCCGAAAAAACTAGACACTAAAGTTAGAAAGTCTTCATAGTTAATTTCATCTAGGCCAACTTGCGGCGATTGTGACAAGACTCCACGGGTTCAGAAAAGCCGAACTGCTAAGAAGAACCGGCGAGAAGCTCAGCAAATATCTAGTTGATCTAAGTAGACAACGACAGTCAACTACCACCTATATTATAGTGTGAACAAAACGGTGAGTGATACAGAATCGACACATAAATAGCAGCATAATAACTGCACTTAGACGCAGCCGTTCGTTTCGAAGCAAACAGACGATGATTACTAAGACTAAGAAAGCGTGGTGAGTGGTGACCCAGCATCGGCGCGGTCCTCGTTTCACGGGAACAACAACTTAATTTTACTGTCGCTAAATTGAATTTTCCACAATTTTCAACCCAAATACCTGCGTCTAAGATCCACTACGTTTCGAAAGCATATTGGATTGCAGCCGCAATTGATTGCTTATATTGTAACCTGATGCCCGCGACTTTGCCATATGAATTTAGGGTTTTTTTTTAAACCGCGTAAGAACTCTGATTTTCCAGAACAACCCAATCCAAGATGATATTTTTGTGCCATAATGAAGTCGAGACAGAAGAGTTACTTTTGCATTTTATAATTTGAGTATGAATTACGTACGGTACACCTAAACTTAGGTATGCCTTCTGGTAGGGAAGTTCTCCCTCTCAGAGAAGCACCCACCACGCAGACCCAGTGCGTAGCCGTTATCTGTATAATATGGGAAAATTGAATGAACTGTATAAAGTGAATGAGGATTAAATACCTACAAAAAATACACCTATACTTAAACACACCATCCGTACTCACACACACACACTTTGATAACAGTTGCATTATGCATTTTAGTATCTCAAGCGACGGACGAGGGTAACGTACGGGAGGTACCTACATAGATAGTATGTGTAAACAATAAGATGGCTTCCTCGTTTAACAATGTAATTCTAAGTGGAACACGCCGCCCGTGCCTTTGATCTTCGCTTGTCACAAAATATATTGTGTAAAAAAAACCGGCCAAGTGCGTGTCGGGCCACGCGCAGTGTAGGGTTCCGTAGTTGCAAGTCACAAAATATATTATTGCTGACCTAGGAAAGTGCTACTATTTTATTTATGAATATTGAATATATTTTGAGTTCCGTGGTTTAAATACTTACTATAATATACTACAAAATATGCAACTTACACTACGTGTAATACCTAACCTAGTAAAATCTGATATAACTCCTTAACTTATGAACCCTACTTAGCCGTGATAGTTTTCCTATAAAATTCTTTATATGTACTACTGCTTTAAATTTTTTTTCAACGACACCCCACACTATGAGATAGACGAGAAAAAAAATTCATCCCCACTTTACATGTACGGGAGGTAACCTAAAAAAATTATTTTTCACAATTTTATTTCACCACTTTGATGGCGTGATTAATATTTATACCCTTGTCGAATTACAGTTTTCTAGTACCAATAGTCTCTGAGCTAAACCGCGGACGGACGGACTGACGGCCGGACAGACGGACGGACATAGCGAAAGTATAAGGGTTCTTTGTTTACTACGGAACCCTAAAAATCCTACGTACCTACCTTCTAAAAATTTTAAAGCTTTGACTTTTTTTTCGATGAAAGTCAACTCTTTATTGAGATCTCCCGCAATTCATTCCAACAGGACAAGGGTAGTTTACGCCTAATTGATTTAAACGCAGCGCCGTACCGGAACGCTAAATCGCTTAGCCGCAAGTATTTTCCTGTAGGATGGTAACTAACCAAAACCGAAGCCTTCCAGACGGTACCAATTGTCTAAAAGTTATTCCATTGATCTTATTCGTATTCGATGACATCAGCGTCAAAGTAAAACAATCCTTGATTGTATTGATTTAAAGTCACAAATTCAGTACAACCGATTTTAACATGGAGCGTATCGTACCGGACACATATAAGAATGCATACACGAAATTGAGCTCTAATTCAACGGTATTATGCTTTATTTTACTTTGACGCTAATGTCAACGAATAAGATTACGATCAATGGAATAACTTTAGACAATCGTACCTCAGATCGGATGCCGGGCATCGAATCCGGGCCGCCTATGAGAGCACAGCGCTTATCACTGTGTTGTTTAACAACTAAACTCGCTCGATGAACACCGCATAATTTAGTTTCTAAATAAGTAGAGAACGAGATTAATCATGCATTCAAAAAGTGAAAAATACTTCCTATAATTTGCCAGAGCGCGTGCAACGATAGCGGCTATACAATATACATCTCTGTAACATTGCCGGTAATTTTCGTCTTCAAAACACGTTTCATTTACACATCTGCCGCTTACAATGGCATCGGTGCAAATATGTTCGTCACACATTGACCTGCATAAAACCAACGGCCAACCGTAATAATTCGGTGTACGTAAAAAAATTTTAGTAGCCGTATTGGTGCGGCTACATTATCGTGCGAGCATTGGTGTTGAGTTGTCGCGATAAATAGCTGTCTCATTCTATCTCAGCGGCTACATAATCGTGCAAGTCCACCATTGTGTTATTATGTACTAAAGTACCTCAATGTAGTTACTTTAATATACCTACTCTGTGCCCGAACTCACGATTTATCGCGACAACTCATAATGTAACCGCCATACGGGTATGGATATACAGTATACTATTATACTATACTCTTAGCAAAAAGTTTCGGAGAAGTGTAAACAACGAACGTTGCTGGGCGCTTACGACGTTCCTAATTTTGGTTTTTCCCTAATTGTAGCACGGTTTCATTGCCAGCTTGGCGCGTCGGTTACGCATTTCTGCGAAAAAAACTTGTTTACCTTAAGACAGATAAAAGATAGATACATAATACTTATGAGAGCCTGAAACATCGAATTCGTTCACTGAGCGAAAAACCTGCTGATAACGCGTTGTGGCATCTTTTAAACAGCTACTCGTACAACACGCTGTTTATATTATTGTTTCAATGTTAATATGGGAGCAAACTGTAATGCGGTAATTAAGATTGAAAACTACGAATTCGGTGTTTGAGCCTGACACAATTTAAAAATGTAAATTAGATTGCGTCTTTTGACTTTTGACTAATGAAGTAAGACCGAGGCAGGTGAAAGTTTGTTAAAGAGACGACGATCCAGAAGTGGACGTCCAACTGTAATGGTTGACAAAGAAGAAGAAAAAGAAGTTAGAAAGAATCTAAGTATAATTAAAAATAGCCTTGAATGAAATGAACCGATCTCGTTGCATGAATGGCGCGATGGCGTCTAGAGTTTACTCCCGGTAAAGTGCGCAGATAAGTTTACACGTTTTTGCGTCATCGAGAAAGCGCTTTCTCGGAACGATTCACCGCTCGCGATCGCGGCACTTGAGCCCATTTCGCAGTCAGTGGTTCGGTGGGCAGCGTCAGGTGTTTTTGGTGCTTCGTTCCTAATGAAATATTTGTAGCGATTCATAGCACCTACACCTCTCGTCCTAGTTTTTTTTACTCGATGACAAGACACCTCTGACTGGCATTTTCCGTGTGTTAATGCAGTCTACACAGTTGGATGAATCCTCATCCTTACTATTGTCGTACACACTCCTAACATTAAGCGTTATACTAGGAAGGCAGAGGGGTATACTTAGGGCTTTCGAATACGGGATTTTTTCAAAACCGGTATTAGGTAATACCGGAAATATTTTTCCAATACCGTGATTCCGGGATTCCGGTATGTTAAGCTATCATTTTGGCGTGGTTTCAGATTAACATGTACCTATCCCTAAAATAAGAAAATTTAGATTTTCAGATTTGCCAAGATCGGCACCTTAATTTTTTAGAAAGGAACGCTAATTATGTCCAGACTGAAATCTAGCCTTTGTTACTTCTTGTATAATACTCTGACTGCCTGTGAAAAACCCGTCAAAAAGTCAAAACCGGTTTAGCCGTGCCATTACAAGATTGGTCCATACAAACAGACAGAACGACACAAATGATAAAAAAACCGGCCAAGTGCGTGTCGGACCAAGCGCAGTGTAGGGTTCCGTAGGTGCAAGTCACAAATATTATGCTGACCTAGGATAGTGCTTTTATTTTATTTATGAATATTAAATATATTTTGAGTTCCATGGTTTAAATACTATAATATACTACAAAATATGCAACTTACACTATGTGTAAAACCTAACCTAGAAAAATCAGATAATATAACTCCTTAACTTATGAACCCTACTTAGCCGTGATAGTTTTCCTATAAAATTCTTTATATATACTACTGCTGTGAATTTTTTAATGTGTCCTATAAACAACCATTTAGCTGGCAGAGGAGGGGGGACACTTGACTCTAATAAAATTTAGCACTTTGAAATATCATATTTCACAAACGGATCCGGATTCGGATGATTCGAGAAATGGTGTTCCCACACCCACAATATTTTTGAAAGACCTATTCAACGACACCCCACACTATGGGATAGACGAGAGAAAAAAAATCATCCCCACTTTACATGTAGGGGAGGAGATATCCAAAAAAAAATATTTTTCACAATTTTATTTCACCACTTTGTTGGCGTGATCAATATTTATAACCTTGTCAAATTACAGTTTTCTAGTACCAATAGCAGGCCTGTGTCACTCTTGGTACTTACGCGATTTAAATACCTACAATCGCGCGCACTCCCGGCGTGCCTCCGCTGTCGGGGCCAGCGCGCTCTAGGCGAGTGACGTACTACTGAATTTAACATTGCTTACGTAAATAGTTTTTGTAATATTTCTTTAAATAGTTTACGTTTAGTGTTTAGTATATTTGTTATAGGATAAAATAGTTGTAAACATTAAAATAGGTATCTATCTAATGAAATAATGGCAAAAAGTCGTATCTACCATAATTGTTCTGTGGATGGATGCTTAATGAGCACAGAAAAGGATTCTAATTTATCATTTTTTACGTTACTTATTAACTAATATTAATTTTATGAATTTTCCATGTTTTCCCTCCCAATATTTACTAAAATTATATGTTTGCCTGGGTTTTTAAAACCCTTAAATTTAACAATTTTGTTAATTTAAAGACAGAATAAATCTTTAAAGACATTATAAGTTAAACAGCTGATGTAAAATAAATAAATAGTTAAAAGTTAAACCTACTGAATTTTTTACTCTTTGTTGACAGCCCCAGGCAACCACGTAACATTGTCCGTGACGTAGGAAGGCGAAAAGATCCAAAGCAATATGGACCCTCGTGCTGAGCGATAAAGTCTAATTTAGCTTGCGTGCGTGTTTTATCTATTTAATAATAATTATGTAGGTTATTAAAGCGCCGGCAAGTAGTCAACATCAAAGGAGTGAAACTTCTGTACGTAGTACTATTATATATTCTGTGCCAATAGTCTCTGAGCTAAAACGCGGACGGACGGCCGGACGGACGGACGGACAGACGGACGGACATGGCGAAACTATAAGGGTTCCTTGTTTACTACGGAACCCTAAAAATGTATTAAATGTATTTGGGTTATGGTATAAATATATGAGCTTAATATGAGGAAATTATTTTGAAATGACAAACAATTTTATTTTATTTATAGTTATTATGTACAGATTGTATTGTAGTTAATTCCACGGCCTAGGGGCTTGGCCACATTCTTATACCGTTACATCGTCCAATACGCAGTTAGCTGGTGCTTAATCAGGTCAGCGGCCAACCCACCGGGCGATGTAAATTGTGGTACGCGACATATCCGCTTAGAGATGTCTTTGCGATTTCTATCTTCCTGCCACTATGTTATTCTCTAGCTCAAACAACACGGTTCAATAAGCACTGACTTGCTAATAAACAAATAAATGAATCTGAATGTGTCTGTTATCAAGCTCATCTCACCCCATCGCTGGCGCATAGCTGGCCCAAACCTTTGAGAGTATTATAGAGAACTCTCAGGTATGCAGGTGTCTTCAGTTCTTCACATTTTTTTCCTTCAACGTTTAAACAATTGATATTTTATTGCTTATAGCGCACATAGCTCCTACCGGTCAGAGATGCCTCCTGCATGCATGACATCGGACCCGCAAGGCCCGAAAATTAGGACAAAAGTTTTAATATTAGGCTATCACCGCTTCCTTACCTAGCGCACAATTAAATTATAGCAATATGCAATTAAACAGTATAGTACATTATTAAATGTTTGCCACTTCTTTTAGTTTTTTCTATATTGTCAATAGCCGAGCTAATATTTTACAAAATCAAAGAGTTTCCTCGGGATTTCTTAAATAATTAAATCCACATGAATGAAGTCGCGGGTATCGGCTAGTCTACTTACATATTATTATTATCAAGTATAGGGTGTTCGGGAATAAATTAAGAAAAATCGGCCAAGTGCGTGTCGAGCCACGCGCAGTGTAGGGTTCCGTAGTTGCCAGTCACAAATATTATTGCTGACCTAGGATAATGGTTTAAATCTATATATATAAAAGAAAGTGGTGTTAGTTACACTATTTATAACTCAAGAACGGATGAACCGATTTGGCTGAAAATTGGTGGAGAGGTAGCTTAGAACCAGGAGACGGACATAGGATACTTTTTATCCCGTTCGACCGCGTTTCCGTCAAGTCAATATAAAACCTGGTATAACAAAAATGCATCTGACATGGAATAAAAAAACGAAAATGACAGTGGAAGAACAAAACGTAGATAAATGACAGCTAAACGTAATTTTGTATTTGGTTAATTATGGTAGAAAATTATGGTAAAAACAATTATAAAAATTATAGTTTAACGTAATTGATAATATCATCAGTAATATGTTTTCTCTTTGAATCATCATTAACAATGCCGCGAGCAAGACGATCAAATGTTTCCTGCTACAAAGCTACGGATTGGCGTGATTTATTGGATAGGTATAGTTGAGAACCTGGAGGGTGACAAAGATTTCCCGCGGGATGTTATGAACTAAATCCACGCAGACGAAGTCGCGGGCATCAGCTAGTACTATAATATACTACAAAATATGCAACTTACACTACGTGTAATACATAACTTAGAAAAAACAGATATAACTCCTTAACTAATGAGCCCTACTTAGCCGTGATAGTTTTCCTTTAAAATTCATTATATATACTACTGAGGCTGTGAATTTTTTCATGTATCCTTTAAACAGCCATTTAGCTGGCAGAGGGGGGGGACACTTGACTCTAATAAAATTTAGCACTTTAAAATATCATATTTCACAAACGAATGCCTGAATCGAAAAATGGTGTTCCCACACCCACAATATTTTTGAAAGACCTATTCAACGACACCCCACACTATGGGATAGACGAGAAAAAAAAATTCATCCCCACTTTACATGTAGGGGAGGTACCTTAAAAAAAATATTATTCATAATTTTACTTCACCACTTTGTCGGCGTGATTGATATTTATACCCTTGTCAAATTACAGATTTCTAGTACCAGTAGTCTCTGAGCTAAACCGCGGACAGACAGACAGACTACAGACGGACGGACATGGCGAAACTATAAGGGTTCCTTGTTTACTACGGAACCCTAAAAAGGGATTGGTAATTCCAATTTACTGGTGCAGGTCGATCACTGTTTCAATTAGTTTCGTAGACGTAAGCGTGGCTTACTGATACAAGCTATCTCGCACCTAACCATAGATCTAATATATACCTATTTCTACATATCATAGAATAGAATAGAATAGAAATGTTTTTTATTCAAATAAACTTTTTTACAAGTGCTTTTGAATCGTCGATGAGTCTACCACTGGTTCGGAATGCCGTTCTTGCCGAGAAGAACCAGCAAGAAACTCGGCAGTTGCTCTTTTCAAAATAAGTTTACATTCAATAGAATAGTTAAACAGTTCAATTACCACCTGCTGTCTCATGAATCGCTGGAAAGAATTATGTCCACGCTTTTTTATCATCTAAATAGTCTTCAATTGCATAATATGCTTTTTTCATGAGATTAGTTTTAACTGATTTCTTAAACTTGTGTAAAGGCAAGTCTAAGATCGACTGTGGAATTTTATTATAAAACGTCACGCCCATTCCCACAAATGTCTTTCGGACCCTCTTGAGGCGACATGGAGGAATCACGAGCCTGTTTGGATTTCTAACTTGCCTATCGTGTAAATCACCCTTTTTTTTGTAATTCACGATGTTTTGTCTGACAAATATTATATTGTTGTAAATATATTGTGAAGCTACTGTAAGAATGCCTATTTCTTTAAATTTTTCTCGAAGGGAATCCCGCGGTTTTAAATTATATATTGCGCGAATTGCCCTCTTCTGCAATACAAAAATTTTTCCAATATCGGCTGCTTTACCCCATAATAAGATTCCGTATGACATAATACTATGGAAATATGCAAAATAAACAATTTTTGCAGTTTCTATGTCAGTTAACTGTCGAATCTTCCTAACAGCGTAAGCAGCAGAGCTAAGCTTGCCAGCAAGTGTTGCTATATGGGTGCCCCATTGCAGCTTTGAGTCCAGGGTTAATCCCAAGAACACTGTGGAGTCCTCACTTTTCAAGGGTTCATTACTTATCTTTAAATTTTTACTGACAGTTCTGGTGTTGGGCAATAAAAACTCAACACACTTGGTTTTTTTAGCATTTAAAAGTAGATTATTTGCCGTAAACCATTCAGAAACTTGAGATAATGCAATATTTACATCGTCAAAATTGTCTTTCGTCCTATCGACTTTAAAAATCAAAGACTTATCATCAGCAAATAGTACAATATCGCAAGTATTTTGGACAAAATGTGGTAAATCATTTATGTAAATCAAAAACATGAATGGACCTAGAATAGAACCCTGGGGTACACCCATTACCGAGGCTGATCCGGATGATTTTACATCATTGACACATACTCTTTGAACACGATCACCAAGATAAGACTCAATGAGGCTAAGCGCAAAATCTTTAATACCATAGTGGCTCAGTTTAAGCAAAAGGGTCTCGTGATCAACGCAGTCGAATGCTTTTGATAAATCACAGAAAATACCAATGGCATTCTGTGAGTTATTCCATGCATCGAATATGTGTTGCAACAGCGTTGCGGCTGCATCGGTTGTTGATCGACCCTTAGTAAAACCGTACTGCTCAGGGTGAAGAAGTTTATTTAAATTAAAGTGTAGAAGCAGTTGGTTGAGCATTATTTTTTCAAATATCTTGCTGAGAGTTGGCAAAATTGAAATTGGTCTGTAGTTATTCGGGTCACATTTGCTTCCCGATTTAAAAAGAGGTATTAATTTACTACATTTCATCAGGTCTGGAAAAGATCCAGAATCTACAGACTTATTAAAAATTAAAGCAAGATAGGGCGCAATAATATCAATGATATTGTGAATTATTTTAACTGATATTCCCCATAGATCTCCTGTTTTTTATTTTGCAATGATTTAAATGTTTTGATAATATCATATGGGGTAACGTGTTTAAACCTAAATAATTTATTGCACTCAGAGACATTGCTTCTTAGAAGATTATAGGCTTCTGTTGGCGAGGAATTTAGAGAACTGGTCGTGGTTACTGGTATATTTTTGAAAAAGTTCTCAAATGTATTTGCAATTTCTATATCGGAGTCAATTACACGGTTGTTAATTTTAAGCTCCAGTTTATTATAATGTACCTTATTCTTACCCATTTCATCACCAATGATGTCCCATACTGCTTTTATTTTATTATCCGAATTGACAATTTTTTGTTTTATGTGAAGTGACTTTGCTTGTATGCACACGTTTCTAAACAATTTGGAATAATTTCTTACATATACTATAAACGCGGGGGCATAATTATATTGTTTTTCTGCATACAAGTCAAACAGCCTATTTCTACTTTTATAGATGCCAACAGTTGCCCAATCACTAAATTTAAGATTTTTAAATAATCTTTTTTCTATTACCTTAAAGACAGAGTTAAATTGAGAGTTTAATAGATCTAAAAACTCTCTATAAATTTCATCCGGACCACCCTGTGCAACATCAAGCATCGGCATTGCAGCTGCGATATTTTGTTTAAATTGCCTTACTTTATTGGTGGTAACTGGCCTATATTTTACTACTTTTGTTACATTCTGCTCACTGCTCGGAATAGATATCATTTGCCCGCAATGGTCAGATCTTAAATAAGTGATAATCGATTTTTTGATAATTTTACAATCAGAGAAAATGTTATCAATACAAGTTGCCGAATGCGCTGTTATTCTTGTAGCTTCAACAAAAATATTTTCCAGGTTGAAACTTTTAAATAAGTTTAGTAATCTTCCTGTGATAGGCGTGTGATGCAAACTATCTATATTATAATCTCCACAAATTACTATTTTCTTTGATGACCTACATAACCGCCCTAAGGCGTCCTCCATGACCTCCTCAAAATGAACAAAATCGCCCGAGGGGGGTCGGTACACGCAGACTATAATCATAGTACAAACAGAATAGTAGGCTAACTTCATACAAAGTGGCCGCCGCCGGTTTGAATGTATGCGTGAGCAGCGGGCGCCGTGTACGCACGGAAGTTTCACGCACACATTCGCAAAGTCTCAACCGGCTCAATCGGCCGGCAGTACGGGCCGCGCGGCGCGCCACAGAGTACTTTTGTATATATCGCGCCGCTGTGCTAATCGCGCGCAATTGCGTATTACGTCGCACGCTCGCTCTTTTTTGTTTGTTTAATTTTTCAATAAAAGTAGTAACCTACCTATTAATAATCGCGGGTATCAGCTAGTCAAAAATAAAAGTGACAACCCTAGGCGTCAACGCAAGAGTAGGTAATTAACTCGCCGATCGGCCTTAGTTAGCCTACTATTCTGTTTGTACTATGCTATAATATATCGGTCCAGCTCGACACAAGACAGCTCAATAATGCGTTCCATAGAAAGACTAACAATGTCTTTTCGCTCTTTGCAATTAATGTTATTGCGCGTTATTATTAAAGAACCCCCGCGTATAGCAGTCCTTCTGGAGAACGCACTTGACAATAAATAATTATCAAAATGTATAATTAACTGATGAGAATTGAGCCAATGCTCGGTGAGGCATAAGATGTCAATATCGAATTCTTTAATAAATAGCTCAATCTCGTGTTCTTTGCCAGATAAGCCCTGTATATTTTGGTGTACAAGATTAATCTTATATTGCTCATCTGTTGTCTTATTGGTTAGTTTAAAACAATATTAGAATTATTCCTATTGGAGTCTAATGTCGAAAAACTTGGATTAGTACTACTACTAATTATGTCTATATTGTTAGTACAACATGTACTTTTGTCAACTAAAATTGAATCATTAGATTTTATTGTCAAAATACTTGAATTAGTAATATTACTAACTAAGTCAATATTATTTGTAGGTACAACATGTACCATCGCCATTCAAGCTAAAAATAGCTGAATCTTGTATATTATAAGCTACTAATGTAGCTATTTTTTTCCTATATCTAAAGGGTACCTATGCTTCTAACTGTCTGACAGCAAGAGTATTACAAATCTTACCTTTTTTCGGTAATATTAGCTTTGCAGAAAGTGTGCGCGTAAAGGCGCGCGTTGATGTCTTTTATTAGGACAAAGAATAATATTTTGAAATGAATGCAAAAGAGCAACCGCCGAGTTACTTGCTGGTTCAGCTCGATTGAACGGAATTCCGAAGCAGTGGTAGATTCACCAGAAGATTCGAAAGCACTTTGTAAAAATAAAAAATTAATCTATTTTGTTCTACTGTGTTTTACGGTTCTATCACATACATTACCTATTTTAAAAAGCCATTTGAAATGCAATCATAAAAAAACCGGCCAAATGCGAGTCGGACTCGCGCACCGAGGGTTATGTACTCTAGAAGTAAAAATAAAACGATAATATTATATTAATTTGCTTATTTATCGTTAACTTTGTTTGTAGAGGTTTATTGTTAATATAAAAAAAACTATGCTAGTTAGAGCGTTGGTTTTATTTTTCCTGTAAAATATACATAAACTTCTATTGACCATAATTATTTTAGATTTTTCGATTGGTAAACTTCGGAGATAAGGGGGGGCGGGGGACGGTATTTTTTTCGACATTTTGGCCGATTACTCAAAAACTATTATATATAGAAATAAATAAAAAACTGTTTTAGAATGCACAAGCAAAGACCTTTCATATGATACCCCACTCGGTATAGTTATCTTACTTTGAAATTTCAAACTCTCGATTTTCCCCCTGTTTTAATTAAACTAAAAATAATTTTTGAATTTTTTTCCAATGTTCTTGGGCCACTATTATACACAACTATTCCAAATTTCATGTCGATAGCTTTAATAGTTACTTAAATAATCGACTGTAACAGACGGACAGACTGTTACTCGTACTGTATATATGACTTTTTTTAACATAAAATATTATTTTATTTTGCAATAACAAATATTGATGTCAATAATTAAGATAAAAACTATCCTATCTTTTAAGTTGGACCAAATTACAGATAGTTACGAAGTTTGATCAAAATCGGTTCAATAATTTTCGAGTTAATCGCGAACATATATCGTGACACGAGATTTATATATATTAAGATATAAATATAATGGCGGTATAATGGGTATAGGTACGGAACCCTCGACGCAAAGTTCGACTCGCACTTGACTGTTTTTTTTTAATTAAACAAGTATTTATTGCTTTTTATTGTAATTTTTCTAATGAGTTACCGTCCCAGCGATCTGTAGGTACTTGAGCATTCTTCCAACGAACAATAAAAAAATATCAATGGCCTACATACAAGACTGAAGCAACTTCCCTTAGAAAACAGTGAACGGGCGTAAATAGCCTTTGCGATGTGTAGAAACATAAGCTAGACGATCGTTTCATAAAGATAGCCTTAATTACTGTCCGTTGATGGCATTAGCGCATATTAACCAAGGTTTACGCGTAGGTAATGTTTATTTTATTTATTTGGTACTAAACACATTATACAAAGATGGCGGACAGAGAAATTATTACATAGCTCTCGAGATGTCTATCATTGAATATTTAGGATAGGTACATAAATATCTTCTTCTTCTTTAATATATATAAATTACGTGTCACGTTGTTTGTCCGCGATGGACTCCTAAACTACTTAACCGATTTTAATCAAACTTCGTAACTATCTGTAATTTGGTCCAACTTGAAAGATAGGATAGTTTTTTTTTTTTTGGATTAGGATAGTTTATTTGTTTTATTTATATAAATAAGTTGGCGGTGCGAAGTTCGCCGGGTCAGCTAGTGTAATATTAAATAATGCACTACTACCCGTCCGCTTCAAGTTGGCCGTCAACGACCGTTACAAAATGACGTCATACTGTACCACGAGTGTGACGGAAGTTTTTTTTGCTGGCAATGCTTTTCATGGCAATGACGTCTTGAATGTCGAAGGGCGTGATTTTCGATTGCTTTTCTCCTCTTCGAAGAAAGTCATTAATTAAAGTAATAAATAGTCTGCGATTTTGCTTTTTTACTCATCGTAGAAAACCACAACAATAGTAACCAAACAACAATAAATATAACTAATTAAAACTTAACAAAAAAATTTAAAACGTAACAATAACAAAAGTTTAAAAAGACACGGTACTGACAATCTCGAGCGGTACGTTGCTATCTGTACTAAGCGGGTCTTACTTGAGGCGCGGTGTGGGGAAGCGCGTCGCGAGGTAGCGGCCAACTTGAAGTGGACGTTTAGTACTTATGAAAATACACAAATACAGTACAGAATAGCTACCAAAAAAAATTTTTTTTTGGTACACAAATTTAATATAAGGTTTTGTTTTAATTCAGATTTTATTTAACTTCTTTCTATTTAAGTAATATTATTATTATAACAACGTTCATAATTTGAAACGCTTAAGAGCCGATCTTTCTTTTCCTTGTGTATTTTAATCTTAATTTCTTGTGCAATAAAGAATTGTCTATTCTATTCTATCATCCAAATTCCAAACCAAGGTAGGTACGTAACTAATAGACGGGATGACTGAACCTTTAAAACAATAAATAGCAGGCTCGCTCTATGACCTCAGGGTTTCAACACCAAACCGCAAAAATACGAAACTTTTCTCTGTTTTCTTAGAAAACAGTACCTAGGTGAATATAATGACAAAACTTTCAAATTTGTGACTTGTGGGCCATGAAATAAAACATACAATGACACGCAAAATAATTTTCTTGGCAGTGTTTTGACCCCTTCTTTTGGAATTTTTTGTGTTGGAATTCAACCTCATAAAGTAACTTTCACTTTATCACATTTTATATCTCGCGTATTTAATTCTATTATGTGTAAACCTCTTTTTACCCGAATACGGCAAAGCCACAAGGAAGGGTTATGATTTCTGCAGTCTATGTATGTATGTATGTATATATTTGTATGTAGTATAGTATGTGACTATTAACGAATGTTCCACCGTAGAAAATAAATTAGCCGATTTTGATGAATGTCAGTCAAAAAATAATTATTTTGTATAGGATTTTTTGTTGTACTAATGCGAAATATAAATAATTAAAATAAATTCATGAAATTATTTCATTGTTTTATACGTGTGGGTACCCATCTTCCAGCAGATTTGTAAAAAAAGGGGACAACGAACGGCCTAGTCCATTCCACACCCGTATTGATAACCTCGTCGAGACAAATATTCCCAGAATGTCCACAAAAAAATATAAGAGATACATTCCATGGCATGGGCAAAACGGTAGAAGCTTGCACCTTTTTCGACTTTAAAAAGGTTTGATGAACTTATGGAATTGATATTCTATCTGTTCAGGTTTGTACTTTGGTAAATATATCTATATATTATATATATATATATATATAAATTACGTGTCACGTTGTTTGTCCGCGATGGACTCCTAAACTACTGAACCGATTTTTATCAAACTTCGTAACTATCTGTAATTTGGTCCAACTTAAAAGATAGGATAGTTTTTTTGGATTGGGATAGTTTATTTGTTTTATTTATATAGATAAGTTAGCGGTACGAAGTTCGCTGGGTCAGCAAGTATTATATATAAAAGAAGTAGTGTTAGTTACACTATTTATAACTCAAGAACGGATGAACCGATTTGGCTGAAAATTGGTGTAGAGGTAGCTTAGAACCAGGAGACGGACATAGGATACTTTTTATCCCGTTCGACCGCATTTCCGTCAAGTCACTATAAAACGTGGTATAACAAAAACGCATCTGACATGGAATAACAAAACGCAAATGACAGTGGAATAACAAAACGTAAATGACAGCTAAACGTAATTCAGTCTTTGGTTAAGTATGGTAAAAAATTTGACAATTATAAAAAGTGTTATAATAAAGCATTACTGGTATTATAAATGCGAAAGTGTGTTTGTTTGTTGGTTTGTCCTTCAATCACGTCGCAACAGAACAGCGGATTGATGCGATTTTTTGCATGGGTATAGTAATGGATGTAGTAGTGGTTCCTCAGACCGGGAGAGCTACTTTTTATCTCAGATAATGAAAGAGTTCCGGCGGGATTTTTAAAAACTAATTCCATGCGGACGAAGTCGCGGGCATCAGCTAGTTACCTAATAAAATATTATTATGTTTGTTTTATCGATATGTACACGTAATTTATTATTCTACTGCTTTCGAAAATACCGTTCGTTATAATAAAACTGCGGTAGGTCGTCGGTACCACTACCTACCCTACAATTAATCTTAAACTGTATCGTCACTCATTAGTTATCATGTGACATCGCAGTCAAGGGTTATAATATCTTGTCATGAATAACAAGTGTAAATTAGAAAATCTTTTAGAAAATACCCTCGACATATTAAGAATCTACAGCCGGACTATGTGAGTTATTATACTCAACATCCTGTTGCTCAGTTTTCTGACCATTCTAATTAACACAAACATAGGTATTTGCTTTGAGGAGTTAGGTATCCCGCAGACTGCTTAGTGGTCTTGGAAGTAATTCGAAATAACAGGCAACAGCACTCCAAACAAATTAATCACGCCAGTCACAGTTTGTGAATCCCTTTCATCAAGTAAGAAATTAGCTGATGATCTTCAAAGGCCTGACTTTGCTCACGTTAAGTTCGTTTTTTCAAAGCCCTATTTTACCACCTTAGGGGTTGACTTTTCAAAGTTCCTTACTTAAGTGAATGGCTACGTTATATATAATAGCTATCTGCATGCCAAATTTCAGCTCGATCCGTCTAGTGGTTTGAGCTGTCTGTTGATAGATCAGTCAATCAGTCAGTCAGTCACCTTTTTCTTTTATATATTTAGATATATATCTAAGAACCATCTCGATCACATTAGCTTTCAAACAGAAAAAAACACTAACGAATGGTCGTTAGAGAGCAACGAGGAACAGGCAGATTGATATTTTTTAAGATTATCTTCTAGGTATAATCCGAGTGTGTAGTGATTTCAAAGACGTGATACTGATAACAGTCGTTTCTATAGTTTCTACTAAGCTCAATACGCTTGTCACCCCCTAATACCACACTTTCCACTCGCCGTGCGAACTTTCCCCAGACACGAGTAGGTATGACTAAGAAAATCAGCGAAGTAATGGTACTCTAATCTACCTAATCTAATCTTAACTATATAATTTAAATCTAAACATGTATAATCATGTAGAAAAATAAAATATAACCCCACAGGTTAGCTTTGGTAAGCTGAGGGTTTCCACTTGAGGGTATGTTTGAGTGAAACCGACGGAATCGACAAAATATTCGTTTGATTCGATGCCGCACTACGTTTCACCCTAAGGTGTTATTAACAGTTGTTGGAGCCATAAGGTCCCCCTTGCCGGAAATATCGTCGAATAGTTTGGGTAGCCCATCAAGTAAGCGACTATGCATCGTATGCCGCAATTTCAACAGGTGTAACGTCGTTTACACACCGACGCCAAAAACCGCGGTAGCGATACCCCGTTAATATCTATCTAACTAAACTTATAAAAAGACTTGTATTCTTTAATCTTATCTATCCTACACAATAAACGTGTCACTCATGTTGGAACTCTCTTGAACTGATGTAAAAGCTTGTTTTTTATAAATATTTTTTTTAATTTACACTTGTCTTATTCGTATGTATTTAAATAGGACAAACCTTGCAGAAGCACGATGATACCACTAAAGTTAAAAAGTTCCATTTGTCCTATGTTCACAAGATAACTTCGTTCGACAATCACGACGACTTTTCGTAACGGTGCACGATTATGGCGCGTTTAAAATTCACGGCGGTTGAAGACGGAATGAACGGCGGCTAGAGAAACGTGCGAACGCAGTAAACTTCGAACGTGAACTGGGGCGGTCTGCGCTCTGCGGACTTGCGGTCTGCGGAGTGCGGGCGGAGTGCAGTGTTGAACTGTTGACGGTTGCCGTTATGGCTGATTTACATAGGTATTAGGTTTAGTAGTTTAGTAAATCTCTACTTAAGCTTTAGTGACTTAATAGTTTAGTGGCCGTATACACGTACTATTTAGTAAAGCTCTTTAGTAGCCCAAGATGTCTAGGCCTCGGTCATGTCGCTTTATCTGAGAATCGTATTTAAATCAGATTTCGCGTTTCAATATCTGATTTCAAAACTATGTTATTATCAAAAATGCAAAAAATATTATTGACCGAGCGAAGCGAAGGTCTCTGAGTCTACTTGAGTGAATTTGCACTTGTCCGTCCGTCCGTCTGTCCGTCCGTCCGTCCGTCTGTCAGAGCCTTATAACTTCTGAATTACTGAACGTAATTACTTCAAATTTAGATATAATATGTAAACCTATGGCTTCCAGCCGAAAATGGCTTAAAAGTTATAAAATTCTTTATTTCAGGGGGGCTCGGATAGAAGCGAATGCGAAGTAAAATATTTTTTATAGCAATTCATAGGGTTGCTTTGTATCATTTTAAAGATAATTTGGAAAAGAGTACAAAAGTATTTTTTTCTTAAAAATTTACGTAATGGGAGGCTCTCAAAGTGGAGATTATATTTGACCTCAAAAGTCATGATCGCTTGAAAGGCAGTGCTTGAAACTTTTATAATTATTAGCGTTATATCATGTACTTGAACAACAAATAATAAAATTTCATAAATATAATGAGGAAACTAAATTATTTAATTTTTAATGAGCTGCAGTATTTTTATCAGAACTTCACAGTGATGTCAATAGATGGCGCTCTCATCTCATATTGCAAACGCAGCAGAAGTACTAATACATTAACATAGTAATCATATATTAAATATCAAACATCAATAAATATATTGAATGAATAAGTAATTATGGGAAACCGTTACCGCGAGGTCTCAGTTCGGGGCGAACCACTAGTTAAATATAATGTATGCACAAACTATAAACGGGTTTGATGCGAGCACGACGTTCTGCTAACTTATGCGGCTACTAAATAATTTACTAAATCGTGCCTGTCCAAACACGTTAAGTGATAAGCCGCGCCCACCTACTAAACCGAAAAATAAACCAAATTCTATTTTTCCTGTTTAGTGAGCTACTAAACTTGCGACTTGCTACTAAATTCGTCGTTTACACATACCAAATCACTTAATATTTACTAAACTACTAAACCCGTGTAAATCGGCCATTACGTGCCTAGTTTTGGTCCGGGAGCCGGTAACATTGAAAGCTCAGTCATGCGTGATGAATTTTTTTTTATGAGAATTGATAGTTAAAAATTAGACGCACAAAATAAGCTGGTATGCGTTACAGCGACAGGTGAGACGCCGGCGCATCGCGGCTTCCAGTTACTCGTGTGCTAGACTCTGCCTTCGTGGCCCTCATAGAGGTCACACCGCATTGCATGTCACTTGAGCTTGACGGCACCTATCGCATTACAGGTTGTAAATTGTGATACTATAGGTGCTGTCAAGTGACATTGTAATTTACAAACTGTTTGTTGTACAAATTATAGCAGCAGCGCAGCATGCGTCATTACTTTGCCCATTCGCGTGCTTTTCAGCAACATATAAAATCATTTAAGTATCACCCTTACTTTAAATATTAGATATCCTAGCAGATCATAGTAGTAGTATTAGAATCCTTTACTATTATAAATGGGAAAGTGAGTTTGTTTGTATGTTTGTTCCGCTTTCACGCCGTAACTACTGAACCGATTTTGCTGAAATTTGGCACAGACATAGATTATAGTCAGGAATAGCACATAGGCTACTTTTTATCCCGGAAAAGCAAACAGTTCCTGCGGGATAGCATCGCTATTTTTTACGCATTTGTCCTTCAAAATACGCCCAATGGAGTTTTAGATTGACGTGATTTTTTTGCACAGGTAAAGTTCAGGGCCTGAAAAATGACAAAAGCTACTTTTCATCCCGGGAAAAAACGGTTCCTGCGGGATATTAGTATACTACTTTTCACATATTTATCCTTCAATTATACACCAACGGAGTTACAGATTGACGTGGGTTTTTGGATATGCATAGTTGATGACTTGAAAAGTGACAAAGGCTACTTTTATCCCGGGAAAACAAACAATTCCCGCGGGATATTTGTATGCTACTTTTCATATATTTATCATTCAATTATGTGCCAAGGGAGTTACAGATTGACGTGATTTTTTGGATAGGCATAGTTGAGGGCCGGAAAAGTAACAACAGCTACTTTTTATCCCGGGAAAACAAACAGTTCCCGCGGGATATTCGAAATGCTACTTTTCACGTATTTATTCTTAAATTATGCGCAAATATGCATGCATGCATACATGTATGTATGTATGTATGTATGTATGTATGTATGTATGTATGTACGTATGCATGTTTGTATGTATGTATGCATGCATGTATGTATGTATGTGTGTATGTATGTTTGTATCCTCCTGTTACTAACTTTAACTACATTAACTATATCCTATGCTACTTATCCCACTAATATTATTAATGTGAAAGTTTGTGAGGATGGATTGGATTGGATGGATAGATGTACTTAGCATACGGATGGATGGACGGGATGTACGGATGCATGGGATGGGATAGGGATTTAAAAAACTAAATCCACGCGGACGAAGTCGCGGGTATCAGCTAGTAATTAATAAATAATAGTAGGTAGATTTAGAATAGAATCTTAAATAGAATGAACTTTTTTACAAGTGCTTTTGAATCGTCGATGAGTCCATACATTACTTTTAAGATAGGTAGACGCTTCGCACACCAATCCTACCTAAATCTTTGCGTATAATCAGTGCCGTCTTTAAGGCAGGGCCCGCAGGGCCCTGGCCCGAGGCCCCGAGGTAGGCAGGGGCCCCACAATTCTGAAAATTTTCGATATACAACAACAAATTTTAGTTATAGACTTGGTATGCAGTGGCTCGCTAACCAATGCTGTTATAGGCTATGATGTCACGGATGACGTCACTTTCATATATTTGTATATGAATAAATATAAGTATTGTTCTTTGTATAGATTATAATATATGGTTTTCATTCAATTTTATTTAAATTAGAATTGGTGGGGTATTAGTTTTTTAGATTCAAAAAATTTATTTATTGAACTCTCATATGTGGGGTGTTAAGAGACGGGGTTACGATTTAGCCTATTGCGTTATTGTAAACTGAAAAATGATAAAGTTAAAATTTAAGGATTTTCCATCCCTTACATAGGCCCCAGCCAGTACCTTGGCCCATAGCCTCGTTGATCCTAAAGACGGCACTGCGTATAATATAATTTGTAAGAACCATCATAGCATCATAATATTACAACGCTGATTCAGAATCAAATATGAACTTATTTTCATAAAAATCCGAGTTACAGTTACTGTTGCTATTGAGAGCATCTTTGGGAATCATTGCAGGAATAGATTGTCTTTCCAATGCTCCTGCAAACCTGAGAGTTCTCCATGACATTCTGAAAGGTTTGTGAAGTCTGCGGGAATCAGGTAAAACCATTCGTTACCAACCAGTTTACCAATATTAACACGGGTAAATTTTTAAGCTATTGCATAGCTTTTATCGCGGGCTTTGAGCGCGGCGACCGAATCAAGAAATTGCGTAACGAAAATAAACCTAACACCGTCGTTTCAGTTCGGCAGACTTCGGTACGGTGTTTATGTGCGTGTGACTAGAAAATGCTATGCAATAGCTTTACCGCGGCAGTCCCTGAGTGCCACACGTATTTTTTACCTGTGAATATTTAGTGAGCACTTATCTACCTACTTATTAAATCAAAAACAGTTTTATTTCGATGCAGTATTTATGTATTGAATATTTTACTTGGAATATGTACCTACTAGCGGGGCCTAAAACATTATTGGTGAGCGTTGAAATTGAAACCATATCGTAAAAAAAAAGGTAAGTAGGAATTACCTACTAAAAATTCCAACATTCGCTCTATCGTACGTGAAGTGGGCGATAGGTTGTCACTTATTAGTTTCAATAATGGACCCTCAAAGGAGCGTGACAGTTAATCTCATATGGTGCGACGGTGACCCAATTCTGTTGAGCCATATGTCGTGAACTCTATTGTGGAACAATACTAACCATATTAGAATGTGGCATGTGAAATGGATATAGTCACCTTAGGCGACTAATGCGACTTTCAGCGGATTGGAATGCGAGAACCACTTTCCATTATCCTTTCTTAGATGACTTTACTGAGTGGTAGGTATTCCTGTTAACGTTTTTATTATAGAAACCTTCGGGTGACTGCCTATCTTCATAATAATAATGACGTGGCCAGGACCTTTCACATATGCTTTCACGTATGCTTTCCACATGAAGGTTTGTTAGCAAACCTTACGTTAATTATGTAGGTACACTTTATTATTTACTTAGATCATTTTGTACATAATTATCTATGTTTGTGTAGCAAACTAGTCGACCCATCCAGGATTGCACGGCTAGGGTTGATATTTCCCAAAAATTATAGGACCTACAGTATATTATATACCTACTGAACGCGAGTGATCTGCATAAAGCTATACCAGCTTGTAGTAGTACTATTATATATTCTGTGCTTGTAGTAACCGTTGAACCAACTATTCAAAACTTTTCTGTGATCGAAGATTCAAAATCTTTCTCTTCTCGTTCGTTCTCTATCAATGATATTATATTATATTTTATACTAGTGGACCCGCCCCGGCTTGACACGGGTAAGCTATAAAACAAACGCAACGATATAAAATCTGTAGCCTGGAGTTCAGTATTATAGTATTTATGTGGCCTACCTACAATATCAATTATTAAATTATCCATAGTCTCTAAATGCCGTCAGTTTAGATGAACAGTACCCAGCAGCATCAGGATTGAGGAGCTGGGACCGTTTTTACGGCAACACTATTACGCCGATATATACCTACCTATTAGCACAGAATATAATATAATAGTACCTATTAGTCTATAGGTACCAAACCTATAGATAGTTAATACACACATCAAAAGTGTCTAGGGATCAACATATATTTTTGCAATAACTTTTCTCCTGATTGATATTAATTAAAATTTTCTTTAAGGATTCATCAAATAAAGTGTTTTCGTTTGTCACAGTAACGATAAACCAAGTCACCTTTGCATTAATAAAGAAATTTGCCATTTTCCTAATAAAGGGATTTTTGACATTTGGACCACTAACATTAAAGTTCGAAAAAAAGACTGAAATAACAGTTTTCTTTAAAATTTTATAGGGTAACTTAAACAATTAATAATCCGTGTTTCTACCGCGAACACTAACAACACAAGAACATCGGTTTGGCATACTCAAAATGAGTTCATCCAAATCACGCTGTGGAATGGCCGCCCATGTTCGTTGCAACAACAAAAAAAGGTCTTCTTGCCACTGGATACCCTCCATATTCGGCAGAGCTCTTCTCTGTAGCATATCCCATGCATGCTCAATCGGGTTCAAGTCTGGCGACTGAGCAGGCCAGGGCAGGACATTGATGTTAGCTGCGGCGAGAGTCTGTCTTACAACTCTTGCGGTGTGCGGTCGTGCATTATCATGCATTAACTGAAATAAGGGACCGATTTGCACTTGTAGAGGAACGATGACGTCTGATACAATCGTCTCAGCATAAATTTGAGCGTTGAGGTTGCCTCTGATCCAAATCAACTCAGTTCTTCCGCCGATCCAAATACCCGCCCATACCATGATGGTTCCACCACTATAAGGATGGACTTCCTGGCAGGATTTTAATCGCTGTTGGCGTCCAGGGGTTCTCCAGTGTCGTATACGTCTTGTATCCGGTCTCATACCAAAACGAGACTCATCAGAAAAGCACACGAAACGCCATTGTTCTTCTGCCCAATTTCTGTGTTCAAGAGCCCATTGATATCGAATCCTACGATTGTGCATTGCTATAGGTGGTACCCGTAGCGGTCTTCGGGAATGAAGGTTCACTTCATGCAAGCGGTTTCTGACTGTTTGGTCGCTAATTAAGTTCCCTGAAGAGTGATGAAGCCTCACGGCTAACATCATGGCGGTTATTGTTGGAGCTCTTCGAGTTAAGATTTGAATGTATCGGTCTTGTCTCCGTGTGGTGCAGCGATACCGTCCTCCATGGCGCTCAGCCACGGTACCAGTGCTTCGGTAACGTGTCCAAAGTCGACTGATAACACTCTGACTTGTATTCAGAGCTAAAGCCACAGTACGTTGCCGGGAACCAGCTTCTATCATTCCCACGGCTCTGAGCATTTCTTCCCTGCTTAAATGACGTTGCCGCTCCATAATAACGTTGGTTTTAATCAGTAGTAGGGAAACAGTAGCACTAATAATGTCTTCAATGCGTTGTATGTTTTTATAGGGAAAATATTGACAGCTGATTTTCATCTTTTACTCGAATTTGATTGACAGTTCCTGATTCAAATTATGAAATGCACCAAAAAGGATCCATATAAATTTATAAAATCATAAATTTATTACAAAGCCACATCTCAATCTCAAGAAATCCGCATAAAAATGCTTGATCCCTAGACACTTTTGATGTGTGTATTTAAATTCACAATCGACAAATTCCTCAATATCCACTAATCTGTCACAGATTCTGTTCTGTGTGCAGTATCCAGCAGCACCAGGATTGAGGAACTGGAGTTCAATGGTGTAGTCTATTTGTAAATGGCCAAGACCCTCATATATTGTATGGTTTGCGATTGAATTGCTGCTATCTGGGAAGAGTTCCTTCCTCTATCTCTCATATTATTTATCAGATCTTGACCAAAATCGGGAAAACATATTTTAACATATCAAATAAAAAAAGAATTATTAAAATCGGTTAAGATGTAAGATGGAGTAAAATAGACAAAAACTTTCGTCCCCTATCCCGGCGGAACCTTAATGTGTATCAGGATTAAAACAGTTGCCCTGTGTGTTGACCCGGAGTATCAGCTAGCACTACACTAAATTTCATTCAAATCCGTTCAGTGCGCAAAGACAGACAGACAGACAGACAAAAGATAAAATAAAAATTGTTTTGGGGTCGGACACAATTTTTAAAAATAGTCTGACTTATTTTTTAAAAAAAGTACAAACTTCACACCAAAAAAGTTCAAATGCTTGGAATTATCAGCGACAACATCCTATTATTTTTTACGAATAAAATAGCCAGACCGCTATTCTATTTCATAGATCGAGAAGTTATTTTATTTTATGCTTATGTTACTTTTATGTTATGATTAATTACATAAAAATCCAGTCAAAGTCACCCGCTGGCACGGTCCGGTTGAGTGCGACGCGTAAAACAAGTCAGGGTGAGCGGGGAGTGCGAGAGAGAGAGAGCGGTACTCGATTTTTTGAAATAATAGTTTATCAATGCGTCGCCTTAATTAATGTACAGAATTCGTCCATAATTACAGTTTTATAATGAGTTTGTAAAAATATGTAAGTACACTGCGAGCACTCCTCAGTGCTCTCACTTGGCTCTCACTGATGAAAAATTCGTTCCGTTTTATTGCCAGTAGGTACACTGCCGCAGTACCCTAGGGAAATATAATATGACGTCATAAATCGCCGCCATAATATTTTTGTTACTGTGAGCACTGGCGCTTACGAGCTACGGTGCTCTCAGATCTTTGATCACGTGGTCAAAAAACTTAACAGCGCCTAGACATTAAAAAAAATGGGGATGACAATATTTATATATATAGTACAGTTTTATACAGTAACCAGTACTTATAGCAAACTATAAAAAGGAACCAGTATTACTGGATTGACGTCACACCTTACAGTGGTCTAGTGTATAAAGGAACACAGCTCTATATATAGATTTAAACAAAGAGGGTTATAGTCTGAAGAAAGAGTGTGGCCAAAGAGTGAATTAACGCTACGGTTTTTACGTGGCAACCTACACAAGCCACTTGAAAACTGTCAAACTCAGCAGCGCGTCTATTCTCTAAAAATGACATGTCGCATACGGCACGATTTTATAAGGGCATAGTACTCTATACTTGATTGCATTGTATATTAACTGTTAATATTGTCAGTAAACAAAATATTAACAATTCCTGTTTAGTAATACCTACAATAGCGCGCCTGTTACATTTTGATCCTTTTATCCATTTCTTTTAGTTTTTGATTGAATGTAGACAGAATTCTTTCTGTCTACATTCAATCAAAAACTACCAGCTCCTAATTATAGTAACAATAAGGTAATATGTATTATTGTATCAGGTATTATGATCAATACATATTATAATCAGAATTCCCCGCCGCGTTTGTCTGTCTGTTTGCGATTAAACTCAAAAACTACTAGACGGATTCAGAATATTATCAGTTATTTAATCAAGATCTAATTTTGAATTTAAACACATTTTGCGATGTTAAAGTAGAATCAATAATTCAGTAGACTGAATTGACATTTACAGTGTTGTCAGTTTCTGATGAAAAAAAAATAGTGTTGTGACAAAAAGATCCACATCAATCACTTACTCATTACGTCGTGTACCAAATACTTATTTTTTTATTTACTAAGAAAATTCCCAAATTGTGTTTATTATAATTGATACAAAAATATTTTGAATAGCAATTAATATCTTATGGAAAATCTGATCTCGTCTTTGTCGGCCTATACTGAGGAGATAAAACAACTTTTAGTACTAAAAATAGATCTTAAATATTTCTATTCATGCTTTCTATTATTACAGCTTTAAAAAGGTGACCTTTATTAATATTTCTATTACATATTATGTGATCTCATGAGATTTATAAAATGAAATGTAAAAGTACAGTACTATAGCTATCACTACCTACTGTACTAGAACATCACTATTACAATATATATGGCAATATTATTTTACAAAGTGACATTAGCAACTGTCATTTCAGTCTACTGAATTATTGATTCTACTTTAGATATGAGCAATCATAAAAATACAACAAAAACCCTATACCTGACATAGCAGCTACTATGATATTACGATGCATGCCGCATTTATGGAGCTATTGTTTGCAGGAAGGGCGGTATCTAGTAACGAACATCTTAAATCTATGACTTTGACATTGATCCAGTGATTTGATGCCGAAGTTACGGAATCGAGCTGGCTTTTGTATTGCCCGCCTAACAAAAAAGGTAAATAAGCACAACAGCGCCCTCCAATTCCAGGCACATAGTTATTGTGAACAAACTACACTATTAGAAATAGTAAATCATTGTTCTCTCCCTTTTCTCTTCTTAGATCTTGTGGTTCTCTCCTTTGGTCTGTTTATTGTAGTTTGTGGTTCTCTCTGCGCCTTTGAGTATAGGATCAGAAAAACTATGGACTATGGCTCAAACGCTTGACGCGCGGAGCCACTAAACAAACGAAGAAGAATATTATATACTCAAAGCTCTGCGCTGCGCAGCTTTATATACATACCCATCTATGTTCCGTGAACGAATCCACAGAAAGTGTCGCGCGGAGCCACTAAAAAGAAGAAGAAGAAGAGACGTAGTCGTAATTCCTAGTTCCATGACAGAAACATTTAAATCTTTTTCCTTTTCTGACTCAAGTACTGTTTCTTTAAGGTATAACTCATCTGATCGTTACTTTGAGTAATCTTTAGCCATTTTTATTCAAAATACGTTACATACCTAAAAATTAGTTAATTCCTAATTCCATGGGTTAAAAAGTTGAATCTGTTATCTGTGAATCTGTGATGGTCTATTGTTTGTGGTCAAGTTATAGAGTTTGACATATTGTTTCTCTATGGTTTTAATAACACGAAAATAAAAAACAACCACAACCCTGTAACAACTTAAGAAGATTTGCGGTAATAAAAATTAAAAACATATTCAAAGTTCGAAGGAGTGTCATTTTTCAAAACATTTTCTTTTAAATACAGAAATAATTATTTCACTACAGAAATTTATAATTTCTAGATATTTAACTAAGAAAATGAACAGTGTCTCATTACCCGAAGACTGCGCGAAGCAGTGGGAAATAATGTTGTTGTTATTATCCTCGGAAGAAAAGAAAATCGATCGAACAACTGAAGATGAAATTGACACGATGAATTATTTCTTCAACAACACAGGAGTCCGGTTGGTACCAAAACAGCTAAATTACTAATACCTACTCTTCCAGGGGTTTTTTATACCTAGTACTGAAATGTTCAAGAACATTAAGTCTGATAATCTAAATCTCTGTTATTTTCAGAAAAATTTTACTTCATTGGCTGCAACAAATGCAAAAAACATATTGTAGAAAAACAAGTGAATTAGACACTGCCTTAAAGTGTGATGAAATTTCTTTACTTTGGAGACAAAGAGGCAATGATAAGTTTCGGGCCAACTTAGTTGAAGAAAGTTACAAATGCTATACAAACAGTGTACTGTACGCAAAGCATAACAGCCTCATGTATTCTCTTGCTCTAGCAAACAGATCAGCTGCACTGTTACGGTTGAAGAAGTTTCAGGTAAAATATAATTTTTAAATTTATTTTATTTACTAGATGATGCCTGTGACACCGTCCACGTGGATTAAGGTTTTTGATACCCATGGGAACTCTTTAATTTTCTGGGATAAAATGTAGCCCATGTGTTAATCCTGGGTATGAGCTATCTCCATCCTAATATCAGCCAAATTGGTTCATTCGTTGTGGTGTGAAAGAGTAACAGTGTTGTGGTGTGAGGATGGATGTATGTTACATCCATCCTCACAAACTTTTCATTTATAATATTAGTAGTTCTGGGATAAAATGTAGCTTATGTGTTAATCCTGGGTATGAGCTCTCTCCATTTCAAATTTCAGCCAAATGGGATTATTCATTGTGGTGTGAAAGATTAACAAACATCCATCCATCCATACATCCATCCTCACAAACTTTCGCATTTATAATATTTAGGATTCATTTGGAAACACTTGCAATATCAATTCATAGTTATCTTAGATCTAATACTTAGGCCTCCAGATTGGGCATTTGGCGGTTCAAGGCCAGGTGTTAATTACAAAATTTTCCAGGAATGCTTGTCAGATGTTGCACTGGCCATAGACCATGGGTATCCACTAGAGCAGCAGCACAAATTGCATCTTCGCCAAGCAGATTGCCACATTGAGTTACATCAACGAGCAGAAGCCCGCGCATCACTTGATGCAGCTATTCAACATGCCAATTCTCTCAAACTGTCAGCCACTAATGCTTGTGAGTTCACTATTACATGTTCCATTATAGTTTGCTGTATACCTACAGACTTGTATAAGTACTTGAGGACTTTTACAAACAAGTTGTGTTTGCTATTTATAGACTTACAACGTTTTCCCGCTGCTTCGCTCACGTTACGTTCAATTTTTTAAACCCCTATTCAACACCTAAAAGGGTAAACCAAATAATTTTCAAAAATCTTTTCTTAGCGGTTGCCTGCGTCGTAATAGATATCAGTATATCAAATTTCAGCCTCCTGATCGGTCCAGTGGTTTGAGCTGTGTGTTGATAGATCAGTCAGTCAGTCACCTTTTCCTTTTATATATTTACTTATTTAGATTGTTCTTGGTGTTTGTGATGTAAATTCCAGACATATATAAATTATAATACCCATTTCTGATAACCTCACAGCTATTCACTAGCACAGACTGATCTGCATTAGATGCTTCTGTTCATTTTATGCTACATAAAAGTTTCATCTGTATGTAAAACTAAGCTGTACCCACAGATACATCCTTGTTTTAATTAAGTCGTTGAAAGAAGAAAGATTTTTCATCGAAGAGAAAACTTTTTAATCTTTGCATACTTCCTGCCCTGACTTACGGATGCCAAACATGGGCGCTGTCACAGAACACCCTAAATAAAATTAGAACCTGCCAAAGAAGTATGGAACGCAGCATGTTGGGCTTCACTAGGCGGAATAGGAGGAGATGCAAGGACTTAAGAAGAATAACAAAACTCGAAAATGCAGTTCTTCTATCAAAAAAACTTAAGTGGAGATGGACAGGACACATGATCCGAGAAAAAGCAGAGAAGTGGACTAGACTTTTGACAGAATGGGAAATTAGAGACAGCTTGAAACGAAAAAGAGGTAGACAAAGGAAGCGCTGGGACGATGACATTAAGCAGACGGCTGGGACACTATGGTTACGAATAGCCTAAAACCGAAACACCTGGAGGAGGCCTACGCGTCACAGGACGCCCTGATTGCGGACAAAATTTAATGTAGTTTGATCAGCAATAAAGGCTTTATTTTTATTTATTTATTTAAAGTACAATATTAAAATCTATTTCAGTGGAATTTGAACGTCATATCAAAATACTGGAAAAAAAACTGGAACTAGTTAAAGAAGAAGGCTGCATAATTGAGTCAGTGATTCTGCCGGACTGTCACCTGGGCCCAAATCCAAACTTCAGTGCAGCTTCCAATGCCATCGAACTAAGGTCATTTTTAATTCAAATTTACTGTCAGATATTATGATTTTGAAGCAGTGATTAGGTTAGGACTGCGGTCTCCTATCCGGGGGGGTTGCAAGTTCTATCCCGTGCACGCACCTCTGACTTGTCAGAGTTAAGAGTGTTTAAGCAATTAAATATCACATGCTTCAATGGTGAAGGAAAACATTGTGAGGAAGCCTGCACACCTGAGAGTTCACCACAATGTTCTCAAAGATGTTTGAATTCTACCAATTCGCATTGGGCCAGTGTGATAGACTGTGGCCTACAACCCTTCTCTGAGAAGAGACTTGCGCTCAGTAGTGAGACGTGTTGCTCATGATGATGATTATGATTTATTCCAATCCAAAGGGCACAGGGCAAGTTTGTCAGTAGACTAATGACGACTTGTCTCCTTCTTCTTCTTTGTCAACCAATAGACGTCCACGCTGGACAAAGGTCTCTTGCATGGATTTCCACAGGCCTCAGTTTTGCGCTGGCTGAATCCAGCGGCTCCCTGCGACTTGTTTGATATCGTCGGTCCACCTAGTGGTTGGCCTGTCAGCACTACGCTTTCCAGTGCGTGGTCGCCACTCCAGCACCTTGGGACCCAAACGACTATCAGCCCTTCGAACTATGTGCCCCGCCAATTTCCACTTCAGTTTCGCGACTTACTGAGCTGTTGGTGACTGGTTCTCCTACGGATCTCCTTATTTCTAATTTGATCTCGCAGGGATGGAGGGGGAGGGAATGTCCCTGCAAGAGGCTTACTAGTATGTCCAGACTTATACTTTACCAGACTATAGAATACACAAAGAGACTTGAACAGTAACTTGAAAGAAAATCCTTTTGTGGATGTTCCAGACTTTTGTATTTTATTACCAGCTTTTATTTAACTTGCAAAGTATATATGTATGTACGTTTAGGTTAAATCTTACAAGATGAATTAGAACCACTTCCTGGTTTCTGATTGAGCTGAAGTTTTGCATGTACATATATGTAAATCGGATGACAATGCAATATAATTGTAACATGGAGCTGATCTGATGATGGAGTTGGAAGATACTACAGAAACTCTAGCTAGGAAGCTCTAATAAAACGACGTAGCCCCATCGAATTTGGGCTCGTTTGATTCATCTTGTCAAGTACTCTGGTCTTAGATGATATCCAGGGCCTGATGATGTAGCCAGCTACTTAAAGGTTGTTTTTTAAAAATAAAATTTTTAATTTACAATTGTATAATGTATGTAATTTAATAATGTTTACTGAACTTTGCACACCATTGTACAACCATTTCTGGTGAAACTTTTTATTAACCGGCTAGCGATGTGACTATTTACGAATGTTCCACCGTAGCAAATAAACTACAAAGCTGATTTTGATGAATGAGGTGTCAATTGAATCGATCCAATTTTCCCTACAGGTATAGTTCTTGCAATTCACGAGGGCGACTGACTTATGGTTGTGTGTGTGTCGTATCTGTATAAGTGTGAGCGAGCGCAATGCTCGCGCCTGCCCGCTCCCACCTAGGCTTTGACAGGCACGCACACTTATGCTATGTGCATGTACACGAAGTAACCACAAGTAAAGCTCACTCTGCAAAAACTGTAACAGCTATTAAACTTTTATACTTGTTTTTATTTTTGTTGTTTGTACACGCACATATGCAAATAAAGAATTGAATGGAATTAAACAGACGCAACGACACGGTGGGCAGGCATGTGGTGGTGACGGCGAGCACGCGGCGCGGCGACGTGCTGTTCTCCGAGGAGCCTTACGCGTGGGTGGTGCTGCCCTCTGAGCAGGCGGTGTGCGAGATGTGCTGCGCGGGAGACGTCAACCCCGTACCGTGAGTTACACGTGGTGTTCGTGACTATCGCGCACACATACACACACACACACACACACATACACACCGACACACACACCTCATATAAACACCACAATCAAATCCGTCCATTTATTTTGAGTGGTATGCAGTAAAACTTACACTACACCTTTTTCTTTTAAATGAAGTTGTAATGTATAATCTATTTTTCTGCATCATCATCATCGTCATCATCACCAATTACTGAGCGCAAGTCTCCTTTGAGAGAAGGGTTATCCAATATCCGTAGCTCCATATACTCTTCATACTTAAACTTCGTTTTAGAAAGAGAGACATAAAGATTATAGATACAGTCGCAGCAAATAGCCTATAATTTATTTGTTTTTGGACCGATTTATTTTCTGTTACAAATGAAGGGTACAGGAGAAAAAAGGCTCATCGACATTTTTTATTTTTTACAAAATCAAACAAAGATTCAAAGATAAATTTTGAATAGGCCATCCATATGACATATTCAAAAGAACCATTTCTTGATAAATCGGCTTGTTAAAAAAAATCACAGATCAAAAACAGGGCAATAAAGTATTAAACCTTTTAATGGTCATTTCTTATAATTATCCTAATTATCGATGAGCCCCTTTTTTCCTGTGCCCTTCAAATGCTATTCTCACATGTTACATTTTCGATTATAGTTATAATGAATGTCAACATTTCAGCCCCTTTTTTCATGTACCCTTCAAATGCTATTCTTACATGTTACATTTTCGATTATAGTTAATGAATGTCAACATTTCAGCTCCTTTTTTCCTGTACCCTTCAAATGCTATTCTTACGTGTTACATTTTCGATTATAGTTAATGAATGTCAACATTTCGGCAAGAGTCAAGTACTCGATCTCGCTCGCTCTGTCGCCGGCAGGTGCGGCACCTGCTCGCGCAGCGTCTACTGCGGGGAGCGTTGCCGCGCTCGCGCCGCTGTCGCCTTCCACCGCTGGGAATGCGCCGCGGCGCAGTTTGCCCTGTTTCCCACCATAGGCATCGCCCATCTAGCTTTAAGGTAAGCCTTCAAGAAGTCTTGTCTTAAGGTTAGTCGTGGTATCGTAGTAGGTTTTGTAGATTATTAATTATAGTATTACTAGCTAACTGGGCGAACTTTGTACCGCCAACTTATCTATATAAATAAAACAAATAAACTACTACTAAAACTAAAACTATCTTATCTTTCAAGTTGGACCAAATTACAGATAGTTACGAAGTTACAGATATAAGATTTATTCATATTTTTCTTTTTCTTTATCAACCGATACACGTCCACTGCTGGATAAAGGTCTCTTGCATGAACTTTCACAGGCCAGGGTCTTGCGGCGCCTGTATCGCGTGGCTCCCTGCAACTTTGATGTCGTCGGTCCACCTAGTGGGGGGTCTGCCAAAACTGCTTCAACAATTCCCGGTGTGGGGTCGCCACTCCCGTACCTTGGGACCCCAACGATTATCAGCTCTTGATTTATATGCCCGCCCATTTCCACTTCTTATTCAATTTGATATTGATTGATTCAATTTATTAATGACAAAGTTTCATGGAAGAAATCGGCTTGGCATCCAGCTTCCCATCAGATACTTATTACAACATAATAACATTGTAAAGTTATGTTTTGAAAAGAGCAACTGCTGAGTTTCTTGCCGGCTCTTTTTACCAGAATCCGCTTTCCGAACCGATGGTAATGTCTGACGTGTCATAAGAGTCACAGGTTGGCCTACGTGAAATAAATAATTTTGAATCTTTAGGTTAGTATGCTCCAACCTCCTCAATCCTCATGCTTTCCATCATGCGTAGTCAAGCGCAAGCCTCTCGCAATAAAATGTTTCCTATTTTGTAGGGTTTTACTTATAAGTGCGCACAACGGCTTCCCCGCACCGCCGCGGCGACTCCCCGCGGTCGCGACAGCGGCCGAACTGTTCCGGAGCTACTCGCGAGTTGACAACATACAGATATACAAACAAGATACGCCCGCCTTCTACAGAATGTTCAATTTGGTTACCAACTTTGACAAGATGAACAATACAGACTATGTGCAGTACGCGTTGGTGAGTAGCTGATCTCTTTATTTCGCGAAAAAATATTATTAAATCTTACTATTAAAATAATATAAATTAACCAATACTCAACAACTAACACGGAAATTTCCTTTGACTTTTCGGAGCTATGTGCGCTTAAGCAATTAAACATCACATGCTTCAACGGTGAAGGAAAACATCGTGAGGAAACCTGCACGCCTGAGTGTTCTCCATAATGTTCGCAAAATAAAGGTTTGTGACAACTGCCAATTTGCATTAAGCCAGCCTGGTCGATTATACCTTTCTCTGAGAAGAGACCTGCGCTTAGTAGTGAGCCGCTGATGTGTTGCTGATGTGTTGATAAAACAATAAACAAACAATCAGGAACGATTGACGTCACACGATTCCGTTTTTTTTCTTTGTCAACTGATAGACGCCCACTGTTGAACGAAGGTCTTTTCCACATGTCTTGGTTTTGCGCCGCCTGCATCCGGCGGCTCCCTGCCACTCGTTTGGATATGTCGTTCCACCTAGTAGGTCTGCCAATACTTGCGGGGTCGCCACCCCAACACTTTGGCTGGGTTCGAACTATGTGCCCACTTCAGTTTCGCGACTCTCTGAGCTACGCTAATACGATGCCTAGGCACGATGATCGTTTTAAAATACTGTTGGATGATGTCCGGAAGTATGTACTATTTCGAAAATTTACTTCAGCAAAGAAAAAGAAAGGTTTGGTATTGATTTGGAAAAATTGCCATTTCAATTTTAACTTTGAAATTCACGCAAATGAGCTCGCTGGTGTCATGGCGTCGTTCGTGACGTCATCTCTAAGTTTTTCCACTGTAGTTTGTCAAAGTTTGAACATAAATGTGATGTTTCGCTGTGAGCGGTGTTCAATCAAATATGGCGGATTGCTGTACTTTATAGTTTTATTTTGTCAAAATAAATTTCTATTTCACTCACAATAGAAAAATAAATACGTTTTTTACAATCCACGAATCCTATTTCATTAATTAAATCGACAATGTCGTTGTTTGTGACCGTGTGACTCATCCGTCATCGCGCCCGTCGCGTGTAACTGTGCAGACGGCGACCATGCTGACCCTGTACCTGGAGAGCTACACGTCGTTCTTCGAGTGGCTGCCGAGCAAGTTGCCGTGCAAGCTTGCGGACGCGGAGCTGCGGCTGTTCGCTGCGGCGGTCGTGTTGCGCGGCCTCGGGCAGCTCGTGTGCAACGGACACGCGACCCTCAGCCTTTGTACAGTGGAGGAAGACGACGGCAGAAACGGTGAGGGAATAGGGACAAACCCGCCACCTCCCATCCCATGACCCCTCAGACCTCGCGGTTATATGGGACGAAACACTGGGAGGGCGCCCGGTACTTGCTCTTGGCGTGTTGCCCGGTGCGCCTTCTTGACTCCCTACAAGTTCTTTTTCTCTACTCCTTTGTCCCTTTTGTCACTCTGCCCCTTCTGGGGCTAGACGTCACTACACAGGCTTGACTCGCGTCGTCGCTCTGTGGCTCCTTGACGGACGGACGAACGGTGAGGGAATAACATGAATCCATCTTCTTTTCTTCTTCGTCCGCTGCTGGACAAAGGTCTCTTGCATGAACTTCCGCAGGGTACCGTCTTGCGCCGCCTGAATCCAGCGGCTCCCTGCGACTCGTTATATGTCGTCGGTCCCAACCTCCTTGAGAACTTGGGAACCCAACGACCATCAGCTCTTCGAACTATGTCCATATCCATATATGAATCCATCATTGTCAAAAATTAAGTTGATTGTTGCGGCGTGATTGAAGGACAAACTAACACATTGTTGCTTTTATAATATTAGTAAGGGTTATGTTATATCCGATATATATACACAGGACGCACAGTGAGCGAAAGAGAAGTCCGTCGTGCGACCGCCATTTATCCTTCCGCTGCTATGATGAACCATTCCTGCGACCCTAACATCATCAACACGTGAGTACATTACTACCACTCTTATGAACTAAGTAAGGGTACCTACCCTGAGGGACTGAGAGCCCTGGCCGATCAGACCTTCGTAATTTTATGAAAGCTGAAAGTTTTTCTACATATTCTCTTATAAGGTTAGCGATCCCCGACTATGAAGTTTGGATCATGGTGGCTTTGGGGGAGATATATTGTAACAAAGTTTTATACACCTCTGCTTTGACACATGGATTTTTACGGGATAAAAAGTATCCTATGTGTTAATCCAGGGTGTAATCTTTTTAATATATATGAGCAATTGCTGAGCCTATAGACGCCTCCTCCGAAATAGACGCTTGTACTTGTGAACACAATCGATTCCGTCGAAACTAGCAACCCTAAAAGTTCTAATTTAAGGTGGAAGGCACAGTTCTGCCCGCGAAATCAAATTTAATTTGGTTTTTCGCAATTTGTAAACTAATACGACAAAGTAGGCTTATGGCATTCTAATTGCGACAATGGCAGTATCATCTTCACAGGTTTATATAAAAATCTTTACTTGAAAGTGTCCAGTTTAAGAAATTAATCAAAATATCGACTAATTTGTGAGTAACTCACGTCCAACTCAGTATTTTGATTAATTTCTTAAACTGGTCACTTTCAAGTAAAGATTTTTATGTAAACCTGTGAAGATGATAATTCTACTGGCGTAATTAGAATGCCATTAGCCTAGTTTGTCGTATTAGTTTACAAATTGCGAAAAACCAAATTAAATTTGAATTTCGCGGGCAGACTCGTATAATCATTCTTAACGCGATCTGTCAACCATAGACAAAGCTTTAGGGTCACGTTCAAATTAGTATTTTAGGGTTGCTGGTTTCGACGGAATCGATTGTGTCCACAGGTACAAGCGTCCATAGGTACAGCACTTGCCCCTAATATAATTTCTAAAACCGCTCATAATGCCCATTCGCATGCAGGTTCTACAACAACCGGCTGATAATCCGTTGTTCGCGTGAGCTGGCGGCGGGCTGCGAGGTGCTCAACTGCTACGGGCCGCACCGCGCGCGCGAGCCGACCGCGCAGCGCCGCTCGCAGCTGCGCGCGCAGTACATGTTCACGTGCGCCTGCGCCGCGTGCCGCGACACTGACAGGAAGGACTTTGTGGTGAGGCACCGCTGCGTGCTTGATGTGCCACGACACAACAATTTGATCCGCCAAAAGGAGCTTGGGCATTTTGGTCCAATTCCTAAAATTCCTCTACAGTGTTCAAACCTACTTTCTATCTGCCCGTCTCAACATGAATTGAATTGTAGTACGAACTACAGTAGTACTTTTTTTGGAACTATAATATATTTCCACAATGGCCACGCAAGGTTCACAGCGGGTGTTGTGTGCGCAGTTGTTATTCAGCGCGTACGCGTGCCAGTCGTGCAAGGGGCCGGTGACGTGGCAGGGCCGGCGCCCCCGCTGCCAGCAGTGCAGCGCGGACTTCCACCCGGAGCGGGCGCTCGCGCAGGTCGACCGCGCCGAGGAGCTGGCCACGCAAGGTACAGTCTCTATATTTTTGTGTTTTGTTAACGGCTTTTGTTAAAAAAATGGAACTAAACTGCTAGGTAATTTCTAATTTGCAGTTGATTTGTATTACAATTGCCGCCAGCGGGAATGGGGCTACTTTCTGTCTCCATCTTAATATACATTGAATAATTGTAAATAGTATGCATTTTTGGAACTTCCCCTCATTGTGGAAACACTGCATACTTAGCATAGTATCTATTGTATTGTAAACTTGTTTTAAAAAGAGCAACCGCCGAGTTTCTTACTGGTTCTTCTCGGCAGGGCATTCCGAACCAGTGGTAGACTCATCGACGATTCAAAAGCACTTGTATAAAAGTTTATTTGAATAAAAAATATTTCTATTCTATTCTATTGCAATCCGTCTATCTAAAAACTTAAATTATCTTTTATATACAACTTTAGGTAGTTTTAAAAAAACTCTAGTATTAACAGTGCTGATTGTTTCATAAGGCTGGAGACACATCTGTGCGCATCGATTCGTATTTTGTCCATACAAAACTTTTCTGAGACATATACGTTTAAATAATTACATATCACATGCTTCAACGGTGAAGGAAAACATCGTGAGGAAATCTGCACGCCTGTGATTTCTCCATAATGTTCTTAAACGTGTGTGAAGTCTGCCAATTCGCATTGAGCCATTTCGCAATTCTCTGAGAGGAGACCTGCGCTCAGTAATGAGCCGTTGAGGGGTTGCTGACGAATGAAAATAATAAATAACACCGCAGCAGAGCAACTGACGAATCTCGAAGAGCGCTGCGAGAAAATGCACGCGTCCTATCGCCTGAAGCAGCAAGTGTGGCATCGGCACCACGCCTCACTGCGCGTGGTGGCTGACAGGCTGGCGCGCTTGTACGCGGACCTCGGTTAGTTGAATTCTTATTAATCCTATCCTATCCCACTAATATTATAAATGCGAAAGTTTGTGAGGATGGATGGATGGATGGATGGATTTTTGTTACTCTTTCACGCCACAACGAATGAACCGATTTGGCTGAAATTTAGAATATGATTTCTCATGCCCAGGATTAACACATAGGCTACATTTCGTTCCCGGAAAATTAAGGAGTTCCCGCGGGAATTAAAAAACTTAATCTACGCGGACGAAGTAGCGGGCATCATCTAGTATTATTGTGAAAAGCAGTGATAAAGACCTAGTGGTGAAGACTGCGGTCTCCTATTCGGGTAGAACGATCGGGTAAATAGTTCTACCTACCAACCTATTTAATTATAATATACTAGCTAATGCCCGCGACTTCGTCCGCTTGGATTTAGTTTTTAAAATCCCTCTGGAACTCTGATTTTCCGGGATAAAAAGTAGCCTATGTCACTCTCCAGATCCTCAACTATACCCATGCAAAATATCACGTCAATCCGTAGCTCTGTTACGGATTGAAGGACAAACCAACAAAACAACAAACACTCGCATTTATAATATAAGTATGATTATTTGTAAGCAATTAAATATCACATGTTTCAACAGTGAAGGAAAATATCGTGAGGAAACCTGCACATCTGAGAGTTCTCCATAATTATGTTCTCAAAGGTGTGTGAAGTTTGCCAGTTTGCAATGAGCCCACGTGGTGGAAAAATCTATCAAAATATCAAAAAGGGGAATGACCACTTTTGGGCCCTCCGCGGACATCACGATAGAATTTATCCAAATTATAGAACCATTTTGAAATAAGAATTATCATAATATTATGAAACCCGCCACTATTATCAGTAATTTTCTTAAAGTATTTATATTGACTAGTAAGCTGAATCTATAGTCTGTGATCCAAGTTGTAGCCATTTCATTTAAACTGTTACCAGCATTAACCATGATACTAATCGATACTGTCGATTTTTTTCGATTATCATCAGGTTTTGTGTAGCGTTTAATGGGTGTGTGTATATTTATATTTTAATAGTATAGACTACAATAAATACCTTTAGTTCATTTCTTGAAATGTATTCATAATTCTGAGTAAATCATATGTATCATGTGTCGAGAGAGGCAAGGGTACGTCATCATGATTGAAGGCATAAGATATCAAAATATGATATGCACAGGCCATACACAGCAGGATTACGTCTTTACAATAACAACGGCTCTCATATGTTAAAGTAACTCTGCAGTACCGATTATATTCGATTATTATTCAAGAATCGATTATAAATATTTTCACTCACAAGTGAAATGGTAAATTGCAACATTTATTTTTTTACATCAGATGACATTTCCTTTCACTCATGTTTTTGAAGATGGTGTCTCTGGCTGATACATGGAACTAGGAATTACGAATGGGCTGATGTCTATTGTCTTCATCTTGCGAAATGCGTAGTTGTTGTTTTATTCGTAGGTTTTAATGTTTTAGAGTATTTCATGCGCATGCGCAGTGATATTTTGAAACAGGAACAAGTTAGTAAAAATACAGACAATTAAGCTCTCTGTCAAAACATAACCCCAAAATGGTTACAAAAATACACTGTAATTATATATAGCCACCTGAACCAGATTTTAGTAGTAAAAATACACTAAAAAGCCTTAATAAATAATGCATTATTACACTAGCGGCACGCTATGATGGCCGGTTTGACACATTACAATAGTGATGTGGAATGTCAATTTATTCTCGAACAAAAAACAATTAAGTTTTGTTTTTGTACCTGATTAAATAGGTTTAATAAAACAAAAATGTATATGTTTATTTAATTTATTTGAACGAACTGAATATTTGAATGAAAATGAATATACATACTTTATATGCACACAAGAAACATATGAATACAAAAGATACCAAAAAAGGTGCCACAAAAGGCCATAATTAATCAGATTCGTCCATACTACTATTTGCACTGTCGTCACTGCTATCATCACCTACATTAATAATTATATGTTCGTTTTCTATAATATTATCTATTTTCACATCTCTTTCATAATCTTCCCTTATTAATTTAACAGTTCTATTCACAACCTTTTCCCAGTCTCCTTTAGTCACATGTTCACAAGCTTCTTCTAATAATTTTAGCATTTTTTTTGTGGTAAATGGGGGTTCTGTATTGTGTCTTGCAGCATATCCCTTAATTTGAGCCCACACCAACTCAATCGCATTATACTCACAATGGTAAGGCGGTAACCGTATAACTCTGTGCCCATGTTCTAATGCTATTTCGTCAATGACGTATCGGATCTTGGTTGGTTTGTTTTCTTTTAAAAGACGTACTAATTCCACTTTTAACATATTCATGTTTGCATCTACGCCATTTTTACGAAGCCATGCGACGATATCAGCTTTCTTTTGGGATTGGGCAGGTGGCTTGTCAATTTGCATCGAGTGGTATGGGGCGTTGTCCATAATTATAATAGATGGTTCAGGGAGGCTACACAACATTGAGGTAAACCATTCAGTAAACTTTTCTCCATTCATGTCTTCATGATAGTCTCCAGTGGTTTTTGACGCAAAAGCCATGAAACCTTCGACAAACCCGTTGATGGTTCCGGCGTGACAAATTATAAGTCGCGATCCTTTTCCTACAGGAACTTTGGAAGTAGATGCTGCTGTGTCATCGTTCCAAGAACGGCCTACAGTATGGTTAGCATTAAGCCATGTTTCATCCAAGAACACAACATTTTGCCAATTTTTGATTTCTTTCACTTGCCGTAAAAAAGTATACCTTGCCATCGCTATATCAAATCTTTCCATCAATATTTTGCGTTTGTTACATTTTTTGTATCGAAATCCAATGGTCTTCAAAATCTTCGTTAAAGAACTTTCCCCACCGAAGAATAATCCAGCTTCCTTCAGTGAATGCACCAACTTTTTTCTTGTTGGATACTCCTTCTGTAAATAGTAGCCGTAAACATGTCTTCGGATAGCATCGGCATCAAAGCTATCGATGCCTACGACTGGTTTTGCTCGTTTTCTCTTTTTTGGTGTGTGAAGTTTATTTTCTTCTGTGCCAGTCTCGCCATATTTTTTTTTAGTTATCCGTCTAACAGTTCGTTGTCCAATATTAAGCGCATCAGCTACGCGTTCAACCACTGACGTTATAGGTAAAATTGGCCCTCCATTTTGAGCTTCACGATCGAAATAGTTACGAAGGCGTATTACGAACTCACGTGTCTGACTATTTAGAACAGTTCTCTGCGTACGTTCGGTCATATCGACGAAATCCACAACAAAGGGCTTGAACAGAGTCCAAATTAACGAGCAAGGGTCAACAGTAATGCAGTATCAATATTTGAAATCCAAAGCCAGGTCAAAACTATATCACAATCGCATTGCACTGACAGTTTATACTTTTCGAAGCAACGTCAATTCGAAACTGCTTTGTTTTGCATTGAGCATTGACGCGAGTTTGCCGGAGGTAGTAGTTGTGCTAGCCAGCGATCCTATGTGACGATCGTATTAGATTCCATTTTTAAAAATTTTCAATTTAGAAAACCAAATGCCGAGTTGTGGTATATATCATATAAAAATAAAAATTTTACCTTTTGTATGAAACAGCTGATATTTTTTTGCGATTTCAGAGGTTTGTCCACATAGTGAAAATTGTTCATATTCACAAGTACATTCACCCCTTAAATGGTGCAAACTGATTTTTCTACACTTGTATACATTTTAGAAATCAATTTAATAAATAAATTTTGAGTCCTAAACCTAAAACTACATTCGATAAAATTTATGAATCTCTGCACATCACTATCGTCAATAAAGTAATACAATTATTTCCTTCAAAGTCGTTATCAATTAATACGGAACTTCATGAGCGGACAAACGTCAAACCGGCCATCATAGCGTGCCGCTAGTGTATATCTTTGCATGGGCCCAAAGTTGTATGGACAGTGGGCATTCCCCTTTACGCTTGAATAAGACTTATTTTACGTTGGTGAAAACGGCTGAGTATTATCTAATTGCTTAAATGTAAATAACTCGAAAAACTTCTAAGTTTTCGTGCATAATGCGGACCACCCGATAAGCAGCCCAATTCAACCACTACGCTGTCATCGAATCTGATACAATATTTAGGAAATCTGAAAGACATAGATATAAGTTGACGACGTTTGTATGGGACGCGCTCGAGAGATCCTTGTAATAATCATATGTTACCATTAAACAGGCGAATTTAGCAAAAGTATGGAGCTGATTAAACAAAACATTCAGAGTTTGGAGTACCAGTTTGGATCCTTCAGTGTTGAGGTAAGGAAAATCTATGCAAGTCCTAGTCGATTTAGGGCCGATTTCACCAACGTAAGATAAGTCTAATCTGAGCGTAAAGATATCTTGGCAGATTTTCAGTACAAAGACTGTCAAAATATTACGCTCGGATAATTTATGTTAGTTAAATCGGCTCCTAGGGGATAAATTTCATGATCCTAAGGAATGTTCAATTTGCGTATAAAAACGACTTTACAGTTTTGGTATTAAAAAATTATAAATAACCGGCCGAATTGAGAACGTCCTGCTATTTGGAAGTGGGTTTAAAATATTGTGTAAAAATTACAAATTCATTCGTTGGTACAAGTTTCTTTGGCGATTTAGAAATAGGCCCTTCATAGAACTGTATACATGCAAAAAGCTTGCATCAGGCGTATGGTGAATTGAAATATATTTTGCAGGTGGCGCATGAACTTAGGAAGTTGTCTGACGTCATGTTAGAGAGAATACTCAGCGCACCGCAGCATGTGGAACAGAGGTATGTTCTGTTAGAAGATAGAATAGAATTTCTGATCTCTTCGACAACTGGGGTAAGCTGTTTCAAACTGACGGCATGTGTATTTCGACGTACAGGGAATGGTGCCTGGAGGCCCATAAAATAATAAAGAAAGCAGTACAGTTGATGGAGCTAAACTACGGCGCGTGGGAGCCGCTGGCGGCGCGCTTGCGCGAGCAGGAGACGTTCGTGGCGTCACTGCTGGCCGACAGCCGTGCTCCCGACGCCGCGCACTGCATACACCACGACCTGCACTACAACCTCAAAATATAACCGCGCCGACCACGCTGGCGGCGCGCCTGCGCGAGCTGGAGGCGTTCGTGGCATCGCTGCTCGCCGACAGCCGCGCGCCCGACGCCGCGCACTGCATACACCACGACCTGCACTACAACCTCAAAATATAACCGCGCCGACCACGCTGGCGGCGCGCCTGCGCGAGCTGGAGGCGTTCGTGGCATCGCTGCTCGCCGACAGCCGCGTGCCCGACGCCGCGCACTGCATACACCACGACCTGCACTACAACCTCAAAATATAACCGCGCCGACCACGCTGGCGGCGCGCCTGCGCGAGCTGGAGGCGTTCGTGGCATCGCTGCTCGCCGACAGCCGCGTGCCCGACGCCACGCACTGCATACACGACGACCTGCACTACAACCTCAAAATATAACCGCGCCGACCACGCTGGCGGCGCGCCTGCGCGAGCTGGAGGCGTTCGTGGCATCGCTGCTCGCCGACAGCCGCGTGCCCGACGCCGCGCACTGCATACACCACGACCTGCACTACAACCTCAAAATATAACCGCGCCGACCACGCTGGCGGCGCGCCTGCGCGAGCTGGAGGCGTTCGTGGCATCGCTGCTCGCCGACAGCCGTGCGCCCGACGCCACGCACTGCATACACCACGACCTGCACTACAACCTCAAAATATAACCGCGCCGACCACGCTGGCGGCGCGCCTGCGCGAGCTGGAGGCGTTCGTGGCATCGCTGCTCGCCGACAGCCGCGCGCCCGACGCCACGCACTGCATACACCACGACCTGCACTACAACCTCAAAATATAACCGCGCCGACCACGCTGGCGGCGCGCCTGCGCGAGCTGGAGGCGTTCGTGGCATCGCTGCTCGCCGACAGCCGCGTGCCCGACGCCGCGCACTGCATACACCACGACCTGCACTACAACCTCAAAATATAACCGCGCCGACCACGCTGGCGGCGCGCCTGCGCGAGCTGGAGGCGTTCGTGGCATCGCTGCTCGCCGACAGCCGCGCGCCCGACGCCGCGCACTGCATACACCACGACCTGCACTACAACCTCAAAATATAACCGCGCCGACCACGCTGGCGGCGCGCCTGCGCGAGCTGGAGGCGTTCGTGGCATCGCTGCTCGCCGACAGCCGCGCGCCCGACGCCTGGCACTGCATACACCACGACCTGCACTACAACCTCAAAATATAACCGCGCCGACCACGCTGGCGGCGCGCCTGCGCGAGCTGGAGGCGTTCGTGGCATCGCTGCTCGCCGACAGCCGCGCGCCCGACGCCGCGCACTGCATACACCACGACCTGCACTACAACCTCAAAATATAACCGCGCCGACCACGCTGGCGGCGCGCCTGCGCGAGCTGGAGGCGTTCGTGGCATCGCTGCTCGCCGACAGCCGCGCGCCCGACGCCACGCACTGCATACACCACGACCTGCACTACAACCTCAAAATATAACCGCGCCGACCACGCTGGCGGCGCGCCTGCGCGAGCTGGAGGCGTTCGTGGCATCGCTGCTCGCCGACAGCCGCGCGCCCGACGCCGCGCACTGCATACACCACGACCTGCACTACAACCTCAAAATATAACCGCGCCGACCACGCTGGCGGCGCGCCTGCGCGAGCTGGAGGCGTTCGTGGCATCGCTGCTCGCCGACAGCCGCGCGCCCGACGCCGCGCACTGCATACACCACGACCTGCACTACAACCTCAATTTTTTTTATTTAAAAACCTATTCTTTAAAATAATTAAAAATTAAATGCATATTATTTTGTATTAAATAATGACTATAAAGATGCTTGACTATTTGATGCGTACGTATGAGATTTGAATGCCAAGCCAATATATTAATTTATCCATATTATTTACTTTTGATGTAACATTAACTCCATAAGTACCTAATCTAAGAATTAACCTATATATTGTAGTATTTATTTTGATTTTCTTTATCAACCATACGACGAATAGTGAAGTAGAATAAAAAAATAATCATGCGAAATATGAGTGTCATCGAGAAGTCTCTTCAACTAAAATGACTGATACAATATTTTAATCCACACCATAATTAATAATATTTTATTGTTTTTTGGAACGTAGTTCCTTATCGCGCGGTGCGGAAGGGGGATAGACGGAAAAAATTAAGACTTAAGAATTGAACCGACACTCGACAATGATCGACACTTTTTTGAATGTGAATTTGGCATTGATGTGTTCGGTATTTTCGCGGTATAATATTGGGTCTCCGTAGCCTTGTGGCTTCTGCAATAAAAAATTAGGGAAAAATTCCACATGTGGAAATTATTTAAAATAAATTTGAAAATGGAAAATTCGGTCTGTCGAGCTGGGATTCGAACCATCGATCTTTGGCTGTTAGGCGACTGCAGAAGCCACAAGGCTACGGAGACCCATTATTGTACCGCGAAAATACCGAACACATCAATTCCAAATTAATTAATCGAAAGGAACTACGTTCTATCCGGGTGTCCCTTGACACCTCTCAAGTTTTTTTTTAACTATTGCATACAACTTGTATTTAATTTTATGTGTCTATATCAACCGAGCAACAACTGTAAACATATCATATTGTAAAAAAATAGTACATAAATAGTCACGTTACAGAATTACCTAATGTGGATATGACCGATATTTTATTTTTTATTTTGAAAGTTTTATTGTTACCTATAAGAAACAACGAATTGAAATAAGTGTAATAATGTATTGAAACGCTTACCAGAAATGTACAGGAACATAGTTTACTATTACTAATAAAATAGGTATATACCATATTGGCTAAATGTATTCACCGAAGGAGATGACCGTTTCCATATGGCCATGGCCCATGCTTATCTAGATTCAAAAGGTCATATATATACATAACTTATTTTGTAGAGTTCAATGCCTAGTTTTCAGTGTAAAAAATAAATAATTATGTTGAACTCGGGAGTTTTTATTTATTTCCAATAGATTTTCTATCCAGACCAATGGTTCTAATGGTACCTTTATTATACTAACGTACGGGATATTAGTTATAGTATAGTAAAGGGTAAAGGTAGTGTACACTAGCGGCACGCTATGATGGCCGGTTTGACACATTACAATAGTGATGTGGAATGTCAATTTATTCTCGAACAAAAAACAATTAAGTTTTGTTTTTGTACCTGATTAAATAGGTTTAATAAAACAAAAATGTATATGTTTATTTAATTTATTTGAACGAACTGAATATTTGAATGAAAATGAATATACATACTTTATATGCACACAAGAAACATATGAATACAAAAGATACCAAAAAAGGTGCCACAAAAGGCCATAATTAATCAGATTCGTCCATACTACTATTTTCACTGTCGTCACTGCTATCATCACCTACATTAATAATTATATGTTCGTTTTCTATAATATTATCTATTTTCACATCTCTTTCATAATCTTCCCTTATTAATTTAACAGTTCTATTCACAACCTTTTCCCAGTCTCCTTTAGTCACATGTTCACAAGCTTCTTCTAATAATTTTAGCATTTTTTTTGTGGTAAATGGGGGTTCTGTATTGTGTCTTGCAGCATATCCCTTAATTTGAGCCCACACCAACTCAATCGCATTATACTCACAATGGTAAGGCGGTAACCGTATAACTCTGTGCCCATGTTCTAATGCTATTTCGTCAATGACGTATCGGATCTTGGTTGGTTTGTTTTCTTTTAAAAGACGTACTAATTCCGCTTTTAACATATTCATGTTTGCATCTACGCCATTTTTACGAAGCCATGCGACGATATCAGCTTTCTTTTGGGATTGGGCAGGTGGCTTGTCAATTTGCATCGAGTGGTATGGGGCGTTGTCCATAATTATAATAGATGGTTCAGGGAGGCTACACAACATTGAGGTAAACCATTCAGTAAACTTTTCTCCATTCATGTCTTCATGATAGTCTCCAGTGGTTTTTGACGCAAAAGCCATGAGAGAACCTTCGACAAACCCGTTGATGGTTCCGGCGTGACAAATTATAAGTCACGATCCTTTTCCTACAGGAACTTTGGAAGTAGATGCTGCTGTGTCATCGTTCCAAGAACGGCCTACAGTATGGTTAGCATTAAGCCATGTTTCATCCAAGAACACAACATTTTGCCAATTTTTGATTTCTTTCACTTGCCGTAAAAAAGTATACCTTGCCATCGCTATATCAAATCTTTCCATCAATATTTTGGGTTTTTACATTTTTTGTATCGAAATCCAATGGTCTTCAAAATCTTCGTTAAAGAACTTTCCCCACCGAAGAATAATCCAGCTTCCTTCAGTGAATGCACCAACTTTTTTCTTGTTGGATACTCCTTCTGTAAATAGTAGCCGTAAACATGTCTTCGGATAGCATCGGCATCAAAGCTATCGATGCCTACGACTGGTTTTGCTCGTTTTCTCTTTTTTGGTGTGTGAAGTTTATTTTCTTCTGTGCCAGTCTCGCCATATTTTTTTTTAGTTATCCGTCTAACAGTTCGTTGTCCAATATTAAGCGCATCAGCTACGCGTTCAACCACTGACGTTATAGGTAAAATTGGCCCTCCATTTTGAGCTTCACGATCGAAATAGTTACGAAGGCGTATTACGAACTCACGTGTCTGACTATTTAGAACAGTTCTCTGCGTACGTTCGGTCATATCGACGAAATCCACAACAAAGGGCTTGAACAGAGTCCAAATTAACGAGCAAGGGTCAACAGTAATGCAGTATCAATATTTGAAATCCAAAGCCAGGTCAAAACTATATCACAATCGCATTGCACTGACAGTTTATACTTTTCGAAGCAACGTCAATTCGAAACTGCTTTGTTTTGCATTGAGCATTGACGCGAGTTTGCCGGAGGTAGTAGTTGTGCTAGCCAGCGATCCTATGTGACGATCGTATTAGATTCCATTTTTAAAAATTTTCAATTTAGAAAACCAAATGCCGAGTTGTGGTATATATCATATAAAAATAAAAATTTTACCTTTTGTATGAAACAGCTGATATTTTTTTGCGATTTCAGAGGTTTGTCCACATAGTGAAAATTGTTCATATTCACAAGTACATTCACCCCTTAAATGGTGCAAACTGATTTTTCTACACTTGTATACATTTTAGAAATCAATTTAATAAATAAATTTTGAGTCCTAAACCTAAAACTACATTCGATAAAATTTATGAATCTCTGCACATCACTATCGTCAATAAAGTAATACAATTATTTCCTTCAAAGTCGTTATCAATTAATACGGAACTTCATGAGCGGACAAACGTCAAACCGGCCATCATAGCGTGCCGCTAGTTTAGTAAAGGCTCTTCGCTATAGTGTGTGGTCAGTTTATCTCTGAAATCTCTAGCAACTTAACAATTAATTACAAACAACGTACACTTTTAAAATACACTTGCTGGAGACAAAAGGAAAGTGGGTTTCAGGCCTCTGAAATCTTGCTGGAAAACTTGGAATACTAAAAAAATTTTTAAGTTATCGTTTAATTGAGATTATGGGCTTAATTAAAAAAAATCTAAATTCAAAATTACTTATTTCACGTAGGCCACCTGTATTTCACCTGTAGCTCTTATGACACGTCATGACTCTACCACCGGTTCGGAAAGCGGATTCTGCTGAGAAGAGCCGGCAAGAAACTCAGCAGTTTCTTTTTTCAAAATAATCATTTTACAATATTAATAAGTAGCTATTACATTGTAGTAAGTTTTTATACTATCTTGTAGGCCTCTTCTAGGATGCCAAGCTGATTTAACCCATGGTTAGAATAGAATATAATATTTCCACAATGAGGGGCAGTTCCAAGAAAAAATCGTACAACATTCAATTCATGTTAAGACAGGCAGGCAGAAAGCCCCATTCCCGCCGTCGGCAATTAAGATTCGTTATGACTTATTGTGTTCAATTAAGAACGTTGTGTCGACTTGGACACCAATTAATCGTTTCTAAGATCGCTTCCTGTAAAGTAGGGGTTCCCAAAGTTTTTTTATGAAGATGAAGTTTGTTTCGTGACATCCTCAACAGTGCCAGAAGCAATAACACATGAAAGATCCATAAAAATTGAGTTTATAGTTGATTCTGGGGCAACAGATCATTTGGTTAACAAAAGAGAATTTTAGCAGGACTGAGATAATTAGAAAATGACAGCAGTGATAGCCTAGTAGTTAGGACTGTGGTCTCCTATTCGGGGGGTCGCAGGTTCGATCCCGGGTACGCACCTCGGACTTATTTCGGAGTCAAGTGCGTTTAAGCAATTAATTATCACTTGCTTCAACGGTGATGGAAAACATCGTGAGGAAACCTGCACATCTGAGAGTTCTTCATAATGTTCTAGAAGGTGTGTGAAGTCCACCAATTCGCATTGGGCCAGCGTGGTGGACTATGGCCTATAACCCTTCTCTGAGAGGAGACCTGCGCTCCGTAGTGAGCCATTGATGGGTTGCTGAAAGGTTGCTGATGATGATGATGATGATGATTAAAATTAATATTACCAAGGATGGTGAGGTGTTACATGCATATGAGTCAGGTGTTAGTATTACGAAGGACGTTATCTTGAAAGAACTGCTGTTTGTACCTGAGCTGCGGTGTAATCTTCTGTCGGTAAATAAAATTGAAAACGCTGTATTTGGGTTAACTAATAATAATATAGTGGTTATTCAGAAGGGAAAGAAGACAGTAATAGAAGGAAAGATATAAGATAAATAAATTATACAGATTAACTTTTTTTTTGAGAAAAGAAGAAATAAGTGTAGTGTAGGGAAAATTAGAACAACTGGAAGTCTAGAAAATTAATATCATTAATTTATAATGATAAATAAATCAAATAAATAAAAAAAATGATATTAATTAATTATATTTATTTAATATAAATAAACTTGTTGATTCGGCGAACTTCGTATCGCCACCTTAATATCTAGTTCTATAATAATAGTTCTTTTATACTTAAAAATAAAAGAAAAAAACTATCCTAATGAAAAAGAAACTATCCTAATGAAAAAAACTATCCTATCTTTAAAGTTGGACCAAATTACAACAGTACTGCCACCTTAATATCTATATAAATAAACTAGTAGGGCGCGTGGGTGCGCGGCCCGCAAGCGGACCGCGGTTTTTCTATCGTCAAGTGGACTTTCAGGTCCTGATCATTTTCTATCAAATAACCACTCTTCCATCTTTTATACTCTCCGAGATAGATGCCTATGAAATTGGTATCCGCCATCTTGAATCCGCCATTTTGAAATTTTTTTCAGCTCACTGCCAATTGGATGAGGTTTCGAGTATTTTTTGTTTGAGCACCTCCCACCTATCTTCAATACCCTGGCCGTGCCCCTCACCCACCTTCCAAGCCCTCGATCATCATATCTCACCATTTCTCAGAATGAGATTTCTTTTATAAAAACAAATTTTCAAAAGGAACCGTATCAAAGTCTTGTATAGTTCCCAACTTCTAGTCTCTTCAATATTCGCCATATATTTTGTATGAAGAAAAAAAAATCCGCCATATTGGATTTTTTTTCTATTCATCAAATAGACCTTTGGGTCTTGATCATCATTTGTCAAGAAACCACTCTTCCATCTTTTATACTCCCCGAGATAGACACCGACGAAATTTGTATGGCGGCCATCTTTTTTCCGCCATTTTGAATTTATTTTCAGCTCACTGCGAATTGGATGAGGTTTCGAGTGACATTTGTTCGAGCACACCCCACCTATCTTCAATACCCTGGCCGTGCTCTTCACCCGTCTCCAAAATCCTCAATCATCAGCTCTCTCCATAATTTTCCTCCGAATGAATTTTTGTCTTCTATACGAAACCATTAGTGAAAAAAAAATTTTTCATACAAAATTTTACAGGAGAGGTGATCAATCAGTCAGTGAATCAGTGAATCAGCACGAGCAGCTATATATATATTAATGAAATAAACTATCCTAAAACTAACAAAAAAAAAACTAACTGCCGGAGTCTGGGTCATGTATTGCAAGATGCCGGATCAGATTACCCTTGTAAGCAAATGTTCGCTTGCATTTGTGGCAAGTGTGTGTCTTCTCTTTGGGTGGTTTTGGCTCGTAGTTTGGATTATGATACAGGTTTTCATGACGCCGCAATAGTTGTTTCTGCCTGCAACAATTTACAAATGATGAATAATTGTTAAATGATCATTTTATAAAATAATAATTTGAATGAATTTTCACTATTAGAAAAGTCGGCCAAGTGCGAGTCGGGCCTCGCTCTTTTAGGGTTCCGTTAAAAAAATTAAATTAAAATATTTCCATGTACCCATGGAAATATTTTAATTTAATTTTTTTTATTTAATTTAATTTTTATTATTTGTTGTTATAGCGGCAATAGAAATACAAAATATGTGAAAATGTCGACTGTCTATCTATTACGGTTTACGAGATACAGGCCGCTGACAGACGGACGGACGGACAGCGGAGGCTTAGTAATAGGGTCCCGTTGGCACCCTTTGGATACGGAACCCTAAAAAGGTAGTAAACAATATTCTAAAATAATAAGCAATTAAATATCAGATCCTTCAACAGTGAAGAAAAACATCGTGAAGAAACCGACACACCTGAGTTTTCATAATCTTCTCGAATGGTGTGAATTTGTATTGAGCCAGCGTGGTGGACTATTGTTTGTACCTGCAACCCGGGATTGTACGTGCGATTCCTTCCCCCCCCCCCCCCCCTTATATTCACACATAATGTAAATTCTTTCACTACTTAAATAAAAATGCAGTTGCACAATTAACACTATATATTTAGTTACCTGAAAGATTGGTCGCAAAGATTACAGCCAAAGGGTTTTTCGTCTGTGTGCTTGAGCGTATGAGTTTTGACGTAACGTAGTGTAGTTGAAGCATATGGACAAAGGTCACATTTGAAACGCTTTTGACCTTCATGGGTCTGCAAAGGATAATATATCAGTAAATGATATGTTAAAGCAAAACAAAAATCCAGGGGCAGTTTACAGAGCTGATGGAACCTATTGTTTCTGTTCGTAAATTCCAGCAGTAGTTAGAACGTATAAAGAGGCTGCAAAATAGAAGGATTGTTATGATTGCCCAATCAAAAAAAAGTAAAAGAATGAAACAAACAAAAAAATGGATGAATTGAATGACATTTCATTGGAAATTGGAAAAACAAAACTCAATGGAGATAAAAGAGCAAAAATCACAAAGGCTTGTAACATCATCAACCTAATCTTTCGACTGTATTTCCATTGCAACTCTAGAGTCTAGACCTTTTGTTCTATTGGTTCTCTAAGCAAAGTGCCCCTGCCCATTGCAGCTTAATGACAACGCTATGTTCGTAGCACTAGTTTTCCCACCGACATCCTCACGTACGATTTGATCGCGCTAGAATGCACAAAGTATAGTTCGCCATCATTCACAATACTAGTAAAATCAATCACAGAGAAACTCACCTTATTGTGTATTTTGCATGAATATCGATCGGCGAATGATTTGCCACATCGTTTGCATTGAACTGGTTTGTCAGAAGTATGCAATTTCTGCACGTGGATTCTCAGATCTGTTTTGCGGCCGCATTTTGTTGGACAAAGTTCGCAAGGAAACACTGGCTTCTCAGACACTAGAAAGAATTTACATTATTTGCAACATTTTTAATAAGTAAGCTAAAGGATTGCTAGATTTACCATTAAATAAAAAACAGTGATAACCTAGTGGTCTCCTATTTGGGGGGGTCGCAAATTCAAGCCCAGGCACCTCTGACTTCTCTGAGTCATGTGCATTTAAGCAATTAACTATAACTCGATTCAACGGTGAAGGAAAACATCGCGAGGAAACCTGCACAGCAGACAGCAGCAAAGACCTTGAAAAGAGCAAGATTAGTTCCAATTTTGTCCAACTGAACGGATATGTTGGTGGCACTCTACAGTCTGTCATAAGAGCAAAAGTTGGGCTACGTGAAATATTTTTTTAAATTTACCATTGTGTATAAGTTTGTGAGCCTTGAGAGAGTTGGACTGCGTGAAGCACATGTTGCAGTGGTCGCATTTGTAGGGCTTCTCGCCAGTGTGCGTCCGCATGTGGCGTTTCAAGTTGACCGGTTCTTGCGACGCGTACGTGCAATGTGGACACTGCAATACAAAACGAACAAGTAAATACACGCTACTTCAGTTAGTGACAGCTAGGATGGGTTGACGAAAGGATACGAAGACTTTTGACTATTACTAAGAACTTAAACCTAGCTTACTTCTGTGTCAATGGTTGAGCACAGATCTAATATACAATTGGAACACTTAAACCCTATCTTTAATGTTCTACTCTTTACAACAGCTACTTATAATCTACGTACTGACTGCTGTCAAACACTGCATCACGTACAAAGACTACAGTGTATAAAGGGAGAATAACGTACATCAATGTGAAGATATCTGCCTAGCCAGCAATTATGCAATTAATTTTTAAATCTTCTTTGTCTTGGCTAAAATGTCGCCTGCCGATATGCTCACCCTGCAGTTATCATCGGCGTGTATTGCACTATAGTGTATGCTGTACCTGGTACGGGCGTTCGCCGGTGTGGCAGCGGACGTGCCTGCGCAGCTTGGACAGCTCGACGGACGCGTAGTCGCACTCGGTGCACTTGTGGGGCTTCTCATGGGTGTGGCGGTAGCGCACGTGCCGATCCATTTCACCTGCCAAATGTTAAACGTCAATACTAGTTCCTATATTATAAATGCGAGTTTGTGAGGATGGATGGGTGGATGGATGTTTGTTTAATGCGACAACGAATGAACTCATTTGGCTGAATTTGGAATGGAGATACCTCATATCCAGGATTAGCACATAGGCTACATTTCATCCCGGAAAATTAAAGAGTTCCCGTGGGAATTAAAAACCTTAATCCACGCGGACGAAGTCGCGGGCATCTAGTAGTTAGTACTGTTGGCCACTGGACTTGAAATTCGCTTGTCTCATTTTGCCAGTTGAATTTGAATTCTCTAGACACAAATGAGGTTGAAAGTCCCTTTGCAAATAATGCAAGGATTTGAGGTACAATACTGAAGTAGTTTTTATAGGCCATGTAGGTATGTATGCATTTACCTGATGTAGTGAATGGCATTTTGCAGTATTTGCACACATGTGGTTTAACACCGTTGTGCATGTTCACATGGTTCTGCAATGACGCCAAAGTCTTGAAGGCACGTTCGCACACGTTACACTTGTGTGGCCGATCTCCTGCGTGAGTCTTCATGTGACGTACCAAAAGGTACCTGTAACAAATAAACACACACTCATTACATTTAACTAATATCTATTTCTTACATACATTACAATATACATATATACACTAAAATACTACTACTATTACTACAAATACTAACACTACAACATACTACTACTACAATCTAGGCTAACTTAAGGCTAATAGTCCAGGATCCCTAGTACATTATTTACCATTGATTACTATCAAGCTAATTTTCGGTGAGTAGCTTCATTATGATGAGACGCCCAACTTTGACTCTTACAAAAATTCTCGATAGTGGTAGCTAGCAGAGCTAGCAGGGATAGAATATGTTGATTTGACGATTCCCAAAAAGGCATTACTCACCGTGGGTTTTAATTAAATCTTAAGATAATTATTGACATTATTCAAAAAAAATATTTGTCCTACAAAATGTACGGTTTGATCAAAGAGAGACTCTTTCTTCCAACATGTATCAATAACGAAGTCATCAAGAATGATTACTAACCACCTGATTTTTTCACTGCTGCTTAGTTAAAATTTATATAATTTAACAGCCACATTGTCTTACAAATTGCGTGGTATGTTATCCCGGTCCTACGCTCAAAAGTTGTAGTACAAATCCTTGATGTAAAAATAATTACTGTCAAGCTGAATCTTCGTGAATAGCTTCGTTTCGATGAGACGCCCAACAAGTTCCTGTGCGGAAATTCTTGATTGTGGTAGCTAACACAGGTAGCAAGGATATAATATGTCGATTTGATGATTCTCAAAACTTTATTACTAACCGTTTTTTTTTGTTAAATCTCAAGACAATTAAAGTAATTTATATTTATTTCAAAACCGCAACAGCAAAAGACATGCCATTGAGCTGCGACAGCCACCCAGTAGATGTGCCCATTTTAAAAAAAGCTTCTTCTGCACTGGGCCTTGTTTATATAATCACTTACCCAGAGACATCATTGAAACGCAGGAGATCCCTATGTTTAAAAAAAAGTTAATTTTTTTTTGATAGATAAGACATATTAAATAATAACTCAAATATGGTTGAGCGAAGCAATGGCTGGGTCATGCGTCATGCTCGTGAACGGGTTCCACCGGCGGGAATGGGGCTACTTTATGTCTGCCCATCTTAAGATAGAAGTTAGTCTGTATGCATTTTTGGAACTTTCCTCATTGTGGAAACACTGCATGTATAGCATAGTATTTACTGTATTGTAAATCTGTTTTGAAAAGAGCAACCGCCGAGTTTCTTGCTGGTTCTTCTCGGCAGGAAAGGCATTCCGAACCAGTGGTAGATTCATTGACTATTCAAAAGCACTTGTAAAAGTTTATTTGAATAAAAAATATTTCTATTCTATTCTATTCTATTCTATTATACAATCAGTGATTTTAATTAACTGTTGTTATTATTTTATTACTAACCGTTTTTTTTTGTTAAATCTCAAGACAATTAAAGTAATTTATATTTATTTCAAAACCGCAACAGCAAAAGACATGCCATTGAGCTGCGACAGCCACCCAGTAGATGTGCCCATTTTAAAAAAAGCTTCTTCTGCACTGGGCCTTGTTTATATAATCACTTACCCAGAGACATCATTGAAACGCAGGAGATCCCTATGTTTAAAAAAAAGTTAATTTTTTTTTGATAGATAAGACATATTAAATAATAACTCAAATATGGTTGAGCGAAGCAATGGCTGGGTCATGCGTCATGCTCGTGAACGGGTTCCACCGGCGGGAATGGGGCTACTTTATGTCTGCCCATCTTAAGATAGAAGTTAGTCTGTATGCATTTTTGGAACTTTCCTCATTGTGGAAACACTGCATGTATAGCATAGTATTTACTGTATTGTAAATCTGTTTTGAAAAGAGCAACCGCCGAGTTTCTTGCTGGTTCTTCTCGGCAGGAAAGGCATTCCGAACCAGTGGTAGATTCATTGACTATTCAAAAGCACTTGTAAAAGTTTATTTGAATAAAAAATATTTCTATTCTATTCTATTCTATTCTATTATACAATCAGTGATTTTAATTAACTGTTGTTATTATTTTTTGACATTTATTTAATTTTTTTTGACATAATAATAACATTCCTATATTTGTACACCACACTTTGGTAGGATATGCGCATCTTAAATTGTATATTATACCATACATCTTGACTGTACCATATTTACAAATTAATAAATGAATTATGAATTATTATGAATAATGTAAATTATTTGAAAAAATATTTGTCCAACAAAATGAATGGTTTGATCAAAGAGTTCCCTCCCTCCAACATGTATCGATACAAGATGGCAGAGTGGTTTCTGAGCAAAAGATGATCAAGACCCGAAGGTCTACTTGATGAATAGAAAAAAAAATCAAGATGGCGGATTTTTTTTCATACAAAATATATGGCGAATATTGAAGAGACTAGAAGCTGAGAACTATGCAAGACTTTGGATACGGCTCCTTTTCAAAGTTTGTTTTTATAGAAGAATTCCCATTTTGAAAAATTATGAGATATGATGATCGAGGGTTTGGAAGGTGGGTGAAGAGCACGGCCAGGGTATTAAAGATAGGTGGGTGGTGCTCAAACAAAAAATACTCGAAACCTCATTCAGTTGGCAGTGAGCTGAAAAAAATTCAAAATGGCGGATTCAAGATGGCGGCCATACCAATTTCATCGGCATCTATCTCGGAGAGTATAAAAGATGTAAGAGTGGTTTTTTGATAGAAAATGCTCAGGACCTGAAAGTAGAAAAACCGCGGTCCGCTTGCGGGCCGCGCACCCCCGCGCCCTACTAGTTATTAGTATATATAGCAGGAATCCCGAAACACAGGTTTTCTTTAACCTACATCGGGACTCCTGATACTACTGTATACATAATTTAGTTTTGAATTAAATCATTTGCATTTTTTTTTCATATAATTACACAAATTTTTGTACCTACTCGTAGTTTACTAAAAAATAGTTATTTCAATTTCAAAAAAAGATTTTTCCACTGCATCTTTTGTTACAAATAGGAAAACGAAAAAATTACTATTCTTGTCGTACTAGTTATACATTCGTACCTGTTTTCTTGTAGGACTTTGTTTCATTTGGGCAGAGAACACACTAACCTATTAGGTAATAATATTTGTGTCCTACAGTTAGTAATGAGAAAAATGGTCTTGTGATTTTAACAATTTTTGAGCGTGGGACCGGGATAACATACCACGCAATTTGTAGGACAATGTGGCTGTTAAATTATATAAATATTTCCTAAGCAACAGTGAAAAAATCAGGTGGTTAGTAATCATTTTTGATGACTTCGTTATTGATACATGTTGGAAGAAAGAGTCCCTCTTTGATCAAACCGTACATTTTGTAGGACAAATATTTTTTTTGAATAATGTTAATAATTATCTTAAGATTTAATTAAAACCCACGGTGAGTAATGCCTTTTTGGGAATCGTCAAATCAACATATTCTATCCCTGCTAGCTCTGTTAGCTACCACTATCGAGAATTTTTGTAAGAGTCAAAGTTGGGCGTCTCATCATAATGAAGCTACTCACCGAAAATTAGCTTGATAGTAATCAATGGTAAATAATGTACTAGGGATGCTGGACTATAATGGCCAATTTAAGTTTAACCTTAACTTATAAATAATCTTACCTATATCTATATATATAAAAGAAAGTGGTGTTAGTTACACTATTTATAACTCAAGAACGGATGAACCGATTTGGCTGAAAATTGGTGGAGAGGTAGCTTAGAACCAGGAGACGGACATAGGATACTTTTTATCCCGTTCGACCGCGTTTCCGTCAAGTCACTATAAAACGTGGTACAAGAAAAACGCATCTGACATAGAATAACAAAACGCAAATGACAGTGGAATAACAAAACGTAAATGACAGCTAAACGTAATTTTGTCTTTGGTGTATGGTAAAAAAATTGACAATTATAAAAAGTGTTATAATAAAGCATTACTGATATTATAAATGCGAAAGTGTGTTTGTTTGTTGGTTTGTCCTTCAATCACGTCGCAACAGAACAGCGGATTGATGCGATTTTTTGCATGGGTATAGTAATGGATGTAGTAGTGGTTCCTCAGACCGGGAGAGCTACTTTTTATCATGGATAATGAAAGAGCTCCCGCGGGATTTTTAAAAACTAAATCCATGCGGACGAAGTCGCGGGCATCAGCTAGTACCTACTAAGAGGTAGTCCACTGACGCATCTTAGTGTCTCATTATCGATTACAAAGACTTTGTTGTGATCTTTAAGGCAGCTTTTACACCCCACTATTATTAGTTACTATTCACTACTAAGAATCATCTCATAGGTAGCTCATATACTCGCTCATACAAAGCTCTTTGTCCTTTTAAATCAGATCCTCACTGTGTTGGTCAAGCAGCTGGAAAGCCTCAACGTTAACATGATGGTAAAGCCGATGTTTGTAGGCTTCAGCAAATTTTGCAATTATTCTATCGACATATTCAACTTTAAGGTCACAGTGAATATTAACATTTATGTATGTACCAAGATGCGTTAGCAATGTTCCTTAATACTCTATTTTGAAACCTTTGAAATAATTTGTGTATTGCTCTTTTTGGTGCAGCCTTAGAGCTGGCACCCAATATCACAAGCCAGTTAGGCATTAAAACTTGCTTATAAAGCAGAATTTTAAAGTAAATTGATAGCAAAGAATGTCTTCCCAGCACCGTACCCTAGGTACCCTAATAAAAATTAATTTTCACAATTTTATTTGACGACTTTGTTGGCGTGATTAATATTTATACCCTTGTCAAATTACAGTTTTCTACACTAGCGGCACGCTATGATGGCCGGTTTGACGTTTGTCCGCTCATGAAGTTCCGTATTAATTGATAACGACTTTGAAGGAAATAATTGTATTACTTTATTGACGATAGTGATGTGCAGAGATTCATAAATTTTATCGAATGTAGTTTTAGGTTTAGGACTCAAAATTTATTTATTAAATTGATTTCTAAAATGTATACAAGTGTAGAAAAATCAGTTTGCACCATTTAAGGGGTGAATGTACTTGTGAATATGAACAATTTTCACTATGTGGACAAACCTCTGAAATCGCAAAAAAATATCAGCTGTTTCATACAAAAGGTAAATTTTTTATTTTTATATGATATATACCACAACTCGGCATTTGGTTTTCTAAATTGAAAATTTTTAAAAATGGAATCTAATACGATCGTCACATAGGATCGCTGGCTAGCACAACTACTACCTCCGGCAAACTCGCGTCAATGCTCAATGCAAAAAAAAACAGTTTCGAATTGACGTTGCTTCGAAAAGTATAAACTGTCAGTGCAATGCGATTGTGATATAGTTTTGACCTGGCTTTGGATTTCAAATATTGATACTGCATTACTGTTGACCCTTGCTCGTTAATTTGGACTCTGTTCAAGCCCTTTGTTGTGGATTTCGTCGATATGACCGAACGTACGCAGAGAACTGTTCTAAATAGTCAGACACGTGAGTTCGTAATACGCCTTCGTAACTATTTCGATCGTGAAGCTCAAAATGGAGGGCCAATTTTACCTATAACGTCAGTGGTTGAACGCTTAGCTGATGCGCTTAATATTGGACAACGAACTGTTAGACGGATAACTAAAAAAAAATATGGCGAGACTGGCACAGAAGAAAATAAACTTCACACACCAAAAAAGAGAAAACGAGCAAAACCAGTCGTAGGCATCGATAGCTTTGATGCCGATGCTATCCGAAGACATGTTTACGGCTACTATTTACAGAAGGAGTATCCAACAAGAAAAAAGTTGGTGCATTCACTGAAGGAAGCTGGATTATTCTTCGGTGGGGAAAGTTCTTTAACGAAGATTTTGAAGACCATTGGATTTCGATACAAAAAATGTAACAAACGCAAAATATTGATGGAAAGATTTGATATAGCGATGGCAAGGTATACTTTTTTACGGCAAGTGAAAGAAATCAAAAATTGGCAAAATGTTGTGTTCTTGGATGAAACATGGCTTAATGCTAACCATACTGTAGGCCGTTCTTGGAACGATGACACAGCAGCATCTACTTCCAAAGTTCCTGTAGGAAAAGGATCGCGACTTATAATTTGTCACGCCGGAACCATCAACGGGTTTGTCGAAGGTTCTCTCATGGCTTTTGCGTCAAAAACCACTGGAGACTATCATGAAGACATGAATGGAGAAAAGTTTACTGAATGGTTTACCTCAATGTTGTGTAGCCTCCCTGAACCATCTATTATAATTATGGACAACGCCCCATACCACTCGATGCAAATTGACAAGCCACCTGCCCAATCCCAAAAGAAAGCTGATATCGTCGCATGGCTTCGTAAAAATGGCGTAGATGCAAACATGAATATGTTAAAAGCGGAATTAGTACGTCTTTTAAAAGAAAACAAACCAACCAAGATCCGATACGTCATTGACGAAATAGCATTAGAACATGGGCACAGAGTTATACGGTTACCGCCTTACCATTGTGAGTATAATGCGATTGAGTTGGTGTGGGCTCAAATTAAGGGATATGCTGCAAGACACAATACAGAACCCCCATTTACCACAAAAAAAATGCTAAAATTATTAGAAGAAGCTTGTGAACATGTGACTAAAGGAGACTGGGAAAAGGTTGTGAATAGAACTGTTAAATTAATAAGGGAAGATTATGAAAGAGATGTGAAAATAGATAATATTATAGAAAACGAACATATAATTATTAATGTAGGTGATGATAGCAGTGACGACAGTGAAAATAGTAGTATGGACGAATCTGATTAATTATGGCCTTTTGTGGCACCTTTTTTGGTATCTTTTGTATTCATATGTTTCTTGTGTGCATATAAAGTATGTATATTCATTTTCATTCAAATATTCAGTTCGTTCAAATAAATTAAATAAACATATACATTTTTGTTTTATTAAACCTATTTAATCAGGTACAAAAACAAAACTTAATTGTTTTTTGTTCGAGAATAAATTGACATTCCACATCACTATTGTAATGTGTCAAACCGGCCATCATAGCGTGCCGCTAGTTTAGTACCAATAGTCTCTGAGCTAAACCGCGGACGGACAGATAGACGGACTGTGGACATGGCGAATAAATAAGGGTTCCTTGTTTACTTCGGAACCTTAAAAAACATGTACATCAAAATTGTTTATGAAAACAAAGTTATCGCTATTTTTGAGGCAAAAAAACACTAAATCGCGTTTTACTCGCTACGGCGATATTAACGATACTAAAGTGCCAGAACTCAGAGCCTCTTAGCTTTAGGTATCATATTTTAAGAAGATAACCATTTCGATGCAGCTCCCACGGTAGTAAATATCATTCGTCTATGCAGCTCCCATATAACGAGCTGCATCGAAATGAGAAGCAAAACCGAAAGAGGGTTCATTTTGATTCAGCTGTCAAATTCGAAATTAGAACTTTTCGATGCCCGAGTAAGTAGATAATAGTTATTTGTGTTATATGGGGCCAAAGAAATTTTTTGTTCCCCGAGGGCGTTATTTTGAATTCAGAGCGAAGGGAAGGATTCTATAGTAGAATCCCGAGCACAGCGAGGGATTCTAAAGTAGAATCCTGAGCGTAGCGAGAAATTCAATATACGCCGCCCGAGAACAAAATATTTTGGCCCCGAATGACACACATTATTTTTCATCATTACCTATGAGAAAAAGCTAGGAGTATCAACCTAAGTACTATGTACTTATAGTAGACATCATATTATATTGAAAGTTTAAATAAAACACAAATAAATTATTATTAAATAATTAAACATTAATATTTCTGTTGGATACAGTATGGGCGTATATACGATCGACAAATTGATCACGTGACTCACACGTGACAACAGCTTCTCAAACATATTTGAATTTCGACACATACTAAAGCACGAACGTGGACCAATCAGAAGAGAGAAATGAAAAGTCCCATGGGGTTAAAATTAAATTTTGCTCCCGCTATCCTCTGAAGCCAATATTCGTTTTTCGAATAGGTATGATGAAAAAATAATTATAAGTTACAATGCTTACCGTCTGTCACATTTGTAAGAGCAAATCGTGCATGTGAAGTTCGGCTCGTCGTTCCTAAACTGTCTCAAAACACGGAATCGAGATTTTTTAGGCTGGAACACAAAAACAGATTACAAATTAGAATTTTTGTAAAGCACTCAAATCACCGATGCTAAAGGTCAAGGGTCTCTTCCGGCTCTATAGACCAGCAGCTTCCAAAATCCGACTAGCTTTCAGTGTGTACATCATAAATAATATCAATAAAGTGTTTATCTATACAAATCTTAATATATATAAATTACGTGTCACGTTGTTTGTCCGCGATGGACTCCTAAACTACTGAACCGATTAAGATCAAACGTCGTAACTATCTGTAGTTTGGTCCAACTTAAAAGATAGGATAGTTTTTTTTTGGATTGGGATAGTTTATTTGTTTTATTTATATAGATAAGTTGGCGGTACGAAGTTCGCTGGGTCAGCTAGTATTATAAAGAGGAAATATTCTAATTTTTTCACCAATAGAAATCTAAATTATCAGGAAGTAGTAACATAGGCTTTAATTTATTTAAAAAAAATTTAGAAATCCTTAAGAAAATTGCAATAATGTAACCCAAAGTGGCAAAATTTTGCCTATAAAATCATTATTTGGCGTGTGCTGAGAAAACTACTGATGATATCTAACTATCATAATTAAGTCACAATAGTAGCTTTTGTGTTCTAAAATTTAATTAGCTCGCCGCCGGTAGAAATAAAGGTTCGTTACATTCGTATCGTAGTATTAATTCTTCCTTGCTAATATTTTAAATGCGAAAATGTGTTCGTTTGTTGGTTTATCCTTCAATCACGCTGGAACAAAACTACGGATCGACGTGATTTTTTTGCATGGGTATAGTTGAGAACCTGGAGGGTGACATGGGCTACATTTTATCCCGGAAAACCAAGGAGTTCTCGCGGGATTTTATAAAATAATCCACGCGGACGAAGTCGCGGGCATTAGACAGGTGACAGTTTTTTTATAAATTATTTATGCTAAAATTTCACTTCAACTTGGCCGCTACCTCGCGTCGCGCTTCCCCGCACCATACCTCAAGTCAGACCCGCTTAGTACAGATAACGACGTACCGCTCGAGATTGTCACTATTGAATTATTTAAATTTTTTTTGTTAAGTTTTACTTAGTTATTTATTTGGTTACTTGTTCACGTTTCGTTTTCTACGATGAGTAAAAAAGGAAAAGCTTTGCATAGGTAGTGCAGATTATTTGTTACTTCAGTTAATGACTTTATATAAAGAAGAGATCGATAAGAAATTAATAATCACGCCCTTCGACTTTCAAGACATCGTTGTCATGAAAAGTATTGCCAGAAAAGAAAACTTATGTCAGTGTCGTGGTTACAGTAAAAGATACAATAATTAATTTTTATGTAAACGATACTGGCAGTATAAGTAATTTTGTAACGGTCGACGACGGCCAACTTGAAACGAACGGGTAGTAATTACATAATATAACAAACTAAAGACCAAATTATAGAGTGAGTTAAGATCCAAGTCAGGAAATACTTATAATGTTACAAAACAAATGACAGCACCTATCTAGGATTGAATCCTTTATCTCAAACCTAGAATCCTATGCAATTATATCAAATGAATAAATGTTGATTTATTAAGCTATTGCATTGCTTTTATCGCGGGTTCGCGTTATTTGAACTAGGACAAACAGTTTGAGCGCGGCGACCGAATCAAGAAATTCCGTAACGAAAAAAAATCTTACACCGTCGGTCGTTCAGTAAGCGTTCAACATTTTAGAGGTTGAGAACCTCTAAAAACCTCTAGTAGCTCTATTTGGCGCAGTGGGCGAGCGGCCGCTTTCTTTACTGGTATATGATGTCGCAGGTTCTAATCTCACTCGCGAAGTAGTGACAGTTCGCTTTTCTTGTTTATTTGGTATTTTTTGCATAATTTTTATTATGCAAAAAAAAGCAGTCCCCGAGTGCCACTTAATTTTTTATTTAAATTATTTCTCATTAGCTGATGCCCGTGACTTCGTCCGCGTGGATTTAGTTTTTAAAATCCCTCGGGGACTTTGATTTTCCGGGAAAAAAAGTAATGTCACTCTCCAGGTCCTCAGCTATACCCATGTAAAAAATCACGTCGATCCGTAGCCCTGTTGCGGCGTGATTGAGGGACACCAACAAACCAACAAATCAACAAACAAACACACTTTCGCATTTATAATATTAGTAAGGATGATTTCTACCAGCAACTTTAGCTTTGCCCGTCAGGGCAATCTACTTACCCTTAAAAACAGATCATACTCGTCAGCAACTTCTTCTGGAGGAGCCTCTTCCTCCCCTTCATCATCAATCTCGTATACATCGTTTCTTTTCTCTTCACCCTGTATTTAACAAATTATAATAAAGTGGCTGTACACAATCCATGACATTATTCGTCAAAGACATTTTACAGAGGAGAAATTTAGATTATGCTCGTCAAATGAAGCCATCGAGAAACGCGCTTGCGGTGACAATAGGTAATAGTATGGGGCAATTAAGTATCTAGTTTTAAAAAATCGGCCAAGTGCAAGTTGGGCCTCGCTCTTTTTCCGAACATATGACCAAATCATTTTTTTTAAACTATACATATTTAGTTATCTTAGTTCTTAGAAAGTACTAAATTAGCATATGGGGAAAAATGCTCGTTTATTTTGGTCACAACTTACAAACCGCATTATAAATCGGTGTTTTCAGTATTATTTGTTTAAATAAACTATATCTTCTAATATACTAGCTGAAATATTTAGTGGTTGGTCACCCTTATCATTTAAGGGTATGAAAAATAGATGTTGGCCTATTCTCAGACCTACCCGATATGCACACAAAATTTCATAAAAATCGGTCCACCCGTTTCGGAGGAGTAAGGTAACTAACATTGTTGTTGTTAACACAATGTTAGTTACCTACTTAGGGTGACCAACCACTAAATATTTTTGTTGGCGGCACGTAGATCGCTGGGTCAGCTAGGAGTACATAATATACCAAAATTTCAAATTCCTAACTACTTAAGTAGTTTAGTTTTTGAGATAGACCCCCTATCAAAATTGGCCTAAAACCTACAACTTTGTCAACCCCCCCAGTTCTTAATTTTTGTTGCTAAGAAATAAAAAAATACATATATAATATTTGAACTCTACTTAATGAGCTCTAGACAAATACAAGATATGCCAAGGTAAAAAAATAAAATTTTATTTCGACTCTTTTTCCTGTATGCGGCTCACGGTTGTTTTTTAATTTAATATAATTTTTATTATTGTTTATACCGGCAATAGAAATACACAATATTATGTGAAAATTTCAACTGTCTATCTATTACGGTTTACGAGATACAGCCCGCTGACAGACGGACGGACAGACATCGGAGGCTTAGTAATAGGTCCCTGTTGGCACCTTTTTGGGTACGGAACCCTAAAAACGATTTGGTCATATGTACGGAACACTAAAAGAGCGAGGCCCGACTCGCACTTGGCCGATTTTTAGGGTTCCGTAGTAAACAAGGAACCTTATAGTTTCGCCATGTCCGTCCGTCTGTCTGTCAGTCTGCTGTCCGTCCGCGGCTTAGCTCAGAGACTATTGCTACTAGAAATCTGTAATTTGACAAGACTATAAATATCAATCACACCGACAAAGTGGTGCAATAAAATTGAGAAAAATAATTTTTTTTAGGGTACCTCCCGTACATGTAAAGTGGGGATGAATTTTTTTCCTCGTCTATCCCATAGTGTGGGGTGTCGTTGAATAGGTCTTTCAAAAATGTTGTGGGTGTGGGAACACCATTTTTCGATTTCAGGGATCCGTTTGTGAAATATGATATTTGAAAGTGCTAAATCTTATTAGAGTCAAGTGTCCCCCCCCCCCCCCTCTGCCAGCTAAATGGTTGTATAAAGGATACAAGAAAAAAATCACAGCAGTAGTTTATAATATAATGAATTTTAAAGGAAAACTATCACAGCTAAGTGGGGTTCATTAGTTAAGGAGCTATATCTGTTTTTTCTAAGATAGGTAATAAATAAAATAAAAGCACTATCCTAGGTCAGCAATAATATTTGAGACTTTCAACTACGGAAGTACTACGTACACTAGTTGAAAGTCTGCAACTAACTACAAACTACACTGCACGTGGCCTGACATGCACTTGGCCGGTTATTTATAAATGTTTCTTATGAATAACGGGTACCAATCAAGATTTAATTTATAGCGTGGCACTTGGCCGATTTTTATAAATGTTTCTTATGAACAACTAGGCTTAAAAACAACATTAAATATAAAGCGTGGGTAACTGTTAAAAAAGTCTCAATGTACTTAAAAAATCTTATTTTTTCACCTTATTTTATTTCACAATTATGTTAACGTTAACTTCAACTTAAATTATAAAAATATTCGTTGTTTAAAAAAGTCAGATGATGAGCTTTTCAGAAATGTCTAATACTTTACATAAATTCCTACAAAAATTAACTTTAAAATCACATTGAAAGTGATGATGCGAACGGGTTTAACATGAACCTCCGCAAATATAAAAACGATTAAGGCCTTGAAAAAAAGTACTATACATAGGGTAAGCCGTAGTAATCTTGGCCACCCCTCAATCATTGGCCTTTTGACTTTAAAATTGGTTTATTATCAGTTTTATTTGCGCAAAAGGTATAAAAAAATATTGGTATTTTTCTACGTTGACATCACTCCTAAATAAAACTGGCAGTTTTTAAAATAATGAATTAGTAACCCTTGAAAAAAAATAGTTTTGTGACGAGGACAGTGAAGGTGTAGATTATTACGAAAATCATAAGAATCAGGAATTTTAAAATTGTTTTTTACCTACTTTTTTTGCATTCAAATTGGAAGATAAGCCTTCCTATATGTTATTTATGATTCAATTTAGGTTTACATGCCTTAATTGATGGTAAAAGACTCAAACCAACGTAAAAAAGTGTAGGTCAAAGTTAGTACCATCCGCTTGTATAGAAGATGAGTTGATTAGCATGAGTGCCAATTACAGTAGTAACTGCTTAACTGCAGTAACTAGATATTAGCAGGGTCAATCATTATATTTTTACGTTTCTGGCCGTGCTAATCGTTGTACTTTTAAGTATGCCAATTCTTGTACAAAACAATCAAAAATTCGTAGTGATGGACCAAAGTCGATACTGAACAATTAGTATACCTACCTAAATGCAAGTCTGTTTATTATTTTTAAGGCTAAAATACCTAATGACCAAACAAGTCATGTCAAGTTTTGACTTGTCAAACATGTTGACAAGTAATGTTCTCCTACCATATCAATATTAAAAATGCGAAAGGTATTGATGTATGTTCGTTTGTCTGTCAAACACAGATGAAATAATAGCTAGGTACTTCGTAACTTCAAGTCACGCTGAAATTTTTATATTCAGATAGACCATTTCCAAGATTTATAATAATATCTACCTATATCGGATTATCTCGGTAACAGTTTTGAAGTGGAATTTGGGAATTTATGATACAAAAGTAATCCTTTTTGTTATATAATAAATACCTACTTTATTTCCGCGACTTCATTCGCGTGGATTTTGTTTTGAAAATCCCACGGGAGCTTTTTGATTTTCCAAGATATCTGCATAGTAGAATATGTCACTTTCGAGGACCTCAACTATACCATGTAAAAAAATCACGATGTTCCGTAGCTTTGTTGCAGCGTGATTTAAGGACAAACCAACAAACAAACACACCTTCGTATTTATAATATTATTACGGATATGTTACTTGCGATTTTACTGCAACTTTATTGACGCAAGACGTCGGACATGATCCGATAAGCTATAATATAATAATAACTTTTGAAAAAATAAAATGTTTAATTTTGCATGGCAATTTATTTAGAAAAGATTTTTTTTGTTTTTTTAAAAATTTAATTTTATGAAAGAATTTTATTTGTTTATTTTTAAGACAAGTGATACCTTCAGCTGCTATATTATGTTACGTATTGTGAACCTACTTACCGATTGTAATAAGTTAAGATTGCCTTATTAAAACCAGAATGTTTATAATGAGGATAAGTACCTCTTAGGAGCAGTGATAGGTTAGGACTGTGGTCTCCTATTTGGATGGTCGCAGGTTCGAGCCCGGGTACGCACCTCTGACTTTTCGGAGTCAAGTGCGTTTAAGCAATTAAATATCGTGAAAACATCGTGAAATCAGGATCGTGAAACCTGCACATCTGAGAGTTCTTCATAATGTTCTCGAAGGTGTGTGAAGTCTGCCAATTCGCATTGGGCCAGCGTGGTGGACTATGGCCTATAACCCTTCTCTGAGAGGAGACCTGCGCTCAGTAGTGAGCCGTCGATGGGTTGCTAATGATGATGATGACCTCTTAGTAACATCATACCTACTTAGTTACGAAATATATTTTATATCATTACCTTTACGTTATTTTTTAATTGTACCTACCTACTAATTTATCGACTTAGGGCTTAATAGATACAAAATATCCTATACCTGCACATCACTATCGCATATTTTAGTGCGATTCTAATAAATTTCACTAGTGATTGGCATAACGCATTATATAGATCAGCAGTGCTAATCTATATAAACGTATAATGATTAACATGGTAATCATTATACTTTTGGTATGGCATTCGCTATGCTCAAAGGCCAATGATCGTACTTTTGGCTTCATTTTTAAGTTTATTGCGTTAAAGTTAATAAAGAGATGCAATAAGATCACACTTGTGCTTTATTTGAATTCTCAGATTCATACTCAACAGTTTGAGAACAAATATTATTCGGTTTTGAGCCTTAATTCGATGGAATAAATGTTTAAAGTCAATGTTCACCTTAAACGGCCAATCACAGTATCGCTTACCCTATATAAGTATTGCAAAATTTTCGCATTATAGTTTAGTTTGACCCTTAAACTAATCAGTAAAATTAAAAAATATGCCAGTTGCGACATTGATAAAAAGCATTTTTGATATTTCGTTGTACTACCATTTCCCATAGTGGGCCGGCTTAAACCATTCTGCATCGATGGATATGGAGAAATCCCTAGTCAAGAAATTTGATTCAGCCAAAATTAAAATTACCTGCTTCTCCTTTATATTATCGATGTTCATTTCTTGCTTTCCTCTTTTGCTTGACTAGCACGTAACATAATTCACCACTACCTTCTGATGGTACTAATGTCACAGTCTGTAATCTAAAAAAAAACATTCATTACACTACAGTCTGGGGGCACAGTAAATATATTTAACCCGATATAAGTAGGAGTCCCAAGGTGGAGAGAAAATATAAAACGAGTGGCAGCGAGCAGCTGGATTCAAGCGGCGCAAGATCGAGACCTGTGGAAAACCTAGAAAATCCTACAACAGACCTGCTTGCAGCGGTGGAATTCTCCAGTTGTCAAATAAAAAGGTCTAAATAAAATCTGAACCGTTACCCAATATAATGCTAAGTTTAATCAATGTACCATAATCAATCTGGAAAATACACAATATAATCACAAAATACAATATAATAATATACAATACACAATCAAATTAATAATGTTTTAAAAACACTTACGTCGTGGTCGTGGTGGCGAAGAAGCGTGATCGGCGATCGTACAACTGAGGGGGTATAGTGATGTGCTTGCTCACTATGAACGATTTTTTTTTTCGATTTTTCTACCGGTTCACATCAATCTTCAAATACTTTTAGGGATAATAGGCTACATGAATACCACTGAAACACAACAGTCACAGAACCTTGTAACTACAGTATACTGAGATGTTAGTCTAATTAAAAAAACCCAGTAAACTCCCAAACGTAAATAATGAAAGAACATGAATTAAAAAATCATAGTTTATCGTCCCTAATCAAATCTGCAACATCTTTCTGATTTAGGTATAAACCATAGGTATTCATTACGCTTATTATTGCCCTAAAAATATTATCTCACAAAATATATCGGTAAGTATATGAAAATTAATCGGAAAATCGTAAGAAAGTTTTATGTCGAATCCCTACATGTCAAAATTTATGTCAAGTCGTCATTTGACTTTCATAAAATGTATTTGTAAAACTACCCTCATTTTAAAATTATAGCTAAGCAAACAATAAAATTATGCACTTACCTACAAGATCAAGCATAATTTTGCCAATAGTTGTGCTAATTTGATATTCTAATGCATTTCTATATTAATAATAATATATGACGCCGTAGCGAAAATATCATTCTGTCAGTTTACAACTAAAGTTAGTTTACAATTATGTACCTACCCATTACATATAAATACCTAACCTTCCTTCAAATGATTTCTTCTTGTTTATCAACCTTTAGACGTGCACTGCTGGACAAAGGTCTCCTGCATGGACCTCCACATTCCCCGGTCTTGTGCCGCCTGAATACAGCGGCTCCCTGCGACTCGTTTAATGTCGTCAGTCCACCTAGTGGAGTAGTCGTCAAATGATTTAGGAAATGAAATTACTATTTTTGGATAATGATGATTTATGAGGAGACAGTACTGATCTGTTGATAGGTTGCTGATGATATAATATAACTTAAGTACCTGCCCAACTAACAAATTGGTCATAATATTTTAAACTTTTATGACTATTTCTGTCATTTAAAATAAACAGAGACAGAGAGTGATGGTTCCGTACATATTTTTTCTGCTGAAAATCGATGTGACGAAGGTTTTGATGAAAAACAGGGTATTGTGAATTTGTGAACTTCTTTCATATGCATCTAGTAAAAAGCTATTATTTTGATATTATAAACAGACACTTCAACTTAGGCTAAATAAACAGTCTCTCTGTTTGTTTAGGATAATTTTGGGAAGGGCTGGACCGAATTTGACTCTGACAGATAGCTGATGTTATAAGAGTAGCGTAGGCTACTGTATAACCGACTTTCAAAAAAGGAGAAACTTTTTGAAAGTCGGTCTTTTTTGAAACTTTGAGAAGATTTCTAACCGGTTTGCGTGAATCTTTTTTTAGTCGAGTAAGAAACTTTGCGTAATGGGCCCATAAAAACTTCGGGTTCTAACTCTTGAATCCTGATGCTGCAAGGGTACTGCCTAAACTGTGGTGATTTATTAACTGTCGATTAAGAATAATTGTTGTAGGTACCAAGCAAAGACAACAGAAGTAGTTAAACTCCAGGATTCAACTCATCAATTCTGATTCTGGAGTGGTAGGTACTGCCCACCTAAATTGTGGTGATTTATTAATTACTGTCGATTATTTAACAGACATTGTAGGTATCTACCAAGTAAAGATTACATCGTTGAACTCCAGGATCTAACTCCTCAATCCTGATGCTGTAAGAAACTGCACTTCTAACCCGTGGTGATATGGAAACTGTTGATTGTGAATTGATCTTATAGGTAGATAATTAATAAGCCGGGATAGACTTCATCATTTAATTCCGATACGGCTCTCAAGGATGAAACCCCAACACTAAAAAGATTTAAACATTTTTATTTGAATAAAAATCCACGCGGATGAAGTCGCGGGCATCAACTAGTTTTAAATAAAAGACCACCGTTCGTGTCATAAAAATGCCTGAGAACACTTTTAATGACGAACACGACGGAGTTGAGTATTACACCTGTAGATTCTAAATTCTAACTAATGGGATCTAAAATGTTCTGTTAATGTAAAAGAACTCATAATTGCAGCCAGGATATCCAGCACACCAGCACACCTTCTAAAAATAATGGCAGATATGTCGTGTTTGGATTCGTTTTGATCAGTATTTGATTCTACATAGAATGCAATGGTGGCAACACGATGAGCTGATGCTGCAGCCAGGATATCTTTCTCGGCAAGAAGGAAATTCCGGACCAGTGGTAGACTCATTGACTACTTATATTTTTGGAATCTACTCATCATTTTCTAGATGATGAAATTTTTTTTTTCGAATTTAGTCCTTATTTCAGGACTATGGTTGTATGGTATGGTTTTTTTAATTTTACTAGCCTATGTCACCCGGAATAAGCTAAGGATTCTAACGATACCTTATTCATCAAAATCTGTTTAGGCGTATAAAAGTTATGGTGGAATAAAGAAACTCACATACATACATACATGAATCCTGAAACAAACAAACCTACTCCTTTTTTCAGGCAGTCATATAAAAAATAAAAGAGTTGCTGTATTGAGGAATCTAGGAGGACATCTTGTAAGAAGCGAGTTTTGGAAAAGGACGATTATAACAAAGGATATTATATAAAAAAAAGGTAATTAAGTATTATCTAAGCATAATGATTCCAGCAACTAAAGTATTCTTCTCTATGAAACAAATAAAGAATCATTTGAGGTGTTTACAACGCCATTAGATTACATCAGCAAAATTAAATAATATGTGTATTAGTTTGTCACATAGGTAGAATACTCGGAATGAGTGATTTATATGTACCTCCATTTTGTGGGTAGGCGTTAAATAAAGAAGACATATTTTTAATTGCTCTGTTTATAATATTCTTAAATAATAAATAGTGTACATTATAGTATAATTTTATTATGTACCTGTAGTTAGTTTGAGTCTGCCAGTAATCCCACATAATATATTTGTGCAAATATAAACTTCACTTATTGTGTCCACAAAGTGTTAAGTTAACCTCACTTTTGACTGATTCATTCCACAATGGAGTCCATTAAAACAACATTAAGTGAAATCACTGACCACTTCAATACCAAGATGGAGGAGTTTCAGAAGGAATTGAAGACTGCTATCCCTGCCACAAGTCCAACATCAAACTTAAATTCACAGTTTGGTACTTTCCGTTCCTTCGTCTTAACTGCCTTAGAAAACTTGCAGCTGCAGGTGGAGCTTTTGGCGAGGCAGCAGGATGAACTAGAGATGCGGTCCAGGAGGAAAATACTGCTCGTCCATGGTGTTGCGGAGACTGAGAAGTAAGAGCCCAGCATAATGGTTTCAAAGTTGTTATCTGAGCGGCTCAGGTTGCCCCAGCTTTCTCCGGATTCTATAAGCCGATGTCACCGATTGGGTCGGCCCAGTGATGACAAACCTCGTGCGGTGCTCATAAAGTTCAGAGAGCTGACATTAAGGGACACGGTTTGGTCGGCCAAGACTAAACTGAAGGGCACTGGGGTTACACTCTCCGAGTTCCTGATAAGCTGCCACAAGGTCTTCTTAGCGGCACGACAGCGTTTTGGCGTGACGAAGTGCTGGACCAGGGATGGTAACATAATGGTGATCGACTCGGATGGTAAACGGCATCGTGTAGCAACTATGTCGGAGTTGAAGACCATACAGGGTGTTTCTAAGCCTCCCGTTGCGTCTACGTCGGCGCCAGGGCCTGCGCCTGATGCTGTGGCTTCCAAAGACTCCAGAAGCGCCAATGGTCAATTATTATTGGTGGAGCTGGCTGAATTTCAAGGGTTGATTGGGATAATCTTCCAGCAGTTATATTAAATGGCGTTGTTATTCCTTATAGTGCCACTGTGAAAAATCTTGGTGTCCATTTGGACACTACTCTCTCGTGGTCTCAGCAATTAAAAGAGCTTAGTAGAAAGACCTTTGCTGCCTTGGGTTCTCTCAGGCGTCTACGTTCTTTTCTCCCCATTCCTACTAAGATTATGTTAGCACAATCTTTACTCCTCTCCATTCTCGATTATGCAGACGCAAGCTATATTGATTTAACCGAGGACCAACTTAATAAACTTGAGCGTATTCAAAACCTTGCTATTAGGTTTATATTTGGCTTGCGCAAATATGACCATGTCTCCGAATTTCGTTCAAAGCTCAAGTGGTTACCCATTCGCTTTCGCCGGAATTTACATATTGTTTCTCTTCTGTACTGTGTATTGTTCAATCCTATGACTCCAAGTTATTTAAAGGAGAACTTTAAATTTCGTGGTCATGACAGACTAGATAGAGTCTTACGGCCTGCGGAAAAACTCAAGCTAGTGACACCTACACATCGGGCGAAGTATTTTAGTAACTCCTTCACGGTCAAGGCTATTTGTCTATGGAACGAGCTTCCCTCGCAAATTCATCGTGCTGAATGCCTTTTTGTATCTCTGTGCTATCATCAATAACGACATAGTTTACGATTGAAATCAGTAATGTATATATTTGTATGTATATTATATGTATGTGTATTATATTTATTTTGTATATATTAGTGTGTTAATGTTATTATTATTATATTATATGGTTTAGTTTATTTACCTATTAGTATTTAGGTATATTATATACACCACCTCCCACTGTCTATTTGTTCATTTTCTCCCTACTAGGGAGAAAATGATAGGGAGTCCCTAGCGTTAAGGTTGTCTGGAAGAGATCGCTATTTGGCGATAAGACCGCCTTTTTGTACTTACATTTTAAGTTTTCTTTTTTGTAACCTGTAATTCATTTGTGTTTTGTGGTGTAATAAAGTATATATGTTACGGTAAATGTGATAAATGTCATAATTATTAATAATTTTCGGTAATTATTAATAATTACTTCACCATTTGGTAAATTTGATAAATACTTACTATGAATTTCATCACTTTTATCGGTTATTATTAATAATTCATTGTTGTCTTTGGTAAAAGTGATAAAACAAACGAGAAACAGTCTGAAAACCCCTCTAAACCCCATTCGACTCTTCTCCAGCCACCTGTGCAAGTATTCCTACGTTGTCATAAAAAAAATAACAACGAAAGCTGTGATGAACCTAACTAACAGTAAGGATTTCCGGGTAAAAGCATTTTCTGGTGGTTGTAAAAGTGGCCAACCAAGCCAACATTAAGGATTTCCAGATGCAAGTATATATACGGGTGGGCCTAATGGTGCCGCCCAAAGGCAATATTTTGATTCCTCCTATCTAGACCTATTAGAAAATACCAGCGATATTTCGGATAGAAAATGAGCCACTAAGCATAAACTACATCCTGGAGCTCTAGGTTATAGATCCTCAATCCTGATGCTGTAGGGTACTGTCCACCCAAACTGCGGGGATTTAGGAATTGTGATATTGTAGCCTCTAAGCATAGACTACATCATGGAGCTCTAGGTTATAGCTCCTCAATCCTAATGCTGCAGGGTACTGCCCACCCAAACTTCGGGGATTTAGGAGTTGTCGATTACGAATTGATATTGCAGCCACGAAACATACTTAGACTACATCATGGAGCTCCAGGTTATAGCTCCTCAATCCTGATGCTGCTGGGTACTGCCCGCCCACACTGCGGGCATTTAGGAATTGTCGATTACGAATTGATATTGTTGCCACTAAGCATAGACTACATCATGGAACTCTAGGTTATCACAAATCCACAAGTTTTATTCACAGAAACAACACCACCTTGCACACGTGCTTTCAAAACAAACGTATGGTAACAAATGACGCGTTATTGCCTTGCCCCCGCATGTTGTCACAACCCCTTCCCGCCTCTGTTTATTGAAACAAAATAATGCTAAGTATAAGCAAACCACTGTAAACTTGGCTTTCCTGATGATTTGCGGGACGCAGGGTGAGAGCGCGCTCAATCAATCAGGTAGGGTAGACCGGGTACAATAGTAACACGGGACAATAGTAACATCGTCGATATTTCGACAACTACCTAAAAAAAAGCTTGTGTGAGTGTATGCTTACGTGCCTCGAGCGGTTCTCAACCTGCTCACCAGTCGCCGACTTGATACGGTGAGAGATGAACGAGCTATTCAACAATTTTTGTTTACGAGTGTCCCCAGTAAAAATTTGCGCTTTATGTATTGGCTCATTATTCATTAAAAATACTTTTAATGCTAGATCGTAATTAATATTGTATCCACTAAATATCAACGCTTCAATTGTGTAGTAGTTTGAAGGTCAGTTTCATTTAAAACGGAAGTTATTTTAACTTTTCTGGTTTTGGTCACTTTGGCACAATTGTAACAGCACATTCGGGGTCATTTGAAACGTTACATTTGACCCCACGGTACAAATGACCCCGAGCCATATTTTCATATACCTAATGAATTTTATCTGTTATTTAATTAAAATGAATTTGATCCATGTAACTACATGTCTACATACTATGTTCTCCTAACAAAACCTAATGTAATTGCTGCAATTGGAAGTAATTATATTAATCATGGAATAATTTCGAAATCGAATCTGGTTAGTGTTGCCCAAAATTAGTAGTAAAGTACTAAAAAAAAAAACAATCAATAAATTATAATACAGTTATGACTGCCCCATACTAAACCACTGTGTGGCGGTAGCTATTGGGCAAGTAAAATAATAAAAAAATGTATTTAATTGTTTTTAATAAACGAACAAACACTAACTTAGTAATTAAGGAAAAATTGTTACTAACACACTTACAAACTATGGATGGAAACGTCTGAAATAAACGTTTATTATTATTATTAAAATTGGTCTTGCGAGACTCTTGCGGTCTCGCACTTGGTATCAATATCGATATAGTTACCTACATATGTCGATTATAATGGTACATTGTACTTATATCCATGCAAGAGACCTTTGTCCAGCCATGGACGTCTATCGGTCGGTTGAAATTCAGCTCTATTTCAATGCTGTTATGGTTTACTTTACTTTGACGAAGGTATGGTTAAAGCTAAATGCTATCTTCTTTATCAACCGATAGACGTCCATGGCTGGACAAAGGTCTCTTGCATGGATATAAGTACAACTAGTAGGGCGCGTGGGTGCGCGGCCCGCAAGCGGACCGCGGTTTTTCTCATGAAATTGACCTTCGGGTCCTGATCATCTTTTGTCAGAAAACCACTCATCCATCTTTGATACTCTCCGAGATAGACACCACGAAGTTTGTATAGCCGCCATCTTGAATCCGCCATTTTGTAATTTATTTTCAGCTCCCTGCCAGTTGGATGAGGTTTCGAGTGACTTTTGTTCGAGCACTCCCCACCTATCTTCAATACCCTGGCCGTGCTCCTCACCCGTCTTCCAAACCCTCGATCATCAGCTCTCTCCATATTTTTTCTCCAAATCATTTGTCAGAATGAGAATTCTTCTATAAAAAAATATTTTGAAAAGGTTACTTAGCTTAGCTCTACAATATTCGCCATAATAATATATTTTGTATGAAAAAATAAATTCCGCCATCTTGAATTTTTTTCTGTTCATCAAATAGACCTTTGGGTCCTGATTATCTTTTGCCAAGAAACTACTCTTCCATCTTTTATACTCCCCGAGATAGACACCGACGAAATTTGTATGGCGGCCATCTTTTTTCCGCCATTTTGAATTTATTTTCAGCTCACTGCGAAATGGATGAGGTTTCGAGTGACATTTGTTCGAGCACACCCCACCTATCTTCAATACCCTGGCCGTGCTCTTCACCCGTCTCCGAAATCCTCAATCATCAGCTCTCTCCATATTTATCCTCCGAATGAATTGTTTTCCTCTATACGAAACCATTGGTGAAAAAAAATTTTTCATACAAAATTTTTCAGGAGAGGTGATCAATCAATGAGTCAATCAGTGAATCAGCACGAGCAGCTATATATATATTAACTAGTAGGGCGCGTGGGTGCGCGGCCCGCAAACGGACCGCGTATTTTCTACTCGTCAAGTAGACTTTCAAGTCTTGATCATTTTCTATCAAAAAACCACTCTCCCATCCCACCTGAATGAAATTCTTATAGCTGCCATCTTGAATCCGCCATTTTGAATTTTTTTCAACTCACTGTCATTTGCATGATGTTTCAAGTATTTTTGTTTGAGCAGCCCCCACCTATCTAAAATACCCTGGCCATGCTCCTCACCCATCTTCCAAATCCTCGATCAGCATTACTTTCCATATTTTTTCTCCGAATCATTTGTCAGGATGAGAAGTCTTCCATAAAAACAAATTTTGAAAAGGAAACTTCCTCTTGCATAGTTTGTATAGAAAAATAAATTCCGCCATCTTGATTCTTTTTTCTATTCACCAAGACGTAGAACTTCGGGTTCTGATCATCTTTTTCCAAGAAACTACTCTTCCATCTTTTATACTCTCCGAGATAGATGCCGTTGAAATTGGTATGGCCGCCATCTTGAATCCGCCATTTTTAATTTTTTTTCAGCTCATTGTCAATTGGATGAGGTTTCTAGTATTTTTTGTTTGAGCACCTCCCACCTATCTTCAATACCCTGCCCGTGCTCCTCACCCACCTTCCAAACCCTCGATCATCATATCTCATCATTTGTCAGAATGAGAATTATTTTATAAAAACAAATTTTGAAAAGGAACCGTATCAAAGTCTTGCATAGTTTTCAGCTTCTACACTAGCGGCACGCTATGATGGCCGGTTTGACACATTACAATAGTGATGTGGAATGTCAATTTATTCTCGAACAAAAAACAATTAAGTTTTGTTTTTGTACCTGATTAAATAGGTTTAATAAAACAAAAATGTATATGTTTATTTAATTTATTTGAACGAACTGAATATTTGAATGAAAATGAATATACATACTTTATATGCACACAAGAAACATATGAATACAAAAGATACCAAAAAAGGTGCCACAAAAGGCCATAATTAATCAGATTCGTCCATACTACTATTTTCACTGTCGTCACTGCTATCATCACCTACATTAATAATTATATGTTCGTTTTCTATAATATTATCTATTTTCACATCTCTTTCATAATCTTCCCTTATTAATTTAACAGTTCTATTCACAACCTTTTCCCAGTCTCCTTTAGTCACATGTTCACAAGCTTCTTCTAATAATTTTAGCATTTTTTTTGTGGTAAATGGGGGTTCTGTATTGTGTCTTGCAGCATATCCCTTAATTTGAGCCCACACCAACTCAATCGCATTATACTCACAATGGTAAGGCGGTAACCGTATAACTCTGTGCCCATGTTCTAATGCTATTTCGTCAATGACGTATCGGATCTTGGTTGGTTTGTTTTCTTTTAAAAGACGTACTAATTCCGCTTTTAACATATTCATGTTTGCATCTACGCCATTTTTACGAAGCCATGCGACGATATCAGCTTTCTTTTGGGATTGGGCAGGTGGCTTGTCAATTTGCATCGAGTGGTATGGGGCGTTGTCCATAATTATAATAGATGGTTCAGGGAGGCTACACAACATTGAGGTAAACCATTCAGTAAACTTTTCTCCATTCATGTCTTCATGATAGTCTCCAGTGGTTTTTGACGCAAAAGCCATGAGAGAACCTTCGACAAACCCGTTGATGGTTCCGGCGTGACAAATTATAAGTCGCGATCCTTTTCCTACAGGAACTTTGGAAGTAGATGCTGCTGTGTCATCGTTCCAAGAACGGCCTACAGTATGGTTAGCATTAAGCCATGTTTCATCCAAGAACACAACATTTTGCCAATTTTTGATTTCTTTCACTTGCCGTAAAAAAGTATACCTTGCCATCGCTATATCAAATCTTTCCATCAATATTTTGCGTTTGTTACATTTTTTGTATCGAAATCCAATGGTCTTCAAAATCTTCGTTAAAGAACTTTCCCCACCGAAGAATAATCCAGCTTCCTTCAGTGAATGCACCAACTTTTTTCTTGTTGGATACTCCTTCTGTAAATAGTAGCCGTAAACATGTCTTCGGATAGCATCGGCATCAAAGCTATCGATGCCTACGACTGGTTTTGCTCGTTTTCTCTTTTTTGGTGTGTGAAGTTTATTTTCTTCTGTGCCAGTCTCGCCATATTTTTTTTTAGTTATCCGTCTAACAGTTCGTTGTCCAATATTAAGCGCATCAGCTACGCGTTCAACCACTGACGTTATAGGTAAAATTGGCCCTCCATTTTGAGCTTCACGATCGAAATAGTTACGAAGGCGTATTACGAACTCACGTGTCTGACTATTTAGAACAGTTCTCTGCGTACGTTCGGTCATATCGACGAAATCCACAACAAAGGGCTTGAACAGAGTCCAAATTAACGAGCAAGGGTCAACAGTAATGCAGTATCAATATTTGAAATCCAAAGCCAGGTCAAAACTATATCACAATCGCATTGCACTGACAGTTTATACTTTTCGAAGCAACGTCAATTCGAAACTGCTTTGTTTTGCATTGAGCATTGACGCGAGTTTGCCGGAGGTAGTAGTTGTGCTAGCCAGCGATCCTATGTGACGATCGTATTAGATTCCATTTTTAAAAATTTTCAATTTAGAAAACCAAATGCCGAGTTGTGGTATATATCATATAAAAATAAAAATTTTACCTTTTGTATGAAACAGCTGATATTTTTTTGCGATTTCAGAGGTTTGTCCACATAGTGAAAATTGTTCATATTCACAAGTACATTCACCCCTTAAATGGTGCAAACTGATTTTTCTACACTTGTATACATTTTAGAAATCAATTTAATAAATAAATTTTGAGTCCTAAACCTAAAACTACATTCGATAAAATTTATGAATCTCTGCACATCACCATCGTCAATAAAGTAATACAATTATTTCCTTCAAAGTCGTTATCAATTAATACGGAACTTCATGAGCGGACAAACGTCAAACCGGCCATCATAGCGTGCCGCTAGTGTAGTCTATTCAATATTCGCCATATATTTAGTATGGAGAAAAAAAAATTCCGCCATCTTGATTTTTTTTCTATTCGTCAAATAGACTTTCAGGTCCTGATCATCTTTTGCCACGAAACCACTCTTCCATCTTTTATACTCTTCGTGATAGACACCGACGAAATTTGTATGGCCGCCATCTTGAATCCGCCATTTTGGATTTTTTTTCAACTCACTGGCAATTGGATGAGGTTTCGAGTGACATTTGTTCGAGCACCCCCCACCTATCTTCAATACCCTGGCCGTGCCCCTCACCCGTCTCCGAAATCCTCAATCATCAGCTCTCTCCATATTTTTCCTCCAAATGAATTTTTGTCCTCTATACGAAACCAATGGTGAAAAAAAAATTTTTCATACAAAATTTTACAGGAGAGGTGATCAATGAGTGAGTGAATCAGTCAATCAGTGAATCAGTCAATGAGTCAATCAGCCCCAGCAGCTATATATATATTAATGTACCATTATAAGCAACATATTATGTAGGTAACTATATCGATATTGATACCAAGTGCGAGACCGCAAGAGTCTCGCAAGACCAATTTTGGGCAACACTAAATCTGGTGCCTATTTTGATTTACAAAATCTCTAAACTAAAATTTATTTGATCGGTATAAAATAGTAATACACTTCGCCAAAAGGAGGAATATTTTGAAAATGATTATTTTTAGACCAGTCAAATTACTTTAATTTAGAGATTTTGTAACTTCGAATAGGCACCAATGCTGAACTGGAGCTTGCATTCTATTGAGTTTAAAAATTATGGTTTAAAGGAGGGAAATTTAAGTTTGTTATATTTCTTACTTTCGTTTGGACGCAATGACATAGTTGAAAAGAGCTTTCCAGAATTATGAATTTATGACTAATAAGTGTGGAACGGGGTTAGTAGTACCAGGGGTCAATTGTAACTCTGGGTTGAAGTGTTATTACTACAAGTAGGGCGCGTGGGTGCGCGGCCCGCTAAAGCGGACCGCGATTGTTCGGCTTTATTTATTTCGCTCGGTGCGCGAGCTGCTAAAGCAGCTCGCGGGAAGTGTTATTACTACAAGTAGGGCGCGTGGGTGCGCGGCCCGCTAAAGCGGACCGCGATTTTTTTACTCATCAAGTAGACCTACGGATTCTGGTCATCTTTTGCCAAAAAATTTGTTCGAGCACACCCCACCTATCTGCAATAACCTGGCCGTGCTCCTCATTCACAAAAGAAAAAGAAAAAAAAAGAAAAAAAAAAAGAAAAAAAGCAAATGTAAAATGAAAAAAAGGAAAGAAAAAAAGCCCTATGAACCTATCAAAATCAATGTCTTGCATAGTTCCCAACTTCTAGTCCCTTCAATATTCCCCATAGATTTTGTATGGAAAAAAAAAATCCGCCATCTTGAATTTTTTTCCTACTCACCAGGTAGACCTCCGGGTTTTGATCATCTTTTGTCGAGAAACCGCTCCTCCATCTTTTATAGTCTCCGAGAGAGAGACGGACAAAATTTGCCGCCATTTTTTTTCCGCCATTTTGGAATGAGTTTCCGCCATTTTGAATTGAGTGAGTTGAAAAAAATTCAACTCACTGGCAACTGCTCGAGGTTTCGAATGACATTTGGTCGAGCACCCTCCACCTATCTTCTATAGCCTGGCCGTGGCCCTCGCCCGTCTCCGAACTCCTCACTCATCAGCTCTCTCCACCTTTCTCCGAGTCACATTCTTTGAGCTATATACGACACCATGGGTGAAAAAAATTTTTTTCATACAAAATTTTACAGGAGAGGGGTCGGAAATTTGAGACGTCACAGCTCGGCCGCCATCTTGTTTTTTTAATTTTTTTCACTTTGTCTGTTAATCGTTTACTAATTTATACAATAATTCAAAATTTCAAAGAAATCGGTTGGAAAACAAAAGAGTTGCAAGATTCACGTCGGCCGCCATCTTGTTTTTCCGAAATGTCATAATTTTTCCCCACTCGAATCCCCCACCCGGACATATCTCCCCTACATCATTGCATCGTTTTCCGTCTCTTTCTAGGAGAACAATCGTGTCAATGAGTGAGTCAGTGAATCAGTGAATCAGTGGTAATCGAGCTATATATATTATAAACTAGCATTTGCTCGGTGCGCGAGCTGCTAAAGCAGCTCGCGGGAAGTGTTTTACTAAAAGAAAGGCGCGTGGGTGCGCGGCCCGCTAAAGCGGACCGCGATTGTTCGGCTTTATTTATTTCGCTCGGTGCGCGAGCTGCTAAAGCAGCTCGCGGGAAGTGTTATTGCTACAAGTAGGGCGCGTGGGTGCGCGGCCCGCTAAAGCGGACCGCGATTGTTCGGCTTTATTTATTTCGCTCGGTGCGCGAGCTGCTAAAGCAGCTCGCGGGAAGTGTTATTACTACAAGTAGGGCGCGTGGGTGCGCGGCCCGCTAAAGCGGACCGCGATTTTTTTACTCATCAAGTAGATCTTCGGATTCTGGTCATCTTTTGCCAAAAAAATTGTTCGAGCACACCCCACCTATCTGCAATAACCTGGCCGTGCTCCTCATTCACAAAAGAAAAAGAAAAAAAAAGAAAAAAAAAAAAAGAAAAAAAAGAAAAAAAGCAAATGTAAAATGAAAAAAAAGAAAAAGAAAAAAAGCCCTATGAACCTATCAAAATCAATGTCTTGCATAGTTCCCAACTTCTAGTCCCTTCAATATTCCACATACATTTTGTATGGGGGGAAAAAAAAATCCGCCATCTTGAATTTTTTTCCTACTCACCAGGTAGAACTCCGGGTTGTGATCATCTTTTGTCGAGAAACCGCTCCTCCATCTTTTATAGTCTCCGAGAGAGAGACGGACAAAATTTGCCGCCATTTTTTTTCCGCCATTTTGGATTTTTTTTTCAACTCACTGGCAACTGCTCGAGGTTTCGAATGACATTTGGTCGAGCACCCTCCACCTATCTTCTATACCCTGGCCGTGCCCCTCGCCCGTCTCCGAACTCCTCACTCCACCTTTCTCCGAGTCACATTCTTTGAGCTCTATACGACACCATGGGTGAAAAAAATTTTTTTCATACAAAATTTTACAGGAGAGGGGTGGAAATTTGAGACGTCACAGCTCGGCCGCCATCTTGTTTTTTTAATTTTTTTCACTTTGTCTGTTAATCGTTTACTAATTTATACAATAATTCAAAATTTCAAAGAAATCGGTTGGAAAACAAAAGAGTTGCAAGATTCACGTCGGCCGCCATCTTGTTTTTCCGAAATGTCATAATTTTTCCCCACTCGAATCCCCCACCCGGACATATCTCCCCTACATCATTGTATCGTTTTCCGTCTCTTTCTAGGAGAACAATCGTGTCAATCAGTGAGTCAGTGAATCAGTGAGTCAGTGGTAATCGAGCTATATATATTATAATAATAATGTGAAATGTGATTTTTGAAAAAAGTGATCTCTTTTTAGTTTTTAATACAAATAGCTTACAAAAAGAAATGCGAAAGTAATGTTCTTTAGCTATATTATTTGTAACAAGTTACTTACTTCCGTAACAAGCTAAAATAATAATATTCTTCGTCGTTAAACTTAAAAAAGTTATAATTTTCATTATCATGTTAATTCTGAGACTTATGACTGATGTAACTTATCAGACCGATTAAGTTTAAGGAATAATAATAAAACTATTTTGATTAAATCATACATATGGCTTTAATTAACTTCCAAAGTTGTGTTACAATTGACCCGTACTTGGGGTCAATGAGCTGGTCAAAAAAAGCTGAGTATGCTATGTATAAACCGTGTTCAATAGAAACTTGTAGATTCTGAACTACAAGCCGTTGTTTAAAAAATGTTACAATGGTCCCCGGTCTACCCTATGCTGTCGCTGTCCGCTGTGAGTGTCTTGTGATATTTTCCTAGCGACAGCTGAACATGGTATTTTAATATTGAACAATCGCATGATACATCATAGGAATGTTCGAATAAAGAATGTTCTGATAATACAGAAAGTTCAGATTAATGTTAATGTGTGTTTTGTATTGCCTGCTTTCAATTATGTAGGTATGCGAATTATAATAATAAAGACCCTTGTTTTAGTTTGTTCATTAGATCACTGCGTTAGAATATAGTACTCGGGTAAGTTTTAATACATAATATATTTAGTTCTAATAGAATAAACAAAATGTCGTCGTCTACGTCGCAATTAAAAGTTAACTAAAACAAGTGTAAATTAAAAATATATATATATTTAAAAACAAACTTTTAGTAGCTGGCTACATAGTCAGATCCTGGCTATTATCTAGAACCAGACTTATTGTCACAAGGGCGGATCCAGCTTTCATGTCAGGGGGGGTCATACTCATATAGTCAAGGTCAAGTCAAGGTAGCTAAAATCTAAATAAAAGGAAATAGTATTTTATTGTTATACCTACATTATGACAAAATAATCTATTCTATACTTATAATAAAACTGTAACTGGACGAATTCTGTACATTAAATATATTTTTAAAATTTAAATTAGAGGAGGATTTATTATCGACTGGCTGATAGCCGCGAGTTCTTCCGCGTAGAAAAGGGCTTTTTAGGGCTGTACTATGCAATCCATAATACTTGGTACAAACAATATCTTTTTACGACTGCACTACGCCACTAACAATAGCAATCCACAACCGACATTTTCGCGAGACTATTTTGTAGTCTATTTTGTATTCCATACTTGGTATCTATACAATATCAATTCTAAATCAAGTTTCTGAATTCCCACCATTTAGGCGGGCCGTACCTACCTAGCAGCATCAAGATTGAGGAGTTGGTACCTGGAGCTCAATGATGTAGCCCAGTAGTTGATGGCTCCACTACGCAGTTATGTAGTCCATACTTGATGGCCATGTTACAACAATGCACAACTGACAATTTCGCGATTGAAGCGAGCGCGAAAATTTTTACGACTGCACTGCGCCGCTGTGTAAGTACATACTTTGTCCCTACAACAGCAATGCAGAACCGATTCCCGCGAGCGAAGCGAGCGCGAAATTTTTTACGATTGCAAATTGCAATAGACCATATTATGCAGTCAATACTTGGTACGAGTATCTATACAATATCAATTCAAAATTAAGTTTCTGAATTCCCACCATTTAGGTGGGCCGAACCTACCTAGCAGCATCAAGATTGAGGAGTTGGTACTTGGAGCTCAATGATGTAGCCCAGTGGATGATGGCTCCACTACGCAGTTATGTAGTCCGTACTTTATAGCTATTACAGCAATGCACAACAGACATTTACGCTAGCGAAGCGAGTGCGAAAATTTTTACGATTGCACTGCGCCACTATGTAAGTTCATATTTGGACCTACAACAGCAATGCACGACCGAGATTCTCGCGAGCGACGCGAGCTCGAAATTTTTTACAACTGCAATAGTCAATTATGTAGATAGTCGTCCATACTTGGTATCTATACAATATCAATTCAAAAATCAAGTTTCTGAATTCCCACCATTTCTACCTAGCAGCATCATGATTGAGGAGTTGGTATCTGGAGCTCAATGATATAGTCCAGTGGTTGATGGCTTCACTACACAGATATGTAGTCCATACTTGATAGCCACAACAGCAATGCACAATCAATATTTACGCGAGCGAAGCGAGCGCGAAAATTTTTACGATTACGACAAACAATATCTTTTTACGACTGCACTACGCCACTAACAATAGCAATCCACAACCGACATTTTCGCGAGCGAAGCGACTGCAATAGACTATTTTGTAGTCTATTTTGTAGTCCATACTTGGTATCTATACAATATCAATTCAAAATCAAGTTTCTGAATTCCCACCATTTAGGTGGGCCGTACCTACCTAGCAGCATCAAAATTGAGGAGTTGGTACCTACCTAAAATTTTTACGATTGCACTGCGCTTCTACGTAAGTCCATATTTGTGCCTACAATAGCAACTCACAACCGAAATTTTCGCGAGCGAAGCGAGTTATTCACTTCCTCCACTTAAATGGATTTTTTGTGAACGTGGAGAAGCGCGAGTCCTCCTAAGAGTGGAAAAGGATCAAGAAGGAGCGATTGAATATTATTAACTACCTACAAAATACGCTCACGGGGGCGCTGCTTAGATCTACTTACAAATTTTCTCAAACATTATTCGATTACGCTCAGCCCAGGGGGGGGGTCATGACCCCCATGACCCTCCCCCTGGATCCGCCCTTGTATTGTCAAGACTAATCAAACGAGCCCAAACTCGATGGGATTACGTCGTTTTATTACAGAATTGCCAAAACCACCTTCCGGCTTCATCATGAGACCCTGAATATCATCTAGGACCAGACTACTTGTCAACACTAATCAAACGAGTCTTAACTCGATGGTATTACGTCATTTTATTAGTTACCAAAACAACGTTCCTGTTTCATCATCGGTTGCCTGATCAGTCAGTCCCTGGTAATCCATCTAAAAACAAAGTACTCGTCAAGACGAATCAAACGAGCCGAAACTCGATGGGGTTGCGTCGTTTCATTGCAGAGTTCCTATAATGCTTCCAGCTCCATCATCAGACGCTGGTTACCATTGAGACAAACTGCTCGTCAAGACTATTCAAACGAGCCCAAACTCGATGACGTTTGTCGTTTCATTGCGAAGTTCCTATGGCCACCTTCCAGCTCCATCATCAGATCAGCACCATAATATTGCATTGTCACGCGATCTACACATGCATGTATGCAAAATTCAGCTCAATCGGTAACCGGGAAGTAGATCAAATTTAATTTGCAAAATTTGATGACAAACATCGGGACAGGTGAAGCTAAATAAAAGCTTGTAAATAATAATAAGTAAAGATTGCTGTGACACTAATTTGTAGATAACAAAGTACCTACAAATTATTGGTTTGGAAATAAAACAATAGCAGTATTTATATTATTAATTTAATTATTTAATAAACTTAAATAATAGAGATAAGGAGTTCAAATAAATGAGAGTTTAATAATTATACATTTGCATTTGATTTATTAGGTTGCCTTAAATCATTCAACGTTACATTTCCATTGTTGTAATATTAGACCAGGGTAGAAGCCTTAAAAAATAATAAAAAGTGAAAAAAAATAATAGTAGGATGAAACCCATTGGAAAAGGAAGAGAATGCAACAAAAATGAAAGGAAAAATAAATTACGGGCGATATGAGGTCGGGAAGTGCGGGGGGAGGGGTTAGGGGGTAAAAAGGGTAAAAATGGTTTATCTCAATTTCTGGAAAAACTACAAGTCCTATGGAAAAAAGTTAAATGGCAAAGTTGTAGGTAATAAAAAGATCTACAACTTTTGCATTTAGATTTTTTTCACATAACCTCAAAATGTATGTGAAAAATTCAAATAACCAAGTTTTTGGTTTTTAGGGTTCCGTACCCAAAGGGTACCAACGGGACCCTATTACTAAGCCTACGCTGTCCGTCCGTCCGTCCGTCCGTCCGTCTGTCAGCGGGCTGTATCTCGTAAACCGTAATAGATAGACAGATGAAATTTTCACATATTATTTATTTCTATTGCCGCTATAACAACAAATAATAAAAATTAAATTAAATAAAAAAAATTAAATTAAAATATTTCATGGGTACATGGAAATATTTTTTTTTTAACGGAACCCTAAAAGAGCGAGGCCCGACTCGCACTTGGCCAATTTTTTATTTTTATCTTTTACAAAAAAAAAATATTTTTTCATGAAATTTGGTGAAAACTTACCTTTTTATGTCCCAAACACACTGTAATTTTTCTGATTTAAAATATTTATTTTTTCACCTTTTTTTTTTACTTAATATTGAAAAAGCACCTAATTTTCAATCGAAAATTCTCCCGTCAAAATATCTGCTTTTTAAAAAAAGTCGGTGAGCTTTTTGTTCGTTGAAATCTCTACTTTCTGATGGTGTAAAAAAAAATATAGATTACTATGGTAAATGCTCTCAGAAAATGCAGAAACGATAATACGAAATAACAGGTAGTAAGGCCCAGACCCTCCTAGCCCCTATGAAATACCTTTTAAATTACATGCGTAGATGGCTATTTATTACTATTTTAAGATAACTTATATACCTGAGTGACATACGGAAAATTTTAGCCCATCAAAAGGTATTTCATAGAGAAGTGGGGAAGGCCTTACTACCTGTTATTTCGTATTTCGTTTCTGCATTTTCTGAGAGCATTTACCATAGTAATGTATATTTTTTTTTACATCATCAGAAAGTAGAGATTTCAACGAACAAAAAGCTCATCGAATTTTTTAAAAAAGCAGATATTTTGAAGGGAGAATTTTCGATTGAAAATTAGTTGCTTTTTCAATATTAAGTCAAAAAAAAGGGTGAAAAAATAAATATTTTAAATCAAAAAAATTAATAAAGATAAAGTAATATACAGGAGAAATAATATTAATATTTTGGTTATATTATCACATAGTGTTTGTAGTACTCTTACACCAGCAGATATCAAACAGGATTTCAATTAATGCTGTGTGTTTTGGAAACACTTATAATATGACTGTTTTGCATTCCAACAAAACAGTTATTATGTGTGTGAAAAAACACACAGAATTAGAGCACGATGCTTGCTGGTGGCTGATTGACGCGCTCTGCTGTTGCGTAAGGTGACAGGTAGTTAAAGAGATACAGGTAAAGTAAGTTAAGCTTATACTATAAAGGTAGAATCTATGGATGCTTCTTCAATTATTATTCAATCAATGCTGTGTTTTTTCACACACATAATAACTGTTTTGTTACAATGCAAAACAGTCATATTAAAACATCCAGTACAGCAGGTAAAGCTTTGCGGAGAGAATAGATCTCTAAGGGAACACCGCGATTACAGACATTATGTATAATGAGCGGCTGTCATCCGAAATGACATGAGAAGTCATGGAATCAGGAACTGGTTTTCAGCAGACATAGAAAATTGATGAGAAGTTTTAATATCCAATAATTCAATTCAATTCTTTATTTACATAATATATGCGGGTACAAACAAGGTGTTAAAATCAGAACTATCATGAATTTCTTATCCAGTCTAAAAAAAAGATCCATCAAGTGTTTCGTTAGAAGAGAGAAGTTGTGACTGTTGAGACAAGTTTGTGAAACACTTGTAAAATTATTGTATGTATGCTAAGACTAAATTTTCACAATACGTTAATGTCTTGATTTTGAGTTTGATAAAAAAAGAACAGATTAGTTAGTATACCACCTGAACCATAAACATAGTATTACTTACTAGCTGACCCGGCGAACTTCTTTCCGCCAACTTATTTATATAAATAAAACAAATAAACTATCCTAATCCAAAAAAACTATCCTATCTTTCAAGTTGGACCAAATTACAGATAGTTACGAAGTTTGATCTAAAGCGGTTCAGTAGTTGAGGAGTCCATCGCAGACAAACAACGTGACACGTAATTTATATATATTAAAACTAATTCGCTCTTAAACATGTAACATTATTTTAAAACTAAATAACTATACACTTATATTAATTTGTGTTGAACTTGCATCAATTGAATAGGTTATTACTGCATTACAATATAATGCTAAAAAAATTATCGTTTTATAATAATAAAGTTATATTACAATATAATCATTAAAAAACAGAACTATACTTTTTTAACTGACTTCAAAAAAAAACTAAAAGAGGAGGTTCTCAATACGACGCGTTTTTTTTTTGACGATGTTACTCCATAACTCCGTCAAATCAAAACCGATTTCAATATTTTTTCTTATTTAAAAGGACATACCGTCAGGTTGGTCCCATTTAAATTTGGTGAAGATCTGATGAATATCTTCGGTGATAGAGGACGGAACTCCTCAATGAATAGAAACAAATCACTCGCGATCAGAGAATGTGTAGATTTATCCTATGAAGCTACACTAACAAGCTTAAAATACATAAAAGTTCTTTTAAAAAAAACCGACTTCAAATGCCACTGAAAAGTATAAAATAATTTCAGTTTATACATGTATGTTGAAGTCAGGCGGGCCTCAATCGAACTATGCAACTGCAACTCTCGCCCGACTTCAGCATACCTGTACCAAATACTATTATATTCTGTGCATGGACCTACAAACTAAAATTTTGGCTAGCGTGGCGCATTCGTTTCATCGTTTCTATTTAGGCCCGCCCGACTTCAACATACGTGTATAAACTGAAATAATTTTATATACTTTTCAGTGGCGTTTGAAGTCGGTTCTTTTAAAAGAATTTTTTTATATTTGAACATTGTTTCAGAACTAGTACATTCAGTACAGTCAATGTGTAAATCATAATAATTATTGTATACAATTGTGGTATATAGCATAAGTGTATATTATACACTTATGCTTTACTATTGTAAAGCGAGGTATTTATCTCTAAGAACTAAATACATTGTTGAATTTTTATTTATGTTACTTGAACATAGGTGTTTTAAACTTGTTTGACTAGGACATACGTACAGACTCATAATAAATAAGTATATAATGGAAACTTTTTTAACTAAATATAATATCCATAGACTTAATAAATTAAGTGCCGATTTCACCAACGTCAAGTGACGTTTAGCCCAGGAATAAATTGGGCGTTCTAACAGTTTTTATATTGGAAATACTGTCAAAATATCAAATTTACGCTCGGATAAGACTTATTTTACGTTGGTAAAACCGGCCCTTAATGTAGTAAATACATTAAGTCTGATTTTATCGGTCAGTAAAATGCAACGAAAACCTAAGTGCCGCAGGAATAATGTATAAGGAACACGACATCGTATGTAATCCATCGATGCCTAACACACGCACACCGCGCCTCTCGTCCGTACGGTCAGGCGGTGTACGTGTAGGCATCGATGGATTACATAGCATGTAAATTAATGTACAAGCCCCTACACGACGTAAGATCCGCTTCACCGCCCTCCGCGGCGTTGTACGTTGCCGTGTGCCGATCGCCTTACTATGCAAAGTCGATTGGCCTTAGTAATACCAAACACGGTAGTACCACGGGCAAAAAAATATCCCGTGGTACAGCCAGTAGGACCACTGGTAGTAACACGGGTAAGTAGCGGAATAGTTAAACACATAGGTACCTAGTAAAGTAGTGCAATATATTTTATTTATTAATATATTACAAAGAAAATGGTGGTAAGGAAATTAATCAACTGCTTAATTAGATACAATTAAAGTAATACAATACTATCAATTAATTGGTAAAATCATTATTTTAATTTGACCTCTTATTTTAACACATATTTCATCAATTTCCATTTCGATGCCTACATCCTTTTAATAACCTAGTATCTACAACATGAATGCCCATTAAATAAAATAGATAGTATACGAATGGGATAATTAATTAACAATTCTACTAGATTAAATGATGTGACAGATGTAATTTCTGTAAAAGGTGATTCTTAAAGTTGTATGTCCTAATGGTCCAAGATCCCAGTGCCGCCAGACCTAAGTTATTTTCTCAGCAATTATTTGTGTACGATAGAGTACTGTTCGAATGTCCTTTCAGTATATGCGTACCAGCTAGATTGTGCCGACGGCCAATTTCCAGATACCAGGTGCTAAAGGTAGGTAAAAACAAGAATAACTTATCTTAAATTCTCAGGGCTGATTTTCATATATGTTTTGAAGAATATTGTAAAAATTAATAAATTAATACTGCCAGATGCTTACCGCCGGCGGTTACTTTAGCCAGACGCTTTGAAGCTCCCAAAAAAATATATAATTTAAGTTAACTTATATTCTCAGTTCTGATTTTTATACATGATACTCAGGGAACTATTGCGATATTATCTGTAAGCTGCCAGACCTATTGGAAGGGTCAAACATCCCCCCAGACACACATTATGCGTCCCCATATGTATGAGCGCTAGAACATGATTCACTTGTTTAAGTGTGTGAGAGATAATATCATCATACTATAATATTATAAATGCGAAAGTGTGTTTGTTGGTTTGTCCTTCAATCACTCTGCAACAGAGCTATGGATCGACGTGATTTTTTGCCTGGGTATAGCTTAGGATCTAGAGAGAGAGAACTATTGCAATATCTTCTACAAGCTATACCCAGGCAAAAAATCACGTCGATCCGTAGCTCTGTTGCAGAGTGATTGAAGGACAAACCAACAGACACACTTTCGCATTTATAATATTATAGTATGATGATATTATCTCTCACACACTTAAACAAGTGAATCATGTTCTAGCGCTCATACATATGGGGACGCATAATGTGTGTCTGGGGGGATGTTTGACCCTTCCAATAGGTCTGGCAGCTTACAGATAATATCGCAATAGTTCCCTGAGTATCATGTATAAAAATCAGAACTGAGAATATAAGTTAACTTAAATTATATATTTTTTTGGGAGCTTCAAAGCGTCTGGCTAAAGTAACCGCCGGCGGTAAGCGTCTGGCAGTATTAATTTATTAATTTTTACAATATTCTTCAAAACATATATGAAAATCAGCCCTGAGAATTTAAGATAAGTTATTCTAGTTTTTACCTACCTTTAGCACCTGGTATCTGGAAATTGGCCGTCAGCACAATCTAGCTGGTACGCATATACTGAAAGGACATTCGAACAGTACTCTATCGTACACAAATAATTGCTGAGAAAATAACTTAGGTCTGGCGGCACTGGGATCTTGCTCTATAAGGTTTTTGATGAAACTAAATCCCACAAAGATGGGATACGAGCTTTATAATTTATCACACCAAAAGATATTTTCTAGACTTTTAGTACTTATGTGCATAAACCTATTTATTGGTAACCATCAATATCGAAACAAAAAATCAAACCGTTTTTGTTGGAATTAGTTCTAAGTATCACCTACTCTACCTAATCTACTGTACATTCTGTACATTCATGGATACAACATACACATACTTCAAAGTATATGTATGTTACGCTCAAAGACCGAAAACGCTCACTGAGCAAAATAAAAGCTTACAACGCGTTATGGTCACTGTAGAAACATCCACATCGCGAAATTTGTGTTACGGCTCTCTTGTCCATGTTTCTTCAGTCATTTTGAATTTTGAAAATAAAAAAAACATTTGTATTGTGTACTTTTTCAACTTTGTTTAACTGGCCGTCATTCAGGTTCTATATTTTTCTCATTTTCTTGATCATCGGATGATTTTTGACGGAAGGTGAAGATTTTTACATCTTCACCCTAGAAAGCAGATTGACAAACATAAAATTATTGGCAGGGGTGACCCTGCCTCTTTAACAAAATATTAATAAAGAACATTATGTTTACATTGGGGCAATAACAAGTCAAGTCAACCTTTAAACAACCTTTAAACAAAGGTTTGCCTCAGGCCCCAGCTAATCCGTATGGATTATTGAACGACCATAGTCATGACAAAGGTGATGCAAGAGATTTATTATGCCAAACATTGCATTTGAGCATTATTACTTACTAGCATATGCCCGAGACTTCGTTCGCTTTGGGTTAGGTGTGTATGAAAGTGGGTTTGTTTGTCCTTCAAGCACGAAGCAACGGATCGACGTTATCTTTTGCAAGGGTATAGTTGGGGACTTGCAGTGACAACTGACATAGCATAGGCTACTTTTTATTCCGGAAAAACAAATGGTTCCTCTGAATCCTCTGGATGGAACCTGGCTGGATTTTTAAAAACCTAACTACCTAACGAAACCAACCGAGCGATGATTCAGTCCCCACGGGGACGAAGTTGGAGGCAAAAGAGTAAGTATTTAAGCTTTTTAGCATTACGGTTGAAGAGTTGGGAGCGGTATCTGGATTTGAATGATGAAGTTTATACCGACTATGTAGTTACCTATAATATAGACAGTTCCCTAAATAGCCACTGTTCAGAAGTACAGTTCCTAGCAGCATCAGGGTTGAAGAGTTGGGTCATGGAGTTCAATGATGAAGTCTTTAACTTAGTACCTACAATATCTATTCAGGCAGTCCCTTATTCCATACAGTTTAGGTGGCCTAGGTAGATTTCTCAATGGATTAAAAAAGAATTACGCAAATCAGTTCAGAAATCTCAGATGCATAAATGTACATAGGTACCTACAGAACACAATTCCTCCCTAAAAAACCTGCGCGCGATTCAAGGCAATACTGCCTCCTATTGATCAACGAAAGGGAAATACGCCCAGTCGTGAGTGTTTTCATAAGAGCCAAAACACGAATTTTGCGATGTCGATGTTTTACAGTGACTACAACGCGTTGTCAGCTGTTTTTTCGCTCAATGAGCGTTGTCAGTCTTTGAGCGTAACACGTACATTAAATTTTGTAAGTCAAGTACATAATTATAATTAGACAACCGACCCTGTCGTGTAAATTTCTTGTTTCCGAGCATTAATAAATTTAAATAAAAAAAATAAGTTGATATTTTTAACATAAAAACAAATATTAATACATAAAAAATTAAGTGTAATAACACATGCACACTAATCAAAATTAAGTATATAGTCTCACAAACAGTACAGTTTGTTAGACCACAAAAAAGTAGTCAGTTTAGTTCGGTACCTTTTTTTTGGGAAATGTGGAGGTAGACCTTTTTAAGCATAATATGGTGATATTCTTGAAATTATTTAAGAAACTGCTTGATATACAATTTTTAAACCAGAAACGAATTCTACGTCCGAACGTCCGAAAATGATTTTTATGAAGTAGTAGAGAAACGTCATCAGTTACATTTTAAATGTCACTGAGTAGGTACAGCTCATTTTTGTCTCCGCTTTCCCCTCTAAAATAGGAGCATTTCGTAGAATATTGATCTTCATAGGCATATTATTGGTCCAATGAACTGTGGCAAGTATTTCTTTGATCCGGAAAACTAAGCTGATTGTGCTAAACATACTCTGCTATAGTCTGATTTTAATTCCGGTAAAACGAAAATTGGCTTTAGAGGATAGCGAGAACCAAATTCAATTTTGTTCTCATGGGAGTTTGAGGTTTGAGGAAACCGGATCACAGGCGAAACGACAAGCGTACCCCTTTGTAAATTGGGTTAGAGAGGTGGTCATACCCGTTATATAAAACTTTTTGACTCGCGTCACGCGCCTGTCAACTATGTATGGTTAGCGTCCCTTTATATGTTTGTGGATGAGCTCCGTTATAAGCACAAGTTATAAGTGCCGAATATGAGAGTATTTTTCTCCTGATGTATTCTCCAAATAATGCACTACTTAAGCAGAAAACTTAAAAATATTGTCGATCTGATATAATATTGCCACTGAATCATACAAGAAAAAATTTGGGGAAAATATTGAAAAACTCCCACCGAAATAGACAGACTTAATTTCAAAGAAATTAGTGCTCATTTCAACTTCTGTTGATTTAATACTCAAAGACCAGAAAGATGTTGATTTAATACCAATCAGAAGAGAGAAAGCTCAAACTCTCATAAAAACAAAATTGGGTTTGGTTCTCGCTATCCTATATAGCCAATTTTCGTTTTCGAACCTAGGTATGATGAATTCCACCAAATTTAAACTCGGACTAATATATTACCTGTTGTACAGAGAACTTTGTACATACTCTGATAATCTAGTGAGGTAATTAAACTAAACGCAGCACAATTTTATCATTGCAATTGTAAGTTATATCTTCTTCCTCACATTGTTCTTCACCCTCCTGAAAAAATAAAAATTACTTAATTAACAAGTACGGCTTGTGAACTGATATTTGCTGATTCTGTTGTAACCAATCTCTAAACTAAACAGACAGTTCTAAAATAGAGCTATGCCTTTCATAAGTTCCTTTAGGCAAAGGATCGATTTAAATAAATCTATAATTTTCATTTTAATTATAATATTATATCCGTAACATAAATTTTCAGATCTTAGTTAAATAAATCAGTTTTTTGAGAATTTTCAAACTTTCAATTAACAATGCATATTTAGCGAACTCTTCGAAACTAGTTTTTATTAAATTCACTATGATCTTTTCTCAATTTTTAATTTTTGCAGCAAATGAGCGATTTATCTTCTTCTTCTTCTTTATCAACCGATAGACGTCCACTGCTGGACAAAGGTCTCTTGCATGGACTTCCACAGGTCTCGGTCTTGCGCCGCCTGAATCCAGCGGCTCCCTGCGACTCGTTTGATGTCGTCGGTCCACCTGGTGGGGGGTCTGCCAACACTGCGCTTCCCGGTGCGGGGTCGCCACTCCAGCACCTTGGGACCCCAACGACCATCAGCTCTTCGAACTATGTGCCCCGCCCATTTCCACTTCAGTATCGCGACTCGCTTAGCTATGTCGGTGACTCTGGTTCTCCTACGGATCTCCTCATTTTTGATTCGATCCCGCAGGGACACTCCGAGCATAGCTCTCTCCATCGCCCGCTGAGCGGTCCTGAGCCTACTTATGAGGCCCTTAGTTAGCGACCATGTCTCGCCCTTAGTTAGCGACCATGAGCGATTTATGTATACTAGGAATTCCCGCGGCTGCTCACGCATTCCACAGAATATAAGTATTTTGCAAATACAAAATTGAGCTTGAAACGTCAAATCCTTACACTAACAATAAGAATTTGTTGAATACGCACGTCAAAACCAAAGCATGTGTCGACGTCTTTTTCAAGCTTGATCGCTCTGTCTGCCTTTGTTATAGTTTGCTCATAAATCCCTTTCTTCTCAAGTTCCTCTTCTTCCTCTTCTTCCTCTTCTTCATCTATGACAACAATATAAATACCCAGTGAGAAATGGCAATACTGAAAATTCAGATTGATCAAACCAGTAAAAAAATCGCTAATTCTGGTGTAAACTATTTCATTTTGGCTATCCTTTTCACAACGTTTCTTACAGCAGTAAAAGAACAGCATATTTCGAGGCAATTTCGCTGGTTTCAGCTAATCACACACACACAAACACACATTCACACTACACACACAACGTTCAAATACGCACAAGCGCACGTATCTACGCGCGCATGCAATGTGTAATGTCAGATTATCATTTATTTTTAATTGCACTTCTGAAAGTTGTGGTTAACTAATTTTATAAGGCACTGATTTAAAGAGGCAGTTGTAAATAGCAGTTTTGGTAAGTTAAAAATTATAAATGGCACGTTTAATAACTAGTTCAGCAGTTAAAACTAAGCAGTAAAGTAAACAAAAATGAGTAATAATAAATAATGAAATGGATCAGTGAATATATACTTGAGCAGGAAAATAATTAAATGAGCGGTAAAAATTGTTGAACGAGCGGTTACGTGTGGGCAGTAATAAATCGGAATTTGTCGGTAAGAAAAGTGTAAGTTCGGTACTTATGTTTCGCTCACCCGCTCCTCCCGCGCCCCTCAGGTTTTTTAAACTTAAGTTAGGTACATTGACCCAATAGAATAGAATAGAATAGAATAGAATAGAATAGAATAGAAATGTTTTTTATTCAAATAAACTTTTACAAGTACTTTTGAATCGTCAATGAGTCTACCACTGGTTCGGAATGCCGTTCCTGCCGAGAAGAACCAGCAAGAAACTCGGCAGTTGCTCTTTTCAAAATACTTTTACAATATACTTAACAGATATTCTATGTATGCAGAGTTTCCACAATGAGGGAAAGGTCCACAAAAGCATACGTAAACTAGCGGCACGCTATGATGGCCGGTTTGACGTTTGTCCGCTCATGAAGTTCCGTATTAATTGATAACGACTTTGAAGGAAATAATTGTATTACTTTATTGACGATAGTGATGTGCAGAGATTCATAAATTTTATCGAATGTAGTTTTAGGTTTAGGACTCAAAATTTATTTATTAAATTGATTTCTAAAATGTATACAAGTGTAGAAAAATCAGTTTGCACCATTTAAGGGGTGAATGTACTTGTGAATATGAACAATTTTCACTATGTGGACAAACCTCTGAAATCGCAAAAAAATATCAGCTGTTTCATACAAAAGGTAAAATTTTTATTTTTATATGATATATACCACAACTCGGCATTTGGTTTTCTAAATTGAAAATTTTTAAAAATGGAATCTAATACGATCGTCACATAGGATCGCTGGCTAGCACAACTACTACCTCCGGCAAACTCGCGTCAATGCTCAATGCAAAACAAAGCAGTTTCGAATTGACGTTGCTTCGAAAAGTATAAACTGTCAGTGCAATGCGATTGTGATATAGTTTTGACCTGGCTTTGGATTTCAAATATTGATACTGCATTACTGTTGACCCTTGCTCGTTAATTTGGACTCTGTTCAAGCCCTTTGTTGTGGATTTCGTCGATATGACCGAACGTACGCAGAGAACTGTTCTAAATAGTCAGACACGTGAGTTCGTAATACGCCTTCGTAACTATTTCGATCGTGAAGCTCAAAATGGAGGGCCAATTTTACCTATAACGTCAGTGGTTGAACGCGTAGCTGATGCGCTTAATATTGGACAACGAACTGTTAGACGGATAACTAAAAAAAAATATGGCGAGACTGGCACAGAAGAAAATAAACTTCACACACCAAAAAAGAGAAAACGAGCAAAACCAGTCGTAGGCATCGATAGCTTTGATGCCGATGCTATCCGAAGACATGTTTACGGCTACTATTTACAGAAGGAGTATCCAACAAGAAAAAAGTTGGTGCATTCACTGAAGGAAGCTGGATTATTCTTCGGTGGGGAAAGTTCTTTAACGAAGATTTTGAAGACCATTGGATTTCGATACAAAAAATGTAACAAACGCAAAATATTGATGGAAAGATTTGATATAGCGATGGCAAGGTATACTTTTTTACGGCAAGTGAAAGAAATCAAAAATTGGCAAAATGTTGTGTTCTTGGATGAAACATGGCTTAATGCTAACCATACTGTAGGCCGTTCTTGGAACGATGACACAGCAGCATCTACTTCCAAAGTTCCTGTAGGAAAAGGATCGCGACTTATAATTTGTCACGCCGGAACCATCAACGGGTTTGTCGAAGGTTCTCTCATGGCTTTTGCGTCAAAAACCACTGGAGACTATCATGAAGACATGAATGGAGAAAAGTTTACTGAATGGTTTACCTCAATGTTGTGTAGCCTCCCTGAACCATCTATTATAATTATGGACAACGCCCCATACCACTCGATGCAAATTGACAAGCCACCTGCCCAATCCCAAAAGAAAGCTGATATCGTCGCATGGCTTCGTAAAAATGGCGTAGATGCAAACATGAATATGTTAAAAGCGGAATTAGTACGTCTTTTAAAAGAAAACAAACCAACCAAGATCCGATACGTCATTGACGAAATAGCATTAGAACATGGGCACAGAGTTATACGGTTACCGCCTTACCATTGTGAGTATAATGCGATTGAGTTGGTGTGGGCTCAAATTAAGGGATATGCTGCAAGACACAATACAGAACCCCCATTTACCACAAAAAAAATGCTAAAATTATTAGAAGAAGCTTGTGAACATGTGACTAAAGGAGACTGTGAAAAGGTTGTGAATAGAACTGTTAAATTAATAAGGGAAGATTATGAAAGAGATGTGAAAATAGATAATATTATAGAAAACGAACATATAATTATTAATGTAGGTGATGATAGCAGTGACGACAGTGAAAATAGTAGTATGGACGAATCTGATTAATTATGGCCTTTTGTGGCACCTTTTTTGGTATCTTTTGTATTCATATGTTTCTTGTGTGCATATAAAGTATGTATATTCATTTTCATTCAAATATTCAGTTCGTTCAAATAAATTAAATAAACATATACATTTTTGTTTTATTAAACCTATTTAATCAGGTACAAAAACAAAACTTAATTGTTTTTTGTTCGAGAATAAATTGACATTCCACATCACTATTGTAATGTGTCAAACCGGCCATCATAGCGTGCCGCTAGTGTAATTATTTCTAATTATAATTCAACACATGTCAAGACGGGCAGACAGAAAGTAGCCCCATTGCCGCTGGTGACACCCGTTCACGAGCATGACGCATTACTCATTTTTGTTTACTTTACTGCTTAGTTTTAACTGCTGAACTAGTTATTAAACGTGCCATTTATAATTTTTAACTTACCAAAACTGCTATTTACAACTGCCTCTTTAAATCAGTGCCTTATAAAATTAGTTAACAACAATTATTTTATTATTAGTTTTTTATTATTATTATTGGACTGCTCAGTTATTTTTAGAATTGACATTGTATGATAAAATAAAAGACTAATTGATTTTTTATTACTGTTCATGTTTTACTGTCGCAATAATTAATCAACCGCCATTAAATTAAATAACTGCTCAATATGTTTTTGAACTGATCATAATAGCATCTCAAATATTTTAATAACAGCTCAAAAAATTAGTTCCCATTTTATAACTATGTTTTATAATATTATGAATTATTATTTACTATTATTAATTCTTAAACTTTATCTTTTTGAAATCAAGTAATGTAATCATTTTTGGCTATATTTAAGAACTAAAATATCTTGTAATATTAATTGTATGAACGCTGTCGGTTACTAATAAATAAATAAATAAATAATCACTGAGAAATAATTTATTTTCGACAGCCATTATTTCTATTAGAACCAAATATTGTACCTACTTAGTACCAATTGAAGTATTCAGCACCAACTGTAGTACTTAGCACCAATTTTGAATAACCGTTGGATGATGTTCAGAAGTTACTACTACTAGCTACTATTTAAAAAAAATATCTTGATTCACCAAAAAAGGTTTGGTAGATAAAATTGCCATTTCAATTTTAAGTTTTAAAATTCACACAAGAATGCTAATTGGTGTCATTTGTGACGTCTCTCTGTTTCTCATTTGTCAAAGTTTGAAGATAGATGTGTCGTATCGATGTGATTGGTGTTCAATCCAATATGGCGGATTGCTGTATTTCATAGTTTTGTTTTATCATAATAAATATCAATCTCGCTCAAAATCCTTACTAATATTATAAATGTGAAAGTGTGTTTGTTTGTTGGTTTGTCCTTCAATCACGCCGCAACGGGGCTACGGAGCGACGTGAATTTTTGCATGGGTATAGTTGAGGACCTGGAGAGTGACAAAGGCTACTTTTTATCCCAGAAAATCAAAGAGTTCCCGAGGGATTTTAAAAACTAAATTCACGCGGACGAAGTTGCGGGCATCAGCTAGTAGAAAAATAAATAAGTTTTTTATATTCCATGAATCCTATTTCGTGTTTGTTGGTTAGTGTCATCATGCCTATTGTATTCATGCCTATTGTATCAGTTAGCAGTTAGTTAATGGTATCACCTTCGTCGTCGTCTTGTTCGTCGATGTCCTCGGGCGCGGAGACGAGCTGGGGCTCGCCGTCGTCCGTCTGGATCACCTCGAGCACGACGTACTGTTGGCCGTCGTCGTCCGCCACCGTCAGCAGCTCGCCGCGCTCCATCTGATTGCCGCCCAGGTCCAGCTTCATCATCTCCTCTGGCTCATTGTCGGAATCATCGGTCTGTAATTATGTTTGGGCCATTTATACTCTGAACTCTACAACGTAAGAATCCCTTAACATTACTTGACCTTGGTTACATGCATATCACAAAAATAATTTTATTTAAGACACAATGACATCAGCTCGAGAAAATATTTTATGTTGCCGGAATTTCTTATTAAGCGACCTGGTTTCGTAATCAGCTGTGTTGTGTATAAAAGGTGGTACCTAAAACTCATGGTGCATTTAGTAGTTATTAATAGTAGTCTCAAAATGATGGTCTTTTTACCTATAATTAATTGGAAATTTAGTTAGTAGTTATATTACAAAGATCTTTGATTTTTGCACTACACAAGTACTAAGATCCCATTTTTTGCATAATTTTAGTAAAATACTTTTGAAAAATTGTTAGTTCTGCAAAATAAATGTACACAGCTTTATATAGTTCATTGAATTTGTAAAGCAAATGAATTAAACCTAAGCGTATTTGGTTCGCAGCAGCTCATAGATATATCACATTTTTTCCACAAATGAAAATGTATAATATGCACATGTACAATTCCCAGCTTTTACAATCAAAATTGAAACATACCAAAAGCGTGCGGTGTTTTAGACGTATGAATCAATATTAATCTGTTGCAAATTGCAATAGTATTATGATGAAAACATATACCTATGTACCTAGTAAAATAATTATATTACGTTAAAATTATTAATTTATTAGGTATGTTTTAATGCTATGCTATGCTTATTATTACGTTTAGGGCCTATTATAACATTCACCAACGTAAATAAAGTCTTATCCGAGTGTAAATTTGATATTTTGACAGATTTTCAATACATAAACTGTCAGAACGTCCAATTTACTACACGGATAAGCGTCACTCGACGTTGATGAAATCGGCACTAAATAAATACATGGATAAGATTTAGGTTTTAATTTTTATGTGTGGATTACAACCACAGAACATTATAATTATGTATAATAAAAAGGTAATATTAAAATGTGCTGTGATTACAATATTATTTACAAAATACAATATTCGCAAAAAAGCTTACAATCTGTGCATTTATGTTCTACTTAATTAAAAATGCAGAGCTTCATTATAACATTTTACAATCTTCTTCTTTTCTTGTCTATGGCCTTTTGTAGTGCGGTTTATGGTTCGCAGTAATTCTGCCAATCTCAATGTAGTGGAGACAACAGCATGTTAATTGATCAGTCTTGATAGACTTTTTCTTTGTTAAACCTATGTACATATAACACAAAAACAACAAAAATATAATACAGTTAGTATAATAGACAGTTATCAATGATTTAGTTTATAGTGAACAAATACAATAAAAATCTCAATAGCCAGTTTAATATAAAAATACAATAATCTACAGTTTAATATAAAAATTTAAATAATTACACAAACACCTTAGAACCGAAGGATCCGGGAAGGATAGGAGATAAGTGAAATAAATTGGGCGAGGGATACTATGGGGCAGTAAGTCGCACAAAGACGTGGAATGTTTGAAACAATAGGGTATTTTACTCCTAGTGAGAAATAAGATAGTTTAGGCAATAAGAAATCGGGAAGTGAACGTTTCAGTTCACAAAATTATATAGTAAATTATATATTTTATTTCAAGTTTTCACTTTTTTATCTATGCAAGAAATATGCGAAACGATACCCGCCATAATACTACGTCATTAAGTCAGTAAATCCTTCCTATCTACTTCCATGGATCTGACTGACATCTGACATGATTACTGATGTATGGATTAGATGTAGTTTGGGCTCCTCTTTCCAAAAAAATACTTTTCATCTTTGCGTGAGACGCGTGGTTTTTTTTTATATAAAATATTAATTTATTTTTATTTTTCATCAACAAGCGTGTAATGGAACGAAATTTTTAACTTATTTGGGAACCATAGACAATTTTCTATACTGTATGCGTAAAATGGAACGCAATTAGGCTTGACTGACTGTTTCGTACTAAGGTTGAATCTTGAACGTGCTCCTGTTGGTTTTTTATATTCATTTTAACGATCCCGGTTTTGTTTTAGCGTCAGCTTACTGTTGTTTACTTTTTAACTACTATCTAGTTTAGAGACAAAGTTACTGTGTGTCACTCTGTGATCTCTAGTGCCTATCTTTAGGCTGGAATCACATTGGTGCGCATCGATTCGCATTTTGTACATGCTTCTAATTCGGTTTTGCGATGCGTAGGTACACGACTCTATGTAAAATGACAGTTTTTTATTGACAAAATGCGAATCGAAAGGAATGGAGATAGCTCATAACCCAGGATTAGCATATTGCGTATGCAAATAAAATAAAATCAGTAATGTTATCAATGTTTTGTGAAAAATATTTTCAAGAGTTCGCAACAGCATCACAAGTTAAGAAAATTGTTCTACTACATTTATGAATGTTCCACCCTTGCGCCTAAACTGCTGAGTCGATTTTAGTGAATGAGGCTACATTTTATATGAACAAAATCTATAGGTATAGCAGATGTTACATCCAAAAAAGTGGGAGTCTCTGAATTTGTATCAAGTGAGATGTCAAATAAAAGTGGAGAAAATTCATAAATCATAAATATAAATGTAGTAGAATATTAAAACATACCAAGCGACAGAGAAACAATACTGAAACAATATAATAATGAAACTGTACAGGCTTTTACTTAGGAATATTTTACCTTAACATTTCCATCCACAAACTTGATTTTCTTTTGTCGTCCCAACTTAAGTGCCAGTGCCCTCTCACGGTGGCCGGAGTCTGGGTCATGTATTGCAAGATGCCGGATCAGATTACCCTTGTGAGCAAATGTTCGCTTGCATTCGTGGCAAGTATGAGTCTTTTCTTTAGGTGGTTTTGGCTCGTAGTTTGGATTATGATACAGGTTTTGATGACGCCGCAATAGTTGTTTCTGCCTACAAAACAAGCAAGTATTTGTCTTGTGTACAATTACATCTACACAATATGTTTCACCAAGTATGTAAATCGAAATTTACAAGTGATGAATGATTGTCAAATGATCATTTATGAAAAAATAATTTGAATGAATTTTCACTATGAGAAAAAGGTAGTAAACAATAGTCTAAAATAATAAGCAATTAATTATCAGATGCTTCAACAGTGAAGAAAAACATCGTGAGGAAACCGGCACACCTGTGAGTTCTCTATAATCTCAATGTGTGTGAATTTATATTAGGCCAGCGTGGTGGACTATTGCCTATAAATCCTCTCTAAGAGGAGACTTGCGACTTGCTGAAGATGATGATGAGTCTATAAAAGTAGTTAAAGACATACTTATCTCTTTAGATTCAAAAATCATCATCATCATCAATAGCAACCCGTTGATGACTCACTACTGAGCACAAGTTTCCTTTCAGGGAAGGGTTAAACGCAAAAGTCCACCACGCTGCGCTGGCCCAAAGCGAATTTTCACCTTCAGACTTCACAGACCCTAGAGAACAATTTGGAGAACTCTCAGAATGGAGGTGTGCAGGTTTTATCACAATGATCCATGTGATATTTAATTATTTCTTAAATCTCACATAACTCGGAAAAGTTACAGGTGTGGGCCCGGGATTGTACCTGCAACTACTCTCCCCCCCCCCCCTGTATTTAGACAATCACTACTTAAATTCAAAAATATGCAGATGCACAATTAACACTATATAGTTACCTGAAAGATTGGTCACAAAGATCACAGGCAAAGGGTTTTTCGTCTGTGTGCTTGAGCATATGAGTTTTGAGGTGACGTAGTGTAGTTGAAGCATATGGGCAAAGCTCACATTTGAAACACTTTTCACCTTCATGGGTCTGCAAAGGGTAATGAGTAAATAATATATCAGTAAATGTTTCACATTAAAGCAAAACAAAAATCCAGGGGCAGTTTACAGAGCTGATGGAACCTATTGTTTCTGTTTGTAAATACCAATATCTGCAGTAGTTAGAACATCTAAAGAGGCTGCAAAATAGAAGGATTGTTATAAATGAACTTTTTAATCAAGCAAATAAAGAACTTCTATTCTAAAAAAAATTGGCACCACACCAAAAAAAGGTAAAAGAATGAAACAAAAAAAAAGATGGATGAATTGAGTGACATTTCAATGGAAATTGGAAAATGAAAACTCAATGGAGATAAATTGCTTAGACGAAAAATCACAGAGGCTTGTAACATTATCAACCAAGTCTTTCAACTGTATTTGCCAGAGCAACTCTAGGACCTTTGGTTCTATTGGTTCTTTAAGCAAAGTGAACTCTAAGCCTTTAATGATTCAATGCTATTTTCGTAGCACTAGTTTTCCTACCTACGATCCTCATGTACGATTCGATCGCGCTAGAATAGACAGAGTATAGTTCGCCATCATCCACCCCAAGTGATCTGTATATCACTATATATATAAAATTCTCGTGTCACAATGTTAGTTACCTTACTCCTCCGAAACGGGTGGACCGATTTTTATGAAATTTTGTGTGCATATCGGGTAGGTCTGAGAATCGGCCAACATCTATTTTTCATACCCTTAATTAAATGATAAGGGTGACCAAACACTAAATATTTTTGTTGGCGGTACGTAGTTCGCTGGGTCAGCTAGTAGTATATAATACAGTCACAGAGCAACTCACCTTATTGTGTATTTTGCATGAATATCGATCGGGGAATGATTTGCCACATCGTTTGCATTTAAGTGGTTTGTCAGAAGTATGCAATTTCTGCACGTGGATTCTCAGATCTGTTTTGCGGCCGCATTTTGTTGGACAAAGTTCGCAAGGAAACACTGGCTTCTCAGACACTAGGAAGAATTTACATTATTTGCAACATTTTTAATAAGTAAGCTAAAGAATTGTTAGATTTACCATTAAATAAAAAACAGTGATAGCCTAGTGGTTAGGACTGTGGTCTCATATTTGGGGGGGGGATACAAATTCCATTCCAGATACGCACTTCTGACTTTTCGGAGTCATGTGCGTTTAAGCAATTAAATATCACTCGCTTCAACGGTGAAGGAAAACATCGTGAGGAAACCTACACATCTGAGAGTTCTTTATGATGTTCTCGAAGGTGTGTGAGGTCCGCCAATTCGCATTGGTCCAGCATGGTGGACTACGGTCTGTAACCCTTCTCTGACAGGAGACCTGCACTACACTAGCGGCACGCTATGATGGCCGGTTTGACACATTACAATAGTGATGTGGAATGTCAATTTATTCTCGAACAAAAAACAATTAAGTTTTGTTTTTGTACCTGATTAAATAGGTTTAATAAAACTAAAATGTATATGTTTATTTAATTTATTTGAACGAACTGAATATTTGAATGAAAATGAATATACATACTTTATATGCACACAAGAAACATATGAATACAAAAGATACCAAAAAAGGTGCCACAAAAGGCCATAATTAATCAGATTCGTCCATACTACTATTTTCACTGTCGTCACTGCTATCATCACCTACATTAATAATTATATGTTCGTTTTCTATAATATTATCTATTTTCACATCTCTTTCATAATCTTCCCTTATTAATTTAACAGTTCTATTCACAACCTTTTCCCAGTCTCCTTTAGTCACATGTTCACAAGCTTCTTCTAATAATTTTAGCATTTTTTTTGTGGTAAATGGGGGTTCTGTATTGTGTCTTGCAGCATATCCCTTAATTTGAGCCCACACCAACTCAATCGCATTATACTCACAATGGTAAGGCGGTAACCGTATAACTCTGTGCCCATGTTCTAATGCTATTTCGTCAATGACGTATCGGATCTTGGTTGGTTTGTTTTCTTTTAAAAGACGTACTAATTCCGCTTTTAACATATTCATGTTTGCATCTACGCCATTTTTACGAAGCCATGCGACGATATCAGCTTTCTTTTGGGATTGGGCAGGTGGCTTGTCAATTTGCATCGAGTGGTATGGGGCGTTGTCCATAATTATAATAGATGGTTCAGGGAGGCTACACAACATTGAGGTAAACCATTCAGTAAACTTTTCTCCATTCATGTCTTCATGATAGTCTCCAGTGGTTTTTGACGCAAAAGCCATGAGAGAACCTTCGACAAACCCGTTGATGGTTCCGGCGTGACAAATTATAAGTCGCGATCCTTTTCCTACAGGAACTTTGGAAGTAGATGCTGCTGTGTCATCGTTCCAAGAACGGCCTACAGTATGGTTAGCATTAAGCCATGTTTCATCCAAGAACACAACATTTTGCCAATTTTTGATTTCTTTCACTTGCCGTAAAAAAGTATACCTTGCCATCGCTATATCAAATCTTTCCATCAATATTTTGCGTTTGTTACATTTTTTGTATCGAAATCCAATGGTCTTCAAAATCTTCGTTAAAGAACTTTCCCCACCGAAGAATAATCCAGCTTCCTTCAGTGAATGCACCAACTTTTTTCTTGTTGGATACTCCTTCTGTAAATAGTAGCCGTAAACATGTCTTCGGATAGCATCGGCATCAAAGCTATCGATGCCTACGACTGGTTTTGCTCGTTTTCTCTTTTTTGGTGTGTGAAGTTTATTTTCTTCTGTGCCAGTCTCGCCATATTTTTTTTTAGTTATCCGTCTAACAGTTCGTTGTCCAATATTAAGCGCATCAGCTACGCGTTCAACCACTGACGTTATAGGTAAAATTGGCCCTCCATTTTGAGCTTCACGATCGAAATAGTTACGAAGGCGTATTACGAACTCACGTGTCTGACTATTTAGAACAGTTCTCTGCGTACGTTCAGTCATATCGACGAAATCCACAACAAAGGGCTTGAACAGAGTCCAAATTAACGAGCAAGGGTCAACAGTAATGCAGTATCAATATTTGAAATCCAAAGCCAGGTCAAAACTATATCACAATCGCATTGCACTGACAGTTTATACTTTTCGAAGCAACGTCAATTCGAAACTGCTTTGTTTTGCATTGAGCATTGACGCGAGTTTGCCGGAGGTAGTAGTTGTGCTAGCCAGCGATCCTATGTGACGATCGTATTAGATTCCATTTTTAAAAATTTTCAATTTAGAAAACCAAATGCCGAGTTGTGGTATATATCATATAAAAATAAAAATTTTACCTTTTGTATGAAACAGCTGATATTTTTTTGCGATTTCAGAGGTTTGTCCACATAGTGAAAATTGTTCATATTCACAAGTACATTCACCCCTTAAATGGTGCAAACTGATTTTTCTACACTTGTATACATTTTAGAAATCAATTTAATAAATAAATTTTGAGTCCTAAACCTAAAACTACATTCGATAAAATTTATGAATCTCTGCACATCACTATCGTCAATAAAGTAATACAATTATTTCCTTCAAAGTCGTTATCAATTAATACGGAACTTCATGAGCGGACAAACGTCAAACCGGCCATCATAGCGTGCCGCTAGTGTAAGTAGTGAGCAGTTGATGGGATGCTAATGATGATGATGGATTATTTATTATACAGTTAGGCAATAATAATTTAATGACAAAATTGCATGGAAGCAATTGGCTTTGCTTCGGCCGTCCACAAGATAAGAGCAAAAGTTGGCCTACATGAAATTTTAATTTTTTTGATTTACCATTGTGTATAAGTTTGTGAGCCTTAAGAGAGTTGGACTGCGTGAAGCACATGTTGCAGTGGTCGCATTTGTAGGGCTTCTCGCCAGTGTGCGTCCGCATGTGGCGTTTCAACTTAAACGTGTCTTGCGACGCGTACGTGCAATGTGGACACTGCAATACAAAACAAAGAAGTAAATACACGCTACTTCAGTTAGCGACAGCTAGGATGGGTTGACGAAAGGATACGAAGACTTTGATTATTACTAAGAACTTAAACCTAGCTTACTTCTGTGTCAATGGTTGAGCACAGATCTAATACACAATTGGAACACTTAAACCCTATCTTTAATGTTCTACTCTTTACAACAGCTACTTATAATCTACGTGCTGACTGCTGTCAAACACTGCATCACGTACATCAATGTGAAGATATCTGCCTAGCCAGCAATTATGCAATTAATTTTCAAATCTTCTTTTCCCTTGGCTAAAATGTCGCCTGCCGATATGCTCACCCTGCAGTTATCATCGGCGTGTATTGCACTATAGTGTATGCTGTACCTGGTACGGGCGTTCGCCGGTGTGGCAGCGAACGTGCCTGCGCAGCTTGGACAGCTCGACGGACGCGTAGTCGCACTCGGTGCACTTGTGGGGCTTCTCATGGGTGTGGCGGTAGCGCACGTGCCGAACCAGCTCACCTGCCAAATGTTAAACGTCAATACTAGTTCCTACTTACTTTAGTTAAATTATTGTTGGCCACTGGACCTGAAATTCGCTTATCTGATTTTGCCAGTGTCGATTGTTGAATTAGAATTATCTTGAAACAAATGGGGTTGAAAGCCCCTTTGCAAACAATGCAAGGATTTTAGGTACAATACTGAAGTAGTTTTTATAGGCCATGTAGGTATGTATGCATTTACCTGATGTAGTAAAAGGGCTTTTGCAGTATTTGCATACATGTGGTTTAACACCATTGTGCATGTTCACATGGTTCTGCAATGACGCCATAGTCTTGAAGCCACGTTCGCACACTTTACACTTGTGTGGCCGCTCTTCTGAATGAGTCTTCATGTGGCGCAGCAAAAGGTACCTGTAACAAATAAACACACACTCGTTACATCTAACTAACATCTATTTTTTTCATTAATATTAGTATATATTACAATATTTACTCACTAAATCACTACTACTTTCACTACAAATACTACGACTACAATCTAGGCTAGATTAAGGCTAATGACCAATTTAAGTTTAACATAAACTTTAAACTCGATATTTTAAGAGCAATTCCTCTCTTTTCGCTTTGATGTGTTGCCTCCAGGTCTAGTCTACTATCTAAGTGCATGCCGAGGTATCTAACACAGTTTGTGTGTGGTAATTGAGTACCACCGAGTTTAACTGGTGGGGAAACTCCTGTTCTAAGGGTAAAAGTTATATGGAGTGATTTTGTCACGCTGGGCGTAATTCTCCATCTGTCCATCCAGCTTGAAGACTTCTGTAAGATTTCAGACGACTTTACAGGATATTTGTGAGATGCAAGTATGGCAGTGTAAACAGCAAAAGTTGCAACTGTCACTTCGGAACTTTGAGGTAGGTCGACAGTGAATAATGTATAAAGAACTGGACCTAGGACTGACCCTTGAGGCACTCCAGCTTTGATATCCAAGAAACTTGATGTGTATTCACGTTCTCTAACTTGGAATATTCTGTCAGCTAAGTAGGATTTAATTATGCCAAAATAGGTGTGCGGTAGAAGCATTTTAACCTTACACAACAAAACAAATCATACTAATATGAGGGATTTTAAAAACTAAATCCACGCGGACGAAGTCGAGGGCATCAGCTAGTATAATTTAATGATAATAACTACACTAGCGGCACGCTATGATGGCCGGTTTGACGTTTGTCCGCTCATGAAGTTCCGTATTAATTGATAACGACTTTGAAGGAAATAATTGTATTACTTTATTGACGATAGTGATGTGCAGAGATTCATAAATTTTATCGAATGTAGTTTTAGGTTTAGGACTCAAAATTTATTTATTAAATTGATTTCTAAAATGTATACAAGTGTAGAAAAATCAGTTTGCACCATTTAAGGGGTGAATGTACTTGTGAATATGAACAATTTTCACTATGTGGACAAACCTCTGAAATCGCAAAAAAATATCAGCTGTTTCATACAAAAGGTAAAATTTTTATTTTTATATGATATATACCACAACTCGGCATTTGGTTTTCTAAATTGAAAATTTTTAAAAATGGAATCTAATACGATCGTCACATAGGATCGCTGGCTAGCACAACTACTACCTCCGGCAAACTCGCGTCAATGCTCAATGCAAAACAAAGCAGTTTCGAATTGACGTTGCTTCGAAAAGTATAAACTGTCAGTGCAATGCGATTGTGATATAGTTTTGACCTGGCTTTGGATTTCAAATATTGATACTGCATTACTGTATGGACGAATCTGATTAATTATGGCCTTTTGTGGCACCTTTTTTGGTATCTTTTGTATTCATATGTTTCTTGTGTGCATATAAAGTATGTATATTCATTTTCATTCAAATATTCAGTTCGTTCAAATAAATTAAATAAACATATACATTTTTGTTTTATTAAACCTATTTAATCAGGTACAAAAACAAAACTTAATTGATTTTTGTTCGAGAATAAATTGACATTCCACATCACTATTGTAATGTGTCAAACCGGCCATCATAGCGTGCCGCTAGTTTAATAGTAACTCATATCCAACTCGATATTTTGACTAATTTCTTAAACTGAAAACTTTCAAGGAAAGATTTTTATATAAACCTGTGAAGATGATACTGCCATTGGCGCAATTAGAATGCCACAAACCTACTTTGTCGTATTAGTTTACAAATTGCGAAAAACCAAATTAAATTTGAATTTCGCGGGCACGCCCCTTATAATCCACCTTAATGAGAGTGGTAAATTTTAGTATCGCTTTGCATGCTAAGTTCATTAAAATCTCGGTACCAAAGATCATATCGTGGTGCTTTTTTCGACCGAGCGAAGCGAAGGTCTCTGAGTTTACTAGAGCGATTTGCACTTGTCCGTCCGTCCGTCTGTCAGAGCCTTATAACTTCTGAATTACTGAACGTAATTACTTCAATTTTAGATATGATATGTAAACCGATGGCCTCCAGCCGAAAATGGCTTAAAAAGTTATAAAAATCTTTATTTCAGGGGGGCTCTCATAGAAGCGAATGCGAAGTAAAATAAAAATTTTTGTATTTCATAGGGTTGCAGTACCTCATTTTAAAGATAATTAGGAACAGAGGTCAAAAGTATTTTTTTTTTTATTTTTTTCCTAAAATTGACGAAATGGGGGGCTTTCAAAGTGGAGATTTTATTCGAGGCTAGATCTCTAAAACCACTTTATTTTAAAAATTGAAACTTACACATAATTTGAGTTATATTCTGTACTTGAACAACAAATACTAAGATTAGATAAATATTATAAAGAAACGAAATTATTTAAGTTTTAATGGGCATCAATGTTTTTAACAAAACTTCACTATACTGTTAATAGATGGCGCTGTCTTTAATATTGTAAATACGCATCCCATCCACGAAAGCAGATGACGATTGACGTCATCAGATTCAGCGCGTTTTAATTACAATATAATATAGTTAAAACTACCTAAATTTTAGAATAATTTTAATTTTAATGTAGTAGGTAGTTTTAATTTTAGAGTAAATTTAGGTTTAATGTATCTCAATAATTATAATTATACATTAATAAGTAGTAAAAAAAAAAAAAAAAATAAATAAATTAAAAAAAAAAAAAAAAAAAAAAAAAAACTACCTTATGGGAATTATGGGATACCGCGAGGTCTCAGTTCGGGGCGAACCACTAGTTTACTTAGTGTTAGTTTTAATTTTTGCACCACTTCTTTTGGGGTAGCAAGCTTTATTTCAAAATCCTTCTCAAATCTTCAGTTAAATATAAGGTATCTGTATGGTATTCGTTAGGCTGGACTATATTTTCTAATAAATAAAATAAAATAAAAATAGCCTAAGGCTGACTTGCACCAAACTGCTTAATCATGTTTAGTTAAATTTTCTATACCTGTTCTTCTCATGTCAACTCTGAAATAGTATTGTCAAAAAGTGACAGCATTACAAAATTTAACTAAACATGATCAAGCAGTTTGGTGCAAGTCGGCCTAAGCCTAGTTAATCTAAGACTGAAATAATCAGTCTTAGATTAACTTAACATTAAATTAAATAGTCTCTAAGTGCTGAGTGCCTCTCGGCAAAGGCCTCCTCCAGCTCTCTCCAGTGGTTATGGTCCTGTGCTACCCTTCTCCAGAATGGACCAGCTGTAAGCTTCAGCTCGTCCTCCCAGCGTCTTTGCTGTCTGCCCTTTGTTCTCTTCCCGTCTTGTGGGTACCACTGTGTTACTAGGGTACTCCACTTTTCTTTTGCGTCTCTAAGCATATGGCCTGTCCACCTCCACTTCAGCTGATCCATCCTAGCCAGGATGTCCGTAACCCCGGGTTTCTCCCTTATGTCTGAGCTCCTGATTCTGTCCCTTCTCTTCACTCCCACCATGCTCCGTTCCATTGCCCTCTGACATCTCTCGAAACTGTCGTTATGTGCCTTGTGAAGCGCCCAAGTTTCGCAGGCATATGTTAAGGTAGGAAAAATGCAGGTATTGAATGCTTTTTTCTTCAAGTTTAAGCCGAGATCCTTACTTTTAAAATTTTCCTTTAAAGCCCAATACTTTTTCCAACCTAAGGCTATTCTTTTGTTAACTTCCTTGGTTGTTTGATCTTCAGGGGAGATTATTTGTCCCAGTTAAGTGTATTCTGATACATTTTCTAAAACTTTTCCTCTTACAGTCATTAATGTAACTACACTGTTTACATTGGTCATTACTTTTGTTTTGCTTTCATTGATTTTCAGACCACCATAGCTACTTTCTGTTGCCAGTTCTTGTATCATTTGTTCCAATTTTGTTAGTGATTCCTCAAATAATACTATGTCGTCCGCAAATCTGAGATGATGCAGCCTACGTCCATTTATTTTTAGTCCGTTTTCGCCCCAGTTTAGGTTTCGGAAAATATTTTCTAACACAGATGAAAACAATTTAGGGGATAGCGGGTCACCCTGTCTGACGCCTCTGCTTATTGGGAACGCGTTTCCCAACGCTTCTAGCTGTATCCGTGCCTTACTGCTTGAGTATATACTTTTAATAATATTTACATATGTATTGCTGATTCCTTGTTGTTGCAAACTAGTCCATATACGGCTGTGGAAAAGGCTGTCAAACGCTTAGGCAAAATCGATGAATGCTAGGTACAAAGGATTATTATATTCGTTGTACTTTTCTAAGTTGTTTGACTGTATGGATATCCATACCATATGGTCTATTGTCGAAAAGTTCTTACGGAAGCCCGCCTGTTCAATTGGTTGGTTCTCGTCTAACTTCTTCTCTATTCTACCTAATATGACTTTAGCAAAAACCTTATACACGTTGGACATTAGGCTAATGGGTTTGTAATTGCTAATATCATCTTTTGCCCCTTTCTTGAAAATCAAAATAATGTGTGCTTTTTATATTTTCTAAGTAATGAGCAAATATCTTTGCTTATTGAACATTGTTTTTTGTCCACTCTCCATTACCTTAGTTTGTTGGTGGAATATAATAGCTAATACCTATTTGGCTAAAGGTTTGGGTAAAGGATGCTCATGGACACTACATCTGACTCATCTACACTGAGCCTCTTGTATGAAAAAGATAATAAAATATAAAAAATATGAACTAAGCGGCCCATTATTCGATATATCAATGAAGTATGCATGACGTGTCTCCACATGAATGATAACATTATATCCAAAAGCCTAGTAAAATAATTATAAGTTACAATTCTTACCGTCTGTGACTTGTGTAAGAGCAAAAATTGCATGTGAAGTGTGGCCTGATGTGCTTATTCCGTCTCACAGCTACACAGGCTTTAGGCTGCAAAACAAAAACAGATTACAAATTAGAATTTATGAAAAGCACTCAAATCACCGATGCTGACAGTGGTCAAGTGGTCTGTTCCAGCTCTATAGACCAGAAGCTTCCAAAATCCGACTAGCTTTCAGTGTGTACATCATACACATTAACATTAAAGTGTTTATGTCTACATAGACAGGTGACAGTTGATTTTTTAATCGATTATTTATACAACAAATTCTCTTCAACTTGGCCGCTACCTCGCATCGCGCTTCCGCATCTATCCCTCAAGTCATGTCAAGTCGACGGCCAACTTTAAATGATCGGGTAGTAATTACATAATATAACAAAGTAAAGACCAAATTATAGAGTGAGGCGAGATCAGTCAGGAAATATTTATGTTACAAAACAAATGACAGCACCTGTCTAGGATTGAATTATTTATCTTTAACCTAGAGTCTTAGGCAGTTAAATCAAATGAATAAATGATTTATTTATTTAAATTATTTCTTACCATTTGAACTTGTCGTTTGAACTAGCTGATGCCCACGACTTCGTCCGTGTGGATTAAGTGTTTAAAATCTCTCGGGAACTCTTTGATTTTCCAGGATAAAATGTAGCTTATGTCACTCTCCAGGTCTTCAACTATACCCATGCAAAAAATCACGTCGATCAGTAGCTCAATTGCGGCGTGATTAAAGGACCAACCAACAAAAAACAAACAAACACATTTTCGCATTTATAATATTCGTATGATTTCTGCCAGCAACATTAGTTCTCCCATACCCCAAATAGAGTTGCCCTTCAGGGCAATCTACTTACCTTTAAAAACTCCTCAACCTCTTCAGAAGCTTCTTCTGGAGCCTCTACCTCCTCTTCATCATCAAACTTGTATACATCGCTACTTTTCTCTTCATCCTGTATTTAACAAATTATAATACAGTTTATGACTATACACAATCCATGACATTTCAAAGACATTTTACAGAGGAGACCCTTAGATTATGGTCGCGCATTTAAGTCGGATAAGTCATTTGAAGCCGTCGAGAAACGCGTTTGCGGTGGCAATAGGAGTATAGGGGAAATACACCAATATCAGAACCAGGAAGTACGGGAGGGAAGCTTCAAGAAGGAAATTTGGGTGACGGAGAAATTTAGTCAAAAGCAGAACATCGCTTTCGAAACTGTAAGATATTGAAAATTTCATTGGTAAATTTTTTAGTGCACCCGATGCAAACGGATCTGGCATTTGCAACGCCCCTGTCCTGACCCCAGGATCAGATCATAACAGAAAAGCAAAATGCATCCAGCTGATATTGAAGATGAAGCTGTTTATCATAAGTCTTAAGGGTCTCTTTAACCATTTTAATTGGTTTTATCCTCTGGCCTACTTAAGGGTCTCTAAACCATTTTAATTGATTGTATCCTCTGGCCTGCTTAAGGGTCTCTAAACCATTTTAATTTATTGTATTATCTGGCCTGCATAAGGGTCTCTAAACCATTTTAATTGATTGTATTCTCTGGCCTGCTTAAGGGTCTCTAAACCATTTTAATTGATTGTATCCTCTGGCCTGCTGAAACCATTCTGCATTGATAGATATGGAGAAACCCTTAGTCAAGAAATTGTTTCAGCCAATATTAAAATTACCTGATCCACCTTTATATCGATGTTCATCATAGGCTTGCTTTCCTCTTGCATGACTAGCACATAACTCAATTCACCACTACCTTCTGATGGTACTAATGTCACAGTTTGATAACTTTCCCCATCTACCATCACCTGGGCATCGTCTGCTATCTAAAAAAAACATACATTACAAAGAAGATGAATCCAAGATTTAACACCAGGTAATATTAACATCAAGCAAAAACTCAAGTTAATTGTATGGGGACTTTTAATTTTTACTTTTTGTTTCATTATTTGTTATTATAGCAGCAACAAAAATACACATCCTGTGAAAAATTTAAAGTATCTACCTATAACAGTTTATGAGTTACAGCACCCTGACAGATGTATGGACAGCCAGTGGAGGCTTAGTAATATGGGTACGAGTATGGTACCCTAAAAATCCATCATTATACACTATACAGGGACAAAGTTATGGGCAACAGCTATTTCAATATTTTGTAAAAATGTAACAGTATACCTCAGGACTGTCTTCATCTCCTTCAGTAGGTAGTGAGACCAGATTCTGACTATCGCCAGATGGCTGATAATAATAGCGGCCTTCCTCGTCCACAAAATATGTAACTCCAGCATCCGCTTCATCTCCACTACCATCAACTGAAAAATAAAGAAAAGCATCATCATTCATCATAATTAGCAACCCATCAACAGCTCACTACTGAGCACAGGTCTCCTCTCAGAGAAGGGTTATAGGCCATAGTCCACCACGCTGGCCCAATGTGAATTGGCGGACTTCACACACCTTCAAGAACATTATGCAGAACTCTCAGGTGTGCAGGTTTCCTCACGATGTTTTCCTTCACCGTTGAAGAAAGGTGATATTTAATTGCTTAAAAACGCACTTGACTCCGAAAAGTCAGAGGTGCATACCCGGGATCGAACCTGCGACCCCCCAAATAGGAGACCACAGTCCTAACCATGAGGCTATCACTGCTTTCATCAAGAAAAGCATATCACATAACAATTTTTTTTTTTAAAGAATATTAGCTGAGTTGAACTAATAGGGCAACAGGTGGGGATAGAACCTGCATCCTTTCAGTCTGGACTGGAGTCTTACATAACAACCTCCTGTTGGCTTATAATAGATTTAATGTGGCCTACGTGCATAACTGAATACACTCCATAACTCAAAAAAGTTTTATACTTATGGTGATTGGTTGGGTGATTGGTTTTAGGATTTTTAAAAACTCAGTCACAAAGAAGTTGTGGCCATCAACTAGTTTAAGAATATGCACTTACCAGCAATAACTGTAGTTGTTTCATTTTCCTGTTCAAAGGAGTTCAAATAAGTTTGAAGAATAGTTTTGCAGTTCTTATTACTTTTCTTGTCAGGCGGTGGCATAGCTTTAAAACATAAAATTGCATAATTTTATTTTAAAATTTTTTATATCACAGATCTAAATAATAAATTGATCTAATCTATTAGACATAAATATCCTATCAATATTATTTTTGTCACTTCGATCACAGAAGATATGTCATTGGATTGTGAACATTGGAAATTTACAATAAATTTTATTCTAGCGATTTTATAAACTGGCAAAAAATTGTGAACTGCAACCAAGCATTTAGAATTCTCGATACCTAGTTTATAGTAATCTATCAATGCCAAAGTTTCAAATTTAGTAATTATTTTGTAAAGTTAGTATTTAGTACCCATAGGTTAGACTGACAGAAATATTATTATTATTATTGCTTCACCTGTTTGGTAAATAGAAATCTTGGAAATACTTAATGATAAATGTGATTTTCCCACAAGCCCATAATCTTATGCATACTAATGATAATGATTTGAGATTGTTCACCCCAAGTTACACTACCTATTCTGTCCGAAATCACTGGTATCTTTGACATCCCAACTTGATGTAGGTACTAGGTAGTCTCATAAATGACAATATGATAAAAAGTAACTTTTTGAGATCATCAATAATTTGTTGTTGAAATTCTAAGTGTTACATTACTATTAGTAAAGAACATGTTGAAATATAGATTTTTGTAGTAAAATCTCAAATCCATCTATACATCATTATAAAGTAGAGCCCTAATAAGGATTTTCAGAAACTCTAAAGTCGGAATTATAGTTCGATTCCACGTTTGACATTAGCTACTGTCATTTTGTAAAATAATGATACCACATATAATAGTGTAGTGATGAACACAAAAATCGATAAACAATCGCGATTTATGTTTATGTAATCATAATATTGGTGTGCCAATTAAAGACTAAATTATTGATTTTTATTTAAATAAATACATAATTACTCATAATAATTATTTATTAATTAGTAACCGCTGCTTTATTTTATAAAAAGTTAATATTTTTGTTTTTTATATTAAAAACAAAACTTATAATAAAAGAACCTAGATAGTTTTCTGTATTGGCAACCCGTGCGCGCTCGTGCAGCTATCGCCATTTTGTTTATCTTGTCATACTGTAAAAAAAACTTGGGTGGACAAGAAAGTCACATCATCTCGGCAAGCGTTTTTGGAGGGACTGACCAGTGGATTAAAAAATCCATCTGGAAAAGGCAAATGTCTCATAATTAGCCATATAGGTAGTGAAGAAGGCTTCCTGGAAAAGGGGCTCATGATTTTTGAAGCAAAGAAAAATTGTGAAGATTACCATGATGAGATGAACGCAGTTTGTTTTGAGGAGTGGTTCGCTGGAGTCTTACCAAAATTAAGACCAAACTCAATTGTGGTGATGGATAATGCACCTTACCACTCCCGAAAATTGGAAACGGCACCAAAAATGAGCTGGAAAAAAGCTGCCATTCAAGACTGGCTTTTAAATAAAAATATTCATTACGAACCAGATATGGTTAAAGCTACACTTTTAGAACTGATTCCACATATCGAGTCTTTTAATAAGTACACTGTAGACGAAATGGCAGCACAACATGGGATCACGGTTTTAAGATTGCCCCCTTACCATTGCGAGCTGAACCCTATCGAATTGATATGGGCGCAGGTAAAGGGGCATGTAGCTCAAAATAATAAAACCTTCAAATTGACAGACGTGAGAAATTTATTTGAGGAAGGCATTCAAAAAATTACGGCTACCGAATGGTCTAAATGCGTATCCCATGTTGTCAAAGAAGAGGAAAAAATGAGTAGGCTAGATATTTTAATTGACAATATCACAGACACATTTATAATACATGTTACAGAAAGTGACAGCGATAGCGATAGCGAAGACGGCGACGATTTATAAAATAAAATATTACCATAATACATCTATTTGTTTTATTTCTCATGTTCCTTCATGATCACATTTTTTTATTTATTTCACACACAATTATTAAAGAAAACTCTCAGATCCTTAATAAAATTAATCGTCATAACTAAATTATCCGTTCAGAAATATTTAGTTTAAAATTATTTAGTTTAATTTATTTAGTTTTAAAATATTTAGTCCTGATATACTTAGTTTCTATTAAAGTAGTAGTTGTTTAGATATACTACTATAAACGAGAGGAATCGATTCGGAAATATTCCATTTCCGTATCGAATAATTTCGTAATGTCACTATTTAGTACTTGTCATAACGTTGCAACACTGAAATTGTCAAATCTGGAATCGAATTAAAATTCCGACTATACATGTAAGAGGATTAGCAGATGGATTGAAAAGTAGGGTCTTTACTTAAATAAAACTGTTGATAGTAGGGACAATATTTTATAGGTTAATATTTAATAATGGCCAAAGTTTCAGTCTAACTGCTGAAATGGTCTCAATGAAATCTGTGGCAAATATGGCTTGCATACTAATGGGTTTAGGTTTCTATCCCAGAAAAATTAAGGATCCTATAAGATCGGTACCAGTGTCACTGTTGGTAAACAAGGAAATTAGAAGTGGTGGCAGAAATAACTTGTGACTTTGTTTTACACTATTTTAAGACCTTTATTGCACTATTTTTGTGTGTATGCAATAAAACTATTAGCAGGGAACCTATGTTAAAATGGTGAAGTGCAGTATTTGCAGGCTTTTATAACAATCAGGATCTTTTATGTAGGGTAATGAATATTAGGGTTGGATTCTCGGCCCTGTCGGTTGCAGGTGGTTCAACATTCTTATTCTAAAGGGGTAATAATCTGTCATTTTTCCAAACATCAAGCTTCTAAAATGATAACACAAGTGATAAGTCTAAAACTCTTTCATTTTTCTGTTGACAACATAGGTGCAACAATACCACGTCTTGTCCGCCATTTTAAAAATGACGAGTTTGTTCATACTTTAGTACGGTCTGTACGAAGCTAATGAGAGTTTTTCAAAACAACCATACTTCAATAAATTAAATAAGCGCCACTCAAGAAAGGTACTATTAAATAATGATCAAGATCATAGGCGGCGCTGTCATCAGTAATAAATGAAAAATATTTTCTTCGAATTTTGGACTAAAAAGAAAGCCACCTTAGCATTGCAGACAAAGGAAATGTAGGTATCTAATAAACTAATATCATCAATTGTGAAGTCATTCAGTAATTTAGGGATAAAATATTGGTAAAATAGAACCTACCTTAAACTATTCAGCTTCTAATTTTTCTCAACGAGGGCGTTTCGATCAATTCAATTTGGCGATTGTGACGCCCAAGTGACGAAATGGCGGATGCGAGAACTATGCGTTTGCGTACATAGGCAAGCCAAGAGTATAAAATCGCATAAGTAGACAGCTACAAGTCTTTACAACAAGGTCTTTGTAGATCATACTATTAATATATATATAGCTGCTCGTGCTGATTCACTGACTCATTGATCACCTCTCCTGAAAAATTTTGTTTGAAAAATTTTTTTTTCACCAATTGTTTCGTATAGAGGACAAAAATTCATTCGGAGGAAAAATATGGAGAGAGCTGATGATTAAGGATTTCGGAGACGGGTGAAGAGCACGGCCAGGGTATTGAAGATAGGTGGGGTGTGCTCGAACAAATGTCACTCGAAACTTCATCCAATTGGCAGCGAGTTGAAAAAAAATTCAAAATGGCGGAAAAAAGATGGCGGCCATACAAATTCCGTCGGCGTGTATCTCGGAGAGTATAAAAGATGGAAGAGTTGTTTCTTGACAAAAGATGACCAGGACCCGAAGGTCTACTTGATGAATAGAAAAAAAAATCAAGATGGCGGATTTTTTTTTCCCATACAAAATATATGGCGAATATTGAGAAGACTAGAAGTTGGGCACTATGCAAGACTTTGATACGGTTCCTTTTCAAAATTTATTTTTATAGAAGAATTCCCATTTTGACAAATGATGAGATATGATGATCGAGGGTTTGGAAGGTAGGTGAGGAGCACGGCCAGAGTATTGAAGATAGGTGGGAGGTGCCCAAACAAAAAATACTCGGAACCTCATCCAATTGGCAATGAGTTGAAAAAAAATTCAAAATGGCGGATTCAAGATGGCGGCCATACAAACTTCAACGGTGTCTATCTCGGAGAGTATAAAAGATGGAAGAGTGGTTTTTTGATAGGAAATGATCAAGACCTAAAAGTCTACTTGCCGAGTAGAAAAACCGCGGTCCGCTTGCGGGCCGCGCACCCACGCACCCTACTAGTTGTAAAATATAGCTTGAATCCTGTGACAGTTGTCAGATTGACTTGAATAGGGCTGCACAATATTGAAAATCCATTATAATGATATCGATACTATCATTACTAGCTACAAATGTCGATTTTATTGTTACTATATCTATCTATAATATAATAAGACTGTAACAGGTCCAATTCTGTACATTGAAGATATTTTGAAAATTTTTATTTGAGGACGCTCAATAATCGATACTGAAGCCAAAACAATTTTTTTTTAATTTTTTGTCTGTCTGTCTGTCTGTCTGTATCTTGGCCGCGCAACACTCCGAAACTAGTGGATGGATTTAAATGAATCTTGGCATGATTTAAGTTCATACTACGAGGTATAATATAGGATACTTTTTATCCCGAAATTCAGTACGGTTCCCTTGGGAGAGGGGATGAAAGTCAAAATGTGTATTTAGCTGTAATTCATTAAGGCGTATTCCGATTTCATTCATTCTCTTTTTGTTAGAAAGGAGGTACTTTAAAGATTGTCCTGTAATTATTTCAACGTTGTCGGTTTAGTAGTTCAGAAATTATAGTCATCACAATCCTCAGTATTAGGTCCAAATAACTTGAACCCCGGAATGCATAGGAAACTTTGAACGTACGGGTCATCTTAAGCTGCCATTACACTTTATCGTATAGCGCATCATGGATAAGTCTATTTTGTCAAAGTTAAACTACTCCAAAGGCGTCGGTAGCCAAACGATGATTATAATATATAGTAGGTATAGATGTAAATTGCAATACATCATATGGTCGTAATGCAGTATTTTCCTATGCAATTTAATACTAATCATACTAATATTATAAATGCGAAAATGTGTTTGTTTGTTGGTTTGTCCTTCAATCACGCCGCAACAGAACCACGGATCGTCGTGATTTTTTGGATGGGTATAGTTGAGGACCTGGAGAGTGACATAGGCTACTTTTATCCCGAAAAATCAAAGTGTTCCTGAGGGATTTTAAAAATTAAATCCACGCAGACGAAGTTGCGGGCATCAGCTAGTTAATGAATATAATAGGATAGTCCAACTTTAAAAGGATCATTATTTGTAACTACTTATTATAGTGAAATCAAACACAACCCAAATCATTCTAACTATCATCACATTCAGAGTCGCTAGAGCAGTCCTGCAGATTAATTATTATAAATTCTTCATCATTCAAACTGTCGAAATGAACATCATGTTCCCAATCTTCTTTTCTTCCAATTCCCAAGGCGTTTGCACTGATACTACCTTGCAAGTGGCAAACACAAAATGGCAGCTGATGACTTGTGAAACCCCACCACTCACCTAACCACTACCTATATTATTGTATTCAGTGCTGTAAAATCCCTAGTGCAGCCCTAAAATCTGTTAATATTACCCAATTTTTTTTTAAGTGACTTTAAATAAAACCGGTGGATTTAAATTATTGCTGTCGTTTTGCAATTAATAATATTAATAAAATGCAAATAATAAGATTTTTAATTAAAAAGCAACAACTTATTCCTATTTAAAGTACATCTAGTGCACGTAAGTTATATACTTTGGTTACGATAACAAAAGGAACATCACTATTAATGTGCATAGACCAATGAAGTATGATATTATTTTTCACGTATATTTTTCATCCATTAAAATACTCAACTTCATAGGCGTCATTTGGGTGACATCTGTCACAGGACTCATGCTTTATTTTACAGAGCTATGAGAAGACTATAAGGGTGGAACCACATTTGTGAGGATCGATTCGGATTTTGCCTATACAAAACTGTCATTTTCCATACATTCGTTTACGCATCGAAAAGCCGATTTGATCCGTACACGTTTCTATTGAAATTGACAGTTTTGTATGGGCGAAATCCGAAACGATCCTCACAAACGTGGTTCCACCCTGATTAAACTGTCATTTGCGCGGAGCCACTAAACCATGGTAGGTAGAAAATAGATGGAGATGAAGTATATAAAGTAACTACTAGTCAAGCCGGGTGCCATCCACCATTTTATGAGTGTTATATACAACACATTATGTAATCTAATGTAAACATGAGCCTTAGGGATGTCCATTGTTCATTTGTGTCAATGGAGTATCGACTTGTCGATATTATTATAGGTGAAATTTTAAATTAATGGAAAAATAAATTAAAATTTTAAATTAAGTTTTATTAAAGGAAATTGATGAAGCCAATTTTAAATGGTAAAACGAAACCTGAAACTATGTATACTACGTATACTTAAACTATATAACCTTTATGTATTGAGTTTCACATTAAATACGACACAGAAAATACTTTTGGAATGATCCTGAGCACAACACTAATGACTAATTGATGCCCATAAAAAGTGTAATTTAAACATATTTAGACCTAAGATTCCGTTAACAATAACATGGTACTAAAATAAACGATGGTGTTGCAAAGGAGTTTTCTATCTAAATTAATTTTATTCAGAAACGAATAAAAATTGCTTTGATTCGCTTCATAAAAAGTGTCCCATTTCGATAGTTAAAAAATCGTAATATTAATAAAATATGTGTACTTACACTATTTTCATCAATTACATACCTATCAATCATACACTAACTGTGTTTTATTTCATTTATTATTTGACAACATATTTTGCTAGTTTCTCTTGCTTTTTAAAAGCGGTGAACGCTTTTAAAACTTTAGTAGACTACCACCCTAAGGGTGACTTAATTATAACTGTACAGTAACTAACCTACGAAGCTGTACGGTAATATTCTATATTTGTTTATTTATATGTATTGCATGCAGATAGCTGTCGCATATGCTAGGCACGTCATGTTTCGACTCTACCACCGCGTATAGAAAGAAATTCTACAACTATGAGCCAGCAAGTAACTCAGCAAGTTGCTCTTGTCATGAAAAGAAATAGTGGTTTTTAATTAGCAAACGATTGAAACATATTATAATTTATAAATGAGTTAAAGAGGTCTGAAAAATCAGTTTTGCATTTAACATTGAGAACTTTTTTATATCTTGTGATCTCGTTCAATTTCACAAAACGGCAGCGAAACTGTTTGGATATTCCAAGATCTTTAAAAAACCTAAATCCACGAGAATAATAGGTACCTTCTTCTTCTTCTTCTTCTTTATCAACCGATAGACGTCCACTGCTGGACAAAGGTCTCTTGCATGGACTTCCACAGACCTCGGTCTTGCGCCGCCTGAATCCAGCGGCTCCCTGCGACTCGCTTGATGTCGTCGGTCCACCTGGTGGGGGGTCTGCCAACACTGCGCTTCCCGGTGCGGGGTCGCCACTCCAGCACCTTGGGACCCCAACGACCATCAGCTCTTCGAACTATGTGCCCCGCCCATTTCCACTTCAGTATCGCGACTCGCTGAGCTATGTCGGTGACTCTGGTTCTCCTACGGATCTCCTCATTTCTGATTCGATCCCGCAGGGATACTCCGAGCATAGCTCTTTCCATCGCACGCTGAGCGGTCCTGAGCCTACTTATGAGGCCCTTAGTTAGCGACCATGTCTCGGATCCGTAAGTCATCACTGGCAACACGCACTGTTCGAAGACTTTAGTCTTCAGGCACTGAGGAATTTTGGACGAAAAGACATCTCGGAGCTTCCCGAACGCTGCCCAGCCGAGTTGGATTCGGCGGTTGATCTCTTTCTCGAAATTGGACCTACCTAGCTGGACTGTGTGTCCCAGGTAAATATACTCGTCGACAATTTCGAGTGCAGAGTTCTCAACAATTACTGGGTGGAGCGGTGCATGAGCATTGGACATGATTTTCGTCTTGCTCATGTTCATTTCCAGGCCCACCTGTTGAGAAACCCTGCTGAGATCGTTATATATAATAGGTACCTGATAGAGTACAAACGTACGTTACGTAATTATTATTACCTATACATTACATATACATAAATGCTTGATTATCACTTCACTCCTTATCGATGTCGATAGTTTCGAAGCACACTCCCTAATGGCAGCCATTTTATGAGATATTTTTCTGTAGGTATGCACCCCATTTTTGTAGGTAGGGCATCTCCATGTATTTCCTACCTACCATGCACTAAACAAACGAAGAAGAAAAATTGTATGTAGAAGCTGCAGGGCATGGCAAAAGTTTTTGTCTCTACTTACGTAGTAACTAGTACCTAATCTGTGGTCTCTACTATTTAAATAAGGGTGGAACCACATCTGTGAGGATCGTTTCGGATTTCGCCCATACAAAACTGTCAAATTCCATAGAAACGTGAACGGATCAATTCGGCTTTTCGCATCGATTCGGCTTTCGCATTTTTTGTACCTAAAAGTGCCTAAAATCCTTACAAGTGTAGCTCACGTTTCGCATGCGAAAGGATCCTTTCGCATCCTTACGGATCCGTAAGGATGCGAACAGATCCTTACGGACGCGAACGGATCCGAAAGGATCCTTACGGATCCGTAAGGATCCTTACGCGTGCGAAAGCGTCTTCGGCAACTAGGGAAATGCATGAAGTGCCAAAAAGTATCGATATATCGATGAAACACAGGTGCCACTTTTCCGCCATGTTGGAATTCTTTGTTATTACACCGATTTAGTTCAAAATCGATATTGAGGCTTCCCTGGGGACAAGTAAGAGGAAAAGATTGGCAAAATTGTAAAAAGTCACCGCCATATTGAAATTCTTTGTTATTGGACCGATTTCGTTCAAAATCGATATTTGGGCTTCCCTAGGGTCAAGTAAGAGGAAATGGATGCCAAAAATTAAAAAAGTCGCCGCCATATTGAAATTCTTTGTTATTGGACCGATTTCGTTCAAAATTGATATTTGAGCTTCCCTGGGGTCAAATAAGAGGAAATGATTGGCAAAATTATAAAAAGTCACCGCCATATTGAAATTCTTTGTTATTGGACCGATTTCAATCAAAATCGATATTTGGGCTTCCCTGGGGTCAAATAAGAGGAAATGATTGGCAATATCATAAAAAGTCACCGCCATATTGAAATTCTTTGTTATTGGACCGATTTCGTTCAAAATCCATATTTAGGCTTCCCTTGGGTCAAGAAAGAGGAAATAGATGCCAAAATTTTAAAAAGTGACCGCCATATTGAAATTCTTTGTTATTGGACCGATTTCGTTCAAAATCGATATTTGGGCTTCCCTGGGGTCAAATAAGAGGAAATGATTGGCAACATTATAAAAAGTGACCGCCATATTGAAATTCTTTGTTATTGGACCGATTTCGTTCAAAATCGATATTTGGGCTTCCCTGGGGTCAAATAAGAGGAAATGATTTGCAAAATTATAAAAAGTCGCCGCCATATTGAAATTCTTTGTTATTGGACCGATTTCGTTCAAAATCGATATTTAGGCTTCCCTTGGGTCAAGAAAGAGGAAATAGATGCCAAAATTTTAAAAAGTGACGGCCATATTGAAATTCTTTGTTATTGGACCGATTTCGTTCAAAATCGATATTTGGGCTTCCCTGGGGTCAAATAAGAGGAAATGATTGGCAAAATTATAAAAAGTGACCGCCATATTGAAATTCTTTGTTATTGGACCGATTTCGTTCCAATCGATATTTAGGCTTCCCTTGGGTCAAGAAAGAGGAAATAGATGCCAAAATTTTAAAAAGTGACCGCCATATTGAAATTATTTGTTATTGGACCGATTTCGTTCAAAATCGATATTTGGGCTTCCCTGGGGTCAAGTAAGAGGAAATGGATGCCAAAAATTAAAAATGTCGCCGCCATATTGAAATTCTTTGTTATTGGACCGATTTCGTTCAAAATCGATATTTGGGCTTCCCTGGGGTCAAATAAGGGGAAGTGATTGGCAAAATTATAAAAAGTGACCGCCATATTGAAATTCTTTGTTATTGGACCGATTTCGTTCAAAATCGATATTTGGGCTTCCCTGGGGTCAAATAAGAGGAAATGATTTGCAAAATTATAAAAAGTCGCCGCCATATTGAAATTCTTTGTTATTGGACCGATTTCGTTCAAAATCGATATTTAGCCTTCCCTTGGGTCAAGAAAGAGGAAATAGATGGCAAAATTTTAAAAGGTCGCCGCCATATTGAAATTCTTTGTTATTGGACCGATTTCGTTCAAAATCGATATTTGGGCTTCCCTGGGGTCCAATAAGAGGAAGTGATTGGAAAAATTATAAAAGTGACCGCCATATTGAAATTCTTTGTTATTGGACCGATTTCATTTAAAATCGATATTTGGGCTTCCCTGGGGTCAAATAAGAGAAAATGATTGGCAAAATTATAAAAAGTCGCCGCCATATTGAAATTCTTTGTTATTGGACCGATTTCGTTCAAAATCGATATTTGGGCTTCCCTGGGGTCAAATAAGAGGAAGTGATTGGAAAAATTATAAAAGTGACCGCCATATTGAAATTCTTTGTTATTGGACCGATTTCGTTCTAAATCGATATTTGGGCTTCCCTGGGGTCAAATAAGAGGAAATGATTTGCAAAATTAAAAAAAGTCGCCGCCATATTGAAATTCTTTGTTATTGGACCGATTTCGTTCAAAATCGATATTTGGGCTTTCCTGGGGTCAAATAAGAGGAAATGATTTGCAAAATTATAAAAAGTCGCCGCCATATTGAAATTCTTTGTTATTGGACCGATTTCGTTCAAAATCGATATTTAGGCTTCCCTTGGGTCAAGAAAGAGGAAATAGATGCCAAAATTTTAAAAGTGACCGCCATATTGAAATTATTTGTTTTTGGACCGATTTCGTTCAAAATCGATATTTGGGCTTCCCTGGGGTCAAATAAGAGGAAATGATTTGCAAAAGAGAAAATAGATGCCAAAATTTTAAAAAGTCACCGCCATATTGAATTTCTTTGTAAATGGACCGATTTCGATCAAAATCGATATTTGGGCTTCCCTGGGGTCAAGAAAGAGGAAATCGTAACCAAAATTATAAAAAGTCACCGCCATATTGAAATTCTTCGTTATTGGACCGATTTCGTTCAAAATCAATATTTAGGCTTCCCTGGGGTCAAATAAGAGAAAATGATTGGCAAAATTATAAAAAGTCGCCGCCATATTGAAATTCTTTGTTTTTGGACCAATTTCGTTCAAAATCGATATTTAGGCTTCCCTTGGCTCAAGTAAGAGGAAATGGATGCCAACAATTAAAAAAGTCGCCGCCATATTGAAATTCTTTGTTATTGGACCGATTGCGATTGCGTTCAAAATCGATATTTGGGATTCCTGGGGTCAAATAAGAGGAAATGATTTGCAAAATTATAAAAAGACGCCGCCATATTGAAATTCTTTGGTATTGGACCGATTTCGTTCAAAATCGATATTTAGGCTTCCCTTGGGTCAAGAAAGAGGATATAGATGCCAAAATTTTAAAAAGTGACCGCCATATTGAAATTCTTTGTTATTGGACCGATTTTGTTCAAAATCGATATTTAGGCTTCCCTTCGGTCAAGACAGAGGAAATAGATGCCAAAATTTTAAAAAGTGACCGCCATATTGAAATTCTTTGTTATTGGACCGATTTCGTTCAAAATCGATATTTAGGCTTCCCTTGGGTCATGAAAGAGGAAATAGATGCAAAAATTTTAAAAAGTGACCGCCATATTGAAATTCTTTGTTATTGGACCGATTTCGTTCAAAATCGATATTTAGGCTTCCCTTGGGTCAAGAAAGAGGAAATAGATGCCAAAATTTTAAAAAGTGACTGCCATATTGAAATTCTTTGTTATTGGACCGATTTCGTTCAAAATCGATATTTAGGCTTCCCTTGGGTCAAATAAGAGAAAATGATTGGCAAAATTATAAAAAGTCGCCGCCATATTGAAATTCTTTGTTATTGGACCGATTTCGTTCAAAATCGATATTTGGGCTTCCCTGGGGTCAAATAAGAGGAAATGATTGGCAAAATTATAAAAAGTGACCGCCATATTGAAATTCTTTGTTATTGGACCGATTTCGTTCAAAATCGATATTTAGGCTTCCCTTGGGTCAAGAAAGAGGAAATAGATGCCAAAATTTTAAAAAGTGACCGCCATATTGAAATTATTTGTTATTGGACCGATTTCGTTCAAAATCGATATTTGGGCTTCCCTGGGGTCAAGTAAGAGGAAATGGATGCCAAAAATTAAAAATGTCGCCGCCATATTGAAATTCTTTGTTATTGGACCGATTTCGTTCAAAATCGATATTTGGGCTTCCCTGGGGTCAAATAAGAGGAAGTGATTGGCAAAATTATAAAAAGTGACCGCCATATTGAAATTCTTTGTTATTGGACCGATTTCGTTCAAAATCGATATTTGGGCTTCCCTGGGGTCAAATAAGAGGAAATGATTGGCAAAATTATAAAAAGTGACCGCCACATTGAAATTCTTTGTTATTGGACCGATTTCGTTCAAAATCGATATTTAGGCTTCCCTTGGGTCAAGAAAGAGGAAATAGATGCCAAAATTTTAAAAAGTGACCGCCATATTGAAATTATTTGTTATTGGACCGATTTCGTTCAAAATCGATATTTGGGCTTCCCTGGGGTCAAGTAAGAGGAAATGGATGCCAAAAATTAAAAATGTCGCCGCCATATTGAAATTCTTTGTTATTGGACCGATTTCGTTCAAAATCGATATTTGGGCTTCCCTGGGGTCAAATAAGAGGAAGTGATTGGCAAAATTATAAAAAGTGACCGCCATATTGAAATTCCTTTTTATTGGACCGATTTCGTTCAAAATCGATATTTGGGCTTCCCTGGGGTCAAATAAGAGGAAATGATTTGCAAAATTATTAAAAGTCGCCGCCATATTGAAATTCTTTGTTATTGGACCGATTTCGTTCAAAATCGATATTTAGCCTTCCCTTGGGTCAAGAAAGAGGAAATAGATGGCAAAATTTTAAAAGGTCGCCGCCATATTGAAATTCTTTGTTATTGGACCGATTTCGTTCAAAATCGATATTTGGGCTTCCCTGGGGTCAAATAAGAGGAAGTGATTGGAAAAATTATAAAAGTGACCGCCATATTGAAATTCTTTGTTATTGGACCGATTTCATTCAAAATCGATATTTGGGCTTCCCTGGGGTCAAATAAGAGAAAATGATTGGCAAAATTATAAAAAGTCGCCGCCATATTGAAATTCTTTGTTATTGGACCGATTTCGTTCAAAATCGATATTTGGGCTTCCCTGGGGTCAAATAAGAGGAAGTGATTGGAAAAATTATAAAAGTGACCGCCATATTGAAATTTTTTGTTATTGGACCGATTTCGTTCAAAATCGATATTTGGGCTTCCCTGGGGTCAAATAAGAGGAAATGATTTGCAAAATTAAAAAAAGTCGCCGCCATATTGAAATTCTTTGTTATTGGACCGATTTCGTTCAAAATCGATATTTGGGCTTCCCTGGGGTCAAATAAGAGGAAATGATTTGCAAAATTATAAAAAGTCGCCGCCATATTGAAATTCTTTGTTATTGGACCGATTTCGTTCAAAATCGATATTTAGGCTTCCTTCTATTTCCTCTTTCTTGACCCAAGGGAAGCCTAAATATCGATTTTGAACGAAATCGGTCCAATAACAAAGAATTTCAATATGGAGGTCACTTTTTAAAATTTTGGCATCTATTTTCTCTTATTTGACCCAAGGGAAGCCTAAATATCGATTTTGAACGAAATCGGTCCAATAACAACAATATGGCGGCGACTTTTTATAATTTTGCCAATCATTTTCTCTTATTTGACCCCAGGAAAGCCCAAATATCGATTTTGAACGAAATCGGTCCAATAAAAAAGAATTTCAATATGGCAGTCACTTTTTAAAATTTTGGCATCTATTTCCTCTTTCTTGACCAAAGGGAAGCCTAAATATCGATTTTGAACGAAATCGGTCCAATAACAAAGAATTTCAATACGGCGGTCACTTTTTAAAATTTTGGCATCTATTTCCTCTTTTTTGACCCAAGGGAAGCCTAAATATCGATTTTGAACGAAATCGGTCCAATAACAAAGAATTTCAATATGGCGGTCACTTTTTAAAGTTTTGGCATCTATTTCCTCTTTCTTGACCCAAGGGAAGCCTAAATATCGATTTTGAACGAAATCGGTCCAATAACAAAGAATTTCAATATGGCGGCGACTTTTTATAATTTTGCCAATTATTTTCTCTTATTTGACCCCAGGGAAGCCCAAATATCGATTTTGAACGAAATCGGTCCAATAAAAAAGAATTTCAATGTGGCGGTCACTTTTTATAATTTTGCCAATAATTTCCTCTTATTTGACCCCAGGGAAGCCCAAATATCGATTTTGAACGAAATCGGTCCAATAACAAAGAATTTCAATATGGCGGTCACTTTTTAAAATTTTGGCATCTATTTCCTCTTTCTTGACCCAAGGGAAGCCTAAATATCGATTTTGAACGAAATCGGTCCAGTAACAAAGAATTTCAATATGGCGGCGACTTTTTATAATTTTGCCAATTATTTTCTCTTATTTGACCCCAGGGAAGCCCAAGTATCGATTTTGAACGAAATCGGTCCAATAAAAAAGAATTTCAATGTGGCGGTCACTTTTTATAATTTTGCCAATCATTTCCTCTTATTTGGCCCCAGGGAAGCCCAAATATCGATTTTGAACGAAATTGGTCCAATAACAAAGAATTTCAATATGGCGGTCACTTTTTAAAATTTTGGCATCTATTTCCTCTTTCTTGACCCAACGGAAGCCTAAATATCGATTTTGAACGAAATCGGTCCAATAACAAAGAATTTCAATATGGCGGTCACTTTTTAAAATTTTGGCATCTATTTCCTCTTTCTTGACACAAGGGAAGCCTAAATATCGATTTTGAACGAAATCGGTCCAATAACAAAGAATTTCAATATGGCGGTCACTTTTTATAATTTTGCCAATCATTTCCTCCTATTTGACCCCAGGGAAGCCTAAATATCGATTTTGAACGAAATCGGTCCAATAACAAAGAATTTCAATATGGCGGCGACTTTTTATAATTTTGCCAATCATTTTCTCTTATTTGACCCCAGGGAAGCCCAAATATCGATTTTGAACGAAATCGGTCCAATAAAAAAGAATTTCAATATGGCAGTCACTTTTTAAAATTTTTGCATCTATTTCCTCTTTCTTGACCCAAGGGAAGCCTAAATATCGATTTTGAACGAAATCGGTCCAATAACAAAGAATTTCAATATGGCGGTCACTTTTTAAAATTTTGGCATCTATTTCCTCTTTCTTGACCCAAGGGAAGCCTAAATATCGATTTTGAACGAAATCGGTCCAATAACAAAGAATTTCAATATGGCGGTCACTTTTTAAAATTTTGGCATGTATTTCCTCTTTCTTGACCCAAGGGAAGCCTAAATATCGATTTTGAACGAAATCGGTCCAATAACAAAGAATTTCAATATGGCGGTCACTTTTTAAAATTTTGGCATCTATTTCCTCTTTCTTGACCCAAGGGAAGCCTAAATATCGATTTTGAACGAAATCGGTCCAATAACAAAGAATTTCAATATGGCGGTCACTTTTTAAAATTTTTGCATCTATTTCCTCTTTCTTGACCCAAGGGAAGCCTAAATATCGATTTTGAACGAAATCGGTCCAATAACAAAGAATTTCAATATGGCGGTCACTTTTTAAAATTTTGGCATCTATTTCCTCTGTCTTGACCGAAGGGAAGCCTAAATATCGATTTTGAACGAAATCGGTCCAATAACAAAGAATTTCAATATGGCGGTCACTTTTTAAAATTTTGGCATCTATATCCTCTTTCTTGACCCAAGGGAAGCCTAAATATCGATTTTGAACGAAATCGGTCCAATACCAAAGAATTTCAATATGGCGGCGTCTTTTTATAATTTTGCAAATCATTTCCTCTTATTTGACCCCAGGAATCCCAAATATCGATTTTGAACGCAATCGCAATCGGTCCAATAACAAAGAATTTCAATATGGCGGCGACTTTTTTAATTGTTGGCATCCATTTCCTCTTACTTGAGCCAAGGGAAGCCTAAATATCGATTTTGAACGAAATTGGTCCAAAAACAAAGAATTTCAATATGGCGGCGACTTTTTATAATTTTGCCAATCATTTTCTCTTATTTGACCCCAGGGAAGCCTAAATATTGATTTTGAACGAAATCGGTCCAATAACGAAGAATTTCAATATGGCGGTGACTTTTTATAATTTTGGCAACGATTTCCTCTTTCTTGACCCCAGGGAAGCCCAAATATCGATTTTGATCGAAATCGGTCCATTTACAAAGAAATTCAATATGGCGGTGACTTTTTAAAATTTTGGCATCTATTTTCTCTTTCTTGACCCAAGGGAAGCCTAAATATCGATTTTGAACGATATCGGTCGAAAAACAAAGAATTTCAATATGGCGGCGACTTTTTCAATTTTTGGCATCCATTTCCTCTGTGTAGAAGAAGATTAATATCGTGGTTGAGCTAGAAATTAAAATATCGATGCCATCATCGACCATCCCTACGCAGACAACAATATTTATAGGCTTTCGCCTCCTTAAGAATCCGAAAGGATGCGTACGCATCCTTACGGATCCGTAAGGACGCGTACGCATCCTTACGGATCCGTAAGGACGCGTACGCATCCTTTCGGATCCGTAAGGACGCGATCCTTACAAGTGTGTCTTATAGCATCGGCATAAATGCGAATCGATCCTCACAGATGTGGTTCCACCCTAACATATCGGTTTGGCTCAAACGCTCGACGCGCGGAGCCACTGAACAGACGAAGAAGAAGAACATATCGGTTTTTTGTCAGTGACTGCAGTGTTGCCACCCTCTGATTTTAATTTTCCTTGGACTCTTGGGCCCTGATTCTGTAACTCAGCGGGGCGACCGGCTAAGAAATATATCAATCATTAAAGGACAGCATCAATGTCAAAAAATGGTTTTGGCTCCACGTATACCTACCTACAGTCTGTAAAATATAGCTTGAGTCCTGTGACAGTTGTCAGTTTAACATAAATAGGTCTGGGACAATGTTGAAAATCCATCATAATGATATCGATATTATTACAAATGTCGATTTTATTGTTAGGTACTATATAATAAAATTATTTTCATTGATGCTATAATAGGTTAATTATTTGTAACTACTTATTATAATGAAATCAAACAAAATTGATTTATCCCTTTTGTTTGATTTCCTTATGTATTTAATTAAGCAGTGGTGGTGAACCCAAATCATCGTCACTATCATCACATACGGAGTCGCTAGAGCACTCCTGCAGATAAATTATAAATTATTATACCGTTTTACTTATATGTAGTACCCGTAAGTTATAGAGTTTGGTTACGATAACAAAAGGAACGTCACTATTAATGTGCATAAACCAATGAAGTATGATATTTTTCGCGTACATTCTTCATACACTAAATTAATGAACTTCATAGGCATCATTTGGATGACATCTGTCACAGGACTCAAGATATATTTTACAGAGTATACATAATATTCAATAATAATTTGCGCCTGGGTAAATTCTGTCTGTGATGCGGGAATAAGTTTTAGTTTTCGAAATAGAAATAGAAATGATTTTATTCAAATAAACTTTTTTACAAGTGCTTTTGAATTGTCAATGAGTCTACCAAGTTTTATATGTGTTTATGTTTAAGAAGTACCGTAAGTAAGTAAGCTTACGCGGTACCGGTTATAAGGACTGTAACGATAACGATCCTTAAGGATATTTTTGGATGTGAGATGTGAGACAATAGTTACGTGGTCGACCAGCAGGTCGCTTTTTTTCGTAAGCTTTTTCAGGAGTGTAGCAATAGGTTGCAATCAGGTGACTATCACGTGACTATCGATATTTAAGTGGTGGGTCATACGTATAATCCGACTAATTTGAACATCTATGATAATCTAGCAATCTATACAGCCATAGCAGTCTTCCAAATTTTACTGCGTTATACCAATTGAAATCTATATATATAAAAGAAAGTGGTGTTAGTTACACTATTTATAACTCAAGAACGGATGAACCGATTTGGCTGAAAATTGGTGGAGAGGTAGCTTAGAACCAGGAGACGGACATAGGATACTTTTTATCCCGTTCGACCGCGTTTCCGTCAAGTCACTATAAAACGTGGTATAACAAAAACGCATCTGACATGGAATAACAAAACGCAAATGACAGTGGAATAACAAAACGTAAATGACAACTAAACGTAATTTTGTCTTTGGTTATGTATGGTAAAAAATTTGACAATTATACAAATGATAGCTAAACGTAATTGATGATAATTATCATCAGTAATTGCGCCATAACCAAAAATTGAATTGAATTGAATTGAATCAACAGTAATATGTTTTCTCTTTGAATCATCATTAACAATGCCGCAAGCAAGACGATCAAATATTTCCTGCTACAAAGCTACGGATTGACGTGATTTATTGGATAGGTATAGTTGAGAACCTCTAGGGTGACAAAGATTTCCCGCGGGATGATATGAACTAAATCCACGCAGACGAAGTCGCGGGCATCAGCTAGTAATTAATAACTGCCATAGTTAATAATAATTGCTTTTGAATTAAATATATTTTAATATCTGCAAATAATTTATGCAATATTTAAGTATTTGAATAGGATGGTACTTCTTACACATAAACACATATAAAACTTGGTAGACTCATTGACAATTCAAAAGCACTTGTAAAAAAGTTTATTTGAATAAAAAACATTTCTATTTCTATTTCGAAAACTATAACTTATTCCCGCATCCGGCATCACAGACAGAATTTACCCAGGCGCAAATTATTATTGAATATTATGTAGGTATATACATAAATCAGCAATATTTATGTACCTAACCTATGCGGCTAGTTCATGGAACTAGGAATTACGACTACGTTAATTAATCCAACAATGATAACAACTGCGAGTTTGATGCCACCCAAACACCAAACTATTTTTATGATTTCAGATTTTTAAACTTTACACTTCGTAACAAACTTTCAGACGGCAAACCAGAGATTACTCTTTAATTAGATGTGTCGTAATTCCTAGTTCCATGCTCTTTAAACTATCCCTAAACATACGAAGGTGTCAAAAAGTAACCTATAAATCTAAAAATTATTCTTCAATGATTTTAACATTAAACATACTTCTTAAAATACTACTAATTGCTTTGCTAATTTGACAAATTATTTAATAAAGCTTTTTAAAACACTAACAGAAAATATGAGTAGTAAAACGATTAGTGGATACCTTATGTCACCGATAAATAAGAACACCTCACCATTGTCGAAAATATTGACGAAAATATTGACAATATTTTCGTCAATATTTAGACCCCGCACAATACGCAATAATATTGTCAATATATCTAACAAAAAGTGATTCATTAAGGCGTCGAAGCTTAATTCTCGTGCACGTGTGCTAAAATGGATACAAAGAAAAAAACCATTGCATTGGTTATTGCATTAACTTTAATGAATAAAAAGCCGGCCAAGTGCGAGTCGGACTCGCGCACCGAGGGTTCCGTACTCCAAAAGTAAAAATAAAACGATAATATTATATTAATTTGCTTATTTATCGTTAACTTTGTTTGTAGAGGTTTATTGTTAATATATTATAAAAAAAACTATGCTAGTTAGAGCGTTGGTTTTATTTTTCCTGTAAAATATACATATGCCTCTATTGACCATAATTATTTAAGATCTTTCGATTGGTAAACTTCGGAGATAAGGGGGGGGGGGAACTGTATTTTTTTCAACATTTTGGCCGATTACTCAAAAACTATTATATATAGAAATAAATGAAAAACTGTTTTAGAATGCACAAGTAAAGGCCTTTCATATGATACCCCACTCGGTATAATTATCTTACTTTGAAATTTCAAACCCCTGAATTTCCCCCTTTTTTAATTAAACCAAAATAATTTTCGCGTTGATTTTATTTTTCCTGTAAAATATACATAAACCTCTATTGACCATAATTATTTCAGATTTTTCGATTAGTAAACTTCGGAGATAAGGGGGGGCAACGGTATTTTTTTCGACATTTTGGCCGATTAATCAAAAACTATTATATATAGAAATAAATAAAAAAACTGTTGTAGAATGCACAAGTAAAGGCCTTTCATATGATACCCCACTCGGTATAATTATCTTACTTTGAAATTTCAAACCCCTGAATTTCCCCCTTTTTTAATTAAACTGAAATCATTTTCGCATTGATTTTATTTTTCCTATAAAATATACATAAACCTCTATTGACCATAATTATTTCAGATTTTTCGATTGGTAAACTTCGGAGATAAGGGGGGGGGGGAACTGTATTTTTTTCGACATTTTGGCCGATTTATCAAAAACTATTATATATAGAAATAAATAAAAAACTGTTTTAGAATGCACAAGTAAAGGCCTTTCCTATGATACCACACTCGGTATAGTTATCTTACTTTGAAATTTCAAACCCCCGATTTTCCCCCTTTTTTAATCAAACTAAAATAATTTTCGCGTTGGTTTTATTTTTCCTGTAAAATATACATAAACCTCTATTGACCCCCGATTTTCCCCCTTATTTAATAAAACTAAAAATTGGCCAAGTGCGAGTTGGGCCTCGCTCTTTTAGGGTTCCGTTAAAAAAAAAATTATTATATTTCCATGGAAATATTTTAATTTAATTTTTTTTATTTAATTTAATTTTTATTATTTGTTGTTATAGCGGCAATAGAAATACATAATTATGTGAAAATTTCATCTGTCTATCTATTACGGTTTACGAGATACAGCCCGCTGACAGACGGACGGACGGACGGACGGACGGACAGCGTAGGCTTAGTAATAGGGTTCCGTTGGTACCCTTTGGGTACGGAACCCTAAAAATAATTTTCGATTTTTCTTTATTCCAATGATGTTGGGCCACTATTATACATTATTATATATTATAATTATATTATTATATACAATGCCCAATATATTATATATTTTATATTATATAATATTATTATATACAATGCCCAATTTCATGTCGATAGCTTTAATAGTTACTGAAATAATCGACTGTGACAGACGGACGGACGGACGGACGGACGGAGGGACGGAGAAAGTCTCACCATAAGGGTTCCATTTTTACCATTTTGGTACGGAACCCTAAAAAAGAAAGAAACGATGGCTTAAATACTGGATGACAAAGTGGAAAAGTGGAATTAAATTATTTAAATCTAATAATAGAACTTCGAAATACAGAAAAAGATGATTTTAAAAATTACATGAGTATAAAAGGTAGTAGCTTTCAAAAAATACTATCTTTAGTAACCCCTTACTTAAAAAAACAAGATATACTGATGCGAAAATCGTTACGTCTCCCACATTCTAATAAATTCTATTAAATATTCTTTTTCATTGCTTGTTGCACTGGGGGATGTCCTCCATTTTTGGTTGCGAGCGCACGTCCTCCTGCCTTGAAATCTTTTTTCAACTAAAATATTGACGCGCGCCCGCACACTGTCAATATTATTGTCAATATCCCTGCCTCCCCCCGATATTGACGAAATTTCCGGACTTCTACAATAATATTGATCAAACCCCGCACACAGTCAATAATATTGTCAATATTCGTAAATATCGACAATAATATTGACTGTGTGGGGCTGCCTTACTTGGAACCAATTTTGAGCAATGTTCATACAAAAATTGTATCGATAGTGTACAGCATCAATGTCAAAACATTTTTTTGTCCTCAAAGATCCTTTAAGGACTGTATCAATGATACGTGGAGCCAAAACCATGTTTTGACATTGATGCTGTCCTTTAATGATTGATAAATTTCTTAGCCGGTCGCTGCTGAGCATGGTAGGTAGGAAATAGATGGTGATGAAGTATATAAAGTAACTACTAGTCAAGCCGGGTGCCATCCGCCATTTTGTGAGCGTTATGTACAACACATGATGTATTCACTCTTATTGGTTGATTGAACTTCAGCTGTCAGCCTGTCAAGTAGTTGCGTGCTATTGGATTTGTGTCAATGAAGTATCGACTTGTCGATATTATTATAGGTGACGTTAAACGACTTGAATAAATTCTAATGCATTCCTGCTCATCACCATATTATCAGATAATACAAGAAGTTTGGTGTTTATAGTTGAAATTTATATCATTTGTCCGGTTATTTTAATACTTCACATAAATAATAAATGCTAGAATCTAATACCTCTATATAATAGATGATAATGTCCGTGTTTTCTGCTGTCGTTTCCAGCTAGTGAAAACTTAAAGAAAAAAATGGATGGGTGCTATAGGCGTGGAAAATATAAATATAACACACATCCCTCTACATAAAATATGAAAAGATCGTGTGATACATTTCTTTTCTGCGGTAAGAGCAAGAGGTGGATTTAATAATAATCTCTGTGCAATTCAATTACAACAAGAGGGCTTAGAAGAGATTACTAATTAATAAAAGCTGATAGAAAAGATGGCAGAATTGAGAATTGCGTTCCTCTTAACAAATAAATATTCAATTGTTCAAGAAAAACCCAGCTAATACAAACAATGATTTAACAGAAAAAAATCCTTGTACAGATTGAAGAGGACCGCAGCAATATTTATAAGAGGTACATAAACTATATGAAACCAATTTTAAATGATAAAACGAAACCTGACGTGAAACGAAACGAAACGACACACAAAATACTTTTGGAATGATCCTGAGCACAAAACTAATGACTAATTGATGCCCATAAAAAGTGTAATTTAAACATATTTAGACCTAAGATTCCGTTAACAATAACATGGTACTAAAATAAACGATGGTGTTGCAAAAGAGTTTTTTATCTAACTTAATTTTATTCAGAAACTAATGAAAATTGGTTTGGTTCGCTTCATAAAAAGTGTCCCATTTCGATAGTTAAAAAATCGTATTTAATACTAATAAAATATGTGTACTTACACTATTTTCATCAATTAAATACATAAACTATCAATCAATGTCAAATTATTTGACAACATATTTTGCTAGTTGCTTTTACTTTTTAAAAGCGGTGAACGCTTTCAAAACTTTAGTAGACTACCACCCTTAGGATGACTTAATTATAACTGTACAGTAACTAACTTAGGAAGCTGTACGGTAATCTTATCTTCTTAATATATATAAATTACGTGTCACATTGTTTGTCCGCGATGGACTCCTAAACTACTTAACCGATTTTTATAAAACTTCGTAACTATCTGTAATTTGGTCCAACTTAAAAGATAGGATAGTTTTTGAATTGCGATAGTTTATTTGTTTTATTTATATAGATAAGTAGGCGGTGCGAAGTTCGCTGGGTCAGCTAGTAATATATATAAATTACGTGTCACGTTATTTGTCCACGATGGACTCCTAAACTATTTAAAACCGATTTTGATCAAACTTCGTTACTATCTGTAATTTAGTCCAATTTGAAAGATAGGATAGTTTTTTTGATTAGGATAGTTTATTTGTTTTATTTATATAAATAAGTTGGCGTTACGAAGTTCGCCGGGTCAACTAGTATTCTATATTTGTTTATTTATATGTAGGGCATGCAGATAGCTGTCTCATCCTAAGCACGTCATGTTTCGACTCTACCACCGCTTATAGAAAGAAATTCTACTACTATGAGCCAGCAAGTTGCTCTTTTAATGAAAAGAAATAGTGGTTTATAATTAACAAACGATTGATACATATTATAATTGATAAATGAGTACTTTTTTTATATATGGTGATCTCTTTCAATTTCACAAAACGGCAGCGAAACTGTTTGGATATTCCAAGATCTTTAAAAACCTAAATCCACGCGAATAATATGTACCTGATAGAGTACAAACGTACGTTACGTAATTATTATAACCTATAAATACTACGTATACATAAATGCTTGATTATCGCTTCACTCCTTATCGATGTCGATAGTTTCGAAGCACACTCCCTAATGGGCGGCCATTTTATGTGGTTTCTTCTGTAGGTATGCACCCGATTTTTGTAGGTAGGGCACGTCCATGTATTTGGTACCTTCATGCTGCTGAGTGTACGAAAACTGTCAGTTTTTCTATTTGAAGTCTGTATTAGCGGTGGGTCGTAATCGCTTTTACACGTAATCGGTTGTACGTAGTTTCGCGGGTACGCGTAATCTGTTTCAGTAACGATTATTTTCGTAACTAGTTACATCCATAAACAAAGCGACGATTTGTACACCTACTACTTACATGATCGTTACGCTTACGACTATAGAGACGATATATCATTTACAAGACAAACTGTTACGAGTTAAAAATTATCAGTTTTATTTATTATTTTAAATTTTAAATAATTTTGTCCAATCGGGCAATAGTAAATAAACGAATGAAAAATTTAGTAAGTGAATGAACTTTCCTCCTCTATCCAGGCTTAGAACTGGCAAATCTATGGATTAGAAATTTGAGTATTTTATATATTTTTTTATTGTTTACGTTATGCAGGCGTATTTAGAAGTTAATATTTTAGATTAATTAAATTTAATGTATAGTTATGAGTTATTTTTTACAGAACACTATTTAAAGTAGGTCTATTATGTATACTTAAGTATACAAAATAGGTACATAAATATGCAATTTTTAGTAAATTTTAAATCAATTTGGATCTAGTTTTACATTTAAATATTACTAGCGGGCGTCACCCGCGACTTCGTCAGCGTGGATATAGTTTTTAAAATCCATGGTATACCAACCATACCATATAACCATGCAAAAATCACGTCGATCCGTAGCCCTGTTGCGGCGTGATTGCAGGACAAACCAAGAAACCAACAAACCAAAACACCAACAAACCAACAAACAAACACACTTTCACATTTATAATATTAGTAAAAATGTTAACTGTGTGTTAGATATGCACGTGACGCAACATTCATCAATAGTCCATTACACAGGTAAACTAATAAAATAAGTCTAAAATTAGAAGGAACTAAAAAACCCAATCCCAGGTCAAGTTTTCTCCCGACAACTATTATTAAAGAAACATACCTACATACTTAAGAAACATAATGAACTTTGTCGCAAGCATATAACCATAGCCGTCTCTATCTCCTGTCTCCTGTATCTAAAGGAGATAGAGACGGCTATGATATAACGCACAAGTTCGCATAATCTTTATTTGCCATGTCAAAGTTTGTAGTAAAACAAACTATAACTCATTCTTTTTATTGTACGGATTATGTACCAGCCGACCTACCTGCTCGCTAGCTCAAATATCCCGAGACGTTGGCGAAATATTTATGTTAAGTGTGTCATACGCATACAATCAATTGAAGTGGTTGTAACTTGTAACTTGTTTAAGTGGATGTGATAAGTGATGTGAGTTGAAGTACCCAGTGTCTGTGATTCGGTTACGCGCCGCGTCACTTCAACGCGTTGTTTATGAAGTGCTTACGTAAAATAATCGTTACATTCTGAACCATGAAACTACGTACCTTCGATTATCAGTCCCACAACTAGTTTCTCGAACCGATTACGTTACAAAACGCCCACTACTAGTCTGTATTGTATTGTAGTCTGTGCCTGCTGCGATCTGTGATTTTGAATCATGGTAGGTATGTTTTGAATTGATCGGTTTATTTTATTTCGCAATTTTAATTTTTATATAAAAATAACAAAAAGTTATCATACCTATGGACCGGGAGCCAGCACGTTTCAGACCTTCGTTATTTTATAAAAGCTGAAAGTTCCTCTGTGTATGTCCCCAATAGAGATCAGAACGATCCCCGACTATGAAGTTTGGATCTTGGTGGGGGTTTTACATAAGTATGTTACTTGGGGACCTCTCAGAAGATGTTTCCTCAGCAGTCAGACACTTCCGATAGATCCTCCCTGTGTCAGACACCCTTAAACTATAGTAAATAGGTTGGCATTGATGAGGAAAATACACCTAAAACTCAAGAAAAACATAAGGAGGTATGTTTCAGCCAAGCCAAACGCCAATTAAATTATTTTTCAATGTGTTCTAAGTACAGATTATTATAATTTTAGGTTGACATGGATATGGTCAAAATGAAGCCATTTAAGACAAAATATAATTTAAAAAGACGCAGACCGGCTCTTGACTTTAATGTGAATGAGAGATCTAAAATTCAAGATAACTGTATTCGCCTGAATAATACTTTCACCTCTGAACGCTTAAAATGTGAAAAAGAGAAAATAGGTTTAATAGAACTTCAGAAGCAACACATGATGGAACTGCATGCTTTAAAAATAAAGCAAACAGAAATAAAAACACAATTAATGGAGGCTGTGTTAAGGAAAATACAAGGTTACAGTCTATATTTTATTTTATGAAAAAAAATTATGTGTGATCACTGCTCTTCTGTCTTCACATCTATTATTTTGTGTATAGTAATTGTGGTCAATTAGACCATTTTCTATGTGAGCATCCAAATAATTGACATCAATTTTATGAGGTGGTATATCCTCTCTTTCATCTATGCAGATGTTGTGTAGAATACAACAAGCAACAATCACATTAACTGCTGTTTGTAAGTTGACTCACAAACCTACTGCAAGTGCAGGGAATCGCCGTTTCAATACTCCATACTGTCTCTCCACAGTGTTTCTGGTCCTGATTTGGCTATAATTATATCGCTCCTGGGGTTGTGAGTTTGTGTGAAGATATGGTGTCAGTAAATAACTCTGTCAACAAACACAAACATTATTGTTTCAGATGAAAAACCAGTGGACCCTGCAATAGTAAAGGCTATTTTAACAGATACAAGCTAGTTACATATTCCTACGTGATGGTATGTCACCCGCATGCATCAGCGTACGGCTGCAGAGCTATGCAGCTATCATCACGTCGGCATACGCGATCCAGCGTCTCCGAGCAGATTGTAGTAGTAGGGATTTAGATATTTAAGCTAGCGTTTAGGAATTAGACTTAAGCATTAGACCTGTGATCTAATATCGACACAGAGTTAAGCTAGGTTAAGTTCTTTTATTATAGTAAATTAATTATAGTTGAAAGAAAAGCCTTCGTTTTCCTTCCATCGACCCATCCTTGCTGCCGCAAACTTAAGTGGCGCAGGGTAGGATACTTTAAGGACCTGCGGCAGGAACAGAAGGGGATCCCGAACATTGGATCATGACTGGAAGGAGCGGAGTAACCAGGAATGGAGTTCATGTAAGTGCATCAGAATAGTTCTTGTGTTGCTTCCTGAATTCCAATTTTTCCTACTCCTAATTTAGTCCTATATACCATTCCAATATTCTAGAGCCGTTTAGGTTTTGTTGGATTATGGTAGTGATAGTAGTAATAGGGTAGGGTCATTACCATTAGTGAACGATTAGGTTAGGTTATTCAGTAGGGGTAGAAATTTGTCACCCTAGGGCTTCTAAGAATCAGGAGCTTGAATTATGACAGGCAGATAGTAGATAGTAATAGGGATAATATGTTGGATCAATCAAATAGTTCCAAGATGGCTCAAGATCCTGATGAAGTATTTGACGCTATACGGATTATCCCAGAATTTGATGGGAATCCGAATGTATTAACAAGATTTATTAAGTTATGTGACCTTTTAGCGGCACGATATTTAAGTACGGCGCCAGGTAGTGAATTTACTAACGTATGCATATTGAATGGGATACTCAATAAAATTACGGGTACCGCGGTGTGTACTATAAACTCCAACGGGATACCTGACAGTTGGTCAGGTATTCGAACAGCGTTAATTAATAATTTTTCGGACCAACGGGACGAGACAGCCTTGAGTCACGACCTCTTTTTAGCGAGACAGGGTAGCAGAACACCGCAACAGTACTATAACTATTGTCAGACCTTGTTCAGCGCTATTATGACTTACGTAACATTACACGAGACCATACCTACGACAATAGAGGCAAAACGTGTCTTATACAAAAAAATTGCTATGCAAGCTTTTGTACGAGGGTTAGCGGAACCATTAGGATCTCGTATACGGTGTATGAGGCCTGAGACCATGGAAAAGGCACTGGAATACGTACAGGAGGAATTAAACATAAATTATTTGAAATATTTTGAATCTTCAAGGAACCATCAAATCCTTGAGAATAGTTATTCAAATAAATTACCAGCATTACCGGTTTCTTCCTCACGATTAGAGAACTCACAGGTTCCTGTGCCTAACTGGACGGTTCCGATCCAGCCTTTCAGATTTTATGAACCAGTACGGAACCAACAACACGGAAACCCGCCTCCTAGTAACTATTTTAATGCCCGCGAAGTAAATATCAATGTATGCGCGGCCAATGACACGGATTATAATGCTTATGATAGCTATTTTCACGACCGCGACCTAGACTCAGATTTCAGTTCCGACTATAATAACCGTAGTAATGACTATTCCGACGACTCTACCTATGATTCAATCCATTATTTTGATGTAACTTATGGCAGTCAGCTATCCGAGATGTCTTCACCACATGTGCCACATGGTAACCCTGATGAGGATTTTCTGAATTGTTCCGACGCCATTAAAACCCGGGTAGAATTAAACACTCAAACAAAGAGCCATTTACCATACATTCAAATTAAAAATCCACCCTTAAAACTACTCATAGATACGGGAGCCAATCAGTCCTTTATAAGTCCAGAAGCAGTTCAAAAATACTTCTCTCATTTTCCAGTAACATTTGATCCGTTTAAAGTCACGAATATACATGCGACAAGCAGTAATAATTATTCCATTACGTTGCCTTGTTTTGATGAGTTTAACGATTCCGATTACATAACGTTATTCGTATACCATTTCCATGATTATTTTGACGGAATAATTGGGTTAGATTTGCTAGATCAATGGGAAGCTTGCATTGATTTGAAAGACGGACAATTAATTACTCGTGCTGCATCAATCCCAATTAGAATGCACAGCAAGGCACGTAACACAAATTCATATGACGATAAAAGTCCGGCAGGTACTTCTAAACTCATCCAGACTCCTACCACCATACCCTCTGGTGACGTTCATGTTAGGGAGCAAATCATTTGTAACCATATAGAACATGAGTGTAAAGCCAATGATATCAATAATCCTGGTTACATAGACTTCGAGAATCCCACTTCAAATGATTATATTGAAGGGGAGGCCTTAATCTTCACCAATAGACTTAAACATCACATCAAAACCACCAAAGAGGTGCCAGGTCATACTAAAACTTACCCATATCCATTCGCGCATCGTAAGGAAGTTAGGAATCAAATAAGGAAAATGTTAGAGCAAGGTATTATACGGCCGTCAGAATCTGCATGGAGTTCACCTATATTGGTTGTACCAAAGAAGTTAGATGCTTCAGGCAGACAAAATTGGCGTATTTTAGTTGATTTCCGGAAGTTCGGAGAATCAAGCGTGGGAAGATCTTGTAGACAGCTTGGGTTCCAGTACAAAAAACATCGGTGGAAATTTAGATCAGATGGACGCTTTAAATCCTCCAGAATAACCAAGATAAAGTAGTAGCCAAGTTAAGTAACCATACTAGTGTAAGCATAGTTATGTTCTGGAAAAGTTATTAGGAAAATAGATAGCATTTTTGTTTAAATTTAAATTCCTTACTCTTTTAAATTAGCGATTATTACTAATAAAAACTAACAGGCTCTTCCATTCCATACCCCATTCCCATTCATTGCAGCAACCAAGAATGTGTTCGTGTACATTGAGGCTGAATGCCCGAAGATTAATACCTGGTACTTCTGCAAGAAAGAAGTCACACAATACCCGATTGCTTCCTTGGATTGATAAGCGACCAAACCATTCAAGAAACATGCAAATTCACCAGCATTATCCTTTTGAGAGAAGCATTGGAAAAGTGGTACGACAATGTGGTTTCGTTTGCTCACCAGACCAAGATACAGTTAACTTGTACCTGAAAGGATTGTACTTCACTTCAGGGAAGTTATCTAATCACCATACCAACCGGGTGCCAGCCACATCCTCTGAGTATAAAGGTGGGAACTTCCGAAGAAGTCCTGGCGACAATTTCGTACAAGTACTGCAATAGTCGCCGCTCTGGGGATGGAGGAGTTACATATTCCTACGTGATGGTATGTCACCCGCATGCATCAGCGTACGGCTGCAGAGCTATGCAGCTATCATCACGTCGGCATACGCGATCCAGCGTCTCCGAGCAGATTGTAGTAGTAGGGATTTAGATATTTAAGCTAGCGTTTAGGAATTAGACTTAAGCATTAGACCTGTGATCTAATATCGACACAGAGTTAAGCTAGGTTAAGTTCTTTTATTATAGTAAATTAATTATAGTTGAAAGAAAAGCCTTCGTTTTCCTTCCATCGACCCATCCTTGCTGCCGCAAACTTAAGTAGCTAGGTTATTTTTAATTTGTATATATTTTATGCTAATAAATAATTGAAAAATTACTGTTATCATGACTATTTCATCTTTTTTTATCTTTATTAGTCTACTTTTTAATATGTATGACTGTAACTTAAGGGGGTAACCGCTGTCACCCAACAAACATGAAGTTCCAAAAACTCCCATTTCGAAGTCCCGACATAGTTGGCTATTTATAAAAAAAACCGGCTAGGTGCGAGTCGGACTCGCGCACCGAGGGTTCCGTACTCCAAAAGTAAAATTAAAACGATAATATATTAATTTGCTTATTTATAATTTAAAGTCTACATCGTCATAATTTTGGAAGTTATTCATCCTAGGTCGAATCACTCTTGGTCTAGCATAAGAACGGATGTCCAGATCATTTACATTATCTAAAAACTCCAAAAATTCTAATAAATCTTCTATACTCATATTAAAAGTTAATTCAACTATAAAGACAATAGGTAATATACGATAACAAACAGAAATGACCACGAAAATCGCAATGATACAATGAGGGCTGAGCGGCAGATGTATAAACTACTCATAACTGTCATTTTATGAGTTGCCTATCATTACGCACCGCCTAATCGGTGTCGTAACTTTAGGTTGCGCCTAACGTCTTAAGGCGCCACCACCTGAAACGTTTTTTCCCCCTAGGCATGTCCTAAATATTTAGGCACCCGATTTAGCTAGGCGTCTCCTAGGTTTAGTGAAAACGGGCGATCTGGAAAATATTTTGTTCTTGCTCGATTTGCATCAAGATTATAATATTTTTATTCTTTCAAAGTTTGGGTAATCAACTCCTAAATAAAAGATTCACTTGTTTCTAAACAAATTTATTTTATTTAACCTTAAACATTTTGAAAATAAGTAGTTCCTTTTAGTAGTAGATTAATAATTAAGGACAGGACCAGAAAACTACTACGTAGCAAGTTGCTAAGATCTTTTTGTTTTGTCCCAGTAGTAAGTTGGTCAGTTCTTATTACCCGTCTATTACAGGTCTAGTAGAAACAAGATGTTAAAAATCGAATCTAAGTCAAACAGTAAGACAACAATGCATTTAAATTAGCAAATAGAAACCAAACATACTTTTCTTGTACCTAAATGTTTATAGGTTTTTTTTTTACCAAAAAGTGCATGCATATTTCTTTACTTATCAGAAATTGAAAAGTGCACCAAAACAAGGTAGTTTCTCATAAAAAAATGAGGTCCGACGGCGTGGTTGAAGGATAAGCCTTATTATGAAAATCTTATGGGAATGAGACAAACATTACCAATATAAAAATGAAATTTAACATTACTGTAAAGTTTCTGAACCAGATACCTACACAATTACATAATATGTATCAGATATCTGATAAATCTTCAAACATAGTTATCATAATATTCACATACCTACTATCTATGACAAGTATATTGTATGTAAAACTAAACAAATAGCTAATCTATACTACGTACCTATAGGTACATTTAAATGCTATTTTAATAATAAACTAACATTACTTAATTACTTGTATTACAGGCTAAATAATACGTCATTTAAAAGTAATTATTATATTTTCGGTGGTACATAGCTATTATAGCGAGGTTGTAATAGACAGAAAGAGAAAGTTTTCACTGCAAACTAGATTTGCAAATGTAAGCTGCGACCGTAGCGCGTAAGGGAGAGGCCAGACCGGCTACTTTTAGCGGCAATGATTGGCGTTTTTATGGCTTTTTGCGATTGCATCGCGATTTCGCGATTCAAACGCGTTCGATCGTAGAGACGCCAAATCGCGCGATTTAGGGATTCTGCTATTTTCCAACGCAGTTTAGCAGACAAGTTTGAATCGCGAAATCGCGATGCAGTCGCAAAAGGCCATAAAATCGCTAAAAGATATACCTAAAAGTAGCCAGTCTAACCTCTTCCTAAACTGCGCGTGAAAATGACATCGTGTCACGTGTACAAAGGCTTTGAAATGTAGGAATTTAGTAAATTAGGGTCCGCGCACACTATTCAACCACGGCTGCAGTCAATGGCCGCAGCGTCCAGGTAAATTATCACAAGTCACAACCAAATAGGCATCACACACTTGACTGCAATAGTCTTTATTGGTAGCCAAGAGCGTAAACAGTACCCAATAACTATATAGGATGTAAGGGATACCTTAACGAAAACTTTGTGAATAGGATAATGAAATTACAAACGCCACTGCCCACTTATCTCTGAATTGATGGGTTACTAATATTGTAATTTTTGAGCACGCAATGCAGCGCGAACAACGTGTACATGCACATTGCATAAGTGTGCGTGTCTGTCAAAGCCTAGGTGGGAGCGAGCAGGCGCGAGCATTTCGCTCGCTCACACATACAGATACGACATACACACAACCATAAGTCAGTCGCTCTCGTGAATTGCAAGAACTATACTTAGGCCGAGTGCATAGAACTCTTGATAAACAGCTGATCCCGCGCGCATTATATCACTGGTTTGTGTTAAATTTGTCATTTCTTGTTTTCTAAATTAAAAACAAGTACATACACGATTTCATGATGTAATTAATTAAAAAAATGAAAAACTATTGTCAAAATAACAAAAAGACGGATGAAAAATTTCAACCCTGAGCGACTCAGGGCCTGTATTACCTTCTGATAAGTGTCGGATAGCCTAACCGTAAATTTTGTCACTTTCTTACTTTATGTCAAGTGACAAAGACAAAATATGCGAATAAGCTATCCAACACTTATCAGAAGGTGGTGAAAATGGCCCTCAGAATCATGTACTGTCTCTGGTTTCAGTTTTCGTTAGGGTGTCCCTTATACCCTGTTTAGTGTACAGTAATTAGTACTTATTTACTTTAAGAGACCATTTGAGCCACATTTGAGGTTGCGAGCACATAAATATATCGAGACAAAACTATTATCACTACTGTTTTACTACAGATCAATGAATGTCCCATTTTTGGGCAAAACCACCAGGTTTGAAAATAAACAGTCACTTTTGAAGGGAAATGCCTCCTTTTTGAGATTAACTTACAAGCTTTCATTTCTATAATTCGCAAAATAGTGTAAGCATTTTTGCGGGTTTTATTTTATTTGAAAACTGTTGCACTAGTTTAGCAAATTGTTAGCTTGCTTGCCCCGCAGTTTTCCCTGTCTTGATATATTTCTGTGGTCTGCGCAATCGGTGCCCAGTGGACAATATTGTGACAACAATCGAAACAAAGGCACCAGAACTTTACTTTCGCAGTCAGCTTTTGCCGCGGCAGGACTGGTAAGGCGACTGGCGACGCGACGATTATTATCATAATAGGGTATTTGACTACTTTTAGAAAGTCATATTAAATTGTTAATAATGCTATGCTGAAGCTAACAAAACGTATATTTCGGCATAATTTTCAGTATTTTTCATAAAAATCGAGAAATAACTTCAAAAAAATAAATTGCCGCGGAAACGTTCCATTTGTTTACATGACGTCACAGTTCAATGACATTTCCAAAGGCCAAAGGTGGCGTGAACTGTGACGTCATTCGAGATTAAAGAACGTTTACGATCTCGTGAACATGGCCAGAATTATAGCAATTTTAATTAATGTTTTCTAGTTAAATAAAGCTTTATTTTTTAGTTTTGTACTTTTGTCATATGGAATAATGTTTTTAGATAATAATCTTTTAGGATGACAACAGATGAAACGATATTTTTAATATAGTCAAATAACCTATTATAATATTTTATAGTCATTACGCGATGTATGCGCTATTCGCTAGTTTATCGCGGTTGCAATGCGGACACACGGTTTATCGCGTCGTCAGTCTTTACCAGTGAGGCCGCGACCTTACAGTAAGGCTGTCTAGAATCTAAAATGGAATGAATTTGTGTCACAACAAAAATTTGGTCCCCTTAAACAACTTAATATCGCTCGTAGAGAGCGAAAAAGACCTATCACTGTTAAGTGTAAAATTAAATGTATTTATATTTTCTAGACTCACTTACAATATAAGAGTTGAGATAATGTTAAAAGTAAGGGATCTCGTGCACTAATAGTCCAAATCCAAAGTACAGCATTAGTTTTCTATGAAACTATTCATACTATCGCGCAATTGGTCGCTTAGTCTGCGGCCCAAGCGCGAGCGGGTGCGGGCAGCGTAGCGGTCGGCGAGTAGAACAAACGCTTAAGATTTATAAGAAATTGCTAAGGCGGGTGCCGAGCGGCATGAAAAGCGGGTGGGGAGCGGGTAGCGGACAGATTGAGTTACACGCTCGATAAGTGAAGTACGTAAAGTTCCTAGTTCAGTATCGAGTTTCTTGACGACGAACTAAAATACCCTCAAGTGAAAGAGACAAAAATATAAAACTTAAAACTTGTTTTATCATCCCCTCTTTGTATGTAGGGGTACCCAAAATAATACTTATTGTAGTTGTTTTTATTTCAAGATTTTATTATACAACTTTGTCGGCGTAATTAATATGTTTAACCTTGCCAAATTATAGCTCTTTAGTACATCGTTCCTTGTGGACTTATTTATTCTGTGATTCTGTCGCTTGGCTCGGACTTATGAACTAAAAGTCCGAACTAGTACAGTCTTTTGAATGTACTAGTACAAAGCGCTTCTTTGAGTGACCGAGCAAGCACACGCCTAATTGAACTGCCCGCCCCCCTGTCTGATTGGGACAACTTTGTTAGGACGCGCCCGCTACCTGCTCCGCTGCTCGCACCCACTCCCACCGGAGTTGAGCGCTTAGTCCATTTGACGTTAACCTCTAACTTGCGACCAATGGACTTGGGACTACTTGTGCGTGAGATCCTTAAGATGGCACACAAAAATAAAGAAAATCAAGTCAATTGAATAGGTCCAATGGAATCCTGCCACTGGAGAAACTTATTTCAGTACTTGATCGGCAAAATATCCATAACTAATTTTATTATTCTTGAAAGTAAATAATAATAACTCAAATTTGTTATAAATTCATGTGACAATAAAAATGTAAATAGTACTCTGCAACTGTATAACAAATGTTATAATACTATAATTTCATGCATACATCTTAGTCAAAGTAAAGAATAGAAGTTATAGTTATAATAGGATAGGCGTAATAGAATTCATGCATAGTAATGACTAAAATTGGGCTATTTTTTACTTGTGAGAAAAATACGATCTTTAAATATGTATTATAAATAAACAATATTTCGCTGAGCATGATATCAGGGCTTGGAAACTGGGAAAAATTTAAAACCCAATGTTAACCATAGTATGAGAATAATTTCGGTTAAGGTTTCGGAAAATATCACCCAAAATTTTCCAGTAAATTGAAACCGGTTTCAAGCCCTCGGTTGATAAAGATTTGAAAAGAATATGAAGAAATGGGAACCTATTAATACTAATATTCACAGCCAACTTATTATGTAAAACTAAAATTTCTTAGCCTAGGTGTAACTGGTTTTATATGTTTAGGAATGCATAAATTCTATTAAGTCTACACAAAATACAAAAGTATTAAAGAAATAACCTATTTGTCACTCTTCTTTTGACGCTTCGTCAAAAGCTGCCATCAGATTCCTCCGACATTTACTCCCATCACTGTATCGTAAACCATAAATAATATACTCTCCTTCATCTATAGGATCTTTAGAATAACTGACTAGTATCTTACACTTCCGATCCCATTTCATACAATCCTTACTACGATTGTTCTTTGTTCTAGTGAATTCTACATAACCGTTACATTCTACAACAGCTAACTTGCGCAGTTGAGCATTTAAAAAGTTTTGTGCTTCCGAATTGGAAGCACCGCTAGTAGAAGGCAAACAGTCCCCTTGACCACATTCCAAACTTGGCGGGGTTATAGACATGAATTTACGTCTTATAATACCATCACCCTTGTGACTCATATCATTATTATCACCAGAAGTCTTTTTAGTGTTGTTATTAGTATTGTACTTCTCTGATATGTGCATGGCTACAATATCATGAGACTTTACCCTCTTTTTAGTAATAACGTCATCATCCTCAGGTTTGCACCCTTCTGCCCACTGTGGACTATGGTCACCAGAATCCAGTTTTCTTTTGCAAGATCTCCTTGGTATTTCAATTTCCGGGGAGTGAAGTGAACTGGCAAGAACGGTGTCATCTTTTCTGTAACATAAAAAGATATATTTTCAATACATATAACTAACTCTTAAGCCAATGTCTCTCTCTCTCTCTGAACTCTGAATTGACGGGATAAGACATAGCATATGATTAAAAATAGACAATATTAATATTAATCATAGTCATAGTAATCATTTATGAAAAACCTGAATTGATTCAGAGGATCCTGATCCTGATTCTGATCAGGATCAGGATCCTCTGAAAAGTTAAATTTTTAAATTCAGGAATAAATTACTTCAAAATCACAGACCTCAATTTCATTTATTTGTAAAGATAAAATAAAAAGAAATTGTTTTGTAGGTCTACATTTTTGAATTTAAAAAAAATTGTTTATATTTTATGCATCAATTGTTTTATATAATATAAATGAAATAAATTGTTTTATATAATAATGAAAATAATTGGATTCAAACCTTTCAAATAATCCAGGGTTTGTTTGTATCTTCTCAATACTTTCAACAGTTGTAAAATGATGTCTTGAACAATTCATGTGTTGCAGGAAGAAAGACACTTTTTTCTTTGTCTTTATAGTCTTTCCAAACCACTCTAGCGTTACATCATCTGACAAATATAATGATAAATTCTGGCGATCATTGTCGATCATACATTTGTACCATACAGCAAAATTGCGGGCTAGAATGTTAGACTGTTGTTTGTTGAACTGTGTTTTTGAATTGTTATTAGTCTCTCTGGATGAAGGGTTCAATCTATGGCATTTTTTTTTCGGAGGGGTTTGTGACAGACTTGTCATTTTCTGAAAAGTAAATGAAAATAAAATTACAATATCAATCATGTATATCTATATATTATATTATGTAAATCTCTGTAGTGTCAGAGTGCAGACTAAAATACATATAATGTAAAGTCAGATTAGAATAGAAATATTTTTTATTCAAATAAACATTTTACAAGTGCTTTTGAATTGTCGATGAGTCTACCACTGGTTTTGAATGCCCTTCCTGTCGAGAAGAACCAGCAAGAAACTCGGCGGTTGTTCTTTTCAAAACAAGATTACAATAGACACTATGCTATGTATACAGTGTCTCCTCAATGAGGGGAAGTTCCACAAAAGCATACCTAATTACAATTCAATACATGTTAACCTAGGACAGTTAATATCACCTACGAAAACCATGCATAAGGAAGTAGATAGGAGAATAGCCAATACATGGAAAAGATACTGGTCATTAAGTGAAGTTATGAAGGACAGGGACATGCCAATTAAAGCAAAAAGGAAAGTCTACAATATGTGCATTCTGCCATGTTTAACATATGGCTGTCAAACTTGGGCTTTAACAGAAACCTTAAAAAATAAAATAAACGTCTGCCAAAATAGTATAGAGAGGAGTGTTATTGGAGTCGAGAAGAGATAAAGTTAGACTTACAGAAATTAAAAACAAAACACAATTCAAGCAGGTAAATTCATTATATCGAACACTGAAATGGCAATGGACAGGACACATGTTAAGGGAAAAACAAGAGAAATGGACGAAAATTGTAACGGAGTGGTACCCAAGAGATGGTAAAAGAAACAAAGGGCGACAAACTAAAAGATGGGAGGACGATAAAAAAGGTGGCTGGTCCAGAATGGTTCCGAAAAGCAAAAGACAGGGCGAAATGGAAATCTTTGGAGGAGGCCTATGTCGAATGACAAGCTGCTTTTGTACCGAACGTCGATATAAGAAGTTAAATATAAGTAAAATAACATTAAAAAATTTAGGTAGTTAATTAAAGTCAATGTTATGTAAGTTTAAACAGCAATAAAGGCTAATTTTATTTTATTTATTTATTTTATTTTATTTTACATGTTAAGACAGGCAGACAGAAAGTAGCCCCATTCCCGCTGGTGGCACCCGTTCACGAGCATGACGCATGACCCAGCCTCAACAATATTATATCCCTATAACAACCTGCATGACATGACACCACCACAGAAATGTTTAAAGAGAGTGTGACATACTTAGGCTACCCATGTTAAGGCATCAAATTGAATAATAATACTCAAATACTCATTTTAAGACATGACTTAGACACAAATAAAGTGGAAACATTGTCTGTCAACAGTTCAAATCCCACCCCAGCACTATTGAGGAGTAAGGAGACTATAGGCATGTTGAGCATCGATAAGCAGTGATAGCGTAGTGGTTAGTACTGTGGTCTTCTATTCTTCTATATTGGTTAAGTGTGTTTGAGAAATTAAATTTCACAAGCTTCAACAGTGAAGGAAAACATCGTGAGGAAACCTGCTAACCCGAGAATCCTTCATAATGTTCTTAAAGGTATGTGAAGTCTGCTAATTTGCATTGAGCCTGCAGACCTGTGCTCAGTAGTGAGCCGTTGATGTAGAAGTCAGGTGAGCACAATTTTGAACCCAGAACCTGATGATGAAGATGATGCTGAAGTTATTCTGTCTTGTTATGGATGCCACATACATAGAACCTGCATAAAGTCCAGAGTTCGAGGCCTGGCACTCGAGTTTGGAGATTTAAATAAAAGGGGATTCCAACACTACCCTATTGAACCGAAACGTGGCTGTTCTATCCTTTCCACCAACAAAAAAAAAGATTCCCAATGAGGGTTGACGTCAGCCAGGTGGCCAGTCGTAAAATGTCATGCCAAAGCTTACAACATGGCTTACAAGACATGTTGTGCCAACCCCACATAGCGTGGGACAAGGACAAGGAGATGATGATGAAAATTAGTCTCTATTTAAAAACTATACATATTAAAAATGCCTTTCCAATCAGAAAACAGTTCAGAATTGTCCCATTGGTATGGTGGATCTTTACTGTAAGAAAGTGTTTATGGGTACTTCTTTTGTATGCAGTCTCGTCAATTTCATGCCCAAAAATGTTGCAGCACAGGGTTCGAGGATATATATCAATGGATATATATCAAGATATATATCCGATATATATCAAACTGGGTTCGACGATATATATCAATGGATTTTTTTATAATATATTGCAATACAAAAACGGTTTAAAAAATTAATATTATTAAGTTTGTTACTGTATTTCTACTTGCCAAATGAAGATGGTGTGGGAGTAGAGTTAAAACATACTCCCTAATGGTAAGTTCTAATCCATAAATGGCAACCTTTCTACCGGCATTCAGCGTCAGTCCATCAGTCGTGTCAGAAAAATTTCTTCAAAAAAAAAAGGTTTTATTTTTTTGAGTAGATTTTTTGTTAAGTATATAAGATTTTATGTTTTTTTAGTTGATTTTGCCTGATCTAAAAGAAGATTTTATATTTTTTAGTTAATTTTGCCTTATCTAAAAGAATATTTTATGTTTTGGTTTCATTTGTCTGATTTTAAGTACCTAAATAAATAAAACATTAAAAATATTTTAGTTTTTTTTTTGATAATTTTGGTATGTTTATGTAACAGTATTCATAAATAATACAATAAAATAATAATATGGCTTTCATACAAAATTGATATATATCAAACTTGATATAATATATCATAAATATCAGATATTTTGATATTTATAATAAATATCAGATATTTTCGAACCCTGCGCAGCATACTGAGAAAAGTCAAAAAATGTATTTGCTAATGGTACTACACAGCTCCCCTCCTTCACTGGCTCAGTTGGTTGACCCCACCACTAGATGGACAAACATTTTCAGGCAAGTTGCAGATGGCATAGGATAATGTTCTGAGGCTATTTCAAGAGTCCATCCCCCTTAGCCAAGTTACATTGGATTGTTTCCATTCTCTTTCTATGATTGTTAACGCTTGGTTTGGCTAGGGCTACAGTGCCATTTAGTTTGCAATTGTGAAACTCGAACAAGGTACAATAATAAAATTATCTAATTTACTATAGTGTCCATTTTGAATACACTAAAGTGAATAATAATGCATTTTAAATGCTAACAAAAACATTTAAAAAAAAATACAAAATGCAGTGAAATATTATCAATACACTTCTGTCTTTGATCAGCTGCAGCACCAGTCTAGTCCTAGCCAAACCTTCAAGCGTTAACGATCACAGAGAGAATAGATAGGTACAGGGAAGGGTAACTTAGCTAAGGGGGCAGGAGTGGAAGTCTATTGGTTGAAATGATTGTGATGACCACACAGCCTAATAAGCAGAGATGACAATAAATGTGGACTATTTATGTACACATCGTACTTTTAGTGACGATTCGAGGAAATTGTTGGAGTATTCATCGCATATCATAAGCCACAACTTGAACAGAAATACATGCCTAGCATGTCTGCTTTTTTAACTTTCTTATCAGAAAAGTGCTGAACCAGCAATTGAACAATTTATTGTGAGTATATTAATTACTTGGGGTACTTACATTTATCGCTGAGTATTTCCACCACCTTTTGCGAACTTTTCGCCGAATTGGCTAAACTTAAGTGCTGTGCTTTAAGACGCCTCTCACTTTCAGAAATATAGGCTGTTATAGACTAATAATTTATCTCCAATAACTCTTTATGCAGCGTCGTTCCGTTTTGAGAATTGGAAAAAATATTTTCTAGAAGAAAAACAATAAATTTGCATCAATACAAATTAATAACAAAAGAATGAATTGATTTTCTATTTTCAAACAAACCTAACCTCATAACCTCTTACCTACCTATCTTTGCTGCTTCCAATGCAAAATGTTCAAGAGATGAATTCAACAACATTTGACGATTTGAACCGTCAAATCGTCAAAGGTTGTTGAATTCATCTTACGTTTGCCGGGCAATTGGTACGCAGTTTTTACAGAGGATTTTTACACAAATTAGAATTAATTCAAAAAGTTATTGGTTTACTATATCAAACCCTGAACTGAAAAAATGAAAAACTTGAGAGGTGTCAAGGGTGGAACGCGATTAATTTTAGTGAAGGAATGTGGAAGGAATGGCAGGTATGTCTATGTCCGCCGTTGCTCCCGCTTGGTGGCGCTGGTGTTGTTGGAGGCATAGGAAATAGATGGAGATGGAGTATATAAAGTAATTACTAGTCAAGCCGGGTGCCATCCACCATTTTATGAGTGTTATGTACAACACATTATGTAATGTAATGTAAACATGAGCCTTAGGGATGTCCATTGTTTATTTGTATCAATGGAGTATCTCTTGTGCAGAGTGGAAATATTAATTAAACACTTTTAAAAAATGCTTTATTTTATTATTAGTTTTATTTTACATTAAACATTTTTTTACTAGTAAGAAGAACACAGTCATTTTTTTACTATAATAATAATAATAATGTCCTCCCGACCGAATCCGATCACGGCGGCCAACCTCCTTAGAGATCAGCCATCTACGCGGGAGATATTATAGTGCACAAGTGTGTGCGCAAACACAGGTGCACTCTCTATTCCCTCACTCTCATAGTCCGATGGGACGGAAATCCGACACGACCGGAGAGAGATCAGGCGCAGGACCGACGGCTTTACGTGCTCTCCGAGGCACGGGGGTGACTCACCGCCAACTTCCTAACTCCGGGCTAGTACTGAGAATTTCTTTGGCAGAAAAACCCAATACATTTTTTTTAACGGCCCGACCCGGGAATCGAACCCGGGACCTCGTCATCTGTAGTCGAACAAGCTAACCACTAGACCAACGAGGCAGTTTTTTACTATAAGCAACCACAGAACAACAAAACCTCTGTACCAGTCACTTATCATAGACTAGTATCTAACACCTTCTCCTATTTTTAAATTTTATGTTTGTTAAACAAATTTAAATAAATCTTAACTTTTAATAACAACACTTGGTTTTTTATTTTTATACCTTATTATTTGTTATTTATGTTATACCTTTAGAACAAAACTTATTTTCTTTTTTTTTTTCTTTCAATACAATAGAAAAACCTTATTAAACAAACAAAAACTTATTCTAATTAATTAAACATTAACATTATATTATTATTTTATTACAATGTTTTTCAAATTTAAATTTACCTAATGGTTTTGTTAGTATATCAGCTGTTTGCTCATCTGTAGAACAATACTTTACAGCAATATTACCTTTTATATATTGTTCATGTATAAAATAATATCTAACATCTATGTGTTTAGATCTTTTATTAAACGAACCTGTTTTGATTAATTGAATTGAACTTTGATTATCAATATTTAATAATATCTTAATATTACAATCAACAAGTTCATTCAATAATGATCTTATAAACAATGTTTCCTTACAACAATCCGCAGCTGCAATATATTCAGCTTCGGTCGAAGATAAAGCTACGATTGGTTGTCTTTTGGAACACCATGCAATAGGTCCACCTGCTAACATTATTATATAACCAGTTGAGCTACGCCTAGTCTCTAAGTCATTTGCATAATCTGCATCGCAGTATGCATCTAACACTGATATATTTCCATTTTTAAGATATTTTATACCCTTATCTTTTGTACCCTTTAGATATTTTAAAATCTTTTTAATTGCTATAATATCTTTTTTAGTTGGGTTTTCTATTTTCCGGCTGACATAATTAACTGCTTGGGCTATGTCAGGCCTGGTTCTTGTAGATAGATACAATAATCCACCCCACACACTCTCTGTATGGAAAATTTGTTTCAATTATCTTGTCTGTATTAGTCTGTTCACTACAGGGTGTGCTAGTAGGTTTTGCATCAATCATATTAAAATTTCTAAGTAAATTATCTGTATACATTTCTTGTTTTAATGTTATACCTGTATTGTCTCTATGAATCTCTAAACCAATATAATTTTTAGGATTTTCAAATACTCTGATTTCGAATTCTTTTTCCAAACAATTTAGAATACAATCTAAATCCTTTTTATTTTTAGCAATAGCAAGTCCATCATCTACATAGATAGCTATTATAATATTTTTATTAACATTTGTAAATACACAACGATCAGTTTTAGTAGAAAATAAACCTAGTTTTGACATTGTTTGAGTAAATTTCTTATTCCATGTTATTGGAGCTTGTTTAAGACCATACAATGATTTAATTAATTTACAAACTTTATTTGGTTCCTTTTTATATCCTTCTGGAATATTCATGTATATATCTTCACTAAGCTCTCCATATAAAAATGCTGTTTTTATGTCAAATGTAACAATTCAGTTCAGAATTGTCCCATTGGTATGGTGGATCTTTACTGTAAGAGAGTGTTTATGGGTACTTCTTTTGTATGCAGGCTCGTCAATTTCATGCCCAAAAATGTTGCAGCACAGGGTTCGAGGATATATATCAATGGATATATATCAAGATATATATCCGATATATATCAAACTGGGTTCGACGATATATATCAATGGATTTTTTTATAATATATTGCAATACAAAAACGGTTTAAAAAATTAATATTATTAAGTTTGTTACTGTATTTCTACTTGCCAAATGAAGATGGTGTGGGAGTAGAGTTAAAACATACTCCCTAATGGTAAGTTCTAATCCATAAATGGCAACCTTTCTACCGGCATTCGGCGTCAGTCCATCAGTCGTGTCAGAAAAATTTCTTCAAAAAAAAAAGGTTTTATTTTTTTGAGTAGATTTTTTGTTAAGTATATAAGATTTTATGTTTTTTTAGTTGATTTTGCCTGATCTAAAAGAAGATTTTATATTTTTTAGTTAATTTTGCCTTATCTAAAAGAATATTTTATGTTTTGGTTTCATTTGTCTGATTTTAAGTACCTAAATAAATAAAACATTAAAAATATTTTAGTTTTTTTTTTGATAATTTTGGTATGTTTATGTAACAGTATTCATAAATAATACAATAAAATAATAATATGGCTTTCATACAAAATTGATATATATCAAACTTGATATAATATATCATAAATATCCGATATTTTGATATTTATAATAAATATCAGATATTTTCGAACCCTGCGCAGCATACTGAGAAAAGTCAAAAAATGTATTTGCTAATGGTACTACACAGCTCCCCTCCTTCACTGGCTCAGTTGGTTGACCCCACCACTAGATGGACAAACATTTTCAGGCAAGTTGCAGATGGCATAGGATAATGTTCTGAGGCTATTTCAAGAGTCCATCCCCCTTAGCCAAGTTACATTGGATTGTTTCCATTCTCTTTCTATGATTGTTAACGCTTGGTTTGGCTAGGGCTACAGTGCCATTTAGTTTGCAATTGTGAAACTCGAACAAGGTACAATAATAAAATTATCTAATTTACTATAGTGTCCATTTTGAATACACTAAAGTGAATAATAATGCATTTTAAATGCTAACAAAAACATTTAAAAAAAAATACAAAATGCAGTGAAATATTATCAATACACTTCTGTCTTTGATCAGCTGCAGCACCAGTCTAGTCCTAGCCAAACCTTCAAGCGTTAACGATCACAGAGAGAATAGATAGGTACAGGGAAGGGTAACTTAGCTAAGGGGGCAGGAGTGGAAGTCTATTGGTTGAAATGATTGTGATGACCACACAGCCTAATAAGCAGAGATGACAATAAATGTGGACTATTTATGTACACATCGTACTTTTAGTGACGATTCGAGGAAATTGTTGGAGTATTCATCGCATATCATAAGCCACAACTTGAACAGAAATACATGCCTAGCATGTCTGCTTTTTTAACTTTCTTATCAGAAAAGTGCTGAACCAGCAATTGAACAATTTATTGTGAGTATATTAATTACTTGGGGTACTTACATTTATCGCTGAGTATTTCCACCACCTTTTGCGAACTTTTCGCCGAATTGGCTAAACTTAAGCGCTGTGCTTTAAGACGCCTCTCACTTTCAGAAATATAGGCTGTTATAGACTAATTTATCTCCAATAACTCTTTATGCAGCGTCGTTCCGTTTTGAGAATTGGAAAAAATATTTTCTAGAAGAAAAACAATAAATTTGCATCAATACAAATTAATAACAAAAGAATGAATTGACTTTCTATTTTCAAACAAACCTAACCTCTTACCTATCTTTGCTGCTTCCAATGCAAAATGTTCAAGAGATGAATTCAACAACATTTGACGATTTGAACCGTCAAATCGTCAAAGGTTGTTGAATTCATCTTACGTTTGCCGGGCAATTGGTACGCAGTTTTTACAAAGGATTTTTACACAAATTAGAATTAATTCAAAAAGTTATTGGTTTACTATATCAAACCCTGAACTGAAAAAATGAAAAACTTGAGAGGTGTCAAGGGTGGAACGCGATTAATTTTAGTGAAGGAATGTGGAAGGAATGGCAGGTATGTCTATGTCCGCCGTTGCTCCCGCTTGGTGGCGCTGGTGTTGTTGGAGGCATAGGAAATAGATGGAGATGGAGTATATAAAGTAATTACTAGTCAAGCCGGGTGCCATCCACCATTTTATGAGTGTTATGTACAACACATTATGTAATGTAATGTAAACATGAGCCTTAGGGATGTCCATTGTTTATTTGTATCAATGGAGTATCTCTTGTGCAGAGTGGAAATATTAATTAAACACTTTTAAAAAATGCTTTATTTTATTATTAGTTTTATTTTACATTAAACATTTTTTTACTAGTAAGAAGAACACAGTCATTTTTTTACTATAAGCAACCACAGAACAACAAAACCTCTGTACCAGTCACTTATCATAGACTAGTATCTAACACCTTCTCCTATTTTTAAATTTTATGTTTGTTAAACAAATTTAAAAATAAATCTTAACTTTTAATAACAACACTTGGTTTTTTATTTTTATACCTTATTATTTGTTATTTATGTTATACCTTTAGAACAAAACTTATTTTCTTTTTTTTTCTTTCAATACAATAGAAAAACCTTATTAAACAAACAAAAACTTATTCTAATTAATTAAACATTAACATTATATTATTATTTTATTACAATGTTTTTCAAATTTAAATTTACCTAATGGTTTTGTTAGTATATCAGCTGTTTGCTCATCTGTAGAACAATACTTTACAGTAATATTACCTTTTATATATTGTTCATGTATAAAATAATATCTAACATCTATGTGTTTAGATCTTTTATTAAACGAACCTGTTTTGATTAATTGAATTGAACTTTGATTATCAATATTTAATAATATCTTAATATTACAATCAACAAGTTCATTCAATAATGATCTTATAAACAATGTTTCCTTACAACAATCCGCAGCTGCAATATATTCAGCTTCGGTCGAAGATAAAGCTACAATTGGTTGTCTTTTGGAACACCATGCAATAGGTCCACCTGCTAACATTATTATATAACCAGTTGTGCTACGCCTAGTCTCTAAGTCATTTGCATAATCTGCATCGCAGTATGCATCTAACACTGATATATTTCCATTTTTAAGATATTTTATACCCTTATCTTTTGTACCCTTTAGATATTTTAAAATCTTTTTAATTGCTATAATATCTTTTTTAGTTGGGTTTTCTATTTTCCGGCTGACATAATTAACTGCTTGGGCTATGTCAGGCCTGGTTCTTGTAGATAGATACAATAATCCACCCCACACACTCTCTGTATGGAAAATTTGTTTCAATTATCTTGTCTGTATTAGTCTGTTCACTACAGGGTGTGCTAGTAGGTTTTGCATCAATCATATTAAAATTTCTAAGTAAATTATCTGTATACATTTCTTGTTTTAATGTTATACCTGTATTGTCTCTATGAATCTCTAAACCAATATAATTTTTAGGATTTTCAAATACTCTGATTTCGAATTCTTTTTCCAAACAATTTAGAATACAATCTAAATCCTTTTTATTTTTAGCAATAGCAAGTCCATCATCTACATAGATAGCTATTATAATATTTTTATTAACATTTGTAAATACACAACGATCAGTTTTAGTAGAAAATAAACCTAGTTTTGACATTGTTTGAGTAAATTTCTTATTCCATGTTATTGGAGCTTGTTTAAGACCATACAATGATTTAATTAATTTACAAACTTTATTTGGTTCCTTTTTATATCCTTCTGGAATATTCATGTATATATCTTCACTAAGCTCTCCATATAAAAATGCTGTTTTTATGTCAAATGTAACAATTTCGCAATTATTAGCAGCTAAAGCAAACAAAGATTTTAGTGCTGACTGACTTACCACTGGACTGTATATCTCATTGAAGTCAATATCTCTTTGTTCAAATCCTCTCACTACGAGACGTGCTTTAAACGAACCATCATCCTTCACACGAAATACCCATTTGTTACTAAATATTTTATTTCCTTTTGCTTCTTCTTTTTCAACTTATTTCCATGTATTATTTTTAAGAAGTGATTCCTTCTCCGAATTTATTGCCTTCTCCCAATTTTCCCTTTCTGTGCCTGTTATTGCTTCATCATATGTAATTAGTACATAATCCTTTAGTCAAACTGGTTCTTTTCTCTTTCTCTGAGATCTTCTTAGCTCTTCTCTACCTTCTTCATTCTCTTGAGAACTTTCCTGTAAATGAGACACTATTTCTTCTGTATCATAATATTGTGCATCTTCTTCTTCAATTTGTATTATACTATTTTCTTTTATATCTTTATCTTCAATAAGTTCTATAATACTTTCCTTTTTATTGAGAATTACTATATCTCTATGGTATTCTACTTAACGACTCTCTTCTTTCCACAATCTATATCCATTATTAGTATATCCTATCATTATAAGTTTCTTACTTCTTGAATCTAGTTTTCTTATTGGTCCTAACTTTTTAGCATACACAGTGCATCCAAACACTTGAAAGATTTGGCTTATTTCCGTTCCATATCTCATGAGGTGTTTTGTTATTAATTGTTTGACTGGGCAACCGGTTTAGAAGATAGGTAGCACAGTAAACTGCTTCACCCCACATTTCTTTATTCATTTTTGACTCAAATAACAACGCTCTGACTTTTCCAATATTGTTCGATTTAAGCGTTCAGCTTTTCCATTATGTTGAGGTGTATATGGAATTGTATTATCTAATTTTATGCCTTTCTTTAAACACCATGTTTTGGATTCATTGCTTGTATATTCTCCTCCATTATCACATCTTATACAAGACACTCTTTCCTTCTTTTCTCGTTCTATTTCCTGTATATAATTCTGAATTGCTTCAGATACTTCACTTTTATGTTTAATTAGAGAAGTTTTAATTAAATGACTAAAATCATCCAATAATGTGACAAAATATTTTTTTCCATCATAGGTTTCTGTTTCGAATGGTCCACATACATCTGTATGTATTATTTCTAGTATTCTTTTTGCTCTCTGTCTTTCTGTATTAAATGGTAGTCTACATTGCTTAGCTTTTATGCATATTTCACACTGATTTTCTATTTTATTATCACCGTCTATTTTTACACCCTCTACAATATTAGGTAAGATCTGCAAAATTTCTTTTCCTGGGTGTTCTAGTCTTTTATGTCATTCTAAAGCTGTACCTTTCTCTTTAGCTAGTAGCAACTGTTCTTCAGAATTTTCTTTATTTATTTTTATGTAGTATAAACCATTTTCTTTTTCACCTTTTAAAATTAATTGTCCGTTTTTATATATTTCAACATCATTCTGTGTAAATAACACAGAACCATTATTATTTGTTACTGCATTGACTGACATCAATTTGTGTGTTAGGTTAGAAACATATAGAGTTTTATTTAATCTACAGTTAATACCTTGAATTGTTCCAGTTCCTTTTGATTTTATTGTTTCATTATTTGCAACTGATATTTGCGATGGAATTTCTTGAAAATTATTTAATTTTTTTAAATTATTTGTCATATGTGACGTACTTCCAGAATCAATCACAAATTTTATTTCATTTTCTTTTTGTTCATGACTGTTTGTCAATAAAGCTATATTATTTTTGCTATTATTGATTTTATTTTTGTTATTTTTATTCCTGAAGAAACAATTTTCATCTCTGTGGTTACTTTTCTTGCATATGCTGCAACCCTTGTTTTTGTTTTTAAACCAACAGTCTTTTTCAAGATGATTATTTAATTTACATGACCTGCATTTGTAAGATGACATATTAGTCTTTGGTTGATGTTTTACTGCCTTTAAAGCTATGTTATCGGAATTTTCATTTTTCCTAGATTCTCTAGTTTCTTCGAGCAACAAGCGATTTGTAAGGTTTGTTAAAGTTTTCTCCTTTTCTTGGGTACTTTCCCAGGCTGTTGTGAAAAACTTGTAGCGATCTGGGAGACATGTTAATATTTTTGTTATAACAAGGTCCTCGTCGATTTTGTGACCAAGATTTTTTAATCTTAATGAAAGATTTTCTATATTCACTAAATTTTCATTCATTGACAGATTTACGTTATATTTGAAATTAAAAAACTCTTGTAGTAAATTTGATTTATTACGGTTTTCGGATCCTTCAAATATTTCACATATTTTTGTGTACATTTCATAAGCAGATTCACAAGATAATAGATGATAGTTTAACTTTTTATCGATGGATGTGATGATAATTTTTTGAGCTTTGGCATCTTTTATTTCATCATTTTTTCCGTTATTTTTTAAATAATCGCTTAAACCGTGCGCCTTTAAATATATAGCTATTTCAAACTTCCACATTTGAAAACTCTCGGGTCCAATAAGTTTTTCAATTTGGATAATTTCATCCACACTAGCTTTCGCCATTTTTATTTTAAGTAATGTACGTATTACGCACTTATGTTTTTATTTGCGGTTCTTCTCACGTTCGCTGGGAACATAACCTCTTGTGCAGAGTGGAAATATTAATTAAACACTTTTAAAAAATGCTTTATTTTATTATTAGTTTTATTTTACATAAAACATTTTTTTACTAGTAAGAAGAACACAGTCATTTTTTTATTATAAGCAACCACAGAACAACAAAACCTCTGTACCAGTCACTTGTCATAGACTAGTATCTAACAGTATCGACTTAGCGATATTATTATAGGTGACGTTAAACGACTTGAATAAATTCTAATGCATTACTGCTCATCACCATATCAGATAATACAAGAAGTTTGGTGTTTATAGTTGAAATTTATATCATTTGTCCGGCTATTTTAATACTTCATATAAATAATATATGCTAGAATCTAATCCCTCTATATAATAGATGATAATGTCCATGTTTTCTGCTGTCGTTTAAGATTTTTTTCCCATGAAAACTTTGCAGGATTCTATCTCTATAGGTAGGTACAAAATTTCATCGAAAACAATTAAAAATATGGGCCGTTTAAACGTAGCAGACAGGTAGACAGACACATTTCGCATTTATAATATCAGTTTAGATTTTACTAATATACTTCTTATCTTCTGATTTCCGGCTAATGAAAACTTAGAGAAAAAATGGATGGATGCTATAGGCGTGGAAAATATAAATATATTGAAACACATCCCTCTACATAAAATATGAAAAGATCGTATGATACATTTATTTTCTGCGGTAAGAGCAAGAGGTTGATTTAATAATAATCCCTGTGCAATTCATTTACAACAAGAGGGCTTACAAGAGATTACTAATTAATAAAAGCTGATATAAAAGATGGCAGAATTAAGAATTGCGTTCCTCTTAACAAATAAAATATATTCAATTGTTCAAGAAAACCCCAGCTAATACAAACAATGATTTAACAGAAAAAAATCCTCGTACAGATTCAAGAGGACCGCAGCAATCTTTATGAGAGGTACATATAAAACTATATACGTTCTGACTTGGAAAATTAAACCGAAGTTGTTGAATATATCGCGGGTTCACTGCAAGGAAATTTTGAATTAATGGAAAAATAAATTAAAATTTTAAATTAAGTTTTATTAAAGGAAATTGATGAAACCAATTTTAAATGGTAAAACGAAACCTGAAACGTACGTATACTTAAACCATATTACCTTTATGTATTGAGGTTCTCATTAAATACGACACAGAAAATACTTTAGGAATGATCCTGAGCACAACACTAATGACTAATTGATGCCCATAAAAAGTGTGATTTAAACATATTTAGACCAAAGATTCCGTTAACAATAACATGGTACTAAAATAAACGATGCAGTGTTGCAAAGGAGTTTTCTATCTAACTTAATTTTATTCAGAAACGAATGAAAATTGGTTTGGTTCGCTTCATAAAAAGTGTCCCATTTCGATAGTTAAAAAATCGTAATATTAATAAAATATGTGTACTTACACTATTTTCATCAATTAAATACATACCTATCAATCATACACTGCTGTGTTTTATTTCATTTATTATTTGACAACATATTTTGCTAGGTGCTCTTGCTTTCTTTGAAAAGACCTATGAAAGGCTGCCCCGCCACCTTTGGCGAAAAATCCTGGAATGGCTTCCATCGTGCCGGTTGGCGACCGGAGAGAGGACCCGGTGGCGATTTCCAGGGGGGTTCGGGCGTCCCCGCGGTCTCCAGTTGAGTCTACCATCAGCACTGTTTCGATTTGGGGTCACGGTGTCAAGAATGCAGCATCGCGTACAACTTCCATCTTCCCATACCTATTCACTCCCCCTAAAAATGAAGCGCAACAAAAAGAGAAAAGGTTTTAAACAGCGGCTGCACATCCTCTCTTTTTCAGTGCACCTCTCAAACATTCGAGGATTGCACTCTAATCTCAATGCTGTCCACCACCATCTTGAGACAACAAAGCCGCACCTACTCTTTCTCACGGAGACCCAAATTCAGAGCCCAGCAGATACAGCGTACCTGCAGTACCCCGGGTATTCGCTTGAGCATAATTTTAAAGCTCGCGCAGGGGTTTGTTTGTACGCTCGTGATAATATCTGCTGCCAACGTCTCCGTAATTTGGAGGTACCTAAGTTCTCAGTTCTGTGGTGCTTGGTTGATACAGGTTGTGAGCAAACAGTATATGCGTGCGTTTATCGTTCGCATAGCGGTGACCAGGAGACGACTCAGTTGTTCAACTACCTCAGCGAAAAGGCTGACATCGTCCAACATCGATATCCTGCCGCACAGCTGGTATTTCTGGGAGACTTTAATGCCCACCACCAGGAGTGGCTCTTCCCATACTTGAAAACTGACCATGCCGGGAGAGAGGCGCGCAAATTTGCACTATCGCTAGATCTCTCTCAGCTAGTCCAGGAGGCCACTCGGATACCAGATGTTGATGGACACACACCCAATTGCTTGGACCTTCTGCTGACAACTGATCCAGACAGGTTTTCGGTCTCAGTTTCTTCCCCCTTGGGGACCTCAGACCACTGTGTTGTGAAAACTGTATCCAATTTTTATCCTCCGTCCTCAGACTCTTCAGTTAAAAGACGGGTGTGGCGATACAGGTCAGCAGATTGGGATGAGATGCGGCACTTTTTTGCATCTTATCCTTGGCGGCAGGCTTGTTTCTCTACCAACGATCCGTCGAGCTGTGAGAGTGCTATATCGGATGTGATACGCCAGGCAATGGAATACTTTATACCATTTTCAGACGTATCGCCCGATGGTAAGACACCCCCGTGGTACAACGCTGAATGCGCTGTTGCAGAGGCTCGTAAGCATTCAGCGTTTGTATCATGGGCGGACGCTCGCGCTCTCAAAGCTCCGGATGTCAAAATCAAGAAAAGAGAATTCAATATTGCCGCCAAATCCTACAAGAGGGTTTTGGAAAGAGCTCGCTTCAGTCGAACTAACCGCATCGGGCGTAAGCTAGCCTCTCACCCCAGTGGTAGCAAAGCTTTCTGGTCCCTCGCGAAGTCGGTTGAAGCGAGCTTTTGCCGTCCTTCGCTGCCGCCTCTGCAGAAACCAGATGGATCACTGGCTGTTTCTGCAACAGACAAGGCTAATCTTCTAGCATCTCTGTTTGCTGAAAACTCACGTCTTATTGCTGGAAACAAATGCACGCCCACCCTTCCAACTTGTGACTCCGTTATGCCGGAGATACGCATACACCAGCAAGAGGTTCTAAAAACTCTTCGTAACCTCGACGTGAGCAAGGCCAGTGGCCCTGATGGTATACCTGCAGTTGTCCTGAGGAGTTGCGCCCCTGAGTTGTCTCCTGTATTAACACGCTTGTTTCGTCTCTCTCTTGAAACCGCTCATGTCCCCAAGTCGTGGAAAGTTGCAAACGTGCAGCCAGTACCGAAAAAGGGGAGTCGTGCTGACCCGGCCAATTATAGACCGATAGCAATCACGTCCATCCTTTGTAAAGCTATGGAACGTGTGCTTAACAATAAGCTCCTGGCATACCTGGAAGAAAACGATCTTCTGTCTGACCACCAGTACGGCTTTCGGAAAAACCGGTCCACGGGTGATCTTCTAGTGTATGCCACACATACTTGGGGCGAAGCCATTGAGAAACAGGGTGAGGCACTCGCCGTGTCTCTTGATATTTCAAAGGCTTTTGACCGGGTTTGGCATGACAGTCTTCTCAGTAAGCTTCCGTCATACGGGTTACCCACTGGCTTATGTAGCTGGATATCTGATTTCCTGAGTGAGAGGTCATTTAGAGTTGTCGTTAACGGCTGCTCATCTGACCTAATGGCTGTCAACGCCGGTGTTCCTCAGGGATCTGTTCTGTCCGCAACACTTTTCCTGCTGCACATCAACGATCTTCTAAAGCCCGGTATCTTTGGGTACGCTGATGACAGCACTGTTACGGACAGATACATGTCCAGCTCTCGAGCCAGTGCTACTGAGATCCATGAGTATAGAGAGGCCATGGTGAATCGCATTAACTTAACTCTGAAGGAGGTGTCCGATTGGGGCGACGCCAATTTAGTTAAGTTTAATGCCACCAAAACTCAAGCGTGTTTATTCACTGCCAAAAGGAGTCCCTTTACCTTGACTCCAACTTTCCAAAGTGTGTCCATACCGATTAGTGACCATATTGAGCTCCTGGGCATAGACATCTCGCCCAACCTCAATTTCGGGAAATGCATCGAGTCAAAGGCAAAAACAGCAGCCAAAAAACTTGGTATCCTGAACAAGGTGAAGCGGTGCTTCACGCCTGAGCAGCGCCTGACTCTCTATCAGGCTCAGGTGCGCTCGGCCATGGAGTACTGCTGCCACCTATGGGATGGCTCTGCCAAGTACCAACTCGATGCATTAGACTCGGTAGATCGCCGTGCCCGCCGAATTATAGGTGATCAGTCACTAACGCAGGCAAAAATGCTCAGTCTGCAGCACCGTCGCAATGTTGCCTGTCTATCGGTCTTCTATCGGATATACTTTGGAGAGTGCGCTCAAGAACTTCACAACCTTGTGCCCCCTTCACCGTTTTACCACAGAACTTCGAGAAATCGTGAGCGCTGGCATCCTTACGTGGTTGAAATCCAACCTGCTCGCACGAAACGCTTCTGTTCAACGTTTCTGAATCGAACCGCTAAGGTGTGGAACGCACTTCCAACTTCTTTGTTTCCGGCCACGTATAACCTCAGTACCTTCAAGGCAAGAGTGAATAGGCATTTTCTAGGCAAGCGCGCTCCAACCTAGACCTCATCAGTGCTGTCCAGCATTGATTGTCGTCAAGCGCAAGCCTATCCCGCAATAAAAAAAAAAAAAAAAAAAAAAAAAAAAAAAAAAAAAAAAAAGAAATAGTGGTTTTTAATTAACAAACGATTGATACATAATATTATAATTTATAAATGAGTTAAAGTGGTCTGAAAAATCAGTTTTGCATCTAATATGGAGTACTTTTTTATATCTGGTGATCTCGTTCAATTTCACAAAACGGCAGCGAAACTGTTTGGATATTCCAAGGTCTTTAAAAAACCTAAATCCACGCGAATAATAGGGACCTGATAGAGTACAAACGTATGTTACGTAATAGGGTATTTGACTACTTTTAGAAAATCATCTTAAATTGTTAATAATGCTATGCTGAAGCTAACAAAACGTATATTTCGGCATAATTTTCAGTATTTTTCATAAAAATTGAGAAATAAATTCAAAAAAATAAATTGCCGCCGAAACGTTCCATTTGCTCTCATGACGTCACAGTTCACATTTCAAACAATGACAATTCCACATCCCATAGGTGGTGTGGACTGTGACGTCAGTCGAGATCACGGAACGTTTTACGATCACGTGACCATGGCCGGAATTATAGCAATTTTATTTAATTTTTTCTAATTAAATAAAACTTTATTTTTTAGTTTTGTCGTATGGAATAATGTTTTTAGATAATAATCTTTTAGGATGACACCAAATGAAAAGATATTTTTAATATAGTCAAATACCCTATTATTATTACCTATAAATACTACGTACCTATACATAAATGCTCTTATCGCTTCACTCTTTATCGATGTCATTGGTTTCGAAGCACACTCCCTAATGGGCGGCCATTTTATGAGATTTTTTCTGTAGGTATGCACCCAATTTTTGTAGGTAGGGCACCTCCATGTATTTCCTACCTACCATGGTTGGAGGTCATCTCAGACATTTTGACAGCTCTCGCGTTCCCTTGTTGTGCCCTGTACCATAGAGTAAAGAAATCTTCACCCCTCGCGCTTCCCCGCACCGCACACCTCAAGTCCGTAGGCAGAGAATATTGTCCATTCTCAATCAATGCTCAAGTCAGACCCACAGTAAAGACACAGTATAAGAATTAAGAAGATGCAGTATAATAGTTTATCTATTATTTTATTTATTAAGTACTAGGTGACGACCTGTCTTAACTATGAATATTGAATTCGAATTGGTATAAATAATAAAAATATATATAAAAAAAAGTGTTTCTAATGCTTTACGATATACAACATTCTTAGTTTTTTTTTTACCAAACCTACCAAAACTCCTAATATCCAAAGTTCAATTTAATAAATTGAGCTTTTAATACGTAAACTTAGAATAAGAATTATTATTAAATATTATTTTTGCATCTATCCGGCAGATTGTAAGGACTTTTATTATAATGTAACACCATTGTACTACTCATTGTACTACTATTGGAAACTTGGGCTGTATTGAGGTCGCTGCAGAGATGCCGGATTGACTACCGGTATATCCAAGTGTTGAAGTGCTTGTACGAAAACGCCACTATGTCAGTACGTATACAGGACCAGACTACGAGACCAATCCACTTGCAGCGTGGAGTGCGACAGGGAGATGTAATCTCCCCGAAGCTATTTACCGCTGCGTTGGAGGACGTCTTTAAGCTTCTGGATTGGAACGGACTTGGCATCAACATAAACGGCGAGTACATCACTCACCTGCGATTTGCCGTTGACATAGTAGTCATGGCAGAGACTCTGAGAGACCTCAATACAATGCTCAATGATCTCAGCAGGGTTTCTCAACAGGTGGGCCTGAAAATGAACATGAGCAAGACGAAAATCATGTCCAATGCTCATGCTCCGCTCCACCCAGTAATCGTTGAGAACTCTGCGCTCGAAATTGTGGACGAGTATATATACCTGGGACACACAGTCCAGCTAGGTAGGTCCAATTTCGAGAAAGAGATCAACCGCCGAATCCAACTCGGCTGGGCAGCGTTCGGGAAGCTCCGAGATGTCTTCTCGTCCAAAATACCTCAGTGCCTGAAGACTAAAGTCTTCGAACAGTGCGTGTTGCCAGTGATGACTTATGGATCCGAGACATGGTCGCTAACTGTGGGCCTCATAAGAAGGCTCAGAGTCACTCAGCGAGCGATGGAGAGAGCTATGCTTGGGGTATCCCTGCGAGATCAAATCAGAAATGAAGAGATCCGCAGGAGAACTAAAGTCACCGACATAGCTCAGCGAGTCGCGAAACTGAAGTGGAAATGGGCGGGGCACATAGTTCGAAGAGCTGATGGTCGTTGGGGTCCCAAGGTGTTGGAGTGGCGACCCCGCACCGGTAAACGCAGTGTTGGCAGACCCCCCACTAGGTGGACCCACGACATCAAACGAGTCGCAGGGAGCCGCTGGATTCAGGCGGCGCAAGACCGAGGCCTGTGGAGGTCCATGCAGGAGACCTATGTCCAGCAGTGGACATCTAAAGGTTGATAATGAATGAAAATGAATGAATTGTACTACTCAATCTGTGCAAATAAATAATTTGAATTTGAAATTTATTTTTAATAAGCGGTGCTTCGCGAGCGGTTTACTTTGTGGGTCTGACTTGAGGTGCGGTGCGGGGAAGCGCGAGAGAGCTAGGGGAAATTTGTAACGCGTAGTAAGGCGTAGTACCCTGTACCACTAGAATTAGATCAAAGGTGTCAAACTACTGCATATCCTATACTGTGTCCGTACTGTCGGCATGGAACTAGGAATTACGACTACGTCGATTACTTTACTCTATGATGCAGGGCTCAACTTCAAACGAACGCGTAGTACCTAGCATAGACCACGAACACTAGGATATAGACGTCAAACTCCATAGAGCCTAAAATAGAATCTTAACAGGATTCTAGTGTGAGTGTTCCTTCACTATGGTACATCTATACATTTTCAATCTTGCATCTCACTCTCTCGTGATTTAACGACTCTATCCATTCATGTTTAATGCAAATTTCATTGATAACCCAGCATGTCCTGCTCTAACACGATGTATAGCAATAGCGGAACTCGATGCTTATTGGTCCATCGCTTAAGCAGAATTACGTCATAGCGGAACCGGAAGCGGTTACTTTTTATTTTAGTTAGGGATGGGATTGGCCCATCGGAGTGAACCGTAACCTTATAATTATAGTGATGTACTTATCGGTTTTCGAGTACCGGTTTTTTTAATATTTACCGATTTTCTTCCTTACTAAATTCTAATTTAAAAAAGGTTGTGAAATAAAAGAAATTTTAACTTTGAATAGCTGATTTATTCATTTTCATTTCTTAAACTACCACCGGTTCTGAATGTAGTTTACTTTTGAGAAGAATCCGGTAAGAAACTCAACAGTTACTCTTTTAAAATATTGTCTGGTACATTATATTAATTTATGACCATCGCAGAGTTCCATTTAAACGCGGAATAAATTGGACTTCGCTTTTAAATAATATTTATAGGTATATAGATAGGTTTTCCAGATGTTTAATTTAAATAACCTATAATAAAAATGATGATCTACTATTGACAGTCATCGCGATCGTGATATTTTTGGAAAGGCGGTAGTGCTTCCAGTTCTATCAACTGTAACGATCACAATCCATACTATACTAAATGCATTTTTTTTAATCAAGACAACCCTATTGCCTACAATGTCTTTTGCTGAGCAGTTTTTCGTAATGAAAATCTGTCTAAACGTCAAATTTATTCGTTGATTAAATTTCCCTTGGCGATTGATAAGTGGGTCTTAAATTTACTTAAATAATAGCTCTAAACATCATTAAAAAATACGATAAGTTAGATAAGTAAAAATCTGTTGTTTGAATTAAAAAATCAGCATATTTAAGAACATGAATAGGCATGATGACAGTTGTGAAGAATCAATGAAATTATGAATATATCTATGAAAATAGGATTCATGGAATATAAAAAATTTATTTATTTATCTATTTTGTCCGAGATTGATATTTATTTTGATAAAATAAAACTATAAAATACAGCAATCCGCCATATTGAATTGTGTTCAATTCAGATCAGAGCGAAAGGTATGTCACATATCTTGAAATTTTGACAAACTACAATGACAAAACATATTTTATCTATTTTGCTGAAATAAGATTATCTTTATTCTTTCGAAATAGATATTTCCGAACACCATCCAACAGTTTTTCAATCAGTCATCATGCCTTTTGCAAAGTACTCGTAAAAGTTTTCTCTAAATCTTTTTTACAACTAGATTACAATGCATCATACAATATAGCACAACTAAATTACAATTTAACATATCACACGTAGTAATTATTAATGAAAAAATCATGAAATAAATTTCCGTTGTGGCTCTTGCACCAATTAAATAAAAAAGATTGCCTACTATTTATTGATTCAATTGATGAAAACTGTGATCAATAAAATTCATTCTCATTGATGATCGCAAGAGAAAACTAAGAAAATACTAATATAACATTTAAAAAAACATCTTAATATTATATTAGTTTCACTTTCACTTAAATTCAATAAGTAATTTAAATATATTTATATTTAAGTAATAAATTAATAAGGTATGTATTTGACAAAAATGTATGTTCTCACCATTGATTTAGTTCTTATATTATTATAGGTTACAGACAATATGAAGCGATTATATTTAAAAGCTAGATCATATAAGTTGTGTAGATAAGTTTACAACTTTATCTAGATATTATTATTCATAGGTGGTTATGAGTGAGAAAAAATACTAAACAGACATAATTTAATTTCATGAAAGTATTACACAAGCTATTGTTTATTTAATAATTTTAATTATTATTAGTAAAACAATTGATTTCATAGAAACGTTTGATAAAATAATAATTTGATTAAACGGTTTTTGTTTAACGATAGTTCACCAAATAGGTAGGTACGGCGTATATTTTCTTCAAATGTATATTCAAAACCTACTCTTCATTCATTATTATATTATCTACAAGTTTTAACCAAACTATTTAATGTTAATTATCTTTATACACCCCTACGATAACATGATTAAAAATTGGAAACTACTATAAAATTTTATTGTAGTAGGTATTCATAATGAATAACACCCAGTTGAAGTCTGTCTGGCTGTCTGATACTCCGTTGTCTAAAACCACTGAATCGATTTCAATAAAATATGCCAAGGATTTATTTCTAATGCTTATTTATGTTAGTAATTTTTTAATAAATTAATGTTAAAGTAATGACTAGTTTGGTGACAGCGCCATCTATCGACAAAATTGTAAAGTTTTGCTTAAAAATGTATGCAATTAAAAAGTGTAATAATTTGTCCCCGGGACAAAACAGGACTAAAACATTGACTTTGATATCCTGAAAAACAGTAGGGTTAGCGCGCCATAGGGGATGAACATTTTTGTCGACGTAGGTAACCCATAATTTTGTCAAATCTGTACTGATTTTGAGAAACCTTTGAAAAAGCTGGGTCAAGTAGTGTTATTATCTAAACATAACAAAAACAAATATTATGTTGATACAGAGAACACAATACTTCTTACACAGTGAAAATAAATGAGATGAGCACAGAAATGCAAACATCAAATCACAAACAGTGATTATAATTTAATATAAGAAATTCTTTTTAAATAACCGACTCAAACTCTCGCGCCACTATACAAAGTATATTATTTATTGCTGATATTTTAAAAACCACTCGACCGATTTTGATAAAATTTATATGGGACCACCTGGGAAGTATACCCTTTGAAACAATAAAAGAATTTTTCAAATTGGTTCAGGTGTCTTCATACATAAAATATTCTCTACATACATAAAAAAACAATAAAAAAAGATTCTGACGAATTGAGAACCTTCTCCTTTTTTGAAGTCGGTTACTAAAAAGAAAATTAATGTTTCTTACTTTCACCTATTTTAGGTTACAACAATGTTAACTACTTTGACGTCGCACTGATCAATAACTACCACCTTTGGTAACTTTGGTTGCAATCAAATTTTCCATTTCCTTGAATCTACATTGTGAATTCGTCTATTAAAATTAATGCACCATTGTCTAACAATCCAAACGCCTTCAAAAAACAGATTTTTGTTCACGACAAGTCATACCAAGATGTATCGAGATTGTCAAATTGTTTAATAATATCTGTACATATGTAAACTTTACAGAGTTTTGGCAAGGTCTGTTCGATAATATACATATAGTGCCATACTAAAGCCGACAGATTACCTGATGGATAATACAATTTTATCTTACTATCATCATATTATTTAATTGATATTAAAGAATGAAATGATTCAATTTCATTGGATAACAGTGCATTTTTACAATGTTGACATTGCACACAATCTAGTCTGGGAAATAAATAACGCCAAACTACACCAGTAATGTATGACACAGCATAGGTTTGGAAAGTATTTTCGGATGGAATACTTTCTTCAATGAAAATAACGTTTTGAGCATCCGAACTATGGAGAATATCATTGATATTTCGATTTCGCTTGATAATTACATTTTTTAGAGTTCCCTACATTTTATCATCACCAGGGGTGCAATTTGCATATAAAGATTTACCAGTAGATATCTCATTAATGAGCAATTTCTTATACAAGGCAACAAATTGTTGACAGTCTGGATGTGTGCTACATCCACCCTGTCCTCGAATCTGTCCAAAAAAGATTTCCAGGGGATCCTGGTTTAAACGCTTCAAACTCAAATATTATGTTGATACAGAGAACACAATACTTCTTACACAGTGAAAATAAATGAGATGCACACAGAAATGCAAACATCAAATCACAAACAGTGATTATAATTTAATATAAGAAATTCTTTTTAAATAACCGACTCAAACTCTCGCGCCACTATACAAAGTATATTATTTATTGTTGATATTTTAAAAACTGCTCGACCGATTTTGATAAAATTTATATGGGACCACCTGGGAAGTTGACAGTCTGGATATGTGCTACATCCACCCTGTCCTCGAATCTGTTCAAAAAGTTTTCCAGGGGATCCTGGTTTAAACGCCCGGAATCAATCTTAGTTCCGACCAAAGGTGTTTAATGGTTTTAATGTCATGAATAAAGTTACGTAACGACAGTGGCTTACATTCTCTTGAGTCTGAAGCATCAAATTTCATTGATTCTAGCTTCTTCAAGGCTTCGTTCCAAAACTCTAAGTGGACTGAATTTAAAGACAAAGCATTACGTAAATTAACACTTGAATGACCAGAACAATTCAAGCTGTCAAACAAATCATTAATGAACAAAAAGATCTCGGCAGTGAAATAGCCATTATCAATGTTCACAAATGGTACACTATAATTATGAACTATTTGAAGATGTTCATATGTCTTCTTCTTCTTTTACTCCTGGGAATTTTCTCCGCAAGTAGGCGTGTCCGCCCGTTTTGCGTATGTTCATATGTCTTCATCTGGTTGTGTAAAACTCCCGAAACCGCCCTGCTGAAAACTTGCGCAGCATACACAACCTGAAAAATTCAAATTGCTAGTCATTTTTACAGAATAAATGTGATATACCTACTTCTTTATTTTGAATCTAGAGCCAAAATACCAAGTTTCATACACATAACTTGAAAAACAACTTGAATATGAAGGACTATCACTATGATACAAACATTCAACCCCTATAATCCCTTTAGGGCTTGAATTTTAAGAAACTGTGAAAGATTTACTTCTTTGTTTTTAATTGAAAGCCCAAATACAAAGTTTCATAGATAGAACTTAAAAACTGATGGACTTTCATACAAATTTCCATTCCCTATTTAACCCCTTTGGGGGTAGATTTTACAAAATCTATGAAACACGTACTTTTTTATTTTTAATGTAAAGCCCAAATACCGAGTTTCATGAGTATTACTTGAAAAATGACGGACTTTCATATACACTTTAACCCCCCCATTTAACCCCCTTGGGGGTGGAATTTCAAAAGATCCTTTTTAGTGCTCACCTACGTCATAAAATGAACCTACTGTCAAAATTTCAAGTTTCTAACTTCAGTGGGTTTGGCTGTGCGTTGATAGATCAGTCAGTCATTCAGTAAGGCAGGAAAAGTCTTTTTATAAGTACTTATAGCTGATGTATTAATATGTACTTATTATAAAATTTAAATAGCTGCCTCGTTGGTCCAGTGGGTAACTAAGTATGACCAGGTCCTGGGCTCGATTCCTGGGTCAGGCCAAAAAAAATGTATTGGATTTTTCTGTCAAGAAATTCTTATAGTAGGTACTAGCCTGGAGGAAGAAAGTTGGCGGTGAGTCACCCCGTGCCTCAGAGAGAACGTAAAGCTGTCGATCCTGCACCTGGTCTCTCTCTGGTTGTTTCAGGCTTTCCATCCCATTGGACTAAGACTATGAGAGTGAGGGAATAGAGAGTGTGACTGTTTTTGTGCACACACTTGTACTATAATATCTCCTGCGTATATAGCTACTCTCTGAGCGAGGTTGGCCACCGTGACTGGATTCAGTCGGGAGGATATTATTATTATATTTTATAAAGTGTACACTTACCTTCATCTTGTCATAAGAAGGTTTTATGTGTTTGTGGGTAAGTTTGGTTAGACTTGGCAACACCATGGATCCCATCAATAGCATACAGCTTCTCAACGTAATCCCACTGAGCTCGCTTGTTGCCGATGAGCAGATCCTTTTTCTGAAAATTGTTTCAAAAACATTTCAGTAAGTGGGGTGCATCATACATGTGATAAATTTTCTTATTATTGATTTCATAATGAATAATGTGAGGATCATTATGACCAGTTCTAAGTAAATTTTCACATGTCTCAGATATTAACGAATTTATTGCAGCAACATTGGCAGAGCCTTGATCAGACACAGTTACTCTCAAAACAAACCCAGTTTTAAGAACTTCAGCAATAATCTCTTTAAGTATCTTTTTTAGAGACATGGTTTTAATACCATCACAAACAAAATAAAATGCAATGGGTATTTTCCAAGATAAAAATATTCCACACAGCATGAAAACTAAAGCTTTGTCAGCAACATTATGAGTGTGTTGACCACACTCGAAACCTTAAATAACACCAGTATGGAAATAGAAAAACAAGTTTTTATTAATGGCCATTTCATCAAAGAGTAGCGTACATTGCAAGCCCATAGTATTTTTGGTCTTCACAACATCTGCCAAATGTTGGAATATAAAATCAATACCTGGTCTTAGTGGTTAATATGGAAAATATTAATATTGGTTAATATAGAAGATATGGTAGATTTAGCTGGTAATTTAACATTACACTTCTGCAAAAATCTATAACATTTTGGACTTAATTTATACAGTGAGAGTGCAAAAAGTATGTGTATCTCACTGCTTTAGACTGCACCTGACAATCTCAACTGTGAATCTACTAATAATTTGCCAAAGTTACTTAAAAGTGGATACTTTTTAATAAACATTTTATATTTACTTATAATGAAATGACTGAAACTTTGATTTCAATTTTTTATATTTAATAGTTACTTAATGATTTCAGCTTTGGGGTGGTCTGATCCAGACAAGATGTCTCATTGAAAGGCATGGTTTTTGATGGAATGGGACTCTATTGCGAGTTACAAGATGTAATTGGGATACCATCAGTGGGACTCAGTAGTAAGTTACAAGATGTACTGAGGATATCATCATCAATGAGCATAGCATTGCATGAGTTTGGGCTTGGCTGGGAGTTCTGAATGATATTTATTGTTGAGGGAAGTTCTACATAATTCTCTTCTTCTTCTTTATCAACTGATAGACGTCCACTGCTGGACAAAGGTCTCTTGCATGGACTTCCACAGGCCTCGGTCGTGCGCCGCCTGAATCCAGCGGCTCCCTGCGACTCGTTTGATGTCGTCGGCCCACCTGGTGGGAGTCTGCCAACACTGCTCTTCTCGGTACGGGGTCGCCACTCCCGCACCTTGGGACCCCAACGACGATTGATACATTAGTAGAAGTCAAAACCGAAGAGCAAGATGAATCTTCATGTGTAACTTGGTCTATATGCCTAGACGCAATTGGGATATGGCTGGTAACTTTAACATCGAGAGGTCCCTTGGGAACAAGCGAAGATATCTCAAGATATTTAAGATTTGACGATAGATTATGAAGTGATTTTTCATTAGAAGGTGGATTAAGGAAGGAATTGCATCTAAAGTTAATCTTAAATTATTATTAATGTTCTCTGGTTTGAAATGACTACAACAAATTCTAATATTTTCTCATTTAGAAGTTCCGGGACCAACCAACCATACATAACCAACCATACATACCTTCCATCTGTCGAGACAATTAAACGGTATTCTATGTAAATTTACTTTGCTATAACACATGACCGCATCCTGGTTCCTGGATGAAAAAGTTTACCACTCGCACTGAACTTGAAGGCACATTTTATTTGCACAAAATAACCTGTGATAAAGGCACAGCACAAATCAGACCATTTAACTATCTAGATGAAACACAATAATTATTGATTAAGGAACTTAAAATTGAGAATAGAAATAGGGGATAGTATAGGTAATAAAAGTTTATCCTGATAAAATTTAACACCGATCCGCCGCCGCCATTTGTCGAGAATTTTCGTTTTAGAAAAGAATAGGTAAGTACTTAGGGCAAAAAAATTGGAAATACCGGGAAGAACCTACAAAACGGAATCGGATAATAGTATTATTTTCGTTCATTAATCATAACTTTTACGATAGTGAAAGTAAAGAAAATATTAAGCTTTGTCAATAGTTAACTTGAGATTTCTTTTGTTAAAAACTACATTATTTTATACACACCTTAAGTAAGTAATTAATTCCTATTTTTATACAGTAAATTTTAATATTAGAAACTTAAAGATTTAAAGCCACGGATAATTTTAAACTTAGCACCGGAAATGTTACGTAGGCAGGAAATGACGATAGATGCGAACTTTTGGTAGTGTGAAATAGAGCGAGAGCGCTTGGCACCACTATGAGTATGATAGGGACAGAAAAACTCGATAAATAGTTACTAAACTAGCGGCACGCTATGATGGCCGGTTTGACGTTTGTCCGCTCATGAAGTTCCGTATTAATTGTTAACGACTTTGAAGGAAATAATTGTATTACTTTATTGACGATAGTGATGTGCAGAGATTCATAAATTTTATCGAATGTAGTTTTAGGTTTAGGACTCAAAATTTATTTATTAAATTGATTAAAACATGAATAAAACAAACATGAATATGTTAAAAGCGGAATTAGTACGTCTTTTAAAAGAAAACAAACCAACCAAGATCCGATACGTCATTGACGAAATAGCATTAGAACATGGGCACAGAGTTATACGGTTACCGCCTTACCATTGTGAGTATAATGCGATTGAGTTGGTGTGGGCTCAAATTAAGGGATATGCTGCAAGACACAATACAGAACCCCCATTTACCACAAAAAAAATGCTAAAATTATTAGAAGAAGCTTGTGAACATGTGACTAAAGGAGACTGGGAAAAGGTTGTGAATAGAACTGTTAAATTAATAAGGGAAGATTATGAAAGAGATGTGAAAATAGATAATATTATAGAAAACGAACATATAATTATTAATGTAGGTGATGATAGCAGTGACGACAGTGAAAATAGTAGTATGGACGAATCTGATTAATTATGGCCTTTTGTGGCACCTTTTTTGGTATCTTTTGTATTCATATGTTTCTTGTGTGCATATAAAGTATGTATATTCATTTTCATTCAAATATTCAGTTCGTTCAAATAAATTAAATAAACATATACATTTTTGTTTTATTAAACCTATTTAATCAGGTACAAAAACAAAACTTAATTGTTTTTTGTTCGAGAATAAATTGACATTCCACATCACTATTGTAATGTGTCAAACCGGCCATCATAGCGTGCCGCTAGTGTATTGTTATTCTAAAGTGAGACGGGGGTGGTACCTAGTTGTTACGTAGTAAGTAGTACTTAATGTGTGGTTGTTTTCTTTAAAAATGGCAGAAAAGTACGGTTCATGGACTGTGTTTGAGTTAAAAAAAGAGTTGAGGAGAAGAAATGCCAAAGTAACTGGGAAAAAGGAAAATCTAATTGAAAGGTAAACCTTATTAATCGACCGATGAAAGTAGTCAAAGAACTAGACTGCCTCCGCGATTTATTCAGCCAAACTACAAGGTTTTTTGTTTCAGACTGGCTGCTTATGACAGAAATTATAATTTTGAATATGTTATTCCGGAAGGCCCTGTAGCGGAGTCTGCGAATTCGTTGTCAAACGTTCTGTGGCCACCAAATGAGGATTTCAATACTCTTCGAGAATCATCAGCTGTGCCACCAATTACAAAGCAATTTATGGACGAGTAACATTGGAAGGCCGAGGCGAAGCCGAGGACTTCCAAGTGATTTTAAAAGGACGAGGCGCTAGCCGAGGCCTTTTTAAGTAAACGAGGCCATGAATTGCTATTTCGGCCGAGGCTTATATAGTACTTTTCTCTAATTTGCGAGGAAACAACAAAAAAATAATTAAAGAAACACTGTTTTATTTCATGTTAAATGTTATAGTACATTAGCTTCTTCCGCCATATCTGGTGGTGTAAAGTCCATTAATTCTTCATCCGATTCCGAATCCATTTTTATTTCAGAACAAGAAATATATTGTAAAAGAAAACACCAGTCACCAATAATTCTTTAATCACGCTCTTTTTGTTCCATTTAAAAAAAATTCATTCTTATTTTTTTTAATTGAAACTCAAGCTCACAAACTCAGCGAAAGAAATGCACATTTAAAACACCTAATCACAGAGGAGAAACACCTAATAGAGGAAAGTGTACATTTTAAAAACCTCGTACCTGTCCAGCAATTTACATTATTGTCCTGTTACGTAACAGCAATGAGCCAATTGACGTTTCGTTTTTTTTAAATAAAGAAGCGATTTCCAAGCAAATTTGAGAAAATAACTATTTCCTCAGCGTTTATAAGCTTGCTGAAGGGATGAGTATGTTTGCAGCAGTACACAGAAAAAGTTACAGCATGATGAAAAATTTATTTCTGTTAGCTGTGATAGACAAAAAATGATCATTATCACTTTTATCAAGCACAAGTTCAAAGCGAAATGACCAAAGCACTTACTTACTATGTGAAACTAGTAATGTCCATTGATGGAAGCATTTCTGAAGTGTCATGTGAATGTATTGCTGGCAAGGGATATAGAGCAGTGTGCAAACATGTTGGTGTTTTGTGCTATGCTATATTACACCTCAAAGAGCACGGTAAATTGTGCATAAAAGACACATGCACTGACCGAAAGCAAATTTGGCATATGCCTAAAAAAAGGAGGCTTGATATTTCACCAAAAAAGGCAGAACAAATAAATTTTACTGTTCCTTTATACAATATGCAGAAAAAGCAATGAGGAAATTTATGTTATGATCCACGGCCACAAGAATACAGAAATATGCCTGCGTTTAATGATAATGTTAGAAATCATGTAGTCAACTATACTGCGAGCAAGAAGAGAACTTTGTGCATTAATGTAGCTTTTACTGCAGCATCTGTTCCAGATATTGCTCATGATCATGATTATTTATCCACTTCGATTATGCATCAAATGATATACACTCGCATTCAGGTTATTAATTATCAAATATTATTTTGAATTTCATGCCACTAACTTGATAAAAAATGGAAAAATATAATATCTAGTTAGGTTTAGTTATTACTAATGCTACTAACTAGATATATTTTTCCATTTTTGATTTTTGGCTACTGCTGATCCTAGGTTTCTATTTTTAGCTTGGTGATTTAAGAACACATTCCTATTTTTTTTATATTTCTTAACTTTATTTGTATGCACTTCAATAAAATATGTTTTTTGTCAACCAGCGTAAGTGTTTCTGGAGGTTTCTGGCATGGAGTATAGATTAGAAAGAATTCTAACATAAGAACTTTTGTTGTTATTTTGATACTTTTCTTTAGAGGTTGATATTGGTTATTTTTTTTCATTTAGGTCACAACTAAGGATATAATATGTATTGAGAAAGCAACAAGAGCGCAGAGTAATTGTGCTACATGGTTCCAAGAAAGGTCTATTCGATTAACAGCATCCAATGTTGGCACTGTAGTTCACATAACAGACAGAAAGAACATAGAAGCATTTGTAGATTCTATCATTGAACCAAAACTTTTTCACTTCGCTGCAACTGATTGCGGAAAGCAAAATGAGAAAAAGGCTATCAATGTCTATGAGGAGACAACTTCTAACAATGTTGTAAGCTGTGGACTCATCAGCCATATTTAGCTGCATCTCCTGATGGTCTTGTGCGAACACCAAGCGAACACTGACTGTTTTAGAAGTGAAGTGTCCTTATTCAATAAAAGACTCTATAATAAGTTCAGATAGCTTACCATATTTGGAAATGAAAAACAATGAACTTAGTTTGAAAACTAATTCAAATTACTATTATCAAGTGCAAACCCAAATGTTTGTCACCGGTCGTGACTTCTGTGACTTTGTGATTTGGACTACAAAAGATTATAAATGTATTTCTGTTAATAAATAGTGGTTCGCCCCGAACTGAGACCTCGCGGTAAAGGTATCCCATGATTATTCATTCTCGATACATGAGGACCAAAACTGACATTATTATTATGCCCGTTTTCACCAAACATACCTAAATCATCCCCTATGTAGGAGTCTCTTTACGTAGGTAGCTTCAAAACACAATCCTAAGTCCTAACATCCATCCCAATGTCCTTTTAGGTGTCCCGTATAGGATCGTGATAAAGAAGTTGACAGTAATCATCACCTAACTTATCATAGGTAGCCCGTAAAGCTTAGGGAATGTCAGTGAAAACATTGAATTATTATGTAGGTACTAACGAGTGAAAACGGGTTAGGGGCATCTGTACAAATCGTCATCTATCGACGCGAATAGAAAATATACAAAATGCAGCAATTAATAGTTTATTGAAGTTTGATATTTAACTAAAGAATAATTTTAATTGAATAATAATATGTTATTATATTATGTACCTAAATAATAATGCTCGACGCAAAACTGTTTTTGGGATAGATCGTAGTCGTAACTCCTACGAGTAGTTCCATGGAATAGTTAATGACTGCGCCATCTATTAGCATTATTGTGAAGCTATGTGAAATTTACTGATGCTCATTAAAAATTAAATAATCTCGTTTCTTTATAATATTCATATAATTTTAGTATTTGTTGTTCAAGTACAGGATACAAGTGAAGTAAGAAAATAAGTAGAACTTGAAAATATATAGCCAATTTTCCCAGAGAGCGTCTTCAAGCGAGCGTATTAAATCGCCACTTTGAAAGCCCCCCATTTCGTCAATTTTAGGAAAAAAATAAAAAATAATACGTTTGTATTCTGTTCCAAATTGTCTTTAAAATGATACACAGAAAACCTATGAATTGCAAAAAAAAAAATTTACTTCGCATTCGCTTCTATGAGAGCCCCCCTGAAATAAAGATTTTTATAACTTTTTAAGCCATTTTCGGCTGGAGGCCATCGGTTTACATATTATATCTAAATTTGAAGTAATTACGTTCAGTAATTCAAAAGTTATAAGGCTCTGACAGACGGACGGACGGACGGACAAGTGCAAATCGCTCTAGTAAACTCAGAGACCTCGCTTCGCTCGGTCAAAAATTATGATGTTATTAATAATGAAATACTTCCAAAGACTAAAGAAGGTCCCAACCTTAGCTAGTAAATATTACAGTAGGTGTTAATAATAGCTATAAGGTACACTAGCGGCACGCTATGATGGCCGGTTTGACACATTACAATAGTGATGTGGAATGTCAATTTATTCTCGAACAAAAAACAATTAAGTTTTGTTTTTGTACCTGATTAAATAGGTTTAATAAAACAAAAATGTATATGTTTATTTAATTTATTTGAACGAACTGAATATTTGAATGAAAATGAATATACATACTTTATATGCACACAAGAAACATATGAATACAAAAGATACCAAAAAAGGTGCCACAAAAGGCCATAATTAATCAGATTCGTCCATACTACTATTTTCACTGTCGTCACTGCTATCATCACCTACATTAATAATTATATGTTCGTTTTCTATAATATTATCTATTTTCACATCTCTTTCATAATCTTCCCTTATTAATTTAACAGTTCTATTCACAACCTTTTCCCAGTCTCCTTTAGTCACATGTTCACAAGCTTCTTCTAATAATTTTAGCATTTTTTTTGTGGTAAATGGGGGTTCTGTATTGTGTCTTGCAGCATATCCCTTAATTTGAGCCCACACCAACTCAATCGCATTATACTCACAATGGTAAGGCGGCGGCGGATAACTCTGTGCCCATGTTCTAATGCTATTTCGTCAATGACGTATCGGATCTTGGTTGGTTTGTTTTCTTTTAAAAGACGTACTAATTCCGCTTTTAACATATTCATGTTTGCATCTACGCCATTTTTACGAAGCCATGCGACGATATCAGCTTTCTTTTGGGATTGGGCAGGTGGCTTGTCAATTTGCATCGAGTGGTATGGGGCGTTGTCCATAATTATAATAGATGGTTCAGGGAGGCTACACAACATTGAGGTAAACCATTCAGTAAACTTTTCTCCATTCATGTCTTCATGATAGTCTCCAGTGGTTTTTGACGCAAAAGCCATGAGAGAACCTTCGACAAACCCGTTGATGGTTCCGGCGTGACAAATTATAAGTCGCGATCCTTTTCCTACAGGAACTTTGGAAGTAGATGCTGCTGTGTCATCGTTCCAAGAACGGCCTACAGTATGGTTAGCATTAAGCCATGTTTCATCCAAGAACACAACATTTTGCCAATTTTTGATTTCTTTCACTTGCCGTAAAAAAGTATACCTTGCCATCGCTATATCAAATCTTTCCATCAATATTTTGCGTTTGTTACATTTTTTGTATCGAAATCCAATGGTCTTCAAAATCTTCGTTAAAGAACTTTCCCCACCGAAGAATAATCCAGCTTCCTTCAGTGAATGCACCAACTTTTTTCTTGTTGGATACTCCTTCTGTAAATAGTAGCCGTAAACATGTCTTCGGATAGCATCGGCATCAAAGCTATCGATGCCTACGACTGGTTTTGCTCGTTTTCTCTTTTTTGGTGTGTGAAGTTTATTTTCTTCTGTGCCAGTCTCGCCATATTTTTTTTTAGTTATCCGTCTAACAGTTCGTTGTCCAATATTAAGCGCATCAGCTACGCGTTCAACCACTGACGTTATAGGTAAAATTGGCCCTCCATTTTGAGCTTCACGATCGAAATAGTTACGAAGGCGTATTACGAACTCACGTGTCTGACTATTTAGAACAGTTCTCTGCGTACGTTCGGTCATATCGACGAAATCCACAACAAAGGGCTTGAACAGAGTCCAAATTAACGAGCAAGGGTCAACAGTAATGCAGTATCAATATTTGAAATCCAAAGCCAGGTCAAAACTATATCACAATCGCATTGCACTGACAGTTTATACTTTTCGAAGCAACGTCAATTCGAAACTGCTTTGTTTTGCATTGAGCATTGACGCGAGTTTGCCGGAGGTAGTAGTTGTGCTAGCCAGCGATCCTATGTGACGATCGTATTAGATTCCATTTTTAAAAATTTTCAATTTAGAAAACCAAATGCCGAGTTGTGGTATATATCATATAAAAATAAAAATTTTACCTTTTGTATGAAACAGCTGATATTTTTTTGCGATTTCAGAGGTTTGTCCACATAGTGAAAATTGTTCATATTCACAAGTACATTCACCCCTTAAATGGTGCAAACTGATTTTTCTACACTTGTATACATTTTAGAAATCAATTTAATAAATAAATTTTGAGTCCTAAACCTAAAACTACATTCGATAAAATTTATGAATCTCTGCACATCACTATCGTCAATAAAGTAATACAATTATTTCCTTCAAAGTCGTTATCAATTAATACGGAACTTCATGAGCGGACAAACGTCAAACCGGCCATCATAGCGTGCCGCTAGTTTAATACAAGTTAGAACTTCATTGCTGTTCAACAATCATTATAATAGCAAAATAAAAATCATAAAAATTAATAATATTTGAGTTTTATTTCTTTTATTTACAACCATCATGTTACTGTGAAAATTAGCTAACATAAAGCAAACAAATATAATTCTACTTCCTATAGGTACCAAATTACTTGATAAATACTTAAGTATTCTATATGTTTTACCCAAACCAATTATCCTCTCAACATGTATTCGATTTGAAGACAATATATTTTTTGAACGGTGAAGCTGTTGGGGCTCAATTTGACCTGAACGTTTCCTTAGAAATTCTGGCATATTTACAGTTACATCTTTAGAGGCTAAAATATCCTGTATCTCAAAACCTCGATCTGCTAATAAAATGTCATTTTTTTGAAGTAAATTTGACAAACCACACTTTTCAAATAAACATCTGTCGCTGATGGAGCCCCCATAACTATCAGAAACAAAAGTTATGGTACCTGTACAAGATATACCAACTAATACTTTAAGAGTATTACAAGATTTGTATGTTGAATATGAGTCGACTATTATCAAAGGCGGCTATCTCATTGTTTTGACCAAAATGAGTTTTGAATGTGGCAACACTCAATCTATCTTCTATAATATAATAAAACTGTAACAGGTCCAATTCTGTACATTGAAGATATTTTGAAAACTTTTGTTTGAGGGCACTCTATAATCGATACTGAAGCCAAAACAATTTTTTTTAATTTTTTGTCTGTCTGTCTGTCTGTCTGTCTGTCTGTCTGTATCTTGGCCACGCATCACGCCGAAACTACTGGACGGATTTAAATGAAACTTTGTTAGATTTAAGTTAATACTACGAGGTATAATATAGGATACTTTTTATCCCGAAATTCAGCACGGTTCCCTTGGGAGAGGGGATGAAAGTCAAAATGGGTATTTAGCTGTAATTCATTAAGGCGTATTCAGATTTCATTCATTCTTTTTTTGTTAGAAAGCGGGTACTTTAGAGATTGTCCTGTAAATTTTTCAAGGTCATCCATTTAGTAGGTTAGAAATTATAGACATCACAATCTTCAGTAGAGTGTCCAAATAACTTGAACCCCGGAATCTACAGGATACTATGAATGTACGGCTCATCTTAAGCTGGCAATCTTACTTTATCCAATTATAGCCATCGTGGATAGCCCTATTTTGTCAAAGTCAAACTACTCGCGTCAGATTTTGCCAAACGATCATTATACCTACATACTACATAGTAGGTATGGATGTAATACATCGTATGGACATAATGTTACAGTGTTTTCCTATGCAATTTAATATTCTAATCTATCTATAATATAATAAAACTGTAACAGGTCCAATTCTGTACATTGAAGATATTTTGAAAATTTTTGTTTGAGGGCACTCTATAATCGATACTGAAGCCAAAACAATTTTTTTTTAATTTTTTGTCTGTCTGTCTGTCTGTCTGTCTGTCTGTCTGTCTGTCTGTCTGTCTGTATCTTGGCCGCGCATCACGCCGAAACTACTGGACGGATTTAAATGAAACTTGGCACGATTTAAGATAATACTACGAGGTATAATATAGGATACTTTTTATCCCGAAATTCAGCACGGTTCCCTTGGGAGAGGGGCTGAAAGTCCAAATGGGTATTTCGTTGTAATTCATTAAGGCGTATTCCGATTTAATCCATTCTTTTTTTGTTAGAAAGGAGGTTCTTTAGAGATTGTCCTGTAATTATTTCAAGGTCGTCAATTTCGTAGTTCAGAAATTATAGACATCACGATCTTCAGTATATGGTCCAAATAACTTGAACCCCGGAATCTACAAGATACTTTGAATGTACGGCTCATCTTAAGCTGGCAATCGTACTTTATCGTATACAAGCCATCGTGGATAGCCCTATTTTGTCAAAGTCAAACTACTCCAAGTCCAAAGGCGTCAGATTTTGCCAAACGATCATTATACCTACATACTACATAGTAGGTATGGATGTAATACATCGTATGGACTTAATGCTACAGTGTTTTCCTATGCAATTTAATATTCTAATCATACTAATATTATAAATGCGAAAGTGTGTTTGTTTGTTGGTTTGTCCTTCAATCACGCCACAACAGAGCCACGGACCGACGTGATTTTTTGCATGGATACTATAGTTGAGGACATAGGCTACTTTTTATCCCGGAAAAGCAAACAGTTCCTGCGGGATAGCATCGCTATTTTTTACGCATTTGTCCTTCAAAATACGTGCAATGGAGTTTTAGATTAACATGATTTTTTTCACAGGTAAAGTTAAGAGCCTGAAAAATTACAAAGGCTACTTTTATCCCGGGAAAACAAACGGTTCCTGCGGGATATTAGTATACTACTTTTCACGCATTTATCTTTCAATTATGCGCCAATGGAGTCACAGATTGACGTGGTTTATTGGATAGTCATAGTTGAGGACTTGAAAAGTGACAAAGGCTACTTTTAATCCCAGGAAAACAAACAGTTCCCACGGGATATTCGTATGCTACTTTTCACATATGCGCCAACTAAGTTACAGATTGACGTGGTTTTTTTGATAGGCATAGTTGACGACCTGAAAAGTGAAAAGGCTACTTTTTATCCCTGGAAACAAACGGTTCCTGTGGGATATTAGTATGCTTCTTTTCGCATATTTATCCTTCAATTATGCGCCAATATGCATGCATGCATGTATGTATGTATGTATGTATGTATGTATGTATGTATGTATGTATGTATGTATGTATGTATGTATGTATGTATGTATGTATGTATGTATGTATGTATGTATGTATGTATGTATGTATGTATGCATGCATGCATGCATGCATGCATGCATGCATGCATGCATGCATGCATGTATGTATGTATGTATGTATGTATGTATGTATGTATGTATGTATGTATGTATGTATGTATGTATGTATGTATGTATGTATGTATGTATGTATGTATGTATGTATGTATGTATGTATGTATGTATGTATGTATGTATGTATGTATGTATGTATGTATGTATGTATGTATGTATGTATGTATGTATGTATGTATGTATGTATGTATGTATGTATGTATGTATGTATGTATGTATGTATGTATGTATGTATGTATGTATGTATGTATGTATGTATGTATGTATGTATGTATGTATGTATGTATGTATGTATGTATGTATGTATGTATGTATGTATGTATGTATGTATGTATGTATGTATGTATGTATGTATGTATGTATGTATGTATGTATGTATGTATGTATGTATGTATGTATGTATGTATGTATGTATGTATGTATGTATGTATGTATGTATGTATGTATGTATGTATGTATGTATGTATGTATGTATGTATGTATGTATGTATGTATGTATGTATGTATGTATGTATGTATGTATGTATGCATGTATGCATGTATGTATGTATGTGTGTATGTATGTATGCATGCATGTATGTATGCGTGTATGTATGTATATATGTATGTATGCATGCATGCATGTATGTGTGTATCTGTGTATGCATGTATTTATGTATGTTTGTATCCTCCTCCTACTAACAATAAATACTTTAACTATATCCTATCCTACTTATTATTACTCATACTATCCCACTAATATTATTAATGTGAAAGTTTGTGAAGATGGATGTATACGGATGTATGTTTGTATAGATGTCGTATACGGATGGATGGATGTATGTTCTCTGAGATAGGGGTTGAACTATTTTGACTGTTATACTCCATAACTTCGTTAAATTTGAACTAATTTTTATTATTACTTTAACCGACTTCAAAAAAGGAGGAGGGTCTCAATTCAACGGAAACTTTTTTATGTATGTTCACCGATTACTCGAAGACGCCTGAACCGATTTGGAAAATTCTTTTTTTGTTTCAAAGGGTGGTTTCACTTCCCAGGTGGTCCCATTTAAATTTTATAGAAATCAGTCGAGCGTTTTTTAAAAAATCTACAATAAAATATATACTTTGTAGTGGCGCGGGCGTTTAAATGTATGCTCCCGGGACAAAAAGTAGCCTGTGTTATTTTCCAGGTCCTCAACTTTACCTGTGTAAAAAAATCGGCCAAGTGCGAGTCGGTCCTCGCTCTTTTAGGGTTCCGTTAAAAAAAATTAAATTAAAATATTTCCATGTACCCATGGAAATATTTTAATTTAATTTTTATTATGTGTTGTTATAGCGGCAATAGAAATACAAAATATGTGAAAATTTCAACTGTCTATCTATTACGGTTTACGGGATACAGGCCGCTGACAAACGGACGGACGGACAGCGGAGGCTTAGTAATAGGGTCCCGTTGGCACCCTTTGGGTACGGAACCCTAAAAACCACGTTGATTATATGCACTTACACTTTATATGGTGAAATATTATAACTGCGAAAGTGCGTTGGTTTGTCCTTCAATCACGCCCCAACAGAGCTACGGATCGACGTGATTTTTTGCAGGGGTACCTATAGTTGAGGACCTGGAGAATGACAGTCTACTTTTTATCCCGCAAAGTCAGAGTTCCCAAGGCATTTTAAAGGCTAAGTTCACGCAGACGAAGTCGCGGGCATCAGCTAGTAATATAATAAAACTGTAACAGGTCCAATTCTGTACATTGAAGATATTTTGAAAATTTTTGTTTGAGGGCACTCTATAATCGATACTGAAGCCAAAACAATTTTTTTTAAATTTTTTGTCTGTCTGTCTGTCTGTCTGTCTGTCTGTCTGTCTGTATCTTGGCCGCGCATCACGCCGAAACTACTGAACCAATTTAAATGAAACTTGGCACGATTTAAGTTAATACTACGAGGTATAATATAGGATACTTTTTATTCCGAAATTCAGCACGGTTCCCTTGGGAGAGGGGATGAAAGTCAAAATGTGTATTTCGCTGTAATTCATTAAGGCGTATTCCGATTTAATCCATTCTTTTTTTGTTAGAAAGCAGGTTCTTTAGAGATTATCCTGTAATTATTTCAAGGTCGTCAATTCCGTAGTTCAGAAATTATAGACATCACGATCTTCAGTAAATGTTCCAAATAACTTGAACCCCGGAATCTACAAGATACTTTGAATGAACGGCTCATCTTAAGCTGGCAAGCGTACTTTATCGTATATAGCCATCGTGGATAGCCCTATTTTGTCAAAGTCAAACTACTCCAAAGGCGTCAGATTTTGCCAAACGATCATTATACCTACATACTACATATAGTAGGTATGGATGTAATACATCGTATGGACTTAATGCTACAGTGTTTTCCTATGCAATTTAATATTCTAATCATACTAATATTATAAATGCGAAAGTGTGTTTGTTTGTTGGTTTGTCCTTCAATCACGCCACAACAGAGCCACGGATCGACGTGATTTTTTGCATGGGTACTATAGTTGAGGACATAGGCTACGTTTTATCCCGGAAAATCAAAGTGTTCACGAGGGATTTTAAAAACTAAATCCACGCGGACGAAGTCGCGGGCATCAGCTAGTCATAAATAAATGATAATAGAAAATAGAAAATTAGAATTAATATTCTAATATTATAAATACGAAAGTGTGTTTGTTTGTTGGTTTGTCCTTCAATCACGCCACAACAGAGTCACGGATCGACGTGATTTTTTGCATGGGTTCTATAGTTGAGGACCTGTAGAGGAACATAGGCTACTTTTTATCCCGGAAAATCAAAGTGTTCACGAGGGATTTTAAAAACTAAATCCACGCGGACGAAGTCGCGGGCATCAGCTATCTATAATATAATAAAACTGTAACAGGTCCTATTCTGTACATTGAAGATATTTTGAAAATTTTTGTTTGAGGGCACTCTATAATCGATACTGAGGCCAAAACAATTTTTTTTTTATTTTTTGTCTGTCTGTCTGTCTGTCTGTCTGTCTGTCTGTATCTTGGCCGCGCATCACGCCGAAACTACTGGACGGATTTAAATGAAACTTGGCACGATTTAAGTTAATACTACGAGGTATAATATAGGATACCTTTTATCCCGAAATTCAGCACGGTTCCCTTGGGAGAGGGGATGAAAGTCAAAATGTGTATTTCGCTGTAATTCATTAAGGCGTATTCCGATTTAATCCATTCTTTTTTTGTTAGAAAGGAGGTTCTTTAGAGATTGTCCTGTTATTATTTCAAGGTCGTCAATTTCGTAGTTCAGAAATTATAGACATCACAATCTTCAGTATAGGTCCAAATAACTTGAACCCCGGAATCTACAGGATACTTTGAATGTACGGCTCATCTTAAGCTGGCATGCTTAATTTATCGTATATAGCCATCGTGTATACTATTTTGTCAAAGTCAAACTACTCCAAAGGCGTCAGATTTTGTCAAACGATCATTATACCTACATACTACATAGTAGGTATGGATGTAATACATCGTATGGACGTAATATTACAGTGTTTTCCTATGTAATTTAATATTCTAATCATATTTACTAATATTATAAATGCGAAAGTGTGTTTGTTTGTTGGTTTGACCTTCAATCACGCCGCAACAGAGCCACGAATCTACGTGATTTTTTGCATGGGTATAATTGAGGACCTGGAGAGTGACAAAGGCTACTTTTATCCCGGATAATCAAAGTGTTCCCGAGGGATTTTAAAAACTAAATCCACGCGGACGAAGTCGCGGGCATCAGCTAGTAATATAATAAAACTGTAACAGGTCCAATTCTGTACATTGAAGATATTTTGAAAATTTTTGTTTGAGGGCACTCTATAATCGATACTGAAGCCAAATCATTTTTTTTTTAATTTTTTGTCTGTCTGTCTGTCTGTCTGTATCTTGGCCGCGCATCACGCTGAAACTACTGGACGGATTTAAATGAAACTTGGCATGATTTAAGTTCATACTACGAGGTATAATATAGGATACTTTTCATCCCGAAATTCAGCACGGTTCCCTTGGGAGAGGGGATGAAAGTCAAAATGTGTATTTAGCTGTAATTCATTAAGGCGTATTCCGATTTCATTCATTCTTTTTTTGTTAGAAAGCGGGTACTTTAGAGATTGTCCTGTAATTATTCCAAGGTCGTCAATTTAGTAGTTCAGAAATTATAGACATCACAATCTTCAGTATAAGGTCCAAATAACTTGAACCCCGGAATCTACAGGATACTTTGAATTTACGGCTCATCTTAAGCTGGCAAGCGTACTTTATCGTAAATAGCCATCGTGGATAGCCCTATTTTGTCAGTCAAACTACTCCAAAGGCGTCAGATTTTGCCAAACGATCATTATACCTACATACTACATAGAAGTTATGGATGTAATACATCGTATGGACGTAATGTTACAATGTTTTCCTATGCAATTTAATATTCTTATCATACTAATATTATAAATGCGAAAGTGTGTTTGTTTGTTGGTTTGTCCTTCAATCACGCCACAACAGAGCCACGGATCGACGTGAGTTTTTGCATGGGTACTATAGTTGAGGACCTGTAGAATAACATAGGCTACTTTTTATCCCGGAAAATCAAAGTGTTCACGAGGGATTTTAAAAATTAAATCCACGCGGACGAAGTCGCGGGCATCAGCTAGTTTTTAAAATAAAATCGGACAGCGTTGACAGTTATTATCAAAGCCGGCAGCCGGCTATTTCATAACAATAAAAACCGGCCAAGTGGGTGTCGGGCCACGCGCAGTGTAGGGTTCCGTAGTTGAAAGTCTCAACATACATTTTGAGTTCCATGGTTTAAATACTATAATATACTACAAAATATGCAACTTACACTACGTGTAATATCTAACTTAGAAAAACCGATATAACTCCTTCACTAATGAACCCTACTTAGCTGTGATAGTTTTCCTTTAAAATTCATTATATATACTACTGCTGTGAATTTTTTCTTGTATCCTATATACAACCATTTAGCTGGCAGAGGGGGGGGACACTTGACTCTAATAAAATTTAGCACTTTAAAATATCATATTTCACAAACGGATCCCTGAATTGAAAAATGGTGTTCCCACACCCACAACTTTTTTGAAAGACCTATTCAACGACACCCCACACTATGGGATAGATGAGAAAAAAAAATTCATCCCCACTTTACATGTAGGGGAGGTACCCTAAAAAAAAAATATTTTTGGAACGTAGTTCCTTATCGCGCGGTACGGAAGGGGGGCTAGACGGAAAAAATTAAGGAAACCGACACGACACATTTTTGAAACGTCATTTTTTGTTGAATGTGAATTTTGCATTGTATTCGGTATTTTCGCCTTAGAACTCGGCGTCTGCATGGACTAGTGGTTAGGAGAGTCGCCTATAAATTCAACGTCGATGGTTCGAATCCCAGCTCGACAGACTGAATTTTCTATTTTCAATTTTATTTTAAATAGTTTCTAAATGTGGAATTTTTTCCTAATTTTTTATTGTATAAATTGGATAACGCCATCTGTGAAAAATCAGTAACTCCACCAGAGTAACTCTTTGGTTTTGTAACAGTGCAATAGATATAAACTAAAAATAATTCATCGTAGTTAATCAATTTAATACTAGATGACACCACTAGTTTTATACCTTAAAAAGTATTAGGTATTCCAATACTGTTTTGACTTGTCATACAATTTCAACATCAAAATAATTACTTTAAGGTTGTACAATGTATAATTATATCGTGCATCGTGTCATGATAATAAAACATAAAAATTGAAATAATACTGTTTCAAGCGTTGGTAGTATAGGCCCAGGTTTAATACGCTCCATAAGCATAAGGTGCGAGTTGGTAGACCTTCTGGTTTAATCAAACAGTTAATTTTACCATCTGTAGAACGATCATCAAAATCATGTAATACAAGATGTTTTAAGATAAAATGACTGATAAACTATAGATTTGTCGCCAGATAAAATGATCCGTCAGAACCAGTTCGTTATCTGATTGATTAGCAAATAAACATAATTGGGTAACAATTTTACAGCCTACTTTGGCTTATCTTCATTTACCATCAGTTGAACATAACTTTGCATATGAAATCCTATAAATATATTTAAAACCTTATAAAATATTCATTGACACTTCAACACATGATAAACATCACATAACGCAATTAAGTACACAAACTCCGAAATAAGCTGACCAAGCTTTGCTTCAGTCCAAAATACCAACCAAATGAAAGATAAGTTGAAAGACGCAGAGCTAAACTAAGTATAAGCTCAGACCACATTTTAAAATGCGCTTATTTTTGGAACGTAAACGTTCCTTATCGCGACGTACGGAAGGGGGCTAGACGGAAAAAATTAAGGAACCGACACTCGACATAATTTTCAAACCGACACTTTTTTGTTGAATGTGAATTTTGTATTGTGTTCGGTATTTTCGCGATACAACATTGAGTCTCCGAACCATCGACTTTGAACTGTTAGGCGACTGCCGGAGCCACTAGGCTACGGAGACTCAATGTTTTACCGCGAAAATACCGAACACAATGTAATCGAAAGGAACTACGTTCCATCCGGGTGTCCCTTGACACCTCTCAAGTTTTTTCACAATTTTATTTCACCACTTTGTCGGCGTGATTGATATTTATACCCTTGTCAAATTACAGATTTCTAGCACCAATAGTCTCTGAGCTAAACCGCGGACAGACAGACAGACAGACGGACGGACATGGCGAAACTATAAGGGTTCCTTGTTTACTACGGAACCCTAAAAACGAGGTCAAACTTGAGGTATAGAAACAAAGCCGACCATCTGTGACAGTTTAGCTTCAAACTCGGCCATCTTACTCTTCTGACCAATCACGGCCCTGCATTAGGTCGGCCATTTTGATCAACTTTTTATGGAAAGTTTGTTGTTCTCGCTCGTGAGTTTTTCGCAATTTATTGGAGTTTAATGCGTTAAAAGTAAATAATTTTGGTGAAATTTAATGCAATGGAGGTATCTCCAAGTATAGTGCACAATAACTTCGCAAGAAAGCGCAAAAGGGAGCCAGAAAAGTGGAAGCAAAATGTTGCGAAGAAACTGAGGCAAGTAGTATTCCATAGGGTTGGCAATTCAACCATTCCATTTTATTTTCAACAATATCTGGGTGACCTCTGGGTTTTTTTTTTTTGGTAAATCGTGTTTTTTGGAAATTATATATATAGAAAAAAATAAAAAAATAATAATAGTAAAATTCATAGGGGAAAATATAATCGTCTGGACTCGAACTGGGGTCTTCTGGTTTCGGGACCGCCCAGATTTCTGAGCTATCGGAACTTTATGTATAATGGCGAAATTTACCTTCGTATTCTAATGATATTGTAAGGGGTTTTTCATCGCCTGAAAACACGGATAAAACGACCTTTTCTAAAAATGAAACCTAGCTAGATCGATTTATCGCCCCCGAATCCCCCTGCATACTAAATTTCATGAAAATCGTTGGAGCCGTTTCCGAGATTCAGATTATATATATATACAAGAATTGCTCGTTTAAAGGTATTAGATTCTACAATCTCATTTGCCCCCTTGGAGGTGGATCCTTTGAGGGTCAATGGAAATAACTGTAGGCAACAGTTAGTATAATTGCACGAGTAAGTAAACCATGGGGCCATAGGAACTCCGCAACGATAAAAGATGCCGACAGCCGTGTTTGGGCTCGTTGGAGTTGTATTGATATAGGACTATATGCCTAGGTAGTGTCCAGGGTCTGATGATGGAGCCGGAAGGTGCCCATAGGAACTCCGCAACGAAACTATGGAAGGTGGTTACATGATCTCCTTTCTGGTCTCTCAGAAAGTCTGGTCTCAGAAAGGTGATCTGTCAGAAACCCAGCGTATTAGGACTCGTTAGATTTGTATCGATGAATACTTTGCTATGAGATTAGAACTTACTGTTTTGTTATTATTTATTATTGTTATTTGTTAGCCTGTAGTGTCATACTGTAGGGCAAACGCCTTTCTCCCTTTCCTCCATGTGTCTCTTTCCTTTTTGATAATAAAAGTTTTATTGTTTTTAGATATTCTCCAAAATCATTACCACAAAGAGTGTGTGCTCATGATTCGGAAGCACTACAATGTGTTACGTTGAGTATGGAAAATCTTTTGAAACTACATACCAGGTTTTATAAGAACAAAAATAAAAAAGATCAAGATGCAATGATTTTAAAGTTCTGTTCTATTGTACCTGTTCAGAAACGCGCTTCGTACAAAGGAAGGAAACAGACCACGATTAAGTACTGCATTTACATTAATAAGAAAAAAGTTCCAATATGCAAAGCCTTTTTTATGAAAATTTTTGGAGTGACAAAACCCAGACATTTATGATCTAGATTATGTCATACGGAATCTTATTATGGGGTAAAGCAGCCGATATTGGAAAAATTTTTGTATTGCAGAAGAGGGCAATTCGCGCAATATATAATTTAAAACCGCGGGATTCCCTTCGAGAAAAATTTAAAGAAATAGGCATTCTTACAGTAGCTTCACAATATATTTACAACAATATAATATTTGTCAGACAAAACATCGTGAATTACAAAAAAAAGGGTGATTTACACGATAGGCAAGTTAGAAATCCAAACAGGCTCGTGATTCCTCGATGTCGCCTCAAGAGGGTCCGAAAGACATTTGTGGGAATGGGCGTAACGTTTTATAATAAAATTCCACAGTCGATCTTAGACTTGCCTTTACACAAGTTTAAGAAATCAGTAAAAACTAATCTCATGAAAAAAAGCATATTAGGGTGGAACCACATCTGTGAGGATCGTTTCGGATTTCGCCCATACAAAACTGTCAAATTCCATAGAAACGTGAACGGATCAATTCGGCTTTTCGCATCGATTCGGCTTTCGCATTTTTTGTACCTAAAAGTGCCTAAAATCCTTACAAGTGTAGCTCACGTTTCGCATGCGAAAGGATCCTTTCGCATCCTTACGGATCCGTAAGGATGCGAACGGATCCTTACGGACGCGAACGGATCCGTAAGGATCCTTACGCGTGCGAAAGCGTCTTCGGCAACTAGGGAAAAGCATGAAGTGCCAAAAAGTATCGATATATCGATGAAATTAGATTTATCTCAAGTATGTATGCTAACACAGGTGCCACTTTTCCGCCATGTTGGAATTCTTTGTTATTACACCGATTTAGTTCAAAATCGATATTTAGGCTTCCCTGAAGACAAGTAAGGGGAAAAGATTGGCAAAATTGTAAAAAGTCACCGCCATATTGAAATTCTTTGTTATTGGACCGATTTCGTTCAAAATCGATATTTGGGCTTCCCTGGGGTCAAATAAGAGGAAGTGATTGGCAAAATTATAAAAAGTGACCGCCATATTGAAATTCTTTGTTATTGGACCGATTTCGTTCAAAATCGATATTTGGGCTTCCCTGGGGTCAAATAAGAGGAAATGATTTGCAAAATTATAAAAAGTCGCCGCCATATTGAAATTCTTTGTTATTGGACCGAATTCGTTCAAAATCGATATTTAGGCTTCCCTGGGGTCAAATAAGAGGAAATGATTAGCAAAATTATAACAAGTCGCCGCCATATTGAAATTCTTTGTTATTGGACCGATTTCGTTCAAAATCGATGTTTAGGCTTCCCTTGGGTCAAGAAAGAGGAAATAGATGCCAAAATTTTAAAAAGTGACCGCCATATTGAAATTCTTTGTTATTGGACCGATTATGTTCAAAATCGATATTTGGGCTTCCCTGGGGTCAAATAAGAGAAAATGATTGGCAAAATTATAAAAAGTCGCCACCATATTGAAATTCTTTGTTATTGGACCGATTTCGTTCAAAATCGATATTTAGGCTTCCCTTGGGTCAAGAAAGGGGAAATGATTGGCAAAATTATAAAAAGTCGCCGCCATATTGAATTTCTTTGTTATTGGACCGATTTCGTTCAAAATCGATATTTGGGCTTCCCTGGGGTCAAATAAGAGGAAATGATTTGCAAAATTATAAAAAGTCGCCGCCATATTGAAATTCTTTGTTATTGGACCGATTTCGTTCAAAATCGATATTTAGGCTTCCCTTGGGTCAAGTAAGAGGAAATGGATGCCAAAAATTAAAAAAGTCGCCGCCATATTGAAATTCTTTGTTATTGGACCGATTTCGTTCAAAATCGATATTTGGGCTTCCCTGGGGTCAAATAAGAGGAAATGATTTGCAAAATTATAAAAAGTCGCCGCCATATTGAAATTCTTTGTTATTGGACCGATTTCGTTCAAAATCGATATTTAGGCTTCCCTTGGGTCAAGTAAGAGGAAATGGATGCCAAAAATTAAAAAAGTCGCCGCCATATTGAAATTCTTTGTTATTGGACTGATTTCGTTTAAAATCGATATTTGGGCTTCCCTGGGGTCAAATAAGAGGAAATGGTTTGCAAAATTATAAAAAGTCGCCGCCATATTAAAATTCTTTGTTTTTCGACCGATTTCGTTCAAAATCGATATTTAGGCTTCCCTTGGGTCAAGAAAGAGGAAATAGATGCCAAAATTTTAAAAAGTGACCGCCATATTGAAATTCTTTTTTATTGGACCGATTTCGTTCAAAATCGATATTTGGGCTTCCTTGGGGTCAAATAAGAGGAAATGATTGGCAAAATTATAAAAAGTGTTCGCCATATTGAAATTCTTTGTTTTTCGACCGATTTCGTTCAAAATCGATATTTAGGCTTCCTTTGGGACAAGAAAGAGAAAATAGATGCCAAAATTTTAAGAAGTCACCGCCATATTGAAATTCAAAATCGATATTCAAAATCGATATTTCGGCTTCCTGTGGTCAAGAAAGAGGAAATGTTTGCCATAAGTTTTAAAAGTATGACGGCACCCCCCTCATCGCCGAGCGTCTAATAAAAGGAATCACACACAATATCAGAACAGAACATCATTCTCAGCAATCGCCTTCTATCAATAAAAATAACTACCTACACAAAGGAGGGTACATTGTAATCGTTACGTAACAAGGATGGAACCCAAAATTTCCATGTCTAACTAGACAACCCGGCTAACTATCCTAAGCTAGGTACGGCCTCCAAAACCACCCCTTTCTAGCCGTCCGTCTCCACCAAGAAGACCCTAGCAAATTTCGACAGGGTTCTCAGCTCCCTTGACATGTGGTTTGTCAGTAGTGAACTCCGAAATAAAAACTTTTTGCTTAAGCTGAATAGGCGGGATTTTTCATGCTTTGAGTGAAAACGTTAAGTAGGGATCATACAGATCATTATATATCGTTGCAGGACGGGCTTCAAGAATATGCCTAAAATGCTGCACGCTTTTATAAATGGCTAATAATTCGTGATAATAAGCCGGCCAAGATGATTGCTTGGTAGTCAGCTTTTTACTGAAAAATGCTATAGGTTGCCAGCTCTGCTTCACTTCTTGTTGAAGGCATGCACCGACATGAGAGCTCGATGCATCTGTAAATAACCCTTATCTAACATTTAAAACTGGGTGAGCTAAACCTGAACCGATTTGAATGAATGAAAAACACTTTATTGCACACCACATTAAAAAGAAATAAAAAACTAAAAATAAACTTAATTTTTAACTTAAGATTTGCATAAGCTAAACTTTCTTTGTAAATATTAAAAATACGCTCTAAATCGGGAGTCCCAGTAAAAGGTTTAGCACTTTTATCTTGAATTTTTGATAAAGCATCTATTAATGTTGCTTGAAGTCGCGCTATGCTAGGGAGAAATTTTCGATAAAAATTAATCATATTATCTTGTAAATCCCTGTACTGTTTTAGGTAGAGGAAAATCCTGTAAACTCTTAATGCGGTCAGCAGGAGAGCCAATCCCGGGAGCGCTTATTTTGTATCCAAGGAAACGAACCTCTGGAACATTAAAATGCCATTCTTCTCGTTATTAAGTATACCGTATCCTTCAAAAACGTTTGAAAAGAATACGTAAATGTTTTGCATGCTGTTCGCTATCTTTTGAAGAAACTAAAATATCATCGACGTACGCGAACTAAAAATCTAAACCACGAACAACTTTGAACCCAGAGAAGCCTTAATATCGATTTTGAACGAAATCTGTCCAATAACAAAGAATTTCAATATGGCGGCGACTTTTTAATATAATTTTGGAAATCATTTCCTCTTATTTGACCCCAGGGAAGCCCAAATATCGATTTTGAACGAAATCGGTCTAATAACAAAGAATTTCAATATGGCGGTCACTTTTTATAATTTTGCCAATCATTTCCTCTTATTTGACCCCAAGGAAGCCCAAATATCGATTTTGAACGAAATCGGTCCAATAACAAAGAATTTCAATATGGCGGTCACTTTTTAAAATTTTGGCATCTATTTCCTCTTTCTTGACCCAAGGGAAGCCTAAATATCGATTTTGAACGAAATCGGTCCAATAACAAAGAATTTCAATATGGCGGCGACTTTTTATAATTTTGCCAATCATTTTCTATTATTTGACCCCAGGGAAGCCCAAATATCGATTTTGAACGAAATCAGTCCAATAAAAAAGAATTTCAATATGGCGGTCACTTTTTATAATTTTGCCAATCATTTCCTCTTATTTGGCCCCAGGGAAGCCCAAATATCGATTTTGAACGAAATCGGTCCAATAACAAAGAATTTCAATATGGCGGTCACTTTTTAAAATTTTGACATCTCATTTCCTCTTTCTTGACCCCAGGGAAGCCCAAATATCGATTTTGAACGAAATCGGTCCAACAAGAAAGAATTTCATAATGGCGGTCACTTTTTATAATTTTGGCATCTATTTTTCCTCTTTCTTGACCCAAGGGAAGCCTAAATATCGATATTGAACGAAATCGGTCCAATAACAAAGAATTTCAATATGGCGGTCGCTTTTTAAAATTTTGGCATCTATTTCCTCTTTCTTGACCCAAGGGAAGCCTAAATATCGATTTTGAACGAAATCGGTCCAATAACAAAGAATTTCAATATGGCGGTCACTTTTTAAAATTTTGGTATCTATTTCCTCTTTCTTGACCCAAGGGAAGCCTAAATATCGATTTTGAACGAAATCGGTCCAATAACAAAGAATTTCTATATGGCGGCGACCTTTTAAAATTTTTTCATCTGTTTCCTCTTTCTTGACCCAAGGGAAGCCTAAATATCGATTTTGAACTAAATCGGTCCAATAAAAAAGAATTTCAATATGGCGGTCACTTTTTATAATTTTGCCAATCATTTCCTCTTATTTGGCCCCAGGGAAGCCCAAATATCGATTTTGAACGAAATCGGTCGAAAAACAAAGAATTTCAATATGGCGGTGACTTTTTATAATTTTGTCAATCATTTTCTCTGATTTGACCCCAGGGAAGCCCAAATATCGATTTTGAACGAAATCGGTCCAATAAGAAAGAATTTCATAATGGCGGTCACTTTTTATAATTTTGGCATCTATTTTTCCTCTTTCTTGACCCAAGGGAAGCCTAAATATCGATTTTGAACGAAATCGGTCCAATAACAAAGAATTTCAATATGGCGGTCACTTTTTAAAATTTTGGTATCTATTTCCTCTTTCTTGACCCAAGGGAAGCCCAAATATCGATTTTGAACGAAATCGGTCCAATAACAAGGAATTTCTATATGGCGGCGACCTTTTAAAATTTTGGCATCTGTTTCCTCTTTCTTGACCCAAGGGAAGCCTAAATATCGATTTTGAACGAAATCGGTCCAATAACAAAGAATTTCAATATGGCGGCGACTTTTTATAATTTTGCCAATCATTTTCTCTGATTTGACCCCAGGGAAGCCCAAATATCGATTTTGAACGAAATCGGTCCAACAAGAAAGAATTTCATAATGGCGGTCACTTTTTATAATTTTGGCATCTATTTTTCCTCTTTCTTGACCCAAGGGAAGCCTAAATATCGATTTTGAACGAAATCGGTCCAATAACAAAGAATTTCAATATGGCGGTCGCTTTTTAAAATTTTGGCATCTATTTCCTCTTTCTTGACCCAAGGGAAGCCTAAATATCGATTTTGAACGAAATCGGTCCAATAACAAAGAATTTCAATATGGCGGTCACTTTTTAAAATTTTTGTATCTATTTCCTCTTTCTTGACCCAAGGGAAGCCTAAATATCGATTTTGAACGAAATCGGTCCAATAACAAAGAATTTCTATATGGCGGCGACCTTTTAAAATTTTGGCATCTGTTTCCTCTTTCTTGACCCAAGGGAAGCCTAAATATCGATTTTGAACTAAATCGGTCCAATAAAAAAGAATTTCAATATGGCGGTCACTTTTTATAATTTTGCCAATCATTTCCTCTTATTTGGCCCCAGGGAAGCCCAAATATCGATTTTGAACGAAATCGGTCGAAAAACAAAGAATTTCAATATGGCGGTGACTTTATATAATTTTGTCAATCATTTTCTCTGATTTGACCCCAGGGAAGCCCAAATATCGATTTTGAACGAAATCGGTCCAATAAGAAAGAATTTCATAATGGCGGTCACTTTTTATAATTTTGGCATCTATTTTTCCTCTTTCTTGACCCAAGGGAAGCCTAAATATCGATTTTGAACGAAATCGGTCCAATAACAAAGAATTTCAATATGGCGGTCACTTTTTAAAATTTTGGTATCTATTTCCTCTTTCTTGACCCAAGGGAAGCCCAAATATCGATTTTGAACGAAATCGGTCCAATAACAAGGAATTTCTATATGGCGGCGACCTTTTAAAATTTTGGCATCTGTTTCCTCTTTCTTGACCCAAGGGAAGCCTAAATATCGATTTTGAACTAAATCGGTCCAATAAAAAAGAATTTCAATATGGCGGTCACTTTTTATAATTTTGCCAATCATTTCCTCTTATTTGGCCCCAGGGAAGCCCAAATATCGATTTTGAACGAAATCGGTCCAATAAGAAAGAATTTCAATATGGCGGTGACTTTTTATAATTTTGAATATCGATTTTGAACTAAATCGGTCCAATAAAAAAGAATTTCAATATGGCGGTCACTTTTTATAATTTTGCCAATCATTTCCTCTTATTTGGCCCCAGGGAAGCCCAAATATCGATTTTGAACGAAATCGGTCCAATAAGAAAGAATTTCAATATGGCGGTGACTTTTTATAATTTTGCCAATCATTTTCTCTGATTTGACCCCAGGGAAGCCCAAATATCGATTTTGAACGAAATCGGTCCAATAAGAAAGAATTTCATAATGGCGGTCACTTTTTATAATTTTGGCATCTATTTTTCCTCTTTCTTGACCCAAGGGAAGCCTAAATATCGATTTTGAACGAAATCGGTCCAATAACAAAGAATTTCAATATGGCGGTCGCTTTTTAAAATTTTGGCATCTATTTCCTCTTTCTTGACCCAAGGGAAGCCTAAATATCGATTTTGAACTAAATCGGTCCAATAACAAAGAATTTCAATATGGCGGTCACTTTTTAAAATTTTGGTATCTATTTCCTCTTTCTTGACCCAAGGGAAGCCTAAATATCGATTTTGAACGAAATCGGTCCAATAACAAAGAATTTCTATATGGCGGCGACCTTTTAAAATTTTGGCATCTGTTTCCTCTTTCTTGACCCAAGGGAAGCCTAAATATCGATTTTGAACTAAATCGGTCCAATAAAAAAGAATTTCAATATGGCGGTCACTTTTTATAATTTTGCCAATCATTTCCTCTTATTTGGCCCCAGGGAAACCCAAATATCGATTTTGAACGAAATCGGTCGAAAAACAAAGAATTTCAATATGGCGGTGACTTTTTATAATTTTGCCAATCATTTCCTCTTATTTGGCCCCACGGAAGCCCAAATATCGATTTTGAACGAAATCGGTCGAAAAACAAAGAATTTCAATATGGCGGTGACTTTTTATAATTTTGCCAATCATTTTCTCTGATTTGACCCCAGGGAAGCCCAAATATCGATTTTGAACGAAATCGGTCCAATAAGAAAGAATTTCAATATGGCGGTCGCTTTTTAAAATTTTTATAATTTTTATAATTTTGGCATCTATTTTTCTTCTTTCTTGACCCAAGGGAAGCCTAAATATCGATTTTGAACGAAATCGGTCCAATAACAAAGAATTTCAATATGGCGGTCGCTTTTTAAAATTTTGGCATCTATTTCCTCTTTCTTGACCCAAGGGAAGCCTAAATATCGATTTTGAACGAAATTGGTCCAATAACAAAAAATTTCTATATAGCGGCGACCTTTTAAAATTTTGGCATCTGTTTCCTCTTTCTTGACCCAAGGGAAGCCTAAATATCGATTTTGAACTAAATCGGTCCAATAAAAAAGAATTTCAATATGGCGGTCACTTTTTATAATTTTGCCAATCATTTCCTCTTATTTGGCCCCAGGGAAGCCCAAATATCGATTTTGAACGAAATCGGTCGAAAAACAAAGAATTTCAATATGGCGGTGACTTTTTATAATTTTGCAAATCATTTCCTCTTATTTGACCCCAGGGAAGCCCAAATATCGATTTTCAACGAAATCGGTCCAATAACAAAGAATTTCAATATGGCGGCGACTTTTTTAATTTTTGGCATCCATTTCCTCTTACTTGACCCAAGGGAAGCCTAAATATCGATTTTGAACGAAATCGGTCCAATAACAAAGAATTTCAATATGGCGGCGACTTTTTATAATTTTGCAAATCATTTCCTCTTATTTGACCCCAGGGAAGCCTAAATATCGATTTTGAACGAAATCGGTCCAATAACAAAGAATTTCAATATGGCGGTCACTTTTTAAAATTTTGGCATCTATTTTCTCTTTCTTGACCCAAGGGAAGCCTAAATATCGATTTTGAACGAAATCGGTCCAATAACAAAGAATTTCAATATGGCGGTCACTTTTTAAAATTTTGGCATCTCATTTCCTCTTTCTTGACCCAAGGGAAGCCTAAATATCGATTTTGAACGAAATCGGTCCAATAACAAAGAATTTCAATATGGCGGCGACTTTTTATAATTTTGCCAATCATTTTCTCTGATTTGACCCCAGGGAAGCCCAAATATCGATTTTGAACGAAATCGGTCCAATAACAAAGAATTTCATAATGGCGGTCACTTTTTATAATTTTGCCAATCACTTCCTCTTACTTGACCCCAGGGAAGCCCAAATATCGATTTTGAACGAAATCGGTCCAATAACAAAGAATTTCAATATGGCGGTCACTTTTTAAAATTTTGGCATCTATTTCCTCTATCTTGACCCAAGGGAAGCCTAAATATCGATTTTGAACGAAATCGGTCCTATAACAAAGAATTTTAATATGGCGGCGACTTGTTATAATTTTGCAAATCATTTCCTCTTATTTGACCCCAGGGAAGCCTAAATATCGATTTTGAACGAAATCGGTCCAATAACAAAGAATTTCAATATGGCGGTCACTTTTTAAAATTTTGGCATCTATTTCCTCTTTCTTGACCCAAGGGAAGCCTAAATATCGATTTTGAACGAAATCGGTCCAATAACAGAGAATTTCAATATGGCGGTCACTTTTTTTAATTTTGGCATCTATTTTCTCTTTCTTGACCCAAGGGAAGCCTAAATATCGATTTTGAACGAAATCGGTAGAAAAACAAAGAATTTCAATATGGCGGCGACTTTTTTTAATTTTTGGCATCCATTTCCTCTTTCTTGACCACAGGGAAGCCCAAATATCGAATTTGAACGAAATCGGTCGAAAAACAAAGAATTTCAATATGGCGGCGTCTTTTTCAATTTTTGGCATCCATTTCCTCTGTGTAGAAGAAGATTAATATCGTGGTTGAGCTAGCAATTAAAATATCGATGCCATCATCGACCATCCCTACGCAGACAACAATGTTTATAGGCTTTCGCCTCCTTACGGATCCGAAAGGATGCGTACGCATCTTTACGGATCCGTAAGGACGCGATCCTTACAAGTGTGTCTTATAGCATCGGCATAAATGCGAATCGATCCTCACAGATGTGGTTCCACCCTAATGCAATTGAAGACTATTTAGATGATAAAAAAGCGTGGACATAATTCTTTCCAGCGATTCATGAGACAGCAGGTGGTAATTAAACTGTTTAACTATTCTATTGAATGTAAACTTATTTTGAAAAGAGCAACTGCCGAGTTTCTTGCTGGTTCTTCTCGGCAGGAACGGCATTCCGAACCAGTGGTAGACTCATCGACGATTCGAAAGCACTTGTAAAAAAGTTTATTTGAATAAAAAACATTTCTATTCTATTCTATTCTATTCTATTCTAGACAAAACACAGAATCGCATATGTCATGAATCGATTTTATTACACCGGAGACGTATCGATAACCGAAAAAAGAGGCGGAAATCATAAAGAAAGAAAATATTCTGCACAGAAACAGTCAGTTCATGTGTTTATCCAGAAACTAAAATGTGTTGAAAGTCATTACTGCCGCAAGACCAAAACAGCTGAAAGGAAATATTTGCCGTCGGAATTGAATATAAAAAAACTCTACAAGTTGTTCATGGGAAGTGACGACGCTCACCCAAGTGTCAAGGTTTCGTATTTTCGGGGAATTTTCAATACTCATTATATTTGGGATTTGGGAGTCCGAAAACGGATGTGTGCTCCACATGTTTAGAGCTTAATGAACAAATTAAGATTGAAACTGATCCGAACAAGAAAACCGATCTAATTGTTAAAAAAAGAGTGCACTCATTGCGCGCAAAGGCTTTTTTCGAAAAATTGAAGGAGAAGGAAGACAGCTTGAAAATTATATCATTCGACTGCCAAAAGAATCTGCCACTCCCGAAAGTTCCAGATCAGATTTGTTATTATAGCCGTCAGTTATATTTTTTTAACTTGACAATGGTAGAGGGCTCTTCTACCCTACCAATGATAAAAGAGAGAGTTTTCTCATACTATTGCACAGAGAATGAATTTCATAAAGACAGCAACCTAATTGCTTCAGCTGTGTATCACCGCCTGACTGAAACCGACAAAACAAATATAACCAAGATCCGTCTTGTGGCAGATGGTTGCGGCGGGCAGAACAAGAATTGTATACTGATTGGAGCATGCAGTAAGTGGCTACTATCAAATGAGACCATAAATAGTATAGAGCTCGTGTTTCCAGTCACGGGGCATTCTTTTATGCCCGCTGACAGGCAATTTGGAATCGTCGAGAAAAAGTTAAGAAAAATGGAAATGATCTTACATCCCAATGAAATTACAGATGTTTTAGCAGAAACGTCCACATTGGTGAAATTAGGTGACGAATGCCCAGTTCTAAACTGGAGGGAGGCAGTCAAAAGTATTGTTAAACCGACAACATCTTGGCCTATGAGATTCAAAGAATGTAAGAGATTCATTTTGAAGCGCTCCAAATGTGTTGGTAATGTTCTTGTCCGTGGAGAAACAGTTTACAAAAGCGATCTAGCAACATCCGCAAATGTATGTCAGAGGCAAAAAAAGATGCAGATGATAAACCCAGACCCTCTGCCGTCATTTGTTTCTCTAAACCATAATAAAATTGCAGACGTTGATAAATTGCTGCGACAACATTTTGGGAGCGAATGGAGAGAGATACAGTCGCTAAATTTTTACAAAGAATTAATGATTTCGCAACAAGGACAGCCCGATTCAAACTCTGAAGAGACTGACATAATATATTGTGATGAACGCATGGAAGATGATACTGAACTGCGAATTTAAGTTAAGTTAAGAGCGGAGGTGGCGCCGCCAAAAGTAAAAAAAAATACTTATCAAGAACATAATCATACGAAAAATTCGTCAATAAAAGTACTCTATTAGATTCTGTATGTTATTATTATGATTCTGTATATTATTGATTCTGTTTGTTATTTAGAATCCATTCTATGCATCCAACCCCATTCCTGCCCAATTTTTTCTACCCTATTCTACCTATTTTACCCTAATTCATGTTATTCTGCCCATATTTCACTCAATTTTACCCATTTTACGGCAATTCAATCCATCCTACCCTACCCTATTCCACTCCATTCCGTTCATTTTCCCAATTTTATCCATTCTACCCATTTTACCTTAATCCACTCCATTCTACCCCATCCAACCCTACTCCACTCCATTCTACCCATTTTACCTCAATTTAATCTATTATCCCTACTCCACTCCATTCTACCATAATTAACTTCCTTCTACCCTATTATTTTTATCCATTCTACCCTACCCTAATCCACTCCATTCTACCGTATTCTACCAATTCTACCCTTTTTCACATCGTTCTACCCATTTTACCCTTATTCACTCCATTCTACCCTATTCTTCTATTTTTACCCTAATTCACTCCATTCTATCCTAATCCACTCTACTCTACCCATTTTACGCCAAATGACTCCATTCTACACTGTTCCACTCCATTCGACCCTAATTCACTCCTTTCGACCGTACCTACTCTACCCATTTTGCCTTTATCTACTCCATTCTACTCATTTACTCTAATTCACTCCATTCTATTCTAATCCACTCTAATCTACCCTAACCTTCAATTCGTTCTACCAATTCTACCTTAATCCACTCTGTTTTTCCATATTCTACCCATTTTAACCTAATTCACTAAATTAATATCAGTAAGATATAAGAGATAAGATAAGAGATTTTTAATATAAATTAGTTGTATTAACAGTTCCTTTATTTTGTCAACCCTAAAATCTGTTCAGGATCAAAGATGGCTATTCCTAAATTATTAGAATCAAAAACGGTCATCTAGTACATGGTTAGTAACAAACTCGGCTTTCTACCAGCTTTGCTATCAAATCCGGCTATCTGAAAAAACAATTGTAAATTGTAGCTATACTGATAACTTTTCAACAACTGTTGAATTTAAAACGAATCTCTAGTATTGCCAAGGTATATTTAAAAATATTATTTCATTTATAGATATTCTATGATAATGAATAATCGTTTTTCGAGCTGGCCACAAATTCGTCAAAAGTGATATAGCCGCCTTTGTTAATATTCGACTCATATGTAAGTTGCTGGGATACAGGATTTTTGGGTTGGTCTATTTTGATCTCAGTGCAGTCAATGATCACTGTACTGGTACATTTACGACCTTGAAACTTAGCATTTTGTTTAGCAGTTTTAAATGGTACCCAAATGTTAAGTTCTTTAAATTGACAGTACAGAAAGTTGATCCACGTTATAAATATATGGCTAACTAATGCCTCACTGATATCAAATTTAAAAGCCAGTTCTTTATTTATCATATTCCGTCTTAACTTTACAACTGTAAGTAGGAACTCATTTGCTGGACTTAGAATGCGAACAGTCATTCCACAACCAGATGGATAATATAAAAGATGGTTTACTGCAGGCCCTAAGATATTAAAAACAAGCCAGAAGTGCTCATAACTATCAAATCCAGTATAGAATTTAAGTTCACTCATCTTTGAGTCTGATTCCAAGTTTTCAATACAAAATGAGTTATGTTGAGTGGTAGTCATAGTTGATGAATCACATTTCTGCATCTCTTGATATTTGTCTTCATTGGACTCCATTAGCGTCATTGGAATCTCAATCTCGTTGCACGGTTTTGGTGTAACTAGCTTTGATGCTCTTGATGATAAATGCACTTTAAGTGAGAGTAATCCTTTTTAAGTGATCACTTTGTGACGCGATCTTTTCTCTGCTGTGCTGACTGTCGAGGCTCTTCAGTCCAGCAAAACTGGCTGGGTACGGCATCCTTCTTGAGTCTAGGTTTAGCTGTAAAATAAACAAAAAGGGATTAAAAACAAAATTGAGGTTATGTTGAAATTACATTCTGTGGATTGGTTTTCATAATTAAATACCTACTGTTAAGTACACACTACTTACGATTTTTAACAACAGATTCCAGTGGCATGGCATAATCTGATTCAACAAAATGTTGCTTGCAAATACGAGCATGTACTGTCGGCTTATATTTTTCCCTTCTTATTGCTATTATCCACTTTTTCTTAACTGTTTGTCTTGTGGAAACCTGTGTCCTGATGTTCTTGATGAACACAAAGGCACAACACAACACTGAGGCATTTTATTTCCACACAATAAAATAGATTCGGTAGTATTTCTAAATCTGAGCATGGAATTAAACAGAGTTTGACAGATAGCATGACCTCCAACTACACAAGCGCCATCTGCTTAGAGCTTTCGAGATTACCTGCCATTGTAATAAACTAGTGGTGTCATCTAGTATTAAATTGATTAACTACGATGAATTATATATTTTAGTTTATTTCTATTGCACTGTTACAAAACCAAAGAGTTACTCTGGTTTTTTAACAGATGGCGTTAGTAGCACAATAACATTTTATCCAATTTATACAATAAAAAATTAGGGAAAAATTCCACATGTAGAAATTACTAGCTGATGCCCGCGACTTCGTCCGCGTGGAAAAAGTTTTTAAAAATTGCTTTTTCGTTTCACTACGCCAGTATCTAGTCCGTACTACGTGGTATAGAGCTACAATAGCAACCCACAATCGACATTTTCTTCAGCTGGTATCCAGCAGCATCAAGAATGAGGAATTGGTACCTAGAGTTCAATGATGTAGCCCAGTGGTGTAACAATGGGGGGAGGGTGATTCCTAAACCAAACCGAACGATTGTGAAATTAGGTGAATAGATTGATGTCATCTAAGAATACAAAGCTACAGTACGAAGTTTTTGTAAAAGCAAAACGGAAGCGCGAATTTTTTTTTACTTTAGCTTGCCACTGCGTAGTTCATACTTGGTACCCGTTACCCATGCAACCAGATTTGGAAAATTATTTTTTGTTTCAAAGGGAATAGTTCCCGAGTGGTCTCTTTTAAATTTTATTGAAATCAGTCCAGCGGTTTTTAAAAAAATAACAATAAATAAATTAGATAATTTGCATTGGCGCTGGCGATTGAAGTCGGTTTTAAAAATAGAATTTTTTATTATAGATTTCTTTTCAAATGTTTGTTCCCGGGACAAAAGTAGCCATTGTCACTTTACAGGTCCTCAACTTTACCTGTGTTAAAAACCACGTCAATCTAAACTCAACAAATGCGTAAAAAATAGCGACGCATATATATATACATACATAAATACATACATACATACATACATACATACATACATACATACATACATACATACATACATACATACATACATACATACATACATACATACATACATACATAAATACATACATACATTCATACATACATACATACATACATACATACATACATACATACATACATACATACATACATACATACATACATACATACATACATACATACATACATACATACATACATACATACATACATACATACATACATACATACATACATACATACATAAATGCCGCCTAATTAAAAGATAAATATGTGAAAAGTAGCATACTAATATCCCGCAGGAACCGTTAGTTTTCCCGGGATAAAAAAAAACTTTAGTAATTTTTCAGGCCCTTAACTTCACCTGTGCAAAAAATCACGTTAATCTAAAACTCCATTTCGCGTATGTTGAAGGACAAATGCGTAAAAAATAGCGATGCTATCCCGCAGGAACTGTTGGTTTTCCGGGATAAAAAGTAGCCTATGTGCTATTCCAGACTATAATCTATGTCTGTGCCAAATTTCAGCAAAATCGGTTCATTCGTTGTCGCGTTAAAGAGTAACAAACATCCATCCATCCATCCATCCATCCATCCATACATCCATACATCCATCCTCACAAACTCACAAACTTTCGCATTTATAATATTAGTAGGATTTAAAATAAAATAGAAAATTCAGTCTGTCGAGCTGGGATTCGAACCATCGACGTTGAACTTTTAGGCGACTGCCGGAACCACTACACTAGCGGCACGCTATGATGGCCGGTTTGACACATTACAATAGTGATGTGGAATGTCAATTTATTCTCGAACAAAAAACAATTAAGTTTTGTTTTTGTACCTGATTAAATAGGTTTAATAAAACAAAAATGTATATGTTTATTTAATTTATTTGAACGAACTGAATATTTGAATGAAAATGAATATACATACTTTATATGCACACAAGAAACATATGAATACAAAAGATACCAAAAAAGGTGCCACAAAAGGCCATAATTAATCAGATTCGTCCATACTACTATTTTCACTGTCGTCACTGCTATCATCACCTACATTAATAATTATATGTTCGTTTTCTATAATATTATCTATTTTCACATCTCTTTCATAATCTTCCCTTATTAATTTAACAGTTCTATTCACAACCTTTTCCCAGTCTCCTTTAGTCACATGTTCACAAGCTTCTTCTAATAATTTTAGCATTTTTTTTGTGGTAAATGGGGGTTCTGTATTGTGTCTTGCAGCATATCCCTTAATTTGAGCCCACACCAACTCAATCGCATTATACTCACAATGGTAAGGCGGCGGCGGATAACTCTGTGCCCATGTTCTAATGCTATTTCGTCAATGACGTATCGGATCTTGGTTGGTTTGTTTTCTTTTAAAAGACGTACTAATTCCGCTTTTAACATATTCATGTTTGCATCTACGCCATTTTTACGAAGCCATGCGACGATATCAGCTTTCTTTTGGGATTGGGCAGGTGGCTTGTCAATTTGCATCGAGTGGTATGGGGCGTTGTCCATAATTATAATAGATGGTTCAGGGAGGCTACACAACATTGAGGTAAACCATTCAGTAAACTTTTCTCCATTCATGTCTTCATGATAGTCTCCAGTGGTTTTTGACGCAAAAGCCATGAGAGAACCTTCGACAAACCCGTTGATGGTTCCGGCGTGACAAATTATAAGTCGCGATCCTTTTCCTACAGGAACTTTGGAAGTAGATGCTGCTGTGTCATCGTTCCAAGAACGGCCTACAGTATGGTTAGCATTAAGCCATGTTTCATCCAAGAACACAACATTTTGCCAATTTTTGATTTCTTTCACTTGCCGTAAAAAAGTATACCTTGCCATCGCTATATCAAATCTTTCCATCAATATTTTGCGTTTGTTACATTTTTTGTATCGAAATCTAATGGTCTTCAAAATCTTCGTTAAAGAACTTTCCCCACCGAAGAATAATCCAGCTTCCTTCAGTGAATGCACCAACTTTTTTCTTGTTGGATACTCCTTCTGTAAATAGTAGCCGTAAACATGTCTTCGGATAGCATCGGCATCAAAGCTATCGATGCCTACGACTGGTTTTGCTCGTTTTCTCTTTTTTGGTGTGTGAAGTTTATTTTCTTCTGTGCCAGTCTCGCCATATTTTTTTTTCGTTATCCGTCTAACAGTTCGTTGTCCAATATTAAGCGCATCAGCTACGCGTTCAACCACTGACGTTATAGGTAAAATTGGCCCTCCATTTTGAGCTTCACGATCGAAATAGTTACGAAGGCGTATTACGAACTCACGTGTCTGACTATTTAGAACAGTTCTCTGCGTACGTTCGGTCATATCGACGAAATCCACAACAAAGGGCTTGAACAGAGTCCAAATTAACGAGCAAGGGTCAACAGTAATGCAGTATCAATATTTGAAATCCAAAGCCAGGTCAAAACTATATCACAATCGCATTGCACTGACAGTTTATACTTTTCGAAGCAACGTCAATTCGAAACTGCTTTGTTTTGCATTGAGCATTGACGCGAGTTTGCCGGAGGTAGTAGTTGTGCTAGCCAGCGATCCTATGTGACGATCGTATTAGATTCCATTTTTAAAAATTTTCAATTTAGAAAACCAAATGCCGAGTTGTGGTATATATCATATAAAAATAAAAATTTTACCTTTTGTATGAAACAGCTGATATTTTTTTGCGATTTCAGAGGTTTGTCCACATAGTGAAAATTGTTCATATTCACAAATACATTCACCCCTTAAATGGTGCAAACTGATTTTTCTACACTTGTATACATTTTAGAAATCAATTTAATAAATAAATTTTGAGTCCTAAACCTAAAACTACATTCGATAAAATTTATGAATCTCTGCACATCACTATCGTCAATAAAGTAATACAATTATTTCCTTCAAAGTCGTTATCAATTAATACGGAACTTCATGAGCGGACAAACGTCAAACCGGCCATCATAGCGTGCCGCTAGTTTAGGCCATGCAGACGCCGTGTTATATGGCGAAAATACCGAACACAATGCAAAATTCACATTCAACAAAAAAGTGTCGGTTTCAAAAATGTGTCGAGTGTCGGTTCCTTAATTTTTTCCGTCTAGCACCCTTCCGTACCGCGTGATAAGGAACTACGTTCCAAAAATAAATCAAAGGAACATTGACACTGATAGTGAAGCGTTGTGGTTGGTTGTGGTTTTTGGTTTTGGGGTTTCTAGGTCCATGGGTTTTTACTTTTTGTTCTTAATCATAATTTCTAGTTCCATGCATGGGTTTTGTCCATGCTGTCTAGGGAATTTTGAACGAGAAGCGAGCTCAGCTCTTTGAGTAATAAACCAGCAATGGAGAGGAATTGACGCCTAATTTATTTGCAAAAAAGTCTGTCAATTACGGTGGGGGGCGAGGTAGCACACATGAAAACTTGCTTACTACAGTTGCATTTTTCCATCACGTCGCTATGCACGCACACAATATAATTAGCAAACACTACCTTAAAGTATATGCACACTATCACATTCACACACAGGGACGCTCTATCACTACATGAAACAATCGCATCATTTGTGTAAGCATTTTAGGGATTTGACACTATCGATTATCGACTTTCGATAAGTTTTTCTAATAATTATTTACAACAGAGTTACTTTATTCGAGAGTAAATTTTTTTGTTCGAGATCTTTAACATGGTAGGTATATAGAAGCGCTAGGAAACGAGGTTCTTGCCGTTATTTTAGTCATAATATGCCTTTGCTATTAGATTGACTCTTTGTAGGCTTTTAGTACTTGCGTAAAGATACAGCTAGAAACTTTGGACTATATTGACGCTGGAAAGCGATCTAGCTTATTTCGAAAAATAACAAAATTACTTTTTTATATATTTGGAAGAAAAAGATACTGGGTCGGATTGTCGGATTTTCGTTTTCCTATGACATTATTTTTCTAAGATACTATGTTGACCTTCTCTACATGTTTATATTATATTTTTTGTTATTCATATTTTTCAACGTACTCAAAAATGCTGTAAATACTAAGACACCATCTAGTTTTCAATATTATACAGATACTTCAAAAAAGTTATCAATACTTTTTAGCAGTGCAGTGCACTTAGGTGTACCTACTGTAAGGACTTAGGATTATCTGATTATTAACAGATTTTGTAGATACCAAGGTATTTACTCCGTCACTATACTCTCAATCTCATGCTGAAAGCATGCTGTAGGTACCACAGTATATCACCTTAGAGCAGCCGTTTAGTTATGATTTAAGGTTATAAGCCACCAGGGAGTGCTGTACTTTGTCATAGATTTTTAATAATATTGTTTATTAAGTTGAGAGACATTTAATTTTTATTTGAATACGTAGTGGGTATTAATATGAACACATTGATTTTTTAAGTAATCTTGTTTAAATAAACATACAGCATTTTTAATGAAACATCATTTGTTTTATTTATGTTTAAAGCGAAATTTACGATGTATCTATTTCTAAAAAGTATATTAAGTACAAACTGTTAGGACTACATCATGTTTCCTTAAAAATAAATACAGCATAATTAGCATTTCAGAGTTTAGAGTTATTTCGTGGTTTCATATGTATCAAATACCAAGTTACAGCAACATTGCTTCTTGAAATTGAAAAACTATTAGTCGAAATTGATATAAAACTAATGTATAAAACTAAAGTAATTCTACTTTAGAATTATATAATTAGTATCATCTGATGTGTTACATTAAAAAATATGCTTTTTGAAAAAAATCTGCTCCTGATAGCTTATTATGAGCTGTTATGATTTTTTAAAACGTTATTGGCTCTGGTTTAAAGTTCACTTTTTCGATTTACAAGATCGTTTTCCAGCGTTGAATAATATTCTCTCAGTCCAGTATGGAGGAAACATAAAAAGGAAAAACTGAACCCCAAAAAAAAATTTATTTAAAGTTATGATTGGTAAGTTAAAACTTGTACCTACATACTTTACTTGGAAGGCTTATTTTTTTCATCTACTTCATCTGAACGAAGTGTATATTTGTTTGTAATGCTAGGCTGCCGCCATGGCTATAGTGGCCACCCCATCTGTAATAAAACACCGCCAAGCTATTTAGCTTTCCGGTAAACCTAGCGGGATGAATAAGAAGTATGGGTACTTTAATTCAATTGCCAAGTTTTAATGAACCAAATATGTATAGAATTTAAATATTTATTTTCGTCAATGAACCATTAGTAAGACGATAAAAATATCTCGGTATAAATAATTTATACAATCCCCCCACCAATATCGACATATGAAATCTTGCTGTCCAGCCCTAATTTTATTGCGGTGTGGCCGACTTCATAAAATTAAAGTCCTAATTTTCGAGTAAGAAAGACTTACGTAGAACTTATCATTATTATTAAACAATTTTTTAGTCTCGTTTTCATTATTTTTTGTATTATATTTGTAAAAATCCTTTCTTAGCGGATGCCTACGTCATAGTAGATATGCGTTGATAAATCAGTGAGTCAGTCACCTTTTCATTTTATATATTTAGAAAATCATATCACACTGGCTATATGGAAATATATACCTATAAATTTTGAAATAATTGAGTAAAAAAACTAATTTTATGAATTCGCTGAGTTTATGGAGCTCTAGCTGCATCAATGCATTTTAAACAATAGTGGGAGAGTACCAGCCAATCAGACACCATTGTGATCGTTATAATAATGCAATCATTTTAACCGACTTCAAAAAAGGAGGAGGTTCTCAATTTGAATTTTTTGTATATTTGTTACCCAATTATTCCGCCAAATAATGAATGGAATTTGATAATTTTTTTTTGTTTAGTAGGGCATACTTCAGAGGTGGTTCCCATATAAATTTTTGTTGATATAATGTTAGATGTTACTCCATAACTACGTCAAATCTGAACCGATTTCAATTTTTTTTGAAAGAAAGCATAATAAGGTTGGGCCTATTTAAAAGGTGAAGAGAAGATGATTCATATCTTCGGTGATGGAGGAAGGAACTCAATGATTAAGAGCAAATTGCTCGCGATCAGAGATATACACAAAAAAGCTTAAAATAATAAAGTAAAAAAAATATCTTTAAAAAACCGACTTCATACGCCGATCGGGCAAAGTTGGGCTAGCGTCGCGCATTAGTTTCATCATTTATATTTAGGCCCGCCCGACTTCAACATACATGTACAAATTAAAATTGTTTTATACTTTGTAGTGGCGTTTAAAGTCGGTTTTATAGAAAGAATTTTTTATCATTATTTGATAATCCCACAGACGATCAAAGTTCGTATTTATATATCTAGTCATATTTTACTTAAAGCTTATAAATTAGTCGTTCACCCCTTCCTATTCTATCGTGATTTTAATTCTATGGGATCAATTTATAATGCAGTTCAAGATAAAGGTCTCTAAACGAATAGTAAGTAGGAAGATTAATTTTCAATATTTTCCCCAAATTATTTCATGTACGATTAAGTAGCAACATTTTCAGATCGACAGTTTTCTTAAGTTTTCTGCATAAGTATTGCATTATTTGGATAAAATAATACATCAGAAGTAAATAAATGTTATCCTTTAGTAAACTGGATGTTTTAAATATTTTTTAGAAGAAAATACTCTCATATTCGGCATTTATAGCGGAGCTCATTCCCCGCTAACCATACGTAGTTGACAGGCGCGTGACTCGAGTCAAACAGTTTTATATAACGAGTAGGACCACTGCTCATACCCAACTTACAGAGGGGTACGCGCGTCAATTCTTCTACTGTGTTGGTTTATTACTCAAAGTTAACAGTAAACAGATTTGATTTTTACAGTAGTAGATCAAGTTTCAATTATCCGAAAAAAAACACGCAAAAATTACATCATACTGCCAAGGGACGGGCTTGGGCAAAAACATAAAATGATGAAGTTCGATAGTAAAAAATCGCGAAGTTAGGTCTAATTTTTAACCAATATTCATTTATTTTCAATGTGTTGCATATTACAGAGCCAAAATTTTTACATTAAATTCTGATTGATATTATCAAGAGAGTAGCCTAGTGAATTGAAAAGAAAATGAATATTTTACGAGTTACAAAGTATTTGGCGCTTACTACACTCCTATTCCGCGCAAAACGCTTTCTTTTGTCGCGCCTCACATGAGGTTGCGGCTATGTTTTATCTCATCGCGAAATCGGTTTTTGTTTGGTGTTATACGCGTTCTTAAATTATTATTTTCAGGTACTATATTAATAAAATTATTTTCATTGATGCTATAATAGGTTAATTATTTGTAACTACTTATTATAATGAAATCAAACAAAAGGGATTTATCCCTTTTGTTTGATTTCATTATGTATTTAACTAAGCAGTGGTGGTGAACCCAAATCATCGTCACTATCATCACATTCGGAGTCGCTAGAGCACTCCTGCAGATAAATTATAAATTATTATACCGTTTTACTTATATGTGGTACCCGTAAGTTATAGACTTTGGTTACGATAACAAAAGGAACGTCACTATTAATGTGCATAAACCAATAAAGTATGATATTTTTCGCGTACATTCTTCATACACTAAATTAATGAACTTCATAGGCGTCATTTGGATGACATCTGTCACAGGACTCAGCTATATTTTACAGAGTATAGTCTGCAGGAGACCTACAGGCTACATGAGTTAAACAAAATATTGGAGTGACATCTAGTAGAGAATAGCACAACTAAGTTGCTAGTGTGTATGGTTCCCACATTTTTGAGGTTATCCTACTTCCTACTAATATTATAAAGGCGAAAGTTTGTGTGTATGTTTGTTCCTCTTTCACGCAAAAGCTACTGGATGGATTTGGCTGAAATTTGGAATGGAGATAGATTATACCCTGGAATAACACATAGGCTATAAATTATCCCGGAAAAATCCAAGGTTCCCGCGGGATTTTGAAAAACCACAGATAGATGGCGCTGATTGTACTTAAATCACGCTTACATTATCCGCAGCATCGATTTTTTCATCGGGATTCGGGTTTTTTTAAATCCTGCAAGCAAGCATGCAAGAAATCAAGCAAGCAAACAAGCAAGCAAGCTTCGGTTTTTGAAATTTCAAGCACAAGCGACTGCATATCCTAACGCTTACGAACGTCAAAAATTGACATTGTTACATAAAATTTAATTATTATCTATCTATACTTATAATAAAACTGTAACTGTAACTGTTCCTACAAACACTTCCCGCGGGATATTAGTGTGCTACTTTTCACATATTTATCCTTCAATTATGGGCCAACGGAGTTACAGATTGACGTGGTTTATTGGATAGGCATAGTTGAGAACTTGAAAAGTGACAAAGGCTACTTTTAATCCCGGGAAACAAATAATTCCCGCGGGATATTTGTACGCTACTTTTCACATATTTATCATTCAGTTATGCGCCAACGGAGGTATAGATTGAAGTGGTTTTCCTAGCACTGGTAAAGTTAAGGGCCTGAAAAGTGACAAAGGCTACTTTTTATCCCGGTAAAACAAACGGTTCCTGCGGGATATTAGTATACTACTTTTCATATATTTATCCTTCAATTATGTGCGAAGGGAGTTACATATTGACGTGGTTTTTTGGATAGCCATAGTTGAGGACCGGAAAAGTAACAAAAGCTACTTTTTATCCCGGGAAAACAGACAGTTCTCGCGGGATATTCGAATGCTACTTTTCACATATTTACCCTTAAATTATGCGCCAATATGCATGCATGCATGCATACGTGTATTTATGTATGTATGTATGTATGTAAGTTGTATGCATGTATGTATGTGTGTGTGTATGTATGTATGCATGTATGTATGCAAGTATGCATGTATGCATGTTTGTATGTATGTATGTATGTATGTATGTATGTATGCATGTATGTATGCATGCATGTATGTGTGTATGTATGTATGTATGTATGTATGCATGCATGTATGTATGTGTGTATGCATTTACGTATTTATGTTTGTATCCTCCTGCTACTAACTTTAACTACATTAATTATATCCTATGCTACTTATACCACTAATATTATTAATGTGAAAGTTTGTGAGGATGGATGTATGGATAGATGTACTTAGTATACGGATGGATGGATGGATGGGATGTATGGATGGGATGTATGGATGGATGTATGTTCTCTGAGATAGGGGTTGAACTATTTTGACTGTTTTACTCCATAACTTCTTCAAATTCAAACTAATTTTTATTCTTATTTTAACCGACTTCAAAAAAGGTGGAGGATCTCAATTCAACGGAATCTTTTTTATGTATGTTCACCGATTACTCTAAGACGCCTGAACCGATTTGGAAAATTCTCTTTATGTTTCAAAAGGTATACTTCCCAGGTCCTACCTACTACAACAACTACTTCTATAACTACTACTACTACAACTACTACAACTACTTCTACAACTACTACAACTACAACTTTTATGGGACCATCACGCAAAGTTTGTCGATTAAAAAAAATTTAGGCAAATCGGCTTAGAAATCACGGAGATATGATATTTATAGGTTAAAAAACACAATACTTTTTTGATCCTTTTTTGAAAATCAGTTAAAAAGTAGCCTATGCTAGGCTTATACCATCAGCTATCTGTCATTGGAAGTCCCGTCAAAATCAGTCCAGCCGTTCACGCGTGATGTTTCTACCACGGGATATAGGGAATATACATTTTTATTTATATACGATAATAATTACATTTTTTGTTTAAATCCGAATGCGTCCTATGTTCCTGTGAGTAACGTTATTCACCGGAATTCCTGTGAGCTACGAACGATTATTTTGACTTTTAGCCGGTCCAACATCATTGGAATAAAAATAAAATCCTTACTAATATTATAAATGCGAGTGTGTTTGTTTGTAGGTTTGTTGGTTTGTCCTTCATCACGCCGCAACGGGGCTACGGATCAACGTGATTTTTTGCATGGGTATTGAGGTTCTGGAGAGTGACATAGGCTACTTTTTATCCCGGAAAATTAAAAAGAGTTCCCCGAGGGATTTAAAAAACTAAATCCACGCGGACGAAGTCGCGGGCATCGGCTAGTTAATTATCTGTGGCATTTTAGTTTTAAGATGGAAGACACGGTTCTGCCCGCGAAATTCAAATTTAATTTGGTTTTTCGCAATTTGTATACTATTACGACAAAGAAGGCTTATGGCATTCTAATTGCGACAATGGCAGTATCATCTTCACGGGCTTATATAAAAATCTTTACTTGAAAGTGTCCTGTTTAAGAAATTAATCAAAATATCGACTAAGTAATTTGTGAGTAACTCACGTCCAACTCAGTATTTTGATTAATTTCTTAAACTGGTCACTTTCAAGTAAAGATTTTTATGTAAACCTGTGAAGATGATAATTCTACTGGCGCAATTAGAATGCCATTAGCCTAGTTTGTAGTATTAGTTTAAAAATTGCGAAAAACCAAATTAAATTTGAATTTCGCGGGCAGACCCGTATAATCATCCTTAAGTGTGAGTAAGATGCACGGTGATTGAAATTGAACGCTGTGTGTTAAATTCTAAAGTGTATATTTGTTCGTGCCGCATGCACTGACCTGTATATGCGTTTGTGAGAGTTTGTAGTGTAAGTTGCATATTTTGTAGAATATTATAGTATTTAAACCATGGAACTCAAAATTTATTCAATATTCATAAATAAAAAAAAACACTATCCTAGGTCAGCAATAATATTTGAGACTTTCAACTACGGAACCCTACACTGCGCGTGGCCCGACACGCACTTGGCCGGTTTTTTATTTTTATTGATTTCTGAAAAATTCAAATTGTGTGACTATTGTGGTTTTTGAAATGACCGATTCAATGTTGTGCATCAATAGTATCATTAAAACTATTAACAAAAGTTACGAAATTAAGCTTATTTGATAACTTAAAAAAGCTCAATATTGTTCAATTCACAGCTGAAACTCGATAGAATCCTATATAAAGTGTCCTTTCGGCAAGCTCCACTTACAATGCTTCTGTTTATTCTCAACTCCTTCTTTTCCAACAGAATTTTCTCTTGAAAAGGGGTCGCGATTTTAGTAGCTTATTGTAGAAAGATACCGGCTGAATTGAGAACCTCCACCTTTTTGGAAGTCGGTTCAAAACTAGCTATTATACTCACAGCTTCGTTCGCGTGGGGCGGTGACTTGTCACCTACTAGATGGGCTTCGCAAAAAGAGCCGACTATAGTGCCGGTATAGGCGACTCAGGGTGTAGAGAGGTGCAGCACCGATTTCACTATCAGCAAATAATTCGACGATAGGTTCCGTGAGGTCGCCGCTCCCCAACAGCTCGCCACAAGCTGCCCTATGGTTAGCTAGACCCTAGTGTCTCTACACTCTACCTCACCTCTCTAGGTGCGGCACCGATTTCACCATCAGCGAATAATTCGCCGAGCGGGTTTCCTCGCTATTACGCCATTAGACACTTTCCACCGTCGAGTTTAAACTCTTGCGACCCCACTCTGCCGGCAAGGCAAAGGCGGGCTCGAGTACCCAGAGGTACATCGGGTCCGTGGCGGCGCTACTCACCAACAGCTTGCCAAAGCTGCGCTGCGGCTGTACTAGATAATGATTACTGTAATTATTAATATTATGAAATTTAAACTAAATTTGCTAGCTAAGTATACAGTATCTAGTTGTAATAAAATCAGAGCTTATCTACTTTTATGTTAAAGTTTACGTTGCATAATTTAACTCCAGCACAATGCCGTGGGAACGTAAATGTTACCCTACACCCCTACATTTGCGAATTGCCCTCCGCCAGCTACGAGTAAATATCCTAGATATTGAATGGAAAGATTTCTCTGTTCTCACGAGTCACACCTGCGGGGCGCAGCCCTCCGCCTTACGAGTAACGACTACTTGTATTAACTATTATTCAACTGGTCAATCTATAAAGGTAGTTATGCATGAGGGTTGCTACAGCGTTATTTATGCAAATCTGTGTAAGTCTATACAAATAGAATTGGTGTATGTGTCTGAGATTGCAAAATAAAACCCATCTTCGTTGTCATCTCAACCGATACACGTCATATTATGTTGTACGTCCTCGGAGGGTCTATCGCGTAATTTTTTCTCAGTCCTTAAAGGACTGCATCAATGTCAAAATATGATACCTGCCACCAAACTGTTTTTTTAATTGCTTGATATTATTGACGACTAGCTGATGCCCGCGACTTCGTCCGCGTGAATTTAGTTTTTGTTTTTTTTTTGTTTTAAAACCTTCCGTGGAACTTAAGGAACATACAAAAAAATAAAATAACCGAATTGGTCCATCCATTCTTGAGTTATGCGCTTACCAACATTCATTTTTATTTATATAGAAGATAGATAGAGATAGAAGATAGATAATCATGTCTGATGTAGAGCAATGTGGTGGTGTGCATTCAAAAAAATTATTCAATCTTGTCTTCAAGGCACTCAAGTTATAGGACGTCGGAAACAGCCAAGTCAGAATGGCGTTCCTCACCTTAGCGGTCCATATTTTCAGAAACGTTGGACGAAAGCATTTCGTGCGAGTGGGTTGCAGGTAGGTCTGTATGTCAACCATAAAAAAGATACCCGGCGCACTGAGAACCTCCTCCTTTTATGGAAATCGGTTAAAAAAATCGGCCAAGTGCGAGTCGGACCTCGCTCTTTTAGGGTTCCGTACATATGATCAAATCATTTTTAGGGTTCCGTACCAAAATGGTAAAAATGGAAGCCTTATGGTGAGACTTTCTCCGTCCGTCCGTCCGTCCGTCCGTCCGTCTGTCACAGTCGATTATTTCAGTAACTATTAAAGCTATCGACATGAAATTTGGCATAGTTGTGTATAATAGTAGCCCAACATCATTGGAATAAAAAAAACCGAAAATTATTTTCAGTTTTATTTAAAAAAGGGGGAAAATCGGGGGTTTGAAATTTTATAGTAAAATAATTATACCGAGTGGGGTATCATATGAAAGGCCTTTACTTGTGCATTCTAAAACAGTTTTTTACTTATTTCTATACATAATAGTTTTTGATTAATCGGCCAAAATGTCGAAAAAAATACGCCCCCCCCCCCCCCCGCCCCCTTATCTCCGAAGTTTACCAATCAAAAAATCTGAAATAATTATGGTCAATAGAGGTTTATGTATTTTTTACAAGAAAAATAAAATCAACGCGAAAATTATTTTAGTTTAATTAAAAAGGGGGAAAATCGGGGGTTTGAAATTTCATAGTAAAATAATTATACCGAGTGGGGTATCATATGAAAGGCCTTTACTTGTGCATTCTAAAACAGTTTTTTATTTATTTCTAGATATTATAGTTTTTGATTAATCGGCCAAAATGTCGAAAAAAATACCATCCCCCCCCCCTTATCTCCGAAGTTTACCTATCGAAAAATCTGAAATAATTATGGTCAATAGTGGTTTATATATATTTTACAGGAAAAATAAAACCAACGCTCTAACTAGCATAGTTTTTTAGGGTTCCGTACCCAAAGGGTACCAACGGGACCCTATTACTAAGCCTACGCTGTCCGTCCGTCCGTCCGTCCGTCCGTCTGTCAGCGGGCTGTATCTCGTAAACCGTTATAGATAGACAGATGAAATTTTCACATATTATGTATTTCTATTGCCGCTATAACAACAAATAATAAAAATTAAATTAAATTAAAAAAATTAAATTTAAAATGGGTAGGTGGGTAGATGGAAATCTTTTAATTTAATTTTTTTAACGGAACCCTAAAAGAGCGAGGCCCGACTCGCACTTGGCCGATTTTTTTTTTTATATTTACAATAAACATCTACAAACAAAGTTGACGATAAATAAGCAAATTAATATAATATTATCGTTTTACTTTTACTTTTGGAGTATGGAACTCTCAGTGCGCGAGTTCCACTCGCACTTGGCCGGCTTTTTTAAAACTATATAGATACATATTTAGATATGTTAGTTCTTAGAAAGTACTAAATTAGCATACGGGGAAAAATGCTCGTTTGTTATGGTCACAACTTACAAATCGCATTATCCATCGGTGTTTTCATAATTTGTTGTTTAAATATACTATATAGTACATAATATACCAAAATTTCAAATTCCTAACTAGTTTAGTTTTTGAGATAGATCCCCTAACAAAAGTAGTCTAAAACCGAAAACTTTGACCCTATTCTTCATTTTTGTAGCTAAAAAATAATGAAAAATATATTTGAACTCCACTTAACTAGTGGTTCGCCCCGAACTGAGACCTCGCGGTAACGGTATCCCATGATTCATTCAATCGATACATGACGACCAAACCTGACATTATTATTATGCCCGTTTTCACCAACATACCTAAATCATCCCCTAAGTAGGAGTCTCTTTACGTAGGTAGCTCCTAAATACAATCCTAAGTCCTAACATCCGTCCCAATGTCCTTTTAGGTGTCCCGTACAGGATCGTGATAAAGAAGTTGACAGAAATCATCACCTAACTTATAATAGGTAACCCAGGTAGCAGGCAGGTAGGTTAGGCAACGTTAGTGAAAACATTGAATTAATAAATACTAACGAGTGAAAACGGGTTACGGGCATCTGTACAAATCGTCATCTATCGAGGCGAATAGAAAATATACAAAATGCAGTAAGTAATTAATAATTTATTGAAGTTTGATATTTAACTAAATAACAATAATTTTAATTGAATAATAAGTTATTATTTTATGTAATTAAATAATAATGGTCGACGCAAAACTGTTTTTGTAGTTCCATGGAATAGTTAATGACTGCGCCATCTATTAGCATTATTGTGAAGCTATGTTGATGCTATATGAATTACTGATGCCCATTAAAAATTAAATAATCTCGTTTCTTTTTAATATTCATATAATTTTAGTATTTGTTGTTCTAGTACAGGATACACGTGAAATAAAAAAAAAAAAAATCAGCTTGAAAATACATAGCAGATTCTGCCAGAGAGCGTCTTCAAGCGAGCGTATTAAATCTCCACTTTGGAAGCCCCCCATTTCTTCAATTTTAAGGGAAAAATTAAAAAAAAAATATTTTTGTACTCGGTTTGAAATTATCTTTAAAATGATATGTAACAATTTTATGTAACGTGATAATTTTTTTTTTACTTCGCATTCTCTTCTATGAGAGCCCCCCTGAAATAAAGATTTTTATAACCAACAAAGACACTTTCGCATTTATAATACTATAGTATGATGATATTATCTCTCACACACTTAAACAAGTGAATCATGTTCTAGCGCTCATACATATGGGGACGCATAATGTGTGTCTGGCGGGATGTTTGACCCTTCCAATAGGTCTGGCAGCTTACAGATAATATCGCAATAGTTCCCTGATGTATAAAAATCAGAACTGAGAATATAAGTTAACTTAAATTATATATTTTTTGGGAGCTTCAAAGCGTCTGGCTAAAGTTACCGCCGGCGGTAAGCGTCTGGCAGTATTAATTTATTAATTTTTACAATATTCTTTAAAACATATATGAAAATCAGCCCTGAGAATTTAAGATAAGTTATTCTAGTTTTTACCTACCTTTAGCACCTGGTATCTGGAAATTGGCCGTCGGCACAATCTAGCTGGTACGCATACACTGAAAGGACATTAGAACAGTACTCTATCGTACACAAATAATTGCTGAGAAAATAACTTAGGTCTGGCGGCACTGGGATCTTGGACCATTAGGGTATTTTACTCTTTTTTGAAAAGTGTCTAAATTTGATTCTATTATAAGGTGATAATAAACTACAAGAAAATTTACTAAAATTTTATTCAATCGATAAGTACCAAAAAAATGCGTTTAAGAGTGGGTTTGCGCTCGTTAACAGTAAACAGATTTGATTTTTACAGTAGTAGATCAAGTTTCAAGTATCCGAAAAAAAACACGCAAAAATTACATCATACTGCCAAGGGACGTGCTTGGGGAAAAACATAAAAAGCCGGCCAAGTGCGAGTCGGACTCGCGCACCGAGGGTTCCGTACTCCAAAAGTAAAAGTAAAACGATAATAATATTTTATTAATTTGCTTATTTATCGTTAACTTTGTTTGTAGAGGTTTATTGTTAATATAAAAAAAACTATGCTAGTTAGAGCGTTGGTTTTATTCCTGTAAAATATACATAAACTTCTATTGACCATAATTATTTCAGATTTTTCGATTGGTAAACTTCGGAGATAAGGGGGGGGGGGGGGGGGGAACGGTATTTTTTTCGACATTTTGGCCGATTACTCAAAAACTATTATATATAGAAATAAATAAAAAACTGTTTTAGAATGCACAAGTAAAGACCTTTCATAAGATACCCCACTCGGTATAATTATCTTACTTTGAAATTTCAAACCCCCGATTTTCCCCGTTTTTTAATTAAACTAAAATAATTTTCGCGTTGATTTTATTTTTCCTGTAAAATATACATAAACCTCTATTGACCATAATTATTTCAGATTTTTCCATTGGTAAACTTCGGAGATAAGGGGGGGGGGGGGGGAACGGTATTTTTTTCGACATTTTGGCCGATTACTCAAAAACTATTATATATAGAAATAAATAAAAAACTGTTTTAGAATGCACAAGTAAAGACCTTTCATAAGATACCCCACTCGGTATAATTATCTTACTTTGAAATTTCAAACCCCCCATTTTCCCCCTTTTTTAATCAAACTAAAATAATTTTTGCGTTGCTTTTATTTTCCCTATAAAATATACATAAACCTCTATTGACCATAATTATTTCAGATTTTTCGACTGGTAAACTTCGGAGATAAGGGGGGGGGGGGAATCGTATTTTTTTCGACATTTTGGCCGATTAATCAAAAACTATTATATATATCTATATAATATATTAATCAAAAATTATTATGTATAGAAATAAATAAAAAACTGTTTTAGAATGCACAAGTAAAGGCCTTTCATATGATACCCCACTCGGTATAGTTATTTTACTTTGAAATTTTAAACCCCCGATTTTCCCCCTTTTTTAATAAAACTAAAAATAATTTTCGATTTTTCTTTATTCCAATGATGTTGGGCCACTATTATACACAACTATGCCAAATTTCATGTCGATAGCTTTAATAGTTACTGAAATAATCGACTGTGACAGACGGACGGACGGACGGACGGACGGACGGAGAAAGTCTCACCATAAGGGTTCCATTTTTACCATTTTGGTACGGAACCCTAAAAATGATGAAATTTGTTCGATAATAAAAAATCGCGAAATTAGGTCTAATTTTTAACCAATATTCATTTATTTTCAATGTGTTGCATATTACAGAGCCAAAATTTTTACATTAAATTCCGATTGATATTATCAAGAGAGTAGCCTAGCGTATTGAAAAGAAAATGAATATTTTACGAGTTACAAAGTATTTGGCGCTTACTACACTCATATTCCGTGCAAAACGCTTTCTTTTGTCGCGCCTTACATGAGGTTGTGGCTATGTTTTATCTCATCGCGAAATCTGATTTTTTTTTGGGGTTACACGCGCTCTTAAAGTTTGCCTTTCAAATTTCCGCGCGTAAACGCTAGACGCCTCACGTCAAGTCACGTCAGACGATGTGGTGACGTCGTAAGGGCAGTATTCGGCAGTAAATTCGTTCGCTCGAATGGTTGGTGCCCTTTGTACCGACCACCGGTACATGCCGAAGGCGGCGCGACTTAGGTGACCCACTGTGTACTTTAGTGCGTCACGCTAAATGTTTGTGTGTTGTATTATGATGATAGTATATGTATATAAAGTGATGATTCAGATCTAATACTATCAGTATTTTGATTTTGTATTTTTCATTAATCTATAAAAAAGTAAATAAATGATGGTACTAAATGATTAAAAAATGTAATTATTTATTTTCACATAGTTTCTAAAACTACTTGTACTACAAACTATTTGAGCGGATGAACTATATAGACCCGCCATTACCTACGTCAAATGTCAGTATTTTTGACGTAGTGTTAATGGCGGATACTGTTTGACGTTTCGATGCGTTTCGCATATTAATTTGTAGCATAGATAAAAAAAGTGAAAACTTTGAAATTAAATATAAAATTTATTTTATAATTTTGTAAACTAAAACTTCCACTTCCCGATTCCTTATTTCCTAAACTATCTTATTTTTATATTGTCAGATTATTTCTCACTAGGAGTAAAATACCCTTGTTCCTACGCAAGACCGGTGCTTATAAGAAGAAATCACAACACGAGTCGATGACATTCTGCTAGTATGCAAGGGTCACTCCATACTTCATACTCAGTATACATATTCTATCTATAAATCAATGGAAGGAACAATTTTGAAACGAGTTGGCAACCGCCACATCAGTCGCCCCCCGCACTTTCCACCCTTACCAGTCACAAGGCCAGGTGCCAGCCGTGAGAACCACGCATTCAAGATAATTCACTAAGGTGAGGGGACGTAACCGTACCTACGCGCGTTGTTACAACTTGTGCAATTAATCTGTTTTCCTCTCAACCACAGTAATTGTCATATTTTTTATGTTTACTGTGACTTTTAACCGACTTCCAAAAATTAGGAGGTTCTCAATTCGGCCGGTATCTTTTTTTTGTCTATGTACCTATGTCCAGCGATTTGTCCAGTATTTCTGGACCGATTCTCGTGATATTTTTTTAATCGACAGAGGATGTTTGCGAAATGGTCCCATATAAATGTTTACCTTCAGCTCCTCAAGCCTGATGATGCAGGGTTATTGCCCACCTAAACTATGGGGATTTAGGAAATGTCGATAACCATTTGATATTTTAAGTAGGTACCAAGTATAAATTATATCATTGAACTCCAGGTCCGAGCTCCTCAAACCTGATGCTGTAGGGTACTGCCCACCTTAAATTAGGGGATATAGGATATGTCGATTACGAATTGATATTGTAGGTAACAAGTGTGTATAGACTACATCATGGAGCTCTAGGTCCTAGCTCCTCAATACTGATGCTGCAGGGTACTGTCCACCTAAAACTATGGGGATTTAGGAAAGGTCGATTACGAATTGATATTGTAGGTAAGAAGTTTGTAAAGACTACATCATGGGGCTCTAGGTCCTAGCTCCTCAATCCTGATGCTGCAGGGTACTGCCCACCTAAAACTATGGGGATTTAGGAAATTGTGGATTGTTAATAAGTACCTACTGTAAGTAGGTACCAAGTATTGACTACGTATATTAGTAGCGTAGCGTTGGACGGAGGGAAGAAGAGTAGAGACAAGGGACACTAGAAAGCTTAAAATAATAATTCTTTTCAAAAAACCGACTTCAGTCGCCACTACAAAGTATAAAAATAATTTTAATTTGTGTACGTTTGTATTCGCGACGCGAAATTAAATCATCATCATCATTAGCAACCCATCAACCGCTCACTACTGAGCGCAGGTCTCCTCTCAGAGCTAAGGATTATAGGCCATAGGTAGGCCACCACGCTGGCCCAATGCGAATTGGCGGACTTCACACACCTTCAAGAACATTATGAAGAACTCTCAGGTGTGCAGGTTTCTTCACGATGTTTTCCTTCACCGTTGAAGCAAGTGATATTTAATTGCTTAAACGCACTTGACTCCGAAAAGTCAGAGGTGCGTACCCGGGATCGAACCTGCGACCCCCGAATAGGAGACCACAGTCCTAACCACTAGGCTATCACTGCTGCTGCAAATTACAATGAATTGCAATGCAATTAAAAGCATACCTAATTATAATTCAACTTCAATTTTATTTGAATTTCGAATTGCGCGCTAATCCACAGATTTAATTCTGAAAATGCTGGTATTAATAAACATCTCCAATTTCATAGGTAAAGAACTAAAGACCTATTAATTATTAATTTTTTGCTAATATTATTGATATCTCTTATATTATAATCCCGAGCACACTTAAATGTATATCGTTTCCATCCTGTAGGTATATAAAAAAGTCGTGTGGTGTCGTGGGACACCGGAACGAAGTTATTATTATAAAAATATTAATTTCAAGTTCTATTCGAGGTATAAAGAAAATAATTATTTGGGTATCTAAGGTACATTTTTTATCATAAATTTTTATCGATAAAAATCAAAAAACTACTTTATAAAATTATCTTACCACCTTTGTTATGTTTACAATAATTTATAAAAATATATACTTAATAACAAGTGTAATTTGTTTTTAATTTTTTACCAAATACTATAAATTATAAAATTATAAATAATAATGTATTAATAATAAAAGAAATAATAATAATCATCTGAAGTCAGGATTCGAACCTCTGAACCGATAGTATCACTCCTTCTTTTTACCGCTGCGCCATCGAAGCATTGACGTAATGTGTAAAATAAACGAAGACAATAATAAAACAAGGACTGTGACGAAAAAATCTTACGCTTTTATTTAACGCTACGGACGTTTTTGCCGGCTAGGGTACCCCTTCGCAACGCCCCATAAGGAACTTCGTTCCAATAAATAATAATTCACTCAGCGATGGAGATCTGAAGGCATACCAAATCCTTACCACATTAAATAATAACAAGTGTTTTAAAACACCCCGACATGTGAATCTATGGCCGTGTAATGTTCGGCGGTCAGAAGGGGTCTTGAATGGAAACAGCAGCAGCGTGACGTTGTAGACGTTTATTTATACACAATAATAATATTAAATTATAAAGTTCTTACTTGCAATATTACACTGCGAAGGACTGACTACTACTGTAACTCTTGGAACTTGTGCTTGGAACTTGGAACTAATTAACATTTCGGGTGGAGGACGTTATAAACCGATACTATGTAAACACATTTGGGAAAGGTAAACAAACAGCTCTGTGAACTCTGCACTCGTTAATAATTACTGGTAGTTTCCAAATGATTCTAAATGTTTATCATCTCATTAAAGTACATTCGGTCACAAAAACATCTTGTTAGTATATAGTATCCTAAAATGTACATTCAGCTACAAAATTATACAAAAAATATCCAAATATTACAATCCTCCCTTTAAGAAAATAAACACAGTTTATTTTATTAAAATTGAACAAAGTTATTCTAAAACATTTCGATATAACTTTTAACATAATTACAATTGTCATCAAAAGAACATTTTCTTAACTTAATAATAATAATTATATATTTATTCTATCAAACATCATATTAATAAAATATCAAAGTATACAAAATCTTAAACTTATTTATTAATATTCTTAATTAATTTACCTTTAATTGAGCAATTCTCGCACTACGTCTTAAAGGTATATCAGAGTTTTCTGATGTAGAAGGCATTTCTTCAAGTTCAATATCTCTGTCTCTATTATCATTGTTTACTTTGATAGTTATACAATTTGTAATTCTTGTACAACAAGTTCTAGTATCTTCTAATGCTAATAATCTATCATTTCTATTACAAAAGATATGTCTTTTCCATAAATATTTAGCTAGACGATAAAGTATATAAATCGAAATCATTTTTAAAATAGAAAAGAATATAAAAGCGAAATAAACATTATTAACAACTTTATCAAACATTGTTTCATTTTCCATTTGATCGATTATATCATTAATCTTATCTATTTTGTGACTTGCTAAATTCAAACCTTCTAAATCTAATTTCTCGTGAATTTTCATTAGTACAAAATTAATTTTAGTAATATTCTTATTTTTCAACTTTTTACAACATTCATCTGATACAATATCTATTTGTGGTAAAATTGAATTATAATTACTTTCTAAACCTACTGTTTGGGTTTGTAACATGATATTAGTAGTATATAATTTACAACTATCTGAAATTTTAATTATACCAGTACTAGCTGATGCCCGCGACTTCGTCCGCGCGGATTTAGTTTTTAACATCCCGCGGTAACTCTGTCACCCTCCAGGTTCTAAACTATACCTATCCAAAAAATCACGTCAATCCGTAGCTTTTTTGCAGCGTGATTGACGGACAAACCAACAGACAAATTTTCGCATATATAAAGAATTTTGTTATTCCATGTCAGATGCGTTTTTGTTATACCACGTTTTATAGAGACTTGACGGAAACGCGGTCGAACGGGATAAAAAGTATCCTATGTCCGTCTCCTGGTTCTAAGCTACCTCTCCACTAATTTTCAGCCAAATCGGTTCATCCGTTCTTGAGTTATAAATAGTGTAACTAACACCACTTTCTTTTATATATATAGATTTATTAATTCAATATCAACAGGTTCTTTATTTTTACAATTCAACGTACTTATAGTTTTTCTAGGCATTACAAATAACCAATTATTATGATGGTGTAATTTATACCATTGTTCTGATTGTATATACCCTACTCTTGTATCACGTTCAGTAGGCAATTTTGTACTGCTGTACATCAATTCGGTTTCACATGTTTTGCTCGTATGTACTGAATATAAGGCGGTTTCTAACTTACAAAGGTATCTATCATTATTCTTCAGAATTTTACATTGATTTAAATTATCTAAACTAGTATAATGAATCTTATTATTTGATATTAAAAAATATTTAAAATTAGGTAAAACGAATATAAATGTATTGTCGCTACTTTTGATTGGTACTGGTAGAACATGATATAAATCGTAACTAACTTGAGTGATTAAAGGCGTCTTAATTACAAACACAAGTTTTTCATCTGTTACATATGACACTAAGTTTGCTAATGATAATAATTCCGGAATATCTTTCTCGTTTAGCTCTAGAGGATATTTCGTTTGTGATGGCAAATGTGATAATGTTTTCATTAACTCGGCTCCGTATTATTCTGGAGTAATGATAACTGGAGAATGGCATTATTCTTCGCGAATAAAATTGCATTTATAATAGTCGAAATTTCATTGTTTACTTCGGTAGTAATTAAAGTTAGTAAAGACATAATATGTTCGTCAATATCTGGCTTCATTTTAATGCTAAATATTTTATCTCCTATATCTTTAGTGTAGTTTGATAATAAATTTAAGTTTTCGTTAAATATTTTCTCGTTTTTATTTAAATCTGTAATAGTTGTATTGAAATTAGTAATCGTTGATTTAACAATGTTAGCTTGAGATTTAAGTAAATTCAAGACTTCATGTTCATTTTTGTCTAAATGTTCAATTGCATCGTTATACTTTTTTTACGTCATCGGCATCTAGAGTACCGAAGAGAACTTTAAAAATACTTCCAACTCCATCAATATAAGACCGTTTCACTCTATGGCTATGAAAACCTGTTAATTCTCTAAGAATGTTTTCTTGAATATTCAATTGAGGAATTATTTGTTCTAAAATAATAAGTGATGTTTGGCAAAGTGAAAACTTTGTGAAAGTTTCATGATTACAAAGATCTTTCGTTCTAATATAGGTATCATGAATTAAATTTATTTTTCTATGTATATCAGCTATATCTAAATATGTTATTCATTCACTATCAAAATGATTAACTTTTCCTAAGTTTTCAAAGTAAATACCTCCTTTATCTATCACACTAATACTATATAACTTACCGCTACTTATTACATACGGTATCCATGTCAGGAATATCATAACACGAATCAGGTTCATTCTGAAATAAACGCATGTTTCAGCCTATTAGTATGTACTTTCACTTTCTTATTTTTAATCTTAATTGTAACGTTTGTTGAAGAATTAACTTTAATTATTTTATAAGGTCCTAACCAATAAGGTGATAACTTACGAGACTTTCCTGGTTTAATTGCCTCGTTGCTTAAATAAACTAAATCTCCTACTTTAAATTCTATGTTCTTACATTTCTTATCATATATTTGTTTATTATTCTCTTTTGAATCTAGCAATTTATTTCTAGCTATTTCTCTTGATTTTTGTAATTTTAAAATAAGTTCGTCTAAATAATTATCGTAATAATATTTAAACTCTGGTTCTTTAATTATAGAACTTGGTAGATTAGCTTTAAAGCCAAATATTAATTCAAATGGTGTGAACTGCGTTGATGTGTGAACACTTTATTATATGAAAACATAGCGAAATCAATCCATTTGCCCCAATTAGTTTGATCTTCGTTAACGTAATGTTGTAGGTAATCTGCTAATGTCGAATGACTACGTTCTAATGCACCATTGGATTGTGGATGATAAGCACTAGTATTTATCTTTTTTATTTTAAATAACTTCGAAATTTCTTTTATTAAATTAGAAGTAAAATCTGCACCTTGATCAGTCAATAATATCTCTGGTATTCCAAATTTACATATAAAATTACGAACAAAACAATCTGCAATCGTTTCAGCATCATGTTTAGGTAGTGGATATGCCTGAGAGTATTTTGTTAAGTCATCTTGCAATGTTAAAATATATTTATTTCCGTTCTCAGATACAGGCAATGGACCTACAATATCAAGAGCTACTTTTTGGAATGCCTCTGTAGAGGTTGAAGTAATTTCCATAGGCTTTTTATTTTTTTTTCTATTTATTTTATTCTTTTGACAAGATTCGCATTTCATAATGAATTCTTTAATATCTTTTTTCATAGTGTCCCATTGATAGTTGGCTTTAATTTTCTTATAAGTTTTATGAAATCCTGTATGACCTGACATAACATTTGAATGATTTTCTTCTAAAATAGATGGTATATCCTCCCTTTTTGGCGTTTGAACTCTCTCGTGAAAAACGTTGATTGATATTTCTGTATCTTTAAATATGTATCTAATCATGGTTCTGATTTTATGCCATTTAAGATGAAGGTGACAAAAACTAGTTAAATTTATTTCTTTTATATTTTCTTGTAGTAATGCATGTTTTAAATTTTTGAAGCATTCAAATATGTCTTCATATGTTACGCTATCCCAATAGTTTAGTTTTGGGAAAGTAAAATACACTTTACTACCATTATCTTGTATACTTAAAACTTCATATTGAACTGGTTTCTTTGACTTTAATTCATTAACATATGATTCATATTCTAACAACTTCTTATGATTCTCAGTGTCTAAATCTATTGACGTAAAGATAACCTTATTTCTGTTATTTGGAAGTTTATCATTGTGTTCTTCGAGTTTATTATATAAAATAGGCTTCCTTTCCATTTCTTTTATAAATGACGAATAACTTTCTCCATTTCTCGTAACACTGTAAATTTTAATAATTTCGCCTGTTTCTGTACTTTCTGGTTTTATTCTGCTTAAAGCATCTGCATTTTGGTTTAGCTTTCCTTGTTTATAAACTATTTCATAATCGTATTCCTCTAATAAAAGTCTCCATCTAACTAACCTAGATCCGGGATCTTTAACATTCATTAGCCAGGTTAAAGGTTTGTGGTCCGTTATTATTCTAAATTTACGTCCATACAGGTATGGTCTAAAATGCTTTACAGACCAAACTATTGCCAATAATTCTTTTTCAGTAGTAGAATAATTAATTTCACTCTTATTTAAGATTCTATTCGCATAAGATATAGGTAGATCTTCAGATCCTGAGCCTTGAGATAAAACACTTCCTATTGCGTAATTACTAGCGTCCGTGGTTAAATTAAAAGTTTCAGAGAAATTTGGATATTGTAAAATAGGTTCTTCACATAATTTTGCTTTTAATGTTTCAAATGAAACTTGTTGTAAACTTGTCCAAATAAAAGGGTCATCTTTCTTTAAAAGTTTAGTTAAAGGTTGGCTAAGTTTGCTAAAATTTTCAATAAATCTTCTGTAGTAACCGACTAAACCTAAGAACGCTTTAATATCTTTTGGAGTTTTTGGTATCGGATAATTTTTTACAGATTCTATCTTTTTTGGATCGGGCTTAACGCCGTCCTGAGTAATTAAATGTCCTAAATACATAACTTCGGTTTTTAAGAATTCACATTTGTCTGGTTGGAGTTTCAAATTATGTTGTGATAGTCTATCAAAAACTTCTTTTAATTTCATATTATGGTCTTGCAACGAACTGCCATATATTACAATGTCATCAAGATAAACAAAACATTTAATTCCTTGTAATCCGACTAAAACATTATTCATCAGTCTTTGAAAGGTTGCTGGAGTGTTTTTTAATCCAAAGGGCATTCTCGTATATTCGTAATGTCCTAATGGTACACTAAAAGCTGTTTTGGCCTGATCTTTAGGACTCATTTTTATTTGATGAAAACCTGACGCTAAGTCTAAGGTCGTGAAGTACTTACTATGACCTAATTGATCTAGTATATCATTTATTTGAGGTAGTGGATAGACATCTCCTATACTTATTTCATTTAATTTCCTAAAATCGATTACAAGTCGCCATTTCTTTTTGCCAGATGCATCCAATTTTTTAGGTACCACCCGTACGGGTGAGTTCCAAGGACTATTCGATGGTTGAATAATTCCATCCTTTAATAATTTTCCTATTTGTTCGTTTACTTCTTGCTTAAGAGCTTCAGGATACCTATACGACTTCGTATTAATGGGAACGCTATCATTTGTAAGTATCTCATGCATGACCGTATCTGTTGACGTTAATTTATCGCCTTCTAAATGAAAAATATGATTATATTGTTCACACAATTCTATTAGTGAATCTTTCTCTTCTTTGTTTAAATGGTCGGTTCTTAATGTTTGTTCTAATTTACTCAAACGATTTCCTTGGTACGCCGTGTCATTATTAACTTTGTTTATTTTAATTATCTCATTAGCTTCCTGGTGTTCATTACCTAACGGCTCTAACTTCACAAACAACTGATTTATTTTGACTTCCTTATCTGTCGTATTTAAACACATCGTTAACGCTTTGTTTTCGTGGACTTTAACAATACTCGGACATAAATAAACACCATCTCATAACTTAATTGGTTCTGATATAATTCCTTCTTTCAAATTAGGGTTCTCTATCCCAATAGAGATAACCTTTTCACATCTTGGTTCTATGACCAATAAACTATTTTCATGCTTTTTCTCATTCATAAAGATTTTTGGATGAACTTCACAATAACTTTCATACCTATTACTTTTATAACTCTTTTCATCTTTCATTACCTGTGGCTGAACTTCACAGTTTTTCTCATATATACCATTTTTATTACTAACTTCATTTTTTAATACGTGTGGATAATCTTCACAGTTTTCCTCATACATACTATAACTTTCATTTTTCATTATTTGTGGGTAAACCTCACAATCACTTTCAAACATATTACTTTCCAAATCATCACAACATATATCTCTTTTATTTTTCTCGTCACACATATTACCTTTCAACTTACTCTCGTTCATATATTCTCTCATATTTTCACTTGAAATTTTTATTTCATCATGCTCGATTTTAAACTCTGTACCACATATTTTGATTTTATTCTCTTTATAACTTATTATTGAGTCCGTTTTCGACAAGAAATCGCTACCTATCACGCCATTACATTTAATAGGAAAGTTATCAGGTACCACGTGAAGTGTCTGATAAACTCTTTTGTCTCCTATATTGAATGTTAAATAGGTACAACCGATCGTTTCGGTTGGACTAGCGTCCTTATCGATTCCCTTTAGTTTGATTTTCTTATCTTCATATATTAGTGTTTCTCCTTCTAACGACGTTATTTTTATTAATGTGACTTCTGCCCCTGTATCGATTAAAAATCTATTTTTATTCTCTAATATGCTATCCGACTCTAAGTGTACGTAAGACGAAATACGTGTATCTATAAACCTTATTCGGCCTGGATCAAATTGGTGGTCCTCGGGTTGGCCGCGGGCCTCGGACCGTTGGAGTTTAAATGCTTATTTTCGTTGTTCCTATTATTCGTTTGTCTATTATTGCGATTATTCCAACTATTATTCGGACGATTAAAATGATTATTATTTTGAGAGGGTTGGTTATTGTTACGATTGTTAGTACGATTATTATTACGATTAGTCGCGTTTGGGTTATTCCAACATGACTTGGCTACATGACCTCGTTTATGGCAAAAGAAACAAGTAGGTATATTATTAATTGACTGATTCGGTTGTATATGTCTAATCATCGGTGGGTATCTACACTGATGAGCTAAATGGTTTAATTTGTTACAATTTGTACATCTTTTAATACCTGAATTAAAATTTTGTTTTACATTCATTTCCTGTCTAGATTTTATTTCTTGTTCCTCCGAAATTGCTATAGATACTGCATCCTCAAAGGTTGACGGTTTTTGTGATTTTAACAAAATATGGAGTTGTGGTAGAAGACCACTAATAAAGATGTTTAAAGCCTGATTTTTTAATAATTGTATGTTTGCTTCGCGAGCTTCTTTTGATAATTTTGGATCTAAAGATTTAATTAATTTAATATATCAATTTTCTACTCTGCTGGAGTATTTTGAAATTGTTTCATTTTGACCCTGTCTACAAGAGTTTAATTCGAGTTGCTATTGAGCAAATGTTCGCTCTTCTGAATAATTTTCTAATATATGTTCTTTTAAACTTTCCCATGATGAAAATGACCTATTCAATAATGTTGACCTAATATTTCCTTCAATTTTAGTAAAACTACTGACACGAACGCTAATTTATATACTGGATTTAGTAGAGTGTATGCATTATTGCAATTATCTATGAACACATGTAAATTTGCCTTATCGCCATCATATTTATTAATCATTCTTTCAGCTAGGCTAATATCTATAAATCCACCAGAAACTTTATCCTCTGAACTATACATTTTAAATAATTATTTACTTGATATACAAAAAAATAATAATTAATAATCCGAAATAATCGTATAAAATCCTATAACCTCTCAATTTCTTTATAAATTCCTATAAAAATGTCTATAAATTCTGTATAAAATTCTATTATTCCCTATTACACACACAAAATAAAATAAAATAATCCTATTAATATTATAAATGCGAAAGTTTGTGAGGATGGATGTATGGATGTTTGGATGGATGGATGGATGGATGTTTGTTACTCTTTAACGCGACAACTAATGAACCGATTTTGCTGAAATTTGGCACAGACATAGATTATAGTCTGGAATAGCACATAGGCTACTTTTTATCCCGGAAAAGCAAACAGTTCCTGCGGGATAGCATCGCTATTTTTTACGCATTTGTCCTTCAAAATTCGCGCAATGGAGTTGTATATTAACGTGTTTTTTTTTGTATAGGTAAAGTTAAGGGCCTGAAAAGTGACAAAGGCTACTTTATATCCCGGGAAAACAACAGTTCCTGCAGGATATTAGTATTCTACTTTTCACATATTTATCCTTCAATTATGCGCCAACGGAGTTACAGATTGACGTGGTTTATTGGATAGGCATAGTTGAGGACTTGAATAGTGACAAAGGCTACTTTTGAACCCGGGAAAACAAACAGTTCCCGCGGGGTATTAGTATGCTACTTTTCACATATTTATCCTTCAATTTTGCGCCAACGGAGTTACAGATTGACGTGGTTTTTTGTATGGGTATATTTGAGGACCTGAAAAGAGAAAAGGCTACTTTTATCCCGGGAAAACAAACAATTCCCGCGGGATATTCGTATGCTACTTTTCACATATTAATCATTCAATATGCGCCAACGGAGTTACAGATTGACATGGTTTTTTTGATAGGCATAGTTGAGGACCTGAAAAGTGAAAAGGCTACTTTTTATCCCGGGAAAAGAAACAGTTCCCGCGGGATACTCGTATGGTACTTTCACATTTTTATCCTTCAATTATGTGCCAAGGGAGTTACATATTGACGTGATTTTTGGGATAGGCATAGTTGAGGAACTGAAAAGTAACAACGGCTACTTTTTATCCCGGGAAAACAAACAGTTCCCGCGGGATACCTGCTCCCTACTTTTCACATATTTATCCCAAATTATGAGGTAATATGCATGCATGCATACATGTATGTATGTATGTATGTATGTGTGTGGGTGTGTATGTATGTATGTATGCAAGTATGCATGTATGTATGTATATTGTATGTATGTATGTATGTATGTATGTATGCACGCATGCATGTATGTATATATCTATGTGTGTATGCTTGCATGTATGTATGTATGTATGATTGTATCCTCCCCCTCCAAAAACTACATTAACTATATTCGATCCTACTTATCCCACTAATATTATTAATGTTGTTAAGTTAGTGTTAAGTTTGTGAGGATGGGCGTATATTGTATACGGATGTATGTTTGTGTAGATGTAGTATAGGGATGTATGGATGGATGGATGTATGTTCTCTGAGATAGGGGTTGAACTATTTTGACTGTTTTACTCCATAACTTCGTTGAATTTAAACTAATTTTTATTATTATTTTAACCGACTTCAAAAAAGGATGAGGATCTCAATTTAATGGAATCTTTTTTATGTATGTTCACCGATTACTCGACGATACCTGAACCGATTTGGAAAATTCTTTTTTGTTTCAAAGGGTCCCAGGTGGTCCCATTTAAATTTTATCGAAAAATCAACAATAAATTATATACTTTGTAGTGGCGCGGTCGTTTAAATGTATGTTCCCGGGACAAAAAGTAGCCTGTGCTATTTTCCAGGTCCAACATTACCTGTGTAAAAAACCAAGTCAACTATATGCACTTGCAACTTATATGTGAAATATTATAAATGCGAAAGTGTGATGGTTTCTCCTTCAATCACGCCCGAACAGAGCTACGGATCGACGTGATTTTTTGCAAGGATACCTATAGTTGACCTGGAGAGTGACAGGCTACTTTTTATCCCGCAAAATCAAAGAGATCCCGAGGCATTTTAAAAACTAAATTCACGCAGACGAAGTCGCGGGCATGAGCTAGTACACAATATAACAACAATTATTTATTTTATTTATTTATTTATTTTAAGACATACCCCGGGAGACATTACAGTTGCCCAATTCATCTCCGGGGGCTACTATAATCAGTACAGATAATACAAATAATATATAAAAAAAAAAAACATTAATTAACATTATTAAAGGAAAATAAAAGAAAAACTAAACATAATAAACAATAACATAAGACTTAAAGATAAAAATAAAGACACAAAATTAGAAATACTAGGAATATTACCTATTTTCTTTTTCTATTATACTACTCACTTGAGTTAGTAGTTAGTATACTGCGGAGTTCCTTGTCCGTTCTGCTTGTCACGTCGTTGCGTAGCGGTGTACGTGGTAGCGCGAACGCTGTCGAAGGTCAACTGGCCCGAATGCTGAGGTACTGGCTTAAACCAGTGAAGAACCACAACCACGTCGTGCTCAGCTGATGTAATCGCCGATTATCGTTTTCAACTTCGTCGCTGTCGAGGATTGCCGACTGTTTGTCGATGCCTCGGTGTTTCTTCAGACACGTACGTTTTTTTAAACGTCTTAAAACCGGAGATTCGCCGTCCAAGTACTTGTCAGAAACAAAGGACTCTAATATTTCAAGAGCCTTCTTAACATCCCACACTTCTGACACCAAAATCTAATGTTCGGCGGTCAGAAGGGGTCTTGAATGGAAACAGCAGCAGCGTGACGTTGTAGACGTTTATTTATACACAATAATAATATTAAATTATAAAGTTCTTACTTGCAATATTACACTGCGAAGGACTGACTACTACTGTAGAACTCTTGGAACTTGTGCTTGGAACTTGAAACTAATTAACATTTCGGGTGGAGGACGTTATAAACCGATACTATGTAAACACATTTGGGAAAGGTAAACAAACAGCTCTGTGAACTCTGCACTCGTTAATAATTACTGGTAGTTTCCAAATGATTCTAAATGTTTATCATCTCATTAAAGTACATTCGGTCACAAAAACATCTTGTTAGTCACGTATCCTAAAATGTACATTCAGCTACAAAATTATACAAAAAATATCCAAATATTACAGCCGGACTATGCACGATATACATGACATCATGTTACGCAATTTTCTGCTCCATCATCATATCCACCTCCACGATCCTGGATCGTCATCTATCTTACAACTAGGTACTTATTGAAAGGAAGGAGGAAGGAGGAGCCCAAACACACTATGCACCTATATCTGTTGTAAATTGCTGAGGAGTTGAGTATCCTGCAGGCTACTTGATGCTGCAGCATCAGCTCAAGGTTTTCTTTTAATATGAATAACGAGCAAACAAGCAGGCACTACACTAGCGGCACGCTATGATGGCCGGTTTGACACATTACAATAGTGATGTGGAATGTCAATTTATTCTCGAACAAAAAACAATTAAGTTTTGTTTTTGTACCTGATTAAATAGGTTTAATAAAACAAAAATGTATATGTTTATTTAATTTATTTGAACGAACTGAATATTTGAATGAAAATGAATATACATACTTTATATGCACACAAGAAACATATGAATACAAAAGATACCAAAAAAGGTGCCACAAAAGGCCATAATTAATCAGATTCGTCCATACTACTATTTTCACTGTCGTCACTGCTATCATCGAAACGTCAATTCGAAACTGCTTTGTTTTGCATTGAGCATTGACGCGAGTTTGCCGGAGGTAGTAGTTGTGCTAGCCAGCGATCCTATGTGACGATCGTATTAGATTCCATTTTTAAAAAATTTCAATTTAGAAAACCAAATGCCGAGTTGTGGTATATATCATATAAAAATAAAAATTTTACCTTTTGTATGAAACAGCTGATATTTTTTTGCGATTTCAGAGGTTTGTCCACATAGTGAAAATTGTTCATATTCACAAGTACATTCACCCCTTAAATGGTGCAAACTGATTTTTCTACACTTGTATACATTTTAGAAATCAATTTAATAAATAAATTTTGAGTCCTAAACCTAAAACTACATTCGATAAAATTTATGAATCTCTGCACATCACTATCGTCAATAAAGTAATACAATTATTTCCTTCAAAGTCGTTATCAATTAATACGGAACTTCATGAGCGGACAAACGTCAAACCGGCCATCATAGCGTGCCGCTAGTTTAGGCAGGTCACACCGCCGCGCCGCCCGATTAAATCCCGAATATAAATTTAGCATACCTATGTATGCATGTTATGTACTAGATATGCATGGTTAAAAGCCTACCCCCCTACACCTTGTCTACACATACTCTGAAGTCTGATCGTAAGCAATTTAATCAGTGAGGAGTTCCAACCTCCATCTCCGAAGATGTTCAATAAATTTAAATGGTACCAACCTGACAATATTATCTTCTTTCAGATAAAAAAAAGATGATTGAAATCGGTCGAGATTTGATTATGGAGTAACATCGCCAAAAAATAAAAAAAATGCGCATCGGATTGCCTTTTTTTTTATTTGGTTAAAAATACGCGTTGAATTGAGAACCTCCTTCTTTTTTGAAGTCGGTTAAAATATTGCACTAGTTGAGAAGTATCATCATATAGAGAAGAACACATCGGTAACCTAACTGTAGCTATCAGTATCTGTTATCAGTATCTGCTACTGATGAGTAGCAGTATCAGTATCAACTATCAACCTCCATAGTAGCAACTAAGCAAGACAGCTGCTTAAGTCACTCGCCGCCCCCGATTCTCACGCAATCCCATCTGCTTTCAGTTCGGACCCTTCTTAGACTTCATTACACAACAATAAAACTTGGCCTTATTATTTTTCCACCCTAGCGCTGATTTCTTATAACGGGACTCATTCGTTGAGAGGACATCGCGCGTGCTACATCACAGTTCTGTTTTTTTATGCTACTTATGTAGGTACCTACACATTAAAGTTTTAAGTTTAAGTGTGTTACTAAGTTTATATAACTAAGTTAGTTTGTAAGTTTCAAACTAAAATGCAAGCTTTTATTGGTGGCACACAAAAGGATACAATTGGAAATATGTCAGGTAAGCATTTTTAAAATTTTCCATAACGTGACGCGTCCATTATTGGCAATTGGGTATTTGACTGTAGTCAAAATAGTGCGAGATCCGACTGCAGAATTAGTGCATTCATCGAGTGTTTGCTAAAATCCAAATTTTTACGCATATTTATGATTAGGAGAATATATATTTACCAGGTTGCCTATCAAAATTTGGCCGCTAGTATTTTTAATTAAATTATTGTTAACTAGCTGATGCCCGCGACTTCGTCCGCTTAGATTTAGTTTTTAAAATCCCTCGGGAACTCTTTGATTTTCCGGGATAAAAAGTAGTCTATCACTCTCCAGGTCCTCAACTATACCCATTCAAAAAATCACGTCGATCCGTAGCCCTGTTGCAGCGTGATTGAAGGACAAACCAACAAACAAACACACTTTCGCATTTATAATATTAGTAAGGATTGTTCATTTTCATTCACTTGTTTGTTAAATAAAATATCCACTTCACGGCAATATTATAAAGACTGAAAAATCACGGTTGTCGTTGTGCACTTGGCCGCACCTCTTCGCAGCCAGGTGTAAACAGGTATGATTTTGATACATTTTTACGTTCATAACGTACATTTATTATCAAATGAAGTGGAAATGGGCGGGGCACATAGTTCGAAGAGCTGATGGTCGTTGGGGTCCCATGGTGCTAGAGTGGCGGCCCCGCCCCGGGAAGCGCAGTGTTGGCAGACCCCCCACCAGGTGGACCGACGACATCAAACGAGTCGCAGGGAGCCGCTGGATCCAGGCGGCGCAAGACCGAGACCTGTGGAAGTCCATGAAAGAGACCTTTGCCCAGCAGTCTATCGGTTGATAAAGAAGAAGAAGAAGAATGTAAACTCCAGCTTCCAACCTACTGTACCTATTACTAGACCAAAGGATCTATCGATCGATATTGTGGATACAATTACTTATACCTACCGGTCAGTATTCCTATTTCCTACTGGTACGTAGTCTATCTAATCGTATCTACCTAAATTTAATAGGTATTATTTTAGTATAACTACATATTATACATCTATTCTATGGTATCGCTTAGTGTGAACGTGTACGTACAAATAAATGCTGAGCGATATTTTGCTATATTTGCTATATTGCAGTTAATCCCTAGACCCTACTGCAGCTTACACATAAAACACTAGAGTTGAAAATCGACAAAGTACCAACCCACGTTTTGCAATCGCTAGATTCTCTATTACCACTTATCAGTACCTACCTAGGTAGTTATGTACCACTACCTACCTACAGGTATCTGTAGACTGTAGGTACCTACCTACACTTTATCATTGAGGTTGCAACTTGTCAATCCTGATCCTGCGGGGACTATGTCCACAAACCTAGTATTTTTCTGCACCTCGTATTAGGTATAAGCTTGGTATAAGTAGAGGTACCAATTATAACAAGAAATCGCTCAATTTGCGTTGTAACTTTGCGTTGTAAAGTTACAACGCAAGTAGTTTCTGACTAAAGCAGATGTCACCAGTTACGAGTCGAATCACCACACCTTCCGAGTCTGTTGAATCCACGGGATAGGCACTTGAGTAATCTCTGTCCAAAAAGGAGGAGGTTTTCAATTCGTCGGAATCCTTTTTTTTTAGGTATGTTCACCGATTACTCGAAAACGCCTAAACCGATTAGGATAATTCTTTTTTGTTTGAAAGGGTACATACTTCCCAGGTGATTCCATTTAAAATTTATCGAAATTGGTCGAGCGGTTTTTAAATAATCCACATTAACACAAATAAATTATATAATTTGTAGTGGCGCGGGCGTTTTAAGTAGATTCTTTAAAAAGATTTTTTTTTCTATAATATAATAAAACTGTAACAGGTCCAATTCTGTACATTGAAGATATTTTGAAAATTTTTGTTTGAGGGCACTTTATAATCGATACTGAAGCCAAAACAATTTTTTTTTTAATTTTTGTCTGTCTGTCTGTCTGTATCTAGGCCGCGCATCACGCCGAAACTACTGGACAGATTTAAATGAAACTTGGCATGATTTAAGTTCATACTACGAGGTATAATATAGGATACTTTTTATCCGGAAATTCAGCACGGTTCCCTTGGGAGAGGGGATGAAAGTCAAAATGTGTATTTAGCTGTAATTCATTAAGGGATATTCCGATTTCATTCATTCTTTTTTTGTTAGAAAGCAGGTACTTTAGAGATTGTCCTGTAATTATTTCAAGGTCTTCAATTTTGTAGGTCGAAATTATAGACATCACAATCTTCAGTATAAGGTCCAAATTACTTGAACCCCGGAATCTACAGGATACTTTGAATATACGGCTCATATTAAGCTGGCATTCGTACTGTATCGTATATAGCCATCGTGGAATCGAAAATGTGTTTGTTTGTTGGTTTGTCCTTCAATCACGCCACAACAGAGCCACAGATCGACGTGATTTTTTGCATGGGTACTATAGTTGAGGACCTGTAGAGTGACATAGGCTACTTTTTATCCCGGAAAATCAGTTTTCACGAGGGATTTTAAAAACTAAATCCACGCGGACGAAGTTGCGGGCATCAGCTAGTATTAAAATAATAATGGAAGCTCTTAATCTTAGGTACTTTTCAAGCCTACATCTGTTTTTATTATGTTTTTATTCATATTTTACAGCCTAATGCCTAAAGATAAAATATTTGTAGAGTTGCTAGGTAAGTAAATTAGGTATGTCATTAGTTAAAGTATAAATTAGAGTAAGATAAGCGTACCTACCTAGCTATTTGCGTGTGATTCGCGCTTGATCTCTGCGAAAATATTATTATGGTACCACAAAGGTATTAGCACCATGAAAGCTTATACACTGGGGAAACCGATGGTGGAGACTTGTTAAGCGATAGACGTCCATGGCTTATTTATTTATTAATTAAAATAAATATACATTTTATATTTACATATTTCAAACTCAAACTCAAACTCAAAATTATTTATTTCATGTAGGCCAACCTGTGGCTCTTATGACACGTCAAGATTCTACCACCGGTTCGGAAAGCGGATTCTGCTGAGAAGAGCCGGCAAGAAACTCAGCAGTTTTTGCTCTTTTCAAAATAATCATTTTACAATATTAATAAGTAGCTATTACATTGTAATAAGTTTTTATACTATCTTATGGGCAGCTGGATGCCAAGCTGATTTAACCCGTGCATCTTTTCAAATTTAATTTTATTAAATTTTATTTAATAACGGTGATTCAAAAACCCGATCGGGTAAACTGATCCCGATCGGCTGGATATAGATATTTCTCTTGCAGGGACTTGCCACATGTCTCGGTCTTACGTGATCTTACGCAGCTTGAATCCTGTAAGGTGCCAGAGAGGCCCTAATAAGCTTTGGGATCGGTGCTGCTATGCTACCCTATATCGCTGTGACGGCGTAATAGATACCCGTGCATATGCGTCTGAACTCTCCAATCGTCTGAACTCTCCAACTCTCCGTCGTATTTCCATCCCATCGGAATAAGAGAGTGAAGGAATAGAGAGTGCACCTGTGTTAGCGCACATATTCGTGAACTTAATTGAAGAATTAATTATTTGAATTAATTATTTGAAGCCTCAATAGCCCAACGGTTAAAGGTGCGGACTAAAAACTGAAAGGTCGCAGGTTTGAATCCCACCCGTTGTACTTTTGTTGTACCCACTCTTATTTGGAGGGGATAGGAGGATATTAGTCAACTTCAACTTGGCTGATATTCTTTTTTAAACAAAAACATGATAATAGCTTGTCTTGCCTGTGTAGTTGGATAGTCTCCGCCTCCTTTGGGATTAGCTGCCGTGGCCCGTGACCGAAATTCTGTCGGGAGGACATTAGATACCTGCGTGTGGGTGTTCTAATGCGGCATGCGCGTGCGCCGCTATATTTTGCAAATACATAGCAAGCATTTGGCAGCTCCAGCCGGTGAGCGTGGAAAAGGCGGCGCGGGTGGCGCTCCGCCTGTCTCGTCAGTAGGTAGTACTAGTAGGTACTCACTGCCAGAGTCAGTCGGCCGCGCCGCGTATTGTGCGATGAACGCGTTCGGTGTGCATCAAAGCCCATCGATGTTCCGTGTGTGAATGCCCAACGATTCCATGCAAGGTGCGGGGGCGGCGAGACCGGTCGACGGTCGCACGCCCGACCTGCCGACCTTACGTACCGTTCACTGTACGCAGCACAGTTCTTGTGGTTCTAAGTGCATCTCCCGATCAAGAATGCGAGAGGCAACTGTGGTGCTAAAATATATTATCGGAACTTTGTGAGATAGGTTTAAAGGATACTGGGCTACTCTGTTTACTGGATGATGTGAGAGTGAGACATGTACGTTTATTTTTGCATCTTAAATAACTTCGGTCTACGTAAGTTATTATTAAGTACTTACCCTATTAGGCATAGTGGATACGTAGGTACTTGCGAAAAAAACATAGATTGTCATACGAATCAATGACGAAACATAAAATGATGAGGTCTTAGGTAGATGAGTAGGTACTTACTTACCTAAAAATATGAAGGTGGAACTTTTCCAATAAAGGTCTGGGTGAATTAATATCTATGTAGGTGCAGAAGTTTAGTAAGTACCTGCCTATAATACCTACCTATATATAGATAAAGAAAATTATAAGAAACGACCTTCTCGGTACAGTGGTGAACGTTTGGGTCTACCTACAGGGTGGGCCAGACCAGGTGGATATAAAGTTTTTTTAGATTGTTGACTTAGGCCCGCTTGCAGAAACGCCGGGTTATCCTTGCTGCTGCTTTGACAGATTTAGTATGAAGCTTCTGTCAAAATTACAAATTTATTCCTGGGCTAAATTAAACCTAACCCGGCGGGCGACGTCTCTGCAAGAGGGCCTTAGGGACTTACCAGGACCCGCAAGAAAAAAAATCCGATACCACCCAATTACGAGAAAAAAAATTATTTAAAATTTTGGAATATCATTGCCTTGACGAACTTTTGATTTTTTCTAATTTTTTTCGGTGACAATTTCTGCAGTTTTTTATGGCGTATCTTTAGCTAATGCACTCTCTTAGAAAAATGTCCAGTCTGATAAGCTGATTTTCAGAGCATTAAATTTTAAATTTATTCAAGAAAATTAAGTTCATCCAAAATCTACAAAAAAAATTAAAATCCCATTAAAAATCAAAGAAGAGGTTCATAGCACTCGTGATTTTTAGGGTTCCGTACCAAAATGGTAAAAATGGAACCCTTATGGTGAGACTTTCTCCGTCCGTCCGTCCGTCTGTCACAGTCGATTATTTCAGTAACTATTAAAGCTATCGACATGAAATTTGGCATAGTTGTGTATATTAGTGGCCCAACATCATAAGGATAAAGAAAAATCGAAAATTATTTTTAGTTTTATTAAAAAAGAGGGAAAATCGGGGGTTTGAAATTTCAAAGTAAAATAACTATACCGAGTGGGGTATCATATGAAAGGCCTTTACTTGTGCATTCTAAAACAATTTTTTATTTACTTCTATATATTTTTTTAAAGCAACGCGAAAATTATTTTAGTTTGATTAAAAAAGGGGGAGATAAGGGTGGGGAACGGTATTTTTTCGACATTTTGGCCAATTACTCAAAAACTATTATACCTATATAGAAATAAATAAAAAACTTTTTTAGAATGCACAAATAAAGGCCTTTCATATGATACCCCACTCGGTATAATTATCTTACTTTGAAATTTCCAACCCCCGATTTTCCCCCTTTTTTAATCAAACTAAAGTAATTTTCGCGTTGCTTTTATTTTCCCTATAGAATATACATAAACCTCTATTGACCATAATTATTTCAGATTTTTCGATTGGTAAACTTCGGAGATAAGGGGCGGGGGGGGGGGGGGGGGGGAACGGTATTTTTTCGACATTTTGGCCAATTACTCAAAAACTATTATATATAGAAATAAAAAAAAAACTGTTTTAGAATGCACAAGTAAAGGCCTTTCATATGATACCCCACTCGGTAGATATAGTTATCTTAGGTACTTTGAAATTTCAAACCCCCGATTTTCCCCCTTTTTTAATCAAACTAAAATAATTTTCGCGTTGCTTTTATTTTTCTTGTAAAATATACATAAACCTCTATTGACCATAATTATTTCAGATTTTTCGATTGGTAAACTTTAGGTACTTATTTTGGTGTTGGTTGGTTGGTAGGTATTTACTCAGAACCTAGTAACAAGGCTGAAACAATGACGAGGAAAAGTGGATTTTTAAGTCCCATAATAGTTAATCGTGTCAAAACCAAAGTCGCAGGCAAAAGCTTAAGAGATTAGAGTTTAAGGATCAAAAGAAGCAATATTGCATAACTAGTATTTCGCTCGGTGCGCGAGCTGCTAAAGCAGCTCGCGGGAAGTGTTTTACTAAAAGTAAGGCGCGTGGGTGCGCGGCCGGCTAAAGCGGACCGCGATTGTTCGGCTTTATTTATTTCGCTCGGTGCGCGAGCTGCTAAAGCAGCTCGCGGGAAGTGTTTTACTAAAAGTAAGGCGCGTGGGTGCGCGGCCCGCTAAAGCGGACCGCGATTGTTCGGCTTTATTTATTTCGCTCGGTGCGCGAGCTGCTAAAGCAGCTCGCGGGAAGTGTTATAACTACAAGTAGGGCGCGTGGGTGCGCGGCCCGCTAAAGCGGACCGCGATTATTTTACTCATCAAGTAGACCTTCGGATTCTGGTCATCTTTTGCCAAAAAATTTGTTCGAGCACACCCCACATTGCAGATAGCAATAACGTGGCCGTGCTCCTCATTCACAAAAGAAAAAGAAAAAAAAAAAGAAAAGAAAAAAAAGAAGAAAGAAAAAAAGAAATTGAAAAATGAAAAATAATAAAAAAAAGGAAAAAAGAAAGAAAAAAGGAAAAAGACAAAAAAGCAAATACATGAAAAATGAAAAAAAGAAAAAAAAATAGAAAAAAAAAATGAAAAATGAAAAAAAAAAGGAAAAAGAAAAGAAAAAAAAGAAAAAGAAAAATGAAAAAAAAGGAAAAAGAAAAAAAGAAACAAAAAGAAGAAAAAAAAAGAAAAATCAATATTCGCCATATATTTCGCATGGAAAAAAAATCCGCCATCTTGTTTTTTTTCCTGATCATCAAGTAGAGTAGTAGTAGGTCTTGATCATCTGTTGCCAAGAAACCACTCTTCCATCTTTTATACTCTCCGAGATAGACACCAGAGAAAGTTTCTATGGCCGCCATCTTGAATCCGCCATTTTGGAGGTTCTCATTTCGGCCAGTATATTTTTCTTTTTTAATTCTCCGAGATCTAAGACACCTATGAACCTATCGAAATCAATGTCTTGCATAGTTCCCAACTTCTAGTCCCTTCAATATTCCCCATACATTTTGTATGGGAAAAAAAAATCCGCCATCTTGAATTTTTTTCCTACTCACCAGGTAGACCTCCGGGTTGTGATCATCTTTTGTCGAGAAACCGCTCCTCCATCTTTTATAGTCTCCGAGAGAGAGACGGACAAAATTTGCCGCCATTTTTTTTCCGCCATTTTGGAATTTTTTTTCAACTCACTGGCAACTGCTCGAGGTTTCGAATGACATTTGGTCGAGCACCCTCCACCTATCTTCTATACCCTGGCCGTGCCCCTCGCCCGTCTCCGAACTCCTCACTCATCAGCTCTCTCCACCTTTCTCCAAATCACATTCTTTGAGCTCTATACGACAGCATGGGTGGAAAAAATTTTTTTCATACAAAATTTTACAGGAGAGGGGTGAAAATTTGAGACGTCACAGCTCGGCCGCCATCTTGTTTTTTTAATTTTTTTTACTTTTTCTGTTAATCGTTTACTAATTTCTACAATAATCCAAAATTTCAAAGAAATCGGTTGGAAAACAAAAGAGTTGCAAGATTCACGTCGGCCGCCATCTTATTTTTCCGAAATGTCATAATTTTTCCCCACTCGAATCCCCCACCCGAACATATCTCCCGAACATCATTATATCGATTTCCGTCTCCTTCTAGGAGAACAATTATGTCAATGAGTGAGTCAGTGAGTCAGTGGTAATCGAGCTATATATATTATAACTAGCGTTTGCTCGGTGCGCGAGCTGCTAAAGCAGCTCGCGGGAAGTGTTATTGCTAAAAGTAGGGCGCGTGGGTGCGCGGCCCGCTAAAGCGGACCGCGATTGTTCGGCTTTATTTATTTCGCTCGGTGCGCGAGCTGCTAAAGCAGCTCGCGGGAAGTGTTATTGCTACAAGTAGGGCGCGTGGGTGCGCGGCCCGCTAAAGCGGACCGCGATTGTTCGGCTTTATTTATTTCGCTCGGTGCGCGAGCTGCTAAAGCAGCTCGCGGGAAGTGTTATTACTAAAAGTAGGGCGCGTGGGTGCGCGGCCCGCTAAAGCGGACCGCGATTTTTTTACTCATCAAGTAGACCTTCAGATTCTGGTCATCTTTTGCCAAAAAAATTGTTCGAGCACACCCCACCTATCTGCAATAACCTGGCCGTGCTCCTCATTCACAAATGAAAAAGTAAAAAAAAGAAAAAAAAAAAGAAAAAATGCAAATGTAAAATGAAAAAAAAGAAAAAGAAAAAAGCCCTATGAACCTATCAAACTCATTGTCTTGCATAGTTCCCAACTTCTAGTCCCTTCAATATTCCCCATACATTTTATATGGGGGAAAAAAAAAATCCGCCATCTTGAATTTTTTTCTACTCACCAGGTAGACCTCCGGGTTTTGATCATCTTTTGTCGAGAAACCGCTCCTCCATCTTTTATAGTCTCCGAGAGAGAGACGGACAAAATTTGCCGCCATTTTTTTCCGCCATTTTGGATTTTTTTTTCAACTCACTGGCAACTGCTCGAGGTTTCGAATGACATTTGGTCGAGCACCCTCCACCTATCTTCTATACCCTGGCCGTGCCCCTCGCCAGTCTCCAAACTCCTCACTCATCAGCTCTCTCCACCTCTCTCCGAGTCACATTCTTTGAGCTCTATACGACACCATGGGTGAAAAAAATTTTTTTCATACAAAATTTTACAGGAGAGAGGTGGAAACTTGAGACGTCACAGCTCGGCCGCCATCTTGTTTTTTTAATTTTTTTCACTTTTTCTGTTAATCGTTTACTAATTTCTACAATAATCCAAAATTTCAAAGAAATCGGTTGGAAAACAAAAGAGTTGCAAGAATCACGTCGGCCGCCATCTTGTTTTTCCGAAATGTCATAATTTTTCCCCACTCGAATCCCCCACCCGAACATATCTCCCGTACATCATTCTATCGTTTTCTGTCTCTTTCTAGGAGAACAATTATGTCAATCAGTGAGTCAGTCAGTCAGTGGTAATCGAGCTATATATATTATAATAATAATAATAATAATAATATGTGTAGGTAGGTACTAGTAGTAGGTACTATAAGGTGCATGAAGTCAGATATAAATTATGTATAAGTACCTACTGTAATATAAAATTGGCCCATCCGCGAATCCAACACGGGACCTCCTGTTTATACAGGGTGGGCCAGACCTATAAATAGGGTTCCGTACCAAAATGGTAAAAATGGAACACTTATGGTGAGACTTTCTCCGTCCGTCCGTCCGTCTGCCACAGTCGATTATTTCAGTAACTATTAAAGCTATCGACATGAAATTTGGCATAGTTGTGTATAATAGTGGCCCAACATCATTGGGATAAAGAAAAATCGTTTTTTTTTAGTTTTATTAAAAAAGGGGGAAAATCGGGGGTGTGAAATTTCAAAGTAAAATAACTATACCGAGTGGGGTATCATATGAAAGGCCTTTACTTGTGCATTCTAAAACAGTTTTTTATTTATTTCTATATATAACAGTTTTTGATTAATCGGCCAAAATGTCGAAAAAAATACCGTCCCCCCCCCCTTATCTCCGAAGTTTACCAATCGAAAAATCTGAAATAATTATGGTCAATAGAAGTTTATGTATATTTTACAGGAAAAATAAAAGCAACGCCAAAATTATTTTAGTTTGATTAAAAAGGGGGAAAATCGGGGGTTTGAAATTTCAAAGTTAGATAACTATACCGAGTGGGGTATCATATGAAAGGCCTTTACTTGTGCATTGTAAAACAGTTTTTTATTTATTTCTATATATAACAGTTTTTGAGTAATCGGCCAAAATCTCGAAAAAAATACCGTTCCCCCCCCTTATCTCCGAAGTTTACCAATCAAAAAATCTGAAATAATTATGGTCAATAGAAGTTTATGTATATTTTACAGAAAAAATAAAACCAACGCTCTAACTACCATAGTTTTTTTTTTTATATTGACAATAAACCTCCACAAACAAAGTTAACGATAAATAAGCAAATTAATATAATATTATCGTTTTACTTTTACTTTTGGAGTACGGAACCCTCGGTGCGCGAGTCCGACTCGCACTTGGCCGGCTTTTTTTTTTTAGATTGTTGTTTAGGCACCCGGGACCTCGTCGGCCGCAGTCGAACACGCTTACCACTAGACCAACGAGGCAGTTCAAATTAAAGGAAAGACTGCAGTTTCCACAAACAATTATCATTTTTGTCAATAAGGACGTTATTTACACGGATAACACAATTTTTAAGGTTCCGTACCAAAATGGTAAAAATGGAACCCTTATGGTGAGACTTTCTCCCTCCGTCCGTCCGTCCGTCTGTCACAGTCGATTATTTCAGTAACTATTAAAGCTATCGACAAGAAATTTGGCATAGTTGTGTATAATAGTGGCCCAACATCATTGGAATAAAGAAAAATCGAAAATTATTTTTAGTGTTTTTAGTAGTTAAAATGGGTATAATACCTAAGCTATCCATAAAAGATACCTATGTCATCGCCGATTTTTCTGTAAAGACTTATCCCACCATACCACCACCATAAATTGTTTTGTTAAATCTGAAAGGGAATAGGCAGCATTTTCGATGAAAGTCCCAAGCGGCTTGAATTTTTCCGACATCGTCAACAATTATCGTCATAATTCAACTTATTTACACAAAACCTTAACAAATTATACACTACACCTTCCTCATGAATCACCCTATCTCGTGGTGAAAACCGCATGAAAATCCGTTCGGTAGTTTTTGAGTTTATCGCGAACAGACAGACAGACAGACGCGGCAGGGGGACGTTGTTTTATAATATGTAGTGATATTTTATAAATAGTTATGTAATATATAGAGTATACCTACATTAGGTCCTACAGTGAAGGCTTTAGGGATACTTCCTCTTACAAGTTTCAAAGCAAGACATTTTCGCAAAAAATTAATATCAAATTATCTTTTCCTAAATGAAAAATGACAGACTTACGCATACCTTCATGTTACCTTGAAAAGTTATGTAGGTCTTATGTACAATTGTACACTCAATACCCAAAAAAAAAACAACCCACCCACTTTCAAGAAACATCCATGGAGCCTTCAAATAAAGATGAACCAGTATTCATTCAAACCTATTTCGCAAACATTAGGGGATCGCTTTTGTGCTCGCGCGGAAACGTCCCATTGGTTCACAAATAATTTCGGTTTACCAATGGGGTTCTAAGGATTAGGGTCGCGCGGCGCGATCACATCCCAGGAACAAGCAACAGATGCGCTAAATCACGCTATAGGTACAATAGAGGACCTATATAGCGCTATTTGAAGTGTTGTCATCTCGAAGAGTAAATAATGAAAAAATATCACCTGCTGAGAGAATACGAGGTACCTACCATCGAACTATTACGCGTAGAAGGGTAATAGTCGACGCGGTGATAATCCATTTTTAATAAGCGTGCAAAGGCCGACTACGCACTATCGTCGCGTTAGTAAGTGTAAATTAAAAATTTTATTTTTAAAAAATAAGCTCTTAGTAGTCGGCTAAATCATCAGACCTTGGATATTGCATCTAAGACCAGAGTACTTGTCAAAACAGATCAAACGAGCTCAAACTTGATAAGTTTATGTCGTTTTAATACAGACTTTCCATAGCCACCTTCCAGCTCCATCATCAGATACTGGATATCATCTAGGATCAGAGATACCTACTTGTAGGGCAATAGTCGACGCAGTGATAAGACATTTTTAATAAGCCTGCAAGGGCCAAAGTACGCACTATCGTCGCGTTAGTACGACTAGCTAGCAGAAAACTATTAACAAGTGTAAATAAAAAAATTTAATTAAAAAAAATATAAGCTCTTAGTAGCCGGCTAAATTATCAGACCTTGGATATTGCATCTAGGACCAGAGTACTTGTCAAAACAGATCAAACGAGCCCAAAATTGATAAGTTTATGCCTTTTAATACAGACTTTCCATAGCCACCTTCCAGCTCCATCATCAGATACTGGATATCATCTAGGATCAGAGGTACATTGTCAAGACTAATGAAACGAGCCCAATCTTGATGGTGCAACGTTGTCATCATTACAGAGTTCCCATAGCCACCCTCTGTTCCCATCCTATCAGCTCCATGTCACAATAATATTGCATTGTAATATACGCGATTACTTCTTCTTCTTTCTTGATTTCGCGGTTATGCAGGTCCCCGAATACCTGAAGCACTTCGACCATCTTCGATCCATTATGCTCGCCACTTTTTTAGATTTCCTCGCCGCCAGGAACAGCAGCACTTTCTTGACGGGGATGAGTGTAGCCTCCTCCGAGTGCACGATGTGTTTCCCTAGATGGATGCTTCGTTTATGCGTTAAAGCGGGGCAGTAACAGATAATATGCAACGGTGTTTCCACCGATTCCTGGCGTAGCCTGCATATATCTGAGCCCTGGAGTTTGAGGTTACACATGTGCAGTCTGTTCAGTCCACAGTGTCCCGTCAAAGCTTTCACTAGAATGAATAGGTTCTTCCCACTAAGCGCTAGTACCTCAGCGCTTTAGCGTGATTTAGTACTAGTAAATTTCGCCAACGAGAAGCGTGTCATAGTAGCAAATTTCAAAAAATCCATTTGTTAGCCTTCCCATTCGGGAATTTCGTACGCTGAGCTGAAGCTGAAACTATTTACGGAACTACTTTACGGAATTGTCTGTAGTTTAATTTATTACATAACTATTTTCATCATAACATGAGTCGGAAAGAAGTTCTTGTTAAAAAACTGTTTTTATGCGCTATTTTTAGGGTTCCATACCAAAATGGTAAAAATGGAACCCTTATGGTGAGACTTTCTCCGTCCGTCTGTCACAGTCGATTATTTCAGTAACTATTAAAGCTATCGACATGAAATTTGGCATAGTTGTGTATAATAGTGGCCCAAAATCATTGGAATAAAGAAAAATCGAAAATTATTTTTAGTTTTATTGAAAAAAGGGGGAAAATCGGGGGTTTGAAATTTCAAAGTAAAATAACTATATCGAGTGGGGTATCATATGAAAGGCCTTTACTTGTGCATTCTAAAACAGTTTTTATTTATTTCTATATAATAATAGTTTTTGAGTAATCGGCCAAAATGTCGAAAAAAATATCGTCCCCCCCCCCCCCCCCCCTTATCTCCGAAGTTAACCAATCGAAAAATCTGAAATAATTATATTCAATAGGGGTTTATGTATATTTTACAGGAAAAATAAAACCAACGCTCCAACTAGCATAGTTTTTTTTATATTTACAATAAAAATCTACAAACAAAGTTAACTATAAATAAGCAAATTAATATAATACTTATTATCGTTTTACTTTTACTTTTGGAGTAGGTATGGAACCCTCGGTGCGCGAGGCTGACTCGCACTTGGCCGGCTTTTTCCAATATGGCGGCGCGAGCGGCAAAGATACGAGGTGGCAAAATGAAAATTCGGAAAGAGCATTACCAATTTTCAAAACTCCCGGAAAACTTTCCGGGTAATCCCCCTTTTGAGCACCAAATGACTGTACTAGTGAGTAAAGGTCTACTTAGGTACGCTGAACAGTGGACAGGGTAGAAAGCTTATTAAAGCAATTTGAATATCGCTATAGGTATAAGATGGCTATATTGGGAGTTGGGACTCATTGATATTACACAGAAATGAGAGTGAAGGAAATAATTCTTAATGAGATTTAAATTGTATTGGAAAACGTCAGAATTAGATCAATAACGTCCTAGCTGGTCCGAGAGTTGATAGGACGTTATCAAAAAATAATTATTGAAGCAATCATATAGGCCTACTTAGTTTGTAAAGGTAGATACTAGATACGTATAAGTGTAAAAAATCTCTGAGGCTTCCTGCATCCAAGATAACTTTCACATTATATATTACAGGCTGTTACAGGTAAATTGATTGTGTTTTGGTTACAGGTTGGCCACCACTGGAGCCGGCAGGGCTCGGAGAAGGAAGCAGTGGCTTTCCGTCTAGCATGGCGGAAACCGCATCTATACCACAAAGTTCAGAATACATTTGTAAACGCAGACGATTATCGCGCTTGCTTGATAAACTGACAGTGCAAATACGTAATAATAATCACTATCCACCACCACATTGGCTCATGCTGGATACACCTTGCTTTGAGACGAAGACGTCTGAAGACGCACCACTCGATTTGTCATTAAAATCGGAGACGCCGAAAGCTCAAGAGACATCCCGGTACATCTGCGATACTTGCGGCCAGACTTTCGCCGTGCATGATCGTCTTGCCAAACATGTTGCTTCTCGGCATCGGGACAAGACAGCCGACGTGGTGCGTGCTTACGAGTGTGAAATATGTCGCCGACGTTTCGCTCGCTCCGACATGTTGACGCGGCATGCTCGTTTGCACAGCGGTGTCAAACCGTACTCTTGCTCTGCGTGTGGACAAGTATTTTCCCGCTCGGATCACCTGGCGACTCATCAACGGACACATACAGGTGAGAAGCCATATCGATGTCCGGCGTGTCCGTATGCTGCATGTCGTCGGGACATGATCACCAGACATATGAGAACTCATACGCGGCGACCGACGCCCACAGAGATTTAAGACACCAACATAACCAAATCGAGAATGAGAATCGCTTCACTTAATACTTGCGACTTAGATAATTCTAACGCCGCGCATTAGTGAATGAACTACTTATTCACGAAGATCGTAATATTATATAATTTATAGCATGTGTGTGATTTAAGCCCGCACTTAACGCACTTAAGCATACCCGTGAAAAAATTTAACTAACTAGGTAGGTACCAATTTTTACACGAGTGCGGTTACTTAAATGCGGGTTTAGGTCATGAAATGCTATAAATAATTTATGATTAAATAATGTTGATAATAAATAATTAAAGCTAGCGCCGAACAGGCTAAGAGGCGCAAATATGAAAAACTTGACAGTGGTTTCATATTTGCGCCTTTTGGTGTAGAGACCCTGGGGCCGTGGGGCCCGGAGGCTCGCGCACTTTTTTTAGAGATATCGAAAAGAGTGATCGAGTCTACCGGGGATCCAAGAGCTGGCAGCTACCTTGGCCAAAGGATTAGCTTGGCTATCCAAAGGGGTAATGCTGCCAGCATCTTGGGTACTATTCCACACTGCGGTGGCTTGGATGGGGTTTTAGATTTTAATTAGTTTTTATTTTAGTTTTAATTTTAGAGTAAATTTAGGTTTTTAATTGTATATATGTATTTAGTCATTTACACAATAAACGCATTAATAATTAAATATAATAAAAACTATATTAATCGTGTTTAAAAATTAGCTGCGTCTACGAGCATGAACGAAACACGCAACGAACAAATTCGAAGTGGGGTACGTTTATGCACACGCGGCGCGTTGTACGGCGCCTGCCGTGTCGCCCGTCGCAGCGCCCGTCGAGGAGCCCGCCGCGTGCGCCGCGCCGCCGCGTTCAACGCAAACGCTTCTGCATGTACGCTCTCATACTTGGCCATATGTTTGAGTTAACCGCGCGAAGCGACGCGCAGCGTGCTGCGTGACCTCGGTGCCCACCGCGGCGCCCGTGGCGGCGGCGCTCGCCACGGTGCCCGCCGCGTTCAACGCAAACATTTCTGTATGAACGCTCTCAGGATACGTTTATGCACACGCGGCGTGTTGAGAGGCGCCCGCCACGTCGCCCGTCGCGTGCTCCGCCCCGTTTAACGCAACGCAAATCGCCCGAAACGCGATGCACGCAAAAGGCCATAAAAACGCGCGATCACTGTCGTTAAAAGTAGCCAGTCTGCCCTCTCGCTAAGCATCAGCATCGAGTCCAAAGCAGTTGAATTGTGTTCATACTTTAACCATAAAAATAACTGCAAATTGAAGCGCTGTTTCGTAACCCAGTGAACACTAAACATACATTTTAGTTTATGACGCTCGCGCTTGCAGTACAAGCGAATTCGTTTAGAGTGGTTAGGAGCCTTGAACGTGCGGCAAGCGTGCTCGTTCTAGTCTCAGCCTATGTACGCTCGCTAGTTTTGTTCGTTACATGCTCCTTTCGTGCTAGGGTCAAGCGTAGAGCTTTTGGACCAATTGTTTGTTGTTTGTTTGTTTGTATATTTGTAAGTCAATCTTGTTTTTCTTTGAATAAGCAAAAATTACACTACATATTACTTCTGATTACTTAATTGTAATTGAGTTATTAATTAATAATAAACTTTTAATTTAGTCTCCCCTCTAAATAAGCTAGAAGCTTGTGTTAGGAGTGGGTATGACAATAGTGCAACGGGTAAGATTCGAACCGTCGACCTTTCAGTTTTCGGACCACATCCTTAACCGTTGGGCTATTGACTTCACATTGACTTAGACCACCCAAAGGGCTTAAATGGTCTATGGCTATTGAGGCTTCTTTAGAGAGCTACAGACCGATCATTATAACTTGTCCCGTACCTACTGTCATGTTGGCACCATTGCTTATCTCAAGCCGGTTGCCAGGGTTTTCATCATTGTGTGAAGCAATTGTGCCAACATTACGGCACTGGACAAGATTGAACGATCTGTATTGTCACGGCCGCTGTCAATCGTCTTTCTTATTTGCACATGGAAGTAGTACTCTACTTCTACTGCTTCCAAGTTCCATGTATTTGCAACTTGGCCGCTGTGAGACGTGAATATGTGAGTTGTGTTTTGTAATTTTGCGGCTCAGAGTCCGTCATCCGATAAAACTATATTCTTAGTTGTGTAGGAGAAGCTTTAAAGGCTAGTTCCAACTACATTAGTATTTTAGTCGAGAAGCGACTAGCGAGTAATTTAGTAATTAAACGTGTCTGAACACAAAATATTTAGTCAAGTAGGTACCTACTTGACAAAATTTTTAGTGTTCAGACACGTTTAGTTACTACATTACTCGACTAAAATACTAATGTAGTCCAAACTGGCCCGTACTTACCGATAAGGGTAAGTTATTGGTGTACTTATAAGTAATAAATAATAAAGTGTGTTTTTTGTTCCCCTTGAATGATATTCAAAAGTTTTTGTACTTAATAATAATAAAACATAATGTAATATTATGTATATTAAGAAAAAATAATAATAAGTAGGTACCTACTTAAGAGATTCCGTATATAATTTGTTTTGGTTTTGTGTCGTAGGACTTCGACAACCGTGTTGATCTACTGTAACTACTGCGTGGGTGAGACATATCAGATTGCTTTTAAAATACAATCCAAGCGCGATTGTTTTTGCTTATATGCGAATTTATTTATTTATGAAAAATAATTTATTTTTGTTTGTGCGCAATGCGATGTGTCTTAACTCTTAGAATTTTGATATTTATTATGTAACTACATAAATTAGTGTTATTAAGTTTGACCTCATTGTTAATCGTGCGTTGATTTTGTAATTACTTGGTAGGATTTGAACTTTTTCTTTTATTTGTGTTCAATAGATAGGTAATTAAATATGATAGATTGGAGACAGAGATGGTGTGAGGCCGAGATTATGTGGTCTGTAGTTAATAGGTACCTATGAAATTGCCTTTTTTCAGTACTGGTCGTTTCAAATAAAAAAAAGTTTGTAATGGCTCTGTATTCTAAATTCAAATTAATTTTGTTTTGAAACCATGACATTCTATTTACAAACTCAGTCTTTTGTTTTTTGATTAGCGTTGTATTTTCATTACATTTGAACATTTTTCGTCATAATGGATACTTTAAAAATTCGTGTAATTATGGAATATGAGTTCCGTCGTGGCACCAACGCGACACAAACGGCCCGTAACATCAAAAACGTTTACGGAGAGAACTGTACAAACGATCGCACAACCCGTTATTGGTTTTCCCGGTTCCGTTCTGGAAATTTTGACTTGAAAAATGAAGGTCGTGGTCGTCCGGAGACTTTGGTTAACAATAATGAATTAAAGGCGATTGTGGAAGCTGACGAAACTCAATCTACAGCTGAGCTAGCAGCAGCTTTTGATGTAAGCATCAAAACAATATTGATCCATTTGCGACAAATTAGCAAGGTAAAAATGCTTGATAGATGGGTGCCCCACGACCTTAAGGTCTAATTCACACGAGAGCTTTTTTAACGTCCGTTAAAAAAGCGTCCAATTAGAACAAATGCATTCCCAAGTATATGTTCACACGTCAGCGCTTTTAAAGCGCGACGCTTTTTTATCGCGCAGTGTTGTATTTTCAACGCTCGGCATAAAATAGACCATAGGAAACTTTTTACTATTATTCAGACGAGCGCTAAAAAAGCGCCGGCGCTGCGTTCACGTTCAGTATGCCGCACGCTCGCTCAGCGGTCGCACGTGTTTGTTGTGCTTATAATCATCAGAAAATCGATACGATGTCGTGGATTGTTGATACCGAACTATTAATTATAGAGGTGGAGTCTCGTCCGTTCCTGTATTCAAAATCGTTACCAGAATATTCTAATAAAATAATCAAGAATGATGCCTGGGACGACATCACAAAAAAACTATCAGTGGACTGGGAAAGCCTAACTAATGAGGAAAAAAATAGCCGATGTAGGTATATTTATTTATTTTAATCAAATTGCTACCCATCACTACCCATATACATGAATGCGAAATTGTGTTTGCTTGTGTGTTTGTTGGGATATTGATTCGTTGGTTTGTCCTTCAATCATGCCGCAACGGAGCAACGAATTGACCTGATTTTTTTCATGGATATAGGAGAATGCCTTTTGTTTTCTTTTTCGTCTTTTAATAACACAAATCGCTAGTGCCATTAATTTAGCAGAAACCATTTCCACGTCTTACTGAAGCCAGAGACGAGACATGAGTGATTTTAAAGCGTTAGTATGAACAACCACAGAGAGAACGTTTAAAAAGCGCCAACGCCGGGTTTTAACGCAACGCTTTTTTAACTCTCGTGTGAATTAGACCTAACGATCGCCAGCGCAACGTACGCGTCGAGACCTGCCTTGCGCTGCTCAACAGGCAAAGAAATGAAGGAATTTTGAAACGAATTGTTACGTGCGACGAAAAATGGATTCTGTTCGACAATCGAAAGCGCTCAGCAAGTTGGTTAGACCCTGGTTCAGCACCAAAGCAATGCCCTAAACCAAAAATGACCCCTAAAAAGGTGATGGTCACTGTTTGGTGGTCTAGTGCGGGTGTGATTCACCACAACTTTTTACAAAACGGCATGAGCATTAATGCAGATGTGTACTGTGAAGAACTGGAGAGAATGATGGAGAAGCTTGCACATCTGCAACCAGCTTTGGTCAATCGGTCGTCCCCACTGCTCCTTCACGACAACGCGCGACCCCATACTGCGCAACAGACAGTCTCCAAGCTGCAAGAGCTGGGGTTGGAAGCTCTCCCTCATCCGCCATACTCACCAGACCTTCCACCTACCGACTATTACTTTTTCCAAAATTTAGACAACTTTTTAGTGGGTAAAAAATTCAATTTCCGAGACCCGTACAAAATGCCTTTGAAGAGTTTGTTGCCTCCCGTCCAGCTGATTTTTACAAGAAGGGCATCAATAAACTGCCAATGCGTTGACAAAGATGCGTCGATTGCACGGGTGATTACTTCGAATAACAGAAATAAAAAATGTTTGAAAAAATAAGTACTTTCACTTATTGCATACAAAACGGCAATTTCATAGGTAAAGACCTAATATTATAGTTTGTGGGTGAAAGCGTTAAGTACGTGTAAGCGATTATTTTTTTTCAATAGGTCCGTACCTAAAAAGATTTTAGAAAAAAACCTTAATACGATGAGTCGAAAGACGAAATGAGATTTTTAATACAATCGCTCGATAGGTTCCTAAATGTGAATTTAAATTATTCCCACAAAGGCACGAACGTCAAAATCGAGTTTCGCTGGCGATTATTAGGGTTCCGTACCGAATTGGTAAAAATGGAACCCTTATGGTGAGACTTTCTCCGTCCGTCCGTCCGTCCGTCTGTCACAGTCGATGAAAAGCGATCATAAACAGCTTGAAACGTGTTGGTTTAATACTCAAAGCTTGAAACTGTTTTCAATTTACCGGAACCGTTTTATTAACTACCTAACCAGTTTAAAATAATAATATAGTTCTTCAATTCACCGGTTAATTAATAAGGCGAACCAAAAAGGTTAAAAGCATACAAAACCGAAACTGTAATTTAGTTCCTATAGATGAAAACTGGTTTGTATTATTTCTTGCATCTGTACAATATGACGTCATAACTAATATCTATAGACCGTTCACCTTGTCCTTTGCCGTCATGTTGGCACCACTGCTTCACATGATGAAAACCAATGGTGCCATCGTGATGCTAAGGGACAAGTTATAATGAACGGTCTGGACTCTGGATCTTAAAATTAATAAAACAGTATATACCTTTATTTTTGTCAAATTACCTACATATAATTTTATTCAGCAGACGATGTAATTTCTGTTTTTTTGGTTGCCTAATAATTAATTAGGTACTAGGTATAGTTACATTGAAAAAATATTGCCTGAACACACTTATCGCTTCGACTCTATAGTTTATGTATAATTTATTGTGTATTTTCAGACGAATACCTGATGAATACTTATTTAATTTTATGCACTCACAAGGTGTTGTGTAATTTTTTGTTGCAAGTTTCCCATTGAAAAGGATGTCAGTTCACGAATGTCGTGAAATTCAATGTGAAGAATTTTAATGTTTGGGCGGTAATTTTTCCAAAAGCCTAGAGTACTACGTCAATTATTTAAATATTTAAATATAAATATTTAAGCCTAATTGTATATATACCTAGTACCTAGATACATATAAAATTTATCAGCCCAATGTTTAATGTGAAAAAATAATAATAATTTCGTGTGTTAGAATGTTATTTTTGTTTTCTCATGTTCAATAATTAAAATTATTTCTTATTTAATATTTGTTCTCCTTTCATTTTTTGCCTAAAGGTCCAAATAGCAGTATTACAATTAATTTTTTACAAATAACTAGCGGCCCGCCCCGCCTTCGTCCGGGAAATAAGTATAATTCAAGTAGGATTTTACTTTTAGTACCTACTAACATCTGCACGCGTTCCACACATGTAACTTCCCGCGCCGATACCCGCCACTGCCACGGGCCAGCAGTCCAGCACCATTATTATTTTTGTTGCGCGAGACTCGAGAGTACTCATTTTGCCTAGGATATTATTTTAAATCTTATCTTAATATAATATATAAATTACGTGTCACGTTGTTTGTCCGCGATGGACTCCTAAACTACTGAACAGATTTTTATCAAACTTCGTAACTATCTGTAATTTGGTCCAACTTAAAAGATAGGATAGTTTTTTTTGGATTGGGATAGTTTATTTGTTTTATTTATATAGAAGTTGGCGGCACGAAGTTCGCTGGGTCAGGGTAGTTAAATATAATAATATCCTATAATTAATTTTATAGAGCCCCATAACAATATAAAACAATACAAAACATACTCTACAAACAAAGTTAACGATAACTAAGCAAATTAATATAATATCGTTTTACTTTCACTTCTAGAGTACGGAACTCTCGGTGCGCGAGTCCGACTCGCACTTGGCCCGTTTTTTTTAATTCAAATTCAATTTTTTTTTATTTCACGTAGGCCAACCTGTGGCTCTTATGACAAGTCATGACTCTACCACCGGTTCGGAAAGCGGATTCTGCTGAGAAGAGCCGGCAAGAAACTCAGCAGTTGCTCTTTTCAAAATAATCATTTGACAATATTATTATGTAGCTATGTATTACATTGTAATAAGTTTTTTTAAACCATCTTGTAGGCAGCTAGATGCCAAGCCGATATGCTGATACAACTTTGTTAGAATAAAATATAATATTTCCACAATGAGGGGAAGTTCAAAAAAAAAAAGTACTACAATTCAATTCATGTTAAGATGGACAGACACAAAGTACACGGACCCCATTCCCGCCGGCGGAACCCGTTCACGAGCATGACGCATGATCCAGCTGTTGCTTCGCTCGACCATATTTGAGGGAACGTAACAACCCGCACCACACGACACCACCACAGAAATGTTAAAAGAGATCGTGACATACTTAGGTTACCCATGTTAAGGATGATTATACGAGTCTTCCCGCGAAATTCAAATTTAATTTGGTTTTTCGCAATTTTTAAACTAATACGACAAACTAGGCTAAATAGCATTCTAATTGCGCCTGTAGAATTATCATCTTCACAGTTTTACATAAATATCTTTACTTTAAAGTGATCAGTTTAAGAAATTAATCAAAATACTGAGTTGGACGTGAGTTACTCATAAATACTGCCATTGTCGCAATTAGAATGCCATAAGCCTACTTTGTCGTATTAGTTTACAAATTGCGAAAAACCAAATTAAATTTGAATTTCGCGGGCAGAACTGTGTCTTCCACCTTAAGTTAAGGCGATTACATACAACTTTTACATCGACTAAACTGTTTAGTCGAGTTGTGTACTTTTCGTGAATTCCACATATTTAAAACTATAATCAAAAGCAAAAGCAAGAAGACATAAAACATAATATTAAAGGAAATATTATAAATATAAATCAAATTAATTTTTGATAATATATAAATTTTAATAAATTAAAATCTAAAATTAAAATAATACTAGATAATATTAATAAAATTAAACTAACTTCATAAGAAATAGTTTGAGCTACTGCCCGTAATCCCCCTAATAAAGAATAATTACTATTAGAAGATTAACCAGCAATTATAACAGTATAAACCCCTAAATACGGATTTTTGATTTTTTTGTCGAGCAACTATCGTGTTGATAGTTTGCGCACATTCTATGATCGCAGTACATTCCTATAAACTTATGAAACACAACTAAATAGTTGTTCAACTAAAAGTTGTATGTTTGCGCTAGGCCTAAGGCATCGAATTGCATACTTATTCAAATACTCATTTTAAGATTCCATGCAACTTTGTCATTAAGAAAGTCATTTGTAATAACCGCGACTTAGTAAGTGAGTTTTTACGCATTGTTTAAATTTGTGCAGTGGCAAATCTAGCAATTCCTTCGGAATCATAATAATCCGTGCATTAATACAGATTTATGTTCTGTGTGCGCTTCTATTCAATTGTATGTTCATGTGAGGATAAGCATCAGGGTCTTGTTGTTCCTGGGCCCTGATTCTGTAACTCAGTGGCTATCATTTTTTGATAGCCACTGAGTTACAGAATCAGAAACGTTATGTTCTGTAAAGTTCTGTAACTCAGTGGAACTCGAGTTGGAAGTGAGTTACTCATAAATTAGTCGATATTCTGACTAATTTCTTAAACTGGACACTTTCAAGTAAAGGTTTTTATATAAACCTGTGAAAATGACATTGGCGCAATTAGAATGCCATAAGCCTACCTTGTCGTATTAGTTTACAAATTGCGAAAAACCAAATTAAATTTGAATTTCGCGGGCAGACCCGTATAATCAACCGTATAAGCAGTGTACATTTTTGCCAATGAGAGCACTGAGCAGTGATCGTAGTGGACATCGGAGCCATGGAACTAGGAAATACGACTACGTCTAATCGGAACAATCTACTTTGGTGGTCTGTGCTTAACATATCATTGATTGATGACATTGACACTTGACAATTTCTGAAAGAAAATAGATCTGGAAAGTGGAAATTGTCTGGAAAATTGGGAAGCCCGTATTGATTTTAGAAGAAACTTAAAACTTATGTCCTATACGTAGTGTATCAATTCCTCTATTGGTTTAAGTCGCAAATACAGTAAGATGTCCGCTAAACTTCACGAAGCTCAAGAGCATTGCAAGGCTGCGGAGAAATTGTAAGCAAGACTTGCTCTCACTATAATAATAAACATCATTTCTTACATGTATCTTGGTATTATGAAACGGCTATTTGCTTCGCCTATGAATTTGTTAGACTCAAATACTGAATGGAGCGACAAAAAAAGGCTCACTACACTTAGTGGCATTTTTAAAATATTGTCAATAATCGGGTTAAAGCGAAATTCATAAAAAGACAGAACACGAATGTCGTGTCATGGACTTTATGATATTAAACTACAAAGCATTGTGGAAATAATGCAAAGCCTGTGAAAATAGTGTGCCTGACGCAATCACGATACAATCAAATCTTGGATCATCCTGACTCTATGTAGTCTTGTCTATCCTTCTATGAGTGCTTTTAGTTTCTGCAAAATTTTCTCCCATAACCTAAGTATCTAAAAATTTCACCAGCGTAAATTTTATATTTTGACAGTATTTTCAATACAAAAACTGTCAGAACGCCAATTTTCTCAGTAAAATGTCACTTGACGTTGGTGAAATTAGTCATAAGAGGTGTGATTTTCTTATCATGACTTTTTATAATTAATACCCAAGAGTAGTGACTGTTTTTAACCATTGTACAAAGTGACACAGTGATTGTTTATGCCAGAAGTCATTACAGTTTTTGCAATTCACAAAGGTGAATGAGCTTTACTCGTGGTTACTTCTTGTACATGCACATTGCATAAGTGTGCGTGCCTGTCAAAGCCTAGGTGGGAGCGGGCAGGCGCGAGCATTGCACTCGCTCACACTTATACAGCTATGCACACACACAACCATAAGTCAGTCGCCCTCCTGAATTGCAAGAACCCTGGTATGGATTTTCTTATACAAGGTGATTTTGTTTCCATTTTGCCGTTTCTATCTTCTGTAATTCAAGAGAAAGATGGTTAAGTGACATTCAACTAAACTTGCCTTATGAGAATGCTGTATTACGTATTACTAATTATGCTATGGTTGAACACCATGACAAGAACTTTATATTACTGCAACTTTGTAGCGTTATGAACCATATCTTGCGAATTAACTGTTTCTTGCATAATATACTAATGAATTTCAGTGGCTCATTACAATATCAGGACTCATCAATTTATCAAAAATTAGTTGCCAAGTCTGCAACACAGTATCAAATAATGAGCCAACACAATTATTTGCCTTAATATTGAAAACTGTTAAAACAGTCATGAACTTATAAATTATTTATTATTCTGCCAATATTGATGTAATATAAATGCTTATTAGAATAATATGTTTAAACGAGAATACTTTAGTAAAACTATTCTGTAACAAGCAGCTTTGCGAATTGATTTATTTTTCTGGTGGTTTTTATATCGAAATCATTCATTAATTTTCATTAATTTTTTTTTATTTCCACTTCTATCCCTTTTAAAGTCATCAATATCACGACCTGTCAATTTGCTAACACTTTGATCTTATTTTACTGAACTTTTGATTTCATAAGCTTACAATGTCATGAATGATTGATCTTGTAAACTTTCGATAAAATTAAAGGTCAATATCATAAGCTATCGATGTTACATGTTCGAGCTCATGAGCTTCAACTTTATGTAATTCGCTATGGCTTAAACCCTTAAATATCATACCATGTTCTGTGGAAAGTGCAATTAGTCACTAGGGTACCCACATTAAAAGGTTAATTGTACAATTATTGAGTTCCAAATGTCTCTATTGATTGTATTTGCGCTTCATTGCACTGTATTTATTGTAAATCTTACCTAATGTAGCTTAATTGTACTGGCAAAAAATTTGAAGCAAAACGGTAATGGCGGGGCAGGGGGTGCTAAGAATCTCCGGACGAGATTCCGCTGCCAACCCCGACGACTGGACCTGGTGACGTATAACGCACGCACTTTGAGGACCGACGAAAAGATCATCGAGCTGGAAGAAGCAGTGAGCAAGTTGCGTTGGAGTATTATAGGATTGTCTGAAGTCCGAAGAGAGGGGGAGGACTCGATAATCCTCAATTCCGGCAACTTGTTTTACTACCGGGAGGGCGATCAACAGTCCCAGGGTGGTGTCGGGTTCATCGTCCACAAGTCCCTCGTCAACAACATTGTACAAGTCAAGAGTGTGTCGAGTAGGGTAGCGTACCTTATACTCAGAATCACCAAACGGTATTCGCTGAAGGTTATACAGGTCTACGCACCGACATCGACACATTCTGACGAGGAGGTAGAGGCGCTGTATGAGGATATATCAAAAGCCATACACGCCTCTACCACTCATTACAGTGTTGTGATGGGGGATTTCAATGCAAGGCTGGGCGAACGAAGCGGTGCAGAGACGAGAGTGGGGCATTTTGGGTATGGGCGAAGGAACCAAAGGGGCCAAATGCTGGCCGACTTCATGGAGAAGGAGGGCCTCTTTATGATGAACTCCTTCTTCAGGAAGCGGCCACACAGAAAATGGACATGGTTGAGTCCCGATGGTTCCACGAGAAAAGAGATCGACTTCATTATGTCGACCAAGCGGCATATATTCAATGATGTCTCTGTGATCAATAGGGTGAAAACCGGTAGCGATCACCGGATGGTAAGAGGCACGTTGAATATTAATGTAAAGCTGGAAAGGGCCAGACTGGTGAAGTCCACTCTCCGACCTTCTCGTGCTCATATCCAAAATCCCGAAAACTTCCAACTCGAACTGCAGAACCGATTCGAGTGCCTAGCAGACTGCGTTTCTGTGGACGATCTAAACAACAGGTTCGTGGAAACTGTCCATACTGTGGGGTCTAAATTCTTTAAGACCCATCGCAGGAAAAGAACCGAAAAGTTCTCTGACCATACTCTCAAGCTAATGAAGGAGAGACAAGAGATGAGGCTGCAGTCATCGGCAGACGCGGCTGCCTACCGGCGGATTAATAGGCAGATCTCTAAGGCACAAACTCGCGACCTCCGTGTCTTTAATACCAAGTGTATTAAAGATACCATTGAGCGGAACAAAGGCTCAAAAATGTTCGCGAGAGATCTGTCTATCGGACAGAGCCAGCTGACGCGGCTGAAAACTGATGACGGCCGTCTCGTCTCTTCTCGACCTGAGGTCTTGGGAGAGGTTGAGAAGTTCTATGGACAGTTATATACCACGACACAAAAACCTGTTGAAGATTTGGCGAAAGATCCCAGAGCCAAACTGACCCGACACTATACCGAAGATATCCCGGACGTCAGCCTATACGAGATTAGAATGGCTCTCAAACAGCTTAAGGACAACAAGGCGCCAGGTGATGACGGAATCACTGCGGAACTCCTGAAAGCGGGTGGAAAACCGGTACTTAAGATCTTTCAGCGATTGTTCAATTCCGTCATCCACGAGGGCACAACGCCGGAAGCATGGCACAGGAGCGTGGTGGTTCTGTTCTTCAAAAAGGGAGATAATACCTTGTTGAAGAATTATAGACCCATCTCGTTGTTGAGTCATGTTTATAAGTTGTTCTCGAGAGTCATTACGAATCGTCTCGCTCGTAGGTTCGACGACTTCCAGCCTCCCGAACAAGCCGGATTCCGAAAAGGCTTTGGTACCATAGATCACATTCATACGCTGCGGCAGGTTATACAAAAGACGGAAGAGTATAACCGGCCACTTTGCTTAGCGTTTGTGGACTATGAGAAAGCCTTTGATTCGGTGGAAACTTGGGCTGTGTTGAGGTCGCTGCAGAGATGCCGAATTGACTACCGGTATATCCAAGTGTTGAAGTGCTTGTATGAAAACGCCACAATGTAAGTACGTATACAGGACCAGACTACGAGGCCAATCCACTTGCAGCGTGGAGTGCGACAGGGAGACGTTATCTCCCCGAAGCTCTTTACCGCTGCGTTGGAGAACGTCTTTAAGCTTCTGGATTGGAACGGACTTGGCATCAACATAAACGGCGAGTACATCACTCACCTGCGATTTGCCGATGACATAGTAGTCATGGCAGAGACTCTGAGTGACCTCAATACAATGCTCAACGATCTCAGCAGGGTTTCTCAACAGGTGGGCCTGAAAATGAACATGAGCAAGACGAAAATCATGTCCAATGCTCATGCACCGCTCCACCCAGTAATTGTTGAGAGCTCTGCACTCGAAATTGTCGACGAGTATATTTACCTGGGACACACAGTCCAGCTAGGTAGGTCCAATTTCGAGAAAGAGATCAACCGCCGAATCCAACTCGGCTGGGCAGCGTTCGGGAAGCTCCGAGATGTCTTTTCGTCCAAAATTCCTCAGTGCCTGAAGACTAAAGTCTTCGAACAGTGCGTGTTGCCAGTGATGACTTACGGATCCGAGACATGGTCGCTAACTAAGGGCCTCATAAGTAGGCTCAGGACCGCTCAGCGTGCGATGGAAAGAGCTATGCTCGGAGTATCCCTGCGGGATCGAATCAGGAATGAGGAGATCCGTAGGAGAACCAGAGTCACCGACATAGCTCAGCGAGTCGCGATACTGAAGTGGAAATGGGCGGGGCACATAGTTCGAAGAGCTGATGGTCGTTGGGGTCCCAAGGTGCTGGAGTGGCGACCCCGCACCGGGAAGCGCAGTGTTGGCAGACCCCCCACCAGGTGGACCGACGACATCAAGCGAGTCGGAGGGAGCCGCTGGATTCAGGCGGCGCAAGACCGAGGCCTGTGGAAGTCCATGCAAGAGACCTTTGTCCAGCAGTGGACGTCTATCGGTTGATAAAGAAGAAGAAGAAGAAGAATTAAATTTTTAGCTATTGGGATTAATGTTAAATTTTCACTACCATTTTTACGATTCCGTAGACAAAGGGTGCCAGCGGGCCCCTATTACCAAGCCTCTGATGTCCATCCGTCTATCACTGAGCTATATCTTATGAACTGTAATACCTATTACTGTAGCTACGTAGCTAGTAAATGTGTATTTCTATTGCTGCTATAACATTAAAAAAAAAATTAAAGAGGGTCCCCATTACAATCAACTTTTGTTTTTGTTCGATCTTAATAAACCACAGCTGGTGTTAAATCTTGAACAATGATAGTGAACCCTTCGTGTGCGGGTCCGACGACTCGCATTCGCAATATGGGAAGGTTAAGGGACTATGAATCATATATCTGTCAATCTCTCAATGTCCATGCTACATGAAAGTAGTCAAAGCCATTGCGGGACAAACTGTTCATTAATTGATTTGTCTTTAGGAAAGCATTTTTTATATATTAATAATATTAGATCTACAAGATTATTATTATTATTTATATTATTAAGTGATTATTGTGTTATTTTAGCTTAAAGACAACCTTGTTGAAGTGGAAGCCTGATTATGATTCCGCTGCTGATGAATACAGCCAAGCAGGTCAGTTATTTTAAAATTAAATTTTACTGCTTAGTATACAGCTTTGAGGTGGGCCATATATTATAATCAGTTAAATTGTAAAATGAATAGTATGGAGTAGATCCTGTGAAACATGAAAAATTTGCCAAATCTTGCAAATAAAAAATTTCGTAAAACTCTTAAAAGGGGCCGTTCATAAAATACGTTCGCATACAAGGGGGAGGGAGGGGTCTTGCTGAGTGTGACAAGATGTGACAAGGGGGGACCGGGGGGGTCTACGGCAACGTGACGTTCGCCGTTCATTATTTTTCGACATGAGCGCTAGCTCTGTCGCGCGGCTCTAGCAGCGTTGCGATCCGTCACTACTGGTTTCTTTGTTTTTCCAATACTTGAGAGAGTAACGTTTCCACGTACCCTGCGCTCTCGATTCTTTAACAAATGAAAATACTGTTTCTCATGTATTTATTTATTTATTATTATATTATTCCTTCATTCGCCATTTAGCAGTGAACTAATACAGACGCTTTTTTCATATTTCTCAGTTTAATACTCTTTATTACGTTAATTACTTTATACTCTTTATTGCCGAAATTTAATATAAATTATTAAATTCTCCAATTAATAGAAATATTATTTATTATTTATGTGTTCGTTATAAAAGATATTTATTGATTTATTTAAATTTTATTATAATAACTAAATAAATATTTTTCATTCTCAAAATTTATGTACTATCATTTGAAATTTATCATACTAAGGAGGGGGGGGGGGGGGGTCTTAGTTTTTGTGACGGAATATTTCTAGGGGGGTCACAGAAAGTGAACTTCCTTCTATATGTTGCTTTGTAAATAGCAAAAATAAAGAAATAAGATAGTCATACAATTTTGCAATTTTTCGAATTTCGAAGCCTCAATAGCCCAACGGTTAAAGGTGCGAACTGAAAACTGGAAGGTTGCAGGTTCGAATCCCACCTTTTGCACTATTGACGTACCCACTCCTAACACAAGCTTTCTGCTTACTTAGAGGGGAGAGGAGAATATTAGTTAACTTCAACTGGGCTGATATTCTTTATTTTTTAAAAGAATTCTTTTTAGGGTTCCGTACCAAAATGGTAAATATGGGACCCTATTGGAATTAAAAAAATCAAAAATTATTTTTAGTTTAATTAAAAAAGGGGGAAAATAGGGAGTTTGAAATTTCAAAGTAAAATAACTACACCGAGTGATATGAAAGGCCTTTACCTGTACATTCTAAAACAGATTTTTATTTATTTTATAATATAATAGTTGTTTATTAATCGGTCGAAAATAATACTTCTAGAGTATGGAACCCTTGGTGAGCGAGTCGCACTTGGCTAGTTTTTTGCATTGCTCACACACCAACGTACTGAAACTAGTGTGAATTTAACGTTATTGTGTATTTTTTATGAAGTTTTAAGTGACGTCAGAGGACTCTTATGTTATTGTGCACGCTAATGAGTGACAGAGATTTTTTTTATATTATATCCATTTGCCATCGGCTTCTCCAGCCTTTATCAGACATGGGGTATTCGTTAAGTCTCAGTAGATTATAGGGGGTATTTCAACAAATTTCCTCCCCTTTCATGTTGTTATGTTGGACAGTACACGTCCCATCCAGCTCCAGTATATGCCATCTTTTAAGATGCTTTGAATTTGTTTATTTGTCTAGTGTGCCTAAACTAGCGGCACGCTATGATGGCCGGTTTGACACATTACAATAGTGATGTGGAATGTCAATTTATTCTCGAACAAAAAACAATTAAGTTTTGTTTTTGTACCTGATTAAATAGGTTTAATAAAACAAAAATGTATATGTTTATTTAATTTATTTGAACGAACTGAATATTTGAATGAAAATGAATATACATACTTTATATGCACACAAGAAACATATGAATACAAAAGATACCAAAAAAGGTGCCACAAAAGGCCATAATTAATCAGATTCGTCCATACTACTATTTTCACTGTCGTCACTGCTATCATCACCTACATTAATAATTATATGTTCGTTTTCTATAATATTATCTATTTTCACATCTCTTTCATAATCTTCCCTTATTAATTTAACAGTTCTATTCACAACCTTTTCCCAGTCTCCTTTAGTCACATGTTCACAAGCTTCTTCTAATAATTTTAGCATTTTTTTTTGTGGTAAATGGGGGTTCTGTATTGTGTCTTGCAGCATATCCCTTAATTTGAGCCCACACCAACTCAATCGCATTATACTCACAATGGTAAGGCGGTAACCGTATAACTCTGTGCCCATGTTCTAATGCTATTTCGTCAATGACGTATCGGATCTTGGTTGGTTTGTTTTCTTTTAAAAGACGTACTAATTCCGCTTTTAACATATTCATGTTTGCATCTACGCCATTTTTACGAAGCCATGCGACGATATCAGCTTTCTTTTGGGATTGGGCAGGTGGCTTGTCAATTTGCATCGAGTGGTATGGGGCGTTGTCCATAATTATAATAGATGGTTCAGGGAGGCTACACAACATTGAGGTAAACCATTCAGTAAACTTTTCTCCATTCATGTCTTCATGATAGTCTCCAGTGGTTTTTGACGCAAAAGCCATGAGAGAACCTTCGACAAACCCGTTGATGGTTCCGGCGTGACAAATTATAAGTCGCGATCCTTTTCCTACAGGAACTTTGGAAGTAGATGCTGCTGTGTCATCGTTCCAAGAACGGCCTACAGTATGGTTAGCATTAAGCCATGTTTCATCCAAGAACACAACATTTTGCCAATTTTTGATTTCTTTCACTTGCCGTAAAAAAGTATACCTTGCCATCGCTATATCAAATCTTTCCATCAATATTTTGCGTTTGTTACATTTTTTGTATCGAAATCCAATGGTCTTCAAAATCTTCGTTAAAGAACTTTCCCCACCGAAGAATAATCCAGCTTCCTTCAGTGAATGCACCAACTTTTTTCTTGTTGGATACTCCTTCTGTAAATAGTAGCCGTAAACATGTCTTCGGATAGCATCGGCATCAAAGCTATCGATGCCTACGACTGGTTTTGCTCGTTTTCTCTTTTTTGGTGTGTGAAGTTTATTTTCTTCTGTGCCAGTCTCGCCATATTTTTTTTTAGTTATCCGTCTAACAGTTCGTTGTCCAATATTAAGCGCATCAGCTACGCGTTCAACCACTGACGTTATAGGTAAAATTGGCCCTCCATTTTGAGCTTCACGATCGAAATAGTTACGAAGGCGTATTACGAACTCACGTGTCTGACTATTTAGAACAGTTCTCTGCGTACGTTGGGTCATATCGACGAAATCCACAACAAAGGGCTTGAACAGAGTCCAAATTAACGAGCAAGGGTCAACAGTAATGCAGTATCAATATTTGAAATCCAAAGCCAGGTCAAAACTATATCACAATCGCATTGCACTGACAGTTTATACTTTTCGAAGCAACGTCAATTCGAAACTGCTTTGTTTTGCATTGAGCATTGACGCGAGTTTGCCGGAGGTAGTAGTTGTGCTAGCCAGCGATCCTATGTGACGATCGTATTAGATTCCATTTTTAAAAATTTTCAATTTAGAAAACCAAATGCCGAGTTGTGGTATATATCATATAAAAATAAAAATTTTACCTTTTGTATGAAACAGCTGATATTTTTTTGCGATTTCAGAGGTTTGTCCACATAGTGAAAATTGTTCATATTCACAAGTACATTCACCCCTTAAATGGTGCAAACTGATTTTTCTACACTTGTATACATTTTAGAAATCAATTTAATAAATAAATTTTGAGTCCTAAACCTAAAACTACATTCGATAAAATTTATGAATCTCTGCACATCACTATCGTCAATAAAGTAATACAATTATTTCCTTCAAAGTCGTTATCAATTAATACGGAACTTCATGAGCGGACAAACGTCAAACCGGCCATCATAGCGTGCCGCTAGTGTAGTGTTGTTTAGAGTGACAGAGATGAAACTAAACACTTTTTGCAATTTCAGCTCAATGTTATCGTATTGCGCGTGATTTGCAAGCTTCAAAGGATTGCCATTTTAAAGCTGCGGAACTTTATAAGAAGAATCGCGCGTTTTTCCATGCGGCCAAAGCACTTGAGAACGCTATTATAGTCGCCAAGGAAACAACACCGCCTGATCAGGTATGCTCACAGTTCATCATCATCATCATCAGTATTGTATTTGATAGGTGTCTGTGGTCTTGCATTGCATTGCGTCCACCTATTGAGGGGTTTTCCAACGCTGCTCTTCCCGACGCGGGGTCGCCATTTGAGCATCTTCCATCCATCCATCAGCCTGTATGCGTCCATTTCTGGTTATAGGCCTTTTCGATAGCGCGCCCCCATACACAATCCTCCGCCTTCCTCTTCCACCAGCTTCCTACCACCTTCTTAAGGTTATCGGTCCAGAGAGCTCCAGAACTTGTTGGCCCCATTGGCCATTTTGGCGGTTCTTGGACATTTTAATTCATCTAAATTCATAAAATTCAATAAATCTGCTTAGGGTTTTGTACCAAAATGGTAATTTAAGTGTGAGAGGCTATTTTCCGCTAGCTCTAGCCTTTATTATCCTAAGAAAACTCCTTCCATTATAATATGATTAATGGGAAGAGGTCACGATCCTCAGCAATGAGGAATATGTGTAGAAAGTGATATGAGAATATTGCATTGCTTTGTTTTAGCTGTACTCGCTTGCATGTGAGTCTAGCAGTTTGTACCAACAACATGGCTCTGGAGATGCGGGAGCCAGTGTCCTGGACAAAGTGGCGAAAATCATTGAGGAGAGAGCGCCAGAGTTGGCCGTCAAGCTCTATCAGCAAGCTGCTGATGTTTCTTCGGTAATAATAATCCACCGATCATAATTAATCTACGATTAACACTGGAATGGCTGTCCCTATACAAACGACAGCATAAATAAGGATCCATTATTAATTATAGAGTTCAATTCACATACATACAGAGTACACAATCTCTAAACAAAGCTTTACCGCGTCATACTTAACCCCCTATGTAACGGAGATGATATTCAGAATTAAAACTATGCGAGTAAGATGCTATGTTTAAGAGAAATTTCAAAACTTGACACGGGTTTGAAGAACTAAGTTTTCTGGTGATAATCACAACACTATCTTGAGACCTGATAATTTAAGATGGAAGTAGCACCAATGTTGTTATGTTGTACTCAATCTCCAAAGTAATCTAAATTGATGGGTCTAAATCTCATGCTATTCCTTTCATAATGCTCCCTGCGAAAAAGGATATTAGTGGGTTTGGCCTCTGGTTTAGGGATTGTGTATGTATGTGACTATGTGTACATGCTCGATTAATGTATGTATTTCATTCCCATAAAAAGCTAATTTGTTAATTTGATTTTAGACTGAAAGTGGTCAGCATCAAGGCTCCGAGTACATCAGCAAGGCATCGAGGATTTTGGTGAAACTGCAAAGGTAGTTATAAATATTGCACCATCACTTTGATAAATGAAATGACGACAAAGTAGTAATAATGAAGCTTTAGTACGACACACCTGCCGAAAGTACGTCGCCGATATTTCAACGTCTGAATTATTGGTTGTATTATTCAGTTGGCATGACACACCAAAAGCGCTGAACATTCTATATTACGCAGCGGCGGCGTCTTGTCTGCTGTATGACGATCGAAACTGCCTATTAAGCAGAGATTTCCATTAGGACGTCCCGACACTAATAAATTAGGCAAAGGCATCAGACGCTAATACTTACATCGACTGGAGAAGGTCGTATCGTCGCCTCCTTCCCCCCAGTCGCCTTCTGGGTGAGCGTTGACGTTCAGCTCTCGTTCTCGCTCTGCGGCCTCCTTTAGCGCAAAGACATCCTCGCAGAAGGAAGCCGTCATAATAACTAATAAATACTAGTACATATAATCATTCGGTAAGATGGATCTAAGTTTTAATTTCGTGTGTATAAACCCTTGTTAACTCCCAGTGGAATTCAAGTTTTTTTATCTGTTGTCAGATATGACGAAGCAGTTGATAGCCTTCGACGTGAAATCGGCTTCCACCAGGAGTCCGGTAACATAATGGCGGTTGGGAGGCTCACGGTTGCGATTGTGTTAGTGCAGCTAGCAAGGGGCGATGCGGTTGCGGCCGAGAAAGCTTACAAGGTAAACAAGACCCATGACGAGTTGAAGCACTTCCTGGTAGCTTTTAACCTTTAATCATGAGTTGATACCTGGATAGTGCTCAGTCCTGAAAATCATTTACTTATGTACCTCCTGATGCCCTATACCTGATAGGTGCCGGTACTAAATAACAACTCGGAGACTATTTCACCTTTTTTATTCGTTGACTTTCGCTTACAGACTGATCCTCTTTATGTCACTACCTAGCTTTATAACAAAAACCGAATGTGTTACGGATGTGAAACGAATGGAAACGATTGTAAAACGAAAATGTTACGGATGACGTCAGCCATTCTTGAAGTTTCAACACTCATTACGAATCAACATCAGTACACTATCTTTATTATTATTCTAAGTGACAAAAATGTGAAATGCCACTTGGATCAATACTTTTAGTAATTGAATCAATTAACTATCTTAATAACTATGTTAAAATAAAGCAATGTACATTGTATGGAATAGTATTTGATTGAATGAATGAATAAGTGTTAATACAATGTTATTCATTCAATCAAATGTTTTCTTAATATTAAAATAATCCATGTACTGTTACTTATCTTAATCAATGTATAATTTCTAATAATAATTATTCATAATTTCTAACTTATCTAACTGAGAAAGTTTAAGGAATCAAAAAGATTCAGTTTGCAATCGGCAGGTCGTCAAAACATTCTTACGATTAAAGTGGGAAGAGCAATTAAGTTTGGAAGTTGGAAGTATTGATATAAAAAAATTTAAAATCCCATGATTTTACTGATTTTTGGACTGCCTTTACGATTTGACGAATGAGGTATAGATCTTGCAATTCACGAGCACGCGTAGTCACTCGACGCATGCACATATCGTCGGTCTAATTCATTGGTGGAACGTTTCCAAATCATGAATTGTTTTGAGTTAAGTATCCAAAATGGTAGAAAATTTAATAATCTTTCCGAGACACTAACGGTACTAGTCAAATTTTGGTTCTAATCGATAGGAAACGACATAATCGGATTACTTGTAAAATATTGCCATAAACTTTGACCCACAATTACTCGAAACGGTAAATTTTGAAATGTTACATTAATTAATTGGACCGACGATACATAAGCGTACAGTACCCGGCGATATATATTGCAACGCTATTTCTATTCTATTGCTAGGAAAGCTAGCCAGAAATTCACGTAGTAATTACTGAAATCTCTTCACAATCGGCGAGCACATCACGTAACATATATAAAAAAATGCAGTCGAACTGTGAATAGAATAGAATAGCGTTTTATTCCAAAGGCCGATGTGCAATATATATCGTCGGGTACTGTACGTGCCTGTCGGAGCCTATTAGGTGGTAGCGGTCAGGCACGAGCATTGCGCTCGCTCACACTTATATGGATACACAACACAACCATGAGCTATGCACTTTCGTGAATAACTTACGTGGATCAACTTTACTGATTTAAGGAATGGGGGAACAACTGCGAGGCTCCGGAAATGCAGACTATCGAGCAGTTGCTCCAAGCCTACGACGAAGAGGACCGCGAATCTGCCCAGAAGGCGCTCCGATCGCCCTTTATCCGCAGTATGGACGTGGAGTACGCTCGCCTGGCTTCCGCGATCCCGCTCCCGGAGGCCTTGGAGCCGGTGCCGAAGGGCGGCGTGCGGGAGAACGCGGCGCCCTCGTATGTCAGTGCCAGCGCTAACAGCACAGCGGTGAGCATTGAAGCCTGTATGTGAGCATACAGGCTATATGTGTGTGAATACCTTAGTATTCACTCATCATCATCATCATTAGCAACCCATCAACGGCTCACTACTGAGCGCAAGTCTCCCTCTCAGAGAAGGGTTATAGGCAATAGTCCACCACGCTGGCCCAATGCGAATTGGCGGACTTCACACACCTTCAAGAACATTATGAAGAACTCTCAGGTGTGCAGGTTTCCTCACGATGTTTTCCTTCACCGTTGAAGCAAGTGATATTTAATTGCTTAAATGCACTTGACTCCGAAAAGTCAGAGGTGCGTACCCGGGATCGAACCTGCGACCCCCCGAATAGGAGACCACAGTCCTAACCACTAGGCTATCACTGATTCACACATACTCTGTATCTATTTAATTTAATTCCACTATATAGCATGGATCTATTATTGATATTCTACGATTTCGAATGAATCGCTTTGTTTTTAGGGTTCCGTACCCAAAGGGTACCAACGGGACCCTATTACTAAGCCTACGCTGTCCGTCCGTCCGTCTGTCAGCGGGCTGTATCTCGTAAACCGTAATAGATAGACAGATGAAATTTTCACATATTATGTATTTCTATTGCCGCTATAACAACAAATAATAATAATTAAATTAAATTAAAAAAATTAAATTAAAATATTTCCATGGGTACATGGAAATATTTTTATTTAATTTTTTTTAACGGAACCCTAAAAGAGCTAGGCCCGACTCGCACTTGGCCGATTTTTTTTTTTCAACTAAGTATAACTTAGGTACTCTTAAATCAAGAGTGAATAGGCATCTTCTAGGCATGCGCGCTCCCTCTTAGGCTGCGTTTTCACTTACCATCAGGTGAGATTGCAGTTACGCGCTGGTCTATGTTAAAAAAATATAGTCAGTTAGCTTTAGCGTAGACTTGTTGTTATTAAAAATCCCGTGGGAGCCCTTTGTTCTTCCGGGATAAAAGGCAGCTCCAAGGCACTCTCCAAGTCCTCAGCTATTCGCTGGGTGCGTAAGGCATAGTGGGGGACACAAAAGTGATGTCAGCGCCCGCTGCGGACAATATAGAAGGGTGGCTCTTTATTATCTATGACCATAAAAATAACAACTGACTGATAACTGACACACGGTCAGTTTAATTAAATAAATAAAATAAAAAGGGTCATCAAAGTTGTTGTGTAGTCGATTGCAAAAATACTAGTAGAAATAGTAATTGTAAATTTTATAAGTTTCCCGTTGCTAAGTGGAAATTAAATCAGCGAAAAAAATGGATAACTGCTGTTAAAAGGCAAAAGTAAGTATTACTATAACCTACAACCGTATTCTATAGAATAACTAGCTGACCCAGCGAACTTCGTACCGCCAACTTATCTATATAAATAAAACAAATAAACTATCCCAATCCAAAAAACTATCCTATCTTTTAAGTTGGATCGTTATGGATCGTTATGGTCTCCAAAACCTATGGATGTTATATGCAGTGAATACTTCATTGGCGCTGAAAAATCAGATGTTGAATCAAGTCCTAATTACACTCCAACTATTTTTCCATCAGTTTATAGAAGACAAAAGTCAACGAATTAAATAAAAAAAATTAAAATTTAAGATACATTCGTAAATATATAATTATGTTAAATAGAGCTATTTGTTATTTTATATATTATTTTAGATTGTTTTTTAATATTAATAATGATTTTTTATTCAATATTAATTTTACAATAAACATTTTGACAGATTTTAACACTGCTTAACCTAATTCACTTATTGAGACTTGTTTTAGTTGTTGTAATTATTTTACTTACTGTTTTTAGCTGACTCACGGAAATTTTTTAAATTTAATATTCACTGTGTGTTATATATCACATTTAACATTGAAAAAAATTTTTTTCAAGTTTATTTTATTTTTTCAATAGCTATTTGACATCCAATACATGTTTATTTTCTCAAAAGAGCCACCGTAAGTTGTATCGTTAGATGGCGCTGGGGTCACGCACCCAGCGAATACCCATGCAAAATGTCAGATCGCTCCATTGCTGCGTGATTGAAGGACAAATAAACACACTTTCGTATTTATAATATTAGTAAAGATGTAATAAAAGTATGGTACCTTACCTCCTATGGTTATACTGACCTTGTAACATTCGTGATATTGATTTTGTTTATATTATGAAATGTACGATGTCTTTGTCACCCAGTCCATTATAACGTATCGATTGTCACCATCATCATACGCCTTCTACTGTCCAATATATTATTATTTAACTTTTCAGAAGATGGATAACGAAGTGAATTCTCGAATACAGAGCACTTTCGATGCTGCCCAAGACAGTAAGGAAGAAGCCGGCGAAGACGAGGGAGGACTATGCTAAACTCGAATACATGTATTATCCATTTTAATTATTGAGAGACACAACTTGATACCTTCTGCTAACTTCACTTACAATATGTTATATAATTTTACTTAATCTATATATATAAAAGAAAGTGGTGTTAGTTACACTATTTATAACTCAAGAACGGATGAACCGATTTGGCTGAAAATTGGTGGAGAGGTAGCTTAGAACCAGGAGATGGACATAGGATACTTTTTATCCCGTTCAACCGCGTTTCCGTCATGTCACTATAAAACGTGGTATAAGAAAAACGCATCTGACATGGAATAACAAACCCAAATGACAGTGGAATAACAAAACGTAAATGACAGCTAAACGTAATTTTGTCTTTGGTTAAGTATGGTAAAAAATTTGACAATTATAAAAAGTGTTATAATAAAGCATTACTGATATTATAAATGCGAAAGTGTGTTTGTTTATTGGTTTGTCCTTCAATCACGTCGCAACAGAACAGCGGATTGATGCGATTTTTTGCATGGGTATAGTAATGTGTAGTAGTGGTTCCTCAGACCGGGAGAGCTACTTTTTATCTCGGATAATGAAACAGTTCCCGCGGGATTTTTAAAAACTAAATCCATGCGGACGAAGTCGCGGGCATCAGCTAGTTTTACATAATTTTAATAATTTTACAATTTAATAATTTTAATAATTTTACACAAACAGAGATGTGTGGGAAGTTAGCAGGAGTTACCACACTTGTTACCATTTCATTAGAGTAATACAAGATAACAGAACCATATATAAATTGACAGATCATAGATCAGTCCATCCACATGAATCCATGATGATTTTTGACGTGACAACGTCTTATAATTCGATAGAGCCGGCTGCACGCACGAAAAAACATGACTCATGCGGCGTTACCTCGCTCTGAGGCGTTCCATGTAAGGCTTGAAGTGCAAGCGAGAGCGCGGAACGAGCGACAAAGAGGCACAATCGGCCTTTGCGTTCGGCAGCGTTCGACATCCGTCTCTCTCCTACTTGAGTGAGCGACGCGTCAGCTGCTATACTATAGTACATTTACATGTTTTGATCGAGTATCAAGTGCAGTGAAAAGTGAATGTGGTGTCAATTGTTTATAGCAACGATAATTACGACTTTTGTCATGTTCAACTATCGTCAGTAAACCGGCTTTACAGACAACCAATTTTTTTTTAGATTAGAATTTATTTACAACCGAGAAGAATCAGGGGGCTCACCACCACCAACATTTAAAGATGTATTTTTATAAATTATATTGATTTGACATTTCAAATTGCGTTGCGATGCCGGAGCGGCACTGCTCTGGCGGCATTTTTATTAACTTACTCTACTATAATTCGTCCAACATTCCTTTGTGGTCACCGCAACGTTGCTACGGCGGCGCACAATGTATTCGCGGTGCGATTCCGCAGCGCATCGTGTGGACCGGCTCTAAGACTTAACATATTACAGAACTATAACGTATAAAACCCTTATATGTTTTATTATTTTTAATAGAGAAAGCCTATATTTTGTTCTTAATTATTATCATAGTAACAGACTTCGAAAAAAAAACCAGGTTCTTGATGTAACTAATTTTGATAAAGAAGAGTGAAGCGATCTGTAGTAGATTGGATTACAAACGAACTATCCAAAATAGTTTATAATTATATAAAAATAATATTTATTTTAGGTGATAATGTTTGGTTATGTTATAATATGTATATAATGACTTCATTCATAGTTATTATAAGTAGTTATTATTCATTACAGTTATTCATAGTTTTCATTTTTAATCTAAATAAATAAATATGTTATATTCATTGAAATATTCCTTTTTATGTTTACGACTATGGTTATATTCTTAAATAGGTACATCACGTTACACCGTGAAATAGTGTATATATGTAGATTAGCTTAGTATCTTAGCATTATTATCACATTAATAAATTCTAAAATTGACTATTCACTGAATAAATGTGTATTTATTACTCAATAATATAATTATGTAGTAATATAATTTGTAAAACAGTTTAATATTAAGAAGTGGAGTTATTCATCCTAGAGCTCAGCATAATATAAAGCAGATTACGATGTAAAGGATTTTAATTTAGCGATTGGAACTATGGTACTAAAATTACTAGCACAAGTTTCACAGTTGGTAAAAATATCGCTAAAATAAAAATAGTTTCTGACCAAAATTTAGTTTTTTAGATTTTGTTCCTGTCTGCCAGTTTATATCAAGTTGTTCCCCGAGGGGGGCACGTAAAATGGAACAAGTGCGAATGCATTAGTACGCGCTTTTTGGCTTATCTTTATTATAAAATAAAAATCGAATTACAATAAGTAAATTAGTTTTTCATCTCCCCATCTCGGAAAGAGTATTTTTGCTCTTCGATATCGGAGTGTAAAAGCCGTTTTTATCCTCTAGAGGATAAAGTAAATTGAATTTAGAACATCGTGTGCACTAAGTTTGTGAATTCAAAACATCATTAAACCTATTTACTTCTACCTCCATGGTGCCGAATTTATCATACAACCTTTTTTAATTTGTTAAAAACTCAGACTTGGAACCTTCTTGGTGTACTTTTTTTTAATTTGCTTTGCGCGCGCCATTTTCTTTTCACGTCATATTGTTTGAATGGGGAGATGAAAAATTACGTGTTGCACTCGAGTGCAAAGATTTTTCACCTCGTGCTCTTTTGATTCCCTCGCTAACGCTCAGGATTCTAATTTTTGAATCACTCGCTGCGCTCGTGATTCAATTTTAGAATCCTTCGCTTGCTCGGTCATCAAAACTGAGCACGCGGTTAAAAAACAACTTTGCACTCTTGTATAACAAATAACTATTGCCTTAGGTTTAAGTGGGTAGGTATGTATTAAAAATAAATTATGGCATATCTTTCAAAGGAAGTATAAATCGAAAGGCAATATAATAATTCTAAAATAATGTACCTGTCGTTTATTGTTCTTTACGTATAAATAATATTTTGATGAATACTGAATAATAAAAATTTCTCATTAATGTGTAATTCTTTGTCACTAAAAAGATTACTTAGATTAGCTTTCAAGATTACCTAAAATGTATCCGCGTGGACTTACTATTGTACTTGGACTTGGATTGTATTAAAGATAATATCTTCTCTGCAGATCCTATCTGTTTCTAATATGCTACTACTTAGTCAATCGCTTTTGTGGAAAGACTTAATATAGCTGAAAATGTTTTAGCTTTTAAGCGTCAACTAAAAAAAATGTCAATTTAGTTCATTGATGAGCTGCTTTTGTCATGTGAATAAAATACATTTTAAATGTATATTAAATATGTTTTCATTGCCGGCCCTACATCCATTATAAACAGATTTTTAGGGTTCCTTACCAAAATGGTAAAAATGGAACCCTTATGGTGAGACTTTCTCCGTCCGTCCGTCCGTCTGTCACAGTCGATTATTTTAGTAACTATTAAAGATATCGACATGAAATTTGGAATAATTGTGTACAATAGTAGCCCAACATCATTGGAATAAAAAAAGTGTGTGTGTCAGCTCCGACGCACGACTGGAGTTTACTTTATACTTCAATAGTATTTGTGCTAGTTAATATCAAATACGGCCATCTATTGTAAATAGCTCGAAATATTATGTTAGCAGTGCTGTTATCGCAGGGTGTTAGGGCGTACAACAGAGTTGCTATTCGAAATAGTTTACACATAAGCCGAAAGATGGCGCTGATCTACATGTTAGTAGATAATCTTGAATTAAAAAGTGAAAGGTGCGCAGAATAGGTTGCGCACCAAAAACGTAACGCTGTCATAAAAACGTAACAAGGTCATTCATACGTAGATTTTACACCTCGAATTTTTCTCATACCGGGCGCCTAAAATCGATTCTTAAGGAGTAAACTCCAAAAAAATCTAAAATTATTTTTAGTAAATTAAAAAAGGGGGAAAAGCGGGGGTTTGAAATTTCAAAGTAAGATAACCATACCGAGTGGGGTATCATATGAAAGGCCTTTACCTGTACATTCTAAAACAGATTTTTATCTGGGGGCACGGCAGTGCTCCCGCCATCTGGGGGTACGGCAGTGCCCCTGCCAAGTCGCGCAAAAAAGCGGCACGGCCGTACCATCCTTTTCTCGAAGCAGTACAGGCCATTTTCGATCCCCCTATAACATATTTGTGGAAAAAAATAGAAGCCTGAATTTTCAGTAACCGAGCAGGCATTGTATAAACACGGTATATTTCAAATTTCATTCAATTTGAACCAGTAGTTTGAGAAATATAACTAGATAAAATTTCTTAATTTTGTCACTCACTGACTGACCGATCATCAAAACTCTAAGGCACTTCTAGCAGACATAGAAGCTTCAAATTTAGAACACAATAAGTATTTAGTGTATAAATCAAGTAAAAACTAAAATATTTTGCAATTTCGGTCCAGTTTTCTAGATACACCAACTGCATAAATTACCTTGTAATCCCATATATATATATAGGATTACAAAGTTACATTTGCAGTTAATGAATCAGTGTACCTTTATGTATAGTATGGAATAAGTGTAGATATGTACCTAGATATAATTATGTTCAAAGGTAACTTGTAAACTGGTCAACGGAATGAAAAGGCAAGAAAGAAGGTAGCGGAAAGGAAAAAAGTAGGACTATCTACAAAAAGAAATGAGATGCCAATCATAACTTGTAAAAAAACCGGCCAAATGTGAGTCGGACTCGCGCACCGAGGGTTCCGTACTGTGGAAGTAAAAGTAAAACGATAATATATTAATTTCCTTATTAATCGTTGACTTTGTAGAGGTTTATTGTTAATATATAAAAAAAAACTATGCTAGTTAGAGCGTTGGTTTTATTTTTCCTGTAAAATATACATAAACTTCTATTGACCGTAATTATTTCTGATTTTTCGATTGCTAAACTTCGGCGATAAGTGGGGGGGGGAAGGTACTTTTTTCGATATTTTGCCCGATTAATCACAAAAATTAGTATTATAGTATAATAATTTGATGATTATGATGAAGTCGGATTTTTGAAGTAAGTACCTACCTACTGACACTAGACGTCGCTGTTCCGTAAAACAACAAGATATCGAGATATTAAAATGAAAAGTATATAAGCAAACCTTAGATCACAGATAAGCTAACCTAATACAACGATTTTTTTACAATTCAATAATAATTTTTGATGGGCCTTTACCTAGAGTTAGTTATATATATAGGCTCTGATTAATAAAAAACATAATACATAAACCTCTATTGACCATAATTATTTCTGATTTTTTGATTGGTAAACTGCGGTGATAAGGGGGGGGGGGGGGATATTTTTTTCGTGATTTTGCCCGATTAATCACAAACTATTATTTATTTAAAAATAAATAACAATCTGTTTTAGAACGTACATGTAAAAGCTGTAAAATATACATAAACCTCTATTGACCATAATTATTTCAGATTTTTCGATTGGTAAACTTCGGAGTTCGGAGATAAGGGGGAAGGGGGGGGGGGGAAGGCATTTTTTTCGACATTTTGCCCGATTAATCAAAAACTATTATTTATTTAAAAATAAATAAAAATCTGTTTTAGAATGTACAGGTAAAAAGCCTTTCATATGATACCCTACTCGGTATAGTTATCTTACTTTGAAATTTCTAACCCCCGATTTTCCCCTTTTTTTAATTAAACTAAAATAATTTTCGCGTTGGTTTTATTTATCCCAACCCGGGTTTATGTGGTCAATTAGGCACTTTCTACTCTTCGTTACGCTGCTCGAGCTATGAGATCATGACAAATCCATTATGGCGGAAATGGCAAGCAAAAATACCCAAATAAAAAAAATTAAGTTAAGTATACAATTAATTTATTTTATCAAGTTATTCAAGATAGTTTTGATCACAATATCGCATTAAAAATCCCTTCCATGATAAATACATATTATTATGATTTAAAACTTCATTTACAATAATTATTATTATAATACATAACTTAATGTAAAATTAGTTAGTCTAACAGTTCACCCCTTGTTGCCTGTGGCTTAAAGGTGCCCTTCAAGCTTGCGGCATTGTATGATGTACGACAATGACCAGCCTGTAAACCAGTAAGGCCACAGACCATGGATCGCAGCTCTTTTGCTCTATAGAAAAATCATTATTTTGTTCAAAACTGTTTTTAAAATTAGGTACATTGATGTACTATTTTTATACAATAGATAAATAGATGATAAATAACAAAAATATTTTACATAGTTTACATTAGCATAGTTCAAAATACTTTACTGCTATTGACAATCCTTTCAACAGAATTTTTCCTCTAACAATCTAAACACATAGGTACTTAAGGATGATTATACGGGTCTGCCCGCGAAATTCAAATTTACTTAATTTGGTTTTTCGCAATTTGTAAACTAATACGACAAACTAGGCTGATGGCATTCTAATTGCGCCAGTAGAATTATCATCTTCACAGGTTTACATAAAAATCTTTACTTCAAAAAGACCAGTTTAAGAAATTAATCAAAATACTGACTAATTTGTGAGTAACTCACGTCCAATTCGGTATTTTGATTAATTTCTTAAACTGGTCACTTTTATGTAAACCTGTGAAGATGATAATTCTACTGGCGCAATTAGAATGCCATAAGCCAGCCTACTTTGTCGTATAAGTTAACAAAATGAGAAAAACCAAGTTAAATTTGAATTTCGCGAGCAGACTCGTACAATCCACCTTAAAACAAAAAATTTGCACTAGGAGAAACAAAATAATATAATATATATTAACATAATTCATATTTTTTAGGACCAATTTCACCAGCGTAAAATAATCTTATCCAAGCTTAAATTTGATATTTTGACAATATTTTCAATACAAAAACTGTCAGAATGCCCAATTTATTGCTCGGTAAAACGTCACTCGACGTTGGTGAAATCTGCCATTAGTCAATAAACATTTCAGTAAATAGTTATTGTTTGTATTGACGTCCCTAGTCAGAAAATCAACTCAAATTCCTTAATGCTAGAACAGGAACTAAAATAAAAAGTGCAAGTAAATAATCCTAACAGTTCTGCAAAATATAACATTAGATTGATTTGATAGAGAATAAGTTTTGGCAACATCCTAGTACAGAGAGCACGGGGAGTTTTCATGATAGTAGGACTTATACTAATGCAGACCAAACCTTTGTCAAGCACTGACCTGATAATTTCAGTCATTGTAGTATCAACGCTCGATGCCATATGTACACTATGACACCACACTCACTTTGCTGCAATGCAAAATTGTTAAAAATGTCAGTACATCACTATAGTGAAGAAGACCCATCCTTTCCAGAGTGTGGTGAGGAAGAGACCAGCTTCCACTTTATAGCTGAGTGCCCTATGTACTCATTGGTAAGATGGGAACTACAAGGTAAGGATAGATTAAGTGAAGAAGACCTAACAAACCTTTCAATAAGAGACATCGTTAGGTTCACGAAAGCTACAGGTAGGTTTGAGGGGGGTAGGCTGCCTGGGCACCAGTAACCTGTGTCCAAACACGGGGAATTGGGTGAAATAGTTCCGACACAGGACTGATCACCCGCCTGGCGTTAGCAGGCGTCCCCTCCACAAATACAATACAATACAAATAGTGACATTGGTGACGCCTTGATTGTTAAATATGCCTATGATCAGGTTTTGGTATACCTCTATACCACATTATATCATTGTGGCAAATGGCAATATAAATTGCGGATTGCTGCGAAATAAAAACTATGCCAGGTACAAGCAAACCTTTCTAGTTGCAATTAATAGGCATATTTTATCCAAAATTGCAACCACAGTTACAGCATCTTCATTTAGGAATGCATACATATCTATCAGGAACAACAAACAGTCTGTTCTAGTGACCAAGCAATTAGGTATACAATAAATATACTTATATGGTCAAAATAATTTGACCATATTCACACAACAGTCTAGATAAATAAATATCTTACAAGGGAGCCATTGTTCAGATGGGGTTCACATTATTTACGACATTATGTAATTTATTTTCACCTTGTAGCCCTGTGCCCTGACAATCATTTCTCGAAGTCCAAACTTGTAACTCGATACTGTACTGTACTTACTATACTTGTACTGGAATTTCAGTATGGAATTTTTGCAAATTCTTTTGTACTGTCTTTAACGAAATAGGTCTAAATATAGTGATATACATTCACAATGACCTCTGTGGACATCTTCAAAATCTCCTTGTTCTTGTTCCACATGATGTGGGATCGGCACAATATGTTTGATTGACATAGATAACATTATTATTAGGCTTGTCAATTTGTCTACAAACATATAATTATATTGTAGTCCAGTAAATAAAGCATTTAACCTCACACAAAATTTCCGATCTATTCACTTTAGGGCAAAAGTTATTCAGACCTTTTCTGTAGAGAATAAAATTTTGCATCTTTTATTTCCTATAAACTTCTTGTAAAACTTACCGTTTACGATTTATGGCCCATTTAATGAACCGGTTTTTCGTGTGTGTGTGTGTGTGTTATGAAACGAAACGTTTCGGAACACACACACACACACACATCGTGTCTGAATAATTTTTGCCCTAAAGTGAATAGTTTCCGAGATATCGGTCAAAAACTTTTCTTTAAGATTGCGATCGAAGCTCCACCTGGATCTGTCAGCATTTTGTGTTTTTATGGTCAGTAAGTAACCCTTAACCTAAAAAAAAAAAAATTAAAATTGGATCAGAAATTTAGTGAGGTTGACCAAAAAAAACGGCTTTATTTACTGGCCTATTAGAACCAATTAATACTTGGCTGTATCTAGTTCAAATCACAAAACTATAGTCATCCCCTGACTTCAGCACAGCTGTGCCTGTGCACTTATTATCCCTAATAGCATGTGCACACACATTTATTTGGACATACATTTTTCATCCTAGCAGTCCACAATATTTATGGATATTATTATTTATTCAAGGCATTTAATCCTTTCATCTACTTCGAAGAGTGCATATCACTGTGGATAACATGCACATACATCTCTGAAAAATGCTATCTTTCTATGGGCTTAGGGCCTGTTAAACCACTTGCTGATAAAGTGCCTGACAGTCTATCTACAACTTGTCCGACAGATAGCATTCAAATTTCTGTTTCACAGGTGTCTAAGACAATCTAGCAGATAAACTCTAAAAAATGTCAAAAAGATTTATCTGACAACAGCTATTTTATCTGTTAGATATATATCAGACACTTTAACCGATAGTGGTGAAACTGGCCCTTAAACTCATAAGATTTCACCTCCACATAAAGCTGAGACAAGGCCACTACCTTTGAACTAGCCAGTAACCAGTCAATAACCAAAAAGACAGTAGATGCAGACTGATTTTGCGAACATGCTAGGTAAAAACAAATTAAATGAGAGTGCACAAGGGAACAATATCTAAAACTTATTTCTTAGCAGCCTAAAGATACACATTAAGATAACTTTATTTTATGACTGAATATTTTTATGATTGAACATGGTGTGAATGTATGGAGTGACCATTGGAGTAACAGATGATGTCGATTCTGGTGCATGCTCTTTCTCTTTATTATTTTTAGTTTTTCTGAATTGAAATCCGTTTTTACGGAGTATTTTCCTTAATGTTTCTCTTGAACCTTTAAAGTTAATTTCCTCCTTCAAGATTTGTAAAAGCTTATTTATAGTAGGTACTTCCTTTTTGAAGGCATAAAACTCGTGAATCTTTCGTCTGATAACTTGCAGATCATATTCATCAACTTCAATCTTTCCTTTGGTACGAATTCTTTTCTTAGGTGCCCTCTTAAATGTATCTGGGTCTAACAGGCCTTGCTCTATTAGCCTGGCTTCTTTCACTATATTGAGCACTGTTCTTTCTGATACTCCTGTAATGTACAAAAAATACTTCAAAGTTATAAAAATTGAAGTGGTATTTTTGTTATTAAAAGTTTATGTACTTTAATTATATAAAATACTAGTTAGGTAAAGATAATAAATAGGCATAAATAAACGTTTATATGCAAACGAACCTGTAGCAGCAGACACTCTTACGTACACTTTACTGAGCGGTATTATTGGTACTTGCATTCGTTTTTCTTCATCCATAAATTCTTTGACTTTTAAAATTATTTCTCGTACTTCATTTGTAATATTTTTCGGCATTTTGTTTAGAAAATTCTGTATTTCGTAAAGACAAATGGCTGATTTTTTTTTTTGTAAAGCCATGGAACAACCTCTTGTTGTTCCTGGTCTGTGGAACAAAACCATAGACCGCGAACACTAGTATTAGAAAAGAATAGGTACCTACGACTAAAAAATTGGAAGTACCGGGAAGAACCTACAAAACGGATATAGCTTGGCAAAAAAGAGTAGAAATTAATAGGGGCGCCACTGTCGCAAAATTTTCTTGAATCTATTATAACAACCCGAACTAGCCCAAATAGTACGACAGATTAGTTTTAATACTTAACTACTTTTATCGAAATTGAAGTAGTACATTTATTGATTCCAAATTTCTTATTATTTATTTCTTTAGATATAATTTACTAAAAATAATAATAGATAACCTAATTTTAACCCAAATAGCAACTAAATAATTTATCATCATCATCATCATCATTAGCAACCCATTAACGGCTCACTACTGAGCGCAAGTCTCCTTTCAGAGAAGGGTTATAGGCCATAGTCCACCACGCTGGCACAATGCGAATTGGCGGACAGAATAATTTATAAAAGAAGGTAAAAAAACTATATTACTACTAAATTAATTAAAACTAAATTAAATCTTTATATGGTTGGCATCACACTCTTATATGCCTAACATAATTGCGCACGGGGTTATCAATTAAATACAGTTTAGGTAGTAAGTTTCCTTATATTTTAATTTATTTACTTAATACAAATTACAATGAATATCATTCGCCCAAAATATCGACTTCCAAATATTCCATTTCCGGAAAATCTACATCCACGGCTTGAGTTGAGCTTCTTTCCCATGACATTATCAACTTCAAGTTCTGATTAAGAAGTTTCATCCCTTTTACACAATGATTGTGAACTTTTAAAATTCTTCTCATATTGCTATCAGATTTACCTGAATAATGAACAAACAAACAAAGTAAATAACAAATAAAAACTTTTTATAAATATTGTAATTTATCAATAAACTATTATGTATTTATTACTGGATTATTAGTTTGCCAAACGTGGTTCAAGTATCAAATTGGTCTGGGTATGCTATACGCATTCTAAAAAATAAACAAACTCGTTACCATAACCTCTATAATAATAATATTATTATATATATATTTATATATATATATATATATATATATATATATATATATATATATATATATATATATATATATATATAATAATTGAATATTATAATATTATAATAACGATTTTGGAAAAATCGTCACCACAGAGTACTATTTAAACGAAAAAGAAGAGTACTATAATTATATATAAGGGAAATCGTCACCGAAATCAGGCACAACTTGCTTTGTAACAACTTAATAAGATAATATTAACATTTGTTTCACTAAATTAATAGACATACCCGTAATGTCGGTGGGTTTTTTTGAAAAATATTGTTCCGAAAAAATATTCCCGCTCCATATCTAACAAGAGAAAACCTATATACCAACTATAAACTTTAAAGATCACATCTTGAAGTAAACTACGTTAAATTTTGTACGGATAGTTTTATTTATATTAATCGTCTCATTTTCAAGTATTTCGTACAATTTAACACAGAATTTATGAATTCCAAACTTTTCCAAAACAATGAATGGCGCCATATTGTGTGTTGCCAGGAAAGAAAAAAATACGTTCCGTTTCTACTCTTTTTTGCCTTTGAGTATATAAAAGTTTTTTGCCAAGCTATAATCACAGAGTAACGAAGGTAAGGTTCATACAGAGGTTCGACGAAGCCGTCTAGACAGGGCAATCGTGCGGTGGGTGCGGTAAGTGCGGAGCGAGGTACGCTCCCGTGTAAGCCTCAGTATGGCCTCAGTTACCTGGGAGCTATAGTAAAGGGTTGACATATTACGCTTGCGTAAAATTTTTAATAATCCTTCCTTACTCTGCCATAATTTTATAGTTAATTAATTGAAATGCACATTATTATGTATTATAATTATATTTAATTTAATTTAATTAATTGTTTGTTTGTTTGTACCGAATAGGCTCTAAAACTTTTCACCAATAGAAAGCTAAATTATCAGGAAATAACACATAGGCTATAATTTATTTTTCAAAATGTTAGAGATCCTTATGAAAATTGCAGTACCTAATGTAATCCCAAAATAGCAAAATGTTGCCTATAAAATTCATTATTCGGCGTGCGCTGAGAAAACTATCTTCTTCTTCTTCTTCTTTATCAACCGATAGACGTCCACTGCTGGACAAAGGTCTCTTGCATGGACTTCCACAGGCCTCGGTCTTGCGCCGCCTGAATCCAGCGGCTCCCTGCGACTCGTTTGATGTCGTCGGTCCACCTGGGGGGGGGGGTCTGCCAACACTGCGCTTCCCGGTGCGGGGTCACCACTCCAGCACCTTGGGACCCCAACGACCATCAGCTCTTCGAACTATGTGCCCCGCCCATTTCCACTTCAGTATCGCGACTCGCTTAGCTATGTCGGTGACTCTGGTTCTCCTACGGATCTCCTCATTTCTGATTCGATCCCGCAGGGACACTCCGAGCATAGCTCTCTCCATCGCCCGCTGAGCGGTCCTGAGCCTACTTATGAGGCCCTTGAGAAAACTATTGATGATACATAAAAATTATGTACTACATGATTAAAATACTCATTATTACCTACCTACAATAAAGTCCGCGAGCTATATAGGTAACTATCATAGTTAAGTCACCCCTTAAAATCACAACTATGTACTTGAACAACAAATACTAAAATTAGAAAAATATTAAACAGGAAATGAAATATTACAACGAAATAATTTAATTTTTAATGGGCATCAGTATTTTTAACTTAACTTCACAATAATGTTAATAGATGACACTGTCATGTACTATCGCAAAAACAGTTTTACATCAATATTTTTATCTATCAAGTGATACTTATTATTCTATTATCAAACATTAATAAAACTATTAATAATTATTAATAGTTTTATTATATTTATAATCAGATCTCATTATTAATGTGTTCGTGCTGTGCACAGATAGTAATTACTAGATGACCACGAGATCATATTTTAGAAAGCTTATAATTATTTATCTCCGATAGTATGGGGCGCGGTCCCATGTTGATGGTACTCAGACTTCTTTTTTTTTTTTTTTTCTTTATTATAGGGTTTGTTCACTTATGAACATGACACCCTCATAATTCACAATCACCATAAATCTATTTACATTGATCTGCGCTTAAGAGCTACACGAAACAGTTTATATAGCATCCTGGCCTCTCGTGACAGCGGAGAGGACAGAATGCTATTTCAAACGCCAACATTCAATCCCTCTAAATTAAACATAATAAAATAATTTATTCTTTCAGCTTCGATGCGACTGCATTCTAGAAATATATGATTTATGTCCTCCAGTACTCCACATTCCGAACAATTTGGGCTGGATATCTTTTTCATCAGAAAACCAAAACTATTTAACGGAATATGTCCAGCGCGTAGTCGCAAGGCAGTGACAGTGTCGCTCCTGCTCATATCGGCCGACTGAATCCATGAAACGCGTCCTACTGTCGGTTGTATTGTTTTGAACCATATACCCTTGCTTAAAGATTTTTCATCAAAATATTCTTTCCAGCATTTCAGGTCGTGTTCCTTTACTACACTCAAAGCATCTGACCAGTAAGGCAAACAATTAAAATAAACGCCATCATCTACAGCTTCCTTAGCCAACTTATCTACAATTTCATTTTCTATCAAACCGATATGAGCGGGTATCCACTGTAAAATTACATTATTATTTTTACTTATAAGATTTTTGATCGTCTGCAAAATATTAAAAGCTATCGGTGCCCCTCGATAGCCCAAAGTACATTTTATTAAATACTGCAAGGCGCTTTTAGAGTCGCTCAATATGACATACTTGCCTGGTGTCAGAGATTCTATAAAAGAAAGCGCTTCAGCAATAGCGAACAATTCAACAAACATTATACTCATTATTTTGGATTAGATAGCTAACTTGACGGAAGTATTCGCTTGAGGATCATAGAAAGCAACTCCAGCGCCTGTGTTATCTTTCGACCCATCTGTATAAATCTTATAAAATTGATCATAGTTATTACTCAAAAATTCATTGCATAATCGAAATAAATTTACTGGTTTACCTTCCCTTTTAGACTTTCTTAAATTACCCAGGTTAATTCTTACTATATTTGACAAATCTAAACTGTTGACCCAAAAGTCTAATGAGAACGTTTCTATTATTAGACTAGAACTAATACTAACCGCATTCAGTTCCCTCTGTAATTTAACCAACAAGGGTGTTTTTTTGTTTCGCCAATACGTATTTGTCTGACTATGAGATAAATTATCTATTAAACTACTAGTTTGATTATCCTTATAAGACTTGGATTTAAGCCAAAACTTGCCAGCCAGATAGCTTCTTCGAACATAAAGTGGTTGTAAATTGAGATCGCACTCCATAACACGTATAGCAGTAGATTTAAGGTACCCTCCAATAATTCGCATACACTGATTTTGCAAGATGTCTAACTTTTTTAAGTGTGTTTTACATGAACTGTCGTACAAAAAACTCGCATAGTCAAATCTGCTGCGTATCAAAGCTATATAAAGACGACGCAAATGCAGCGGATGTACACCCCACCCTGGGCCTGTTAACATTTTTAAAATATTCATACATTTTGATGTTTTTTCTTTAAGTTCGTTAATGTGTTTTGACCATCTAAGAGATTTATCCAACCATACTCCTAGATATTTGACATTATTTACATTTTGTAACGATACCTCACCAATTTTCAAATCTACTAGATCGTAAGCGTTACCCGATCTAAAAACACATACCTTACTTTTCGTGGTTGATATTTCAACGCCGATATTACTTAGCAAATTCGTTAAAATGTTTAAAGCTAATTGTAAATTTCTTGATCCTTCCATCATCTGTCTGCAAGTATAGAATAATACGAGATCATCTGCATATTGAGATATAGAAACATTATGAATACTGTGGCATATTTTTGACGTCGCGATGTTGAATAAAATAGGTGAAAGTGGATCTCCCTGGGCAAGGCCGCGCCCAGTCTTTCTAGAAATGAAACCGTCTACCGTCAGTATTTTTAGATTTCTTTCTTTAAGAAAATTGTAAAGATAGGTGCAAATCTTTTTTCCAATTTACAAGTCGTCCATTATATTCAATAGATATTTAGTGTCAACATTATTATAAGCATTATCTATATCTATAAAACAAGCTATAGTAATTTGTTTTTTAGAGAAGCCTGACTGTATCGATAACACTAAGTTACTTAGATTATCCAAGGTTGAGCGACCTTTTCTAAATCCTGTCGTATTGTTGGATATTAACTTATTCCTTTCTATAAACCAATCTAATCTCATCATTAGAATGCTATGAAAAGTTTTGCATAAGCACGACATTAATGATATAGGTCTCAATGAAGATAAACAGTTGGGATCCCTTCCACATTTGGGTATTGGAATTATTTTAATATCCCTCCATTGTCGCGGAATAAAACCAGTATTGAGAAATTTATTGAAAAGTGTTAGCAATAAATATTTGCCGCTCTCCGGAAGAAATTTGAGCATGGAGTATATGATATTGTCGCAACCTGGTGATGTATCTTTACTACGAAGTAACGTATTTTCTAACTCCTGCATTGATATTTTAATTTCTATGCTTGAGTTGTTAGTTGAAAATACAGGGTCAGCAGGGGGCACAGAGTCAGGTGCAAGGTTATTAAGAAGTTCGTTCAACCTATCGTTTGATACATGTGATCTGGAATTATTGTAACCTTTTACACAATTTAACTTATGATATATATCACTTTGAGATGTTGTATATCCTAAAGACGTACAGAACGACTGCCAGTCTTTATTTTTAGCCTGTCTTATGTTTTTTTGTGCAATTCGAACCTTTTCTTGCAGTAACTCTAAATTATGAGGGGTAGCATTCCTTCTGAACCTAGCCAAAGCCAAGCGCCGTTCAGCAACCGATCGACACAAATTTTGATTCCAATAGGACCTTGGAGTAAATTTTGATGTTGGGTCATTATTAACCTTAAGTTTGGGAATATAGGTATCAGCAGCTCTATCTAAATGTTTCGTAAATATGTTATATGCATCTTGTAGATCTTCGGGTAACTCCAAATTACTATAAATATTGTCAAGAAACGCTTTAAAGGCTATCCAATCCGCTTTTTTATAGTTTCTTCTACAACCTGGCTTGTCTGTACCTCTTGTTTTAGTGGAGATTTTGATGATTCTGTGATCACTGCCCAAAGTTTCATTCAAAACCGTCCATTTAAAAGAGAAAGCTATATCAGATGACACTAGTGACACATCGGGGGCAGACTGTTTCAATTCGCCACCTACTAGTTTAATTCTTGTCGGTTCTCCATCATTTAATGTAATAAATTTGCTGTCTACTAGGCTATCAAAAATTTGATTGCCTCGGTGATCTAATTTACTTGACCAGTTTGGATGATGACCGTTAAAATCTCCAAGTAATAGGGTTTTATTCTGAGACTTGGAAAGAATACATTCCCAATCGCTATGTGTCGTTCTAGTTGATGGTGGGCAATAAAGGGAAATTATGTTCTCAATATTACTGCAATTGAGAATTTTAACAGCCATCACCTCTATTCCTGGGTTGACATTCTGTGAAAAGTCTACTATTTGATATGAAGCAATCGAATTATGAATAATTACGGCAACCCCCCCCCCCCCCCCATAGGAGTCTTCCCTATCTTTACGATATATTTTGTAGCCTTTTATGTTAAATAAGCTATCTGGCTCCAACCAAGATTCACTAATTACACATGTATTTTTTCCTGTATTAACAAGTTTTCTAATACTAATTTTTTTGGTCTTACACTTTGAGAGTTCCACTGGAATATTATTTATATATTAGCTGTATTATTCTCTTATTGTTTTTATCCTCCATTAAGAAAATCCAAAACCAACTTCAAACATGGAGAATCTGCGAAATTACTAACAAAAACTAACATCAACCAACGTGTGCAGCACCTTAAGATATTTAATAACTTGTTTTTAAGCGTCACATCCCGTAGAAATAAAATTTCTTTTAATCTTAATAAAAGTTCACTGAATTTAATCGACTTATCTTCAGATATTCCAGGGATATCACTTTCAAAGGAGGGTGGAGTTTCATACCTAAAGTCAAATTTATCTTCACCCCGGGTAGCAGGCTGACCTTCGCCTCGCTGCTTCTTAGTTTGTTTATTCGCCGAGCTCCGCGGATTACGTTCCTTTGACTCTTGACGTGGTGTTGAGTTATTTCTCAGTACTTCCGCAAAAGACCTTTGGCCCATCGGAAAGGACTCATAGGCAGTACCGGCAGATGTGGACGGTTCATAATAACCATCCATCTTCTCTTCCTTTCTTTGTTCTGTAGTTTCTGGCTCAACATATATATCCATGGCTTTCCTATATATGCAATTAAATTCAGCCATTATTTCCCTCAATCTCTTCTCTTTTCTCCACTTTGGGCAATCCCTAGACATAGAAATGTGAGAGCCTGAACAGTTCACACATTTAAATATTAGTGTATCACAATTCTCGTGATTTCCAGAGCATTTTGGGGCATATTATTTTATTCTTTGGACATTTGCGCTTCGTGTGTCCCAGTTGCCAGCACAAAGAGCACTGAGAGACTGGGAAAGTATAAGGTTCAACTTTTATTTTTAAGCCATCGGCATATACAAAACTTGGTAAAAATTTGCCTTTAAAACAAAGGCGAACCGTCTCGCTTGGTAACCACTTGCTTTCACTATGCCTCTGAAGACGATTTACAGAAATTAACCTTGCTGGGCTCTGGCATGTAATACTGTTAAAAATCTCTTCGTCAGATAGCTCCAAATCTACATTTTTTAGTACTCCATATGAATAGTTTTGCTCCCAAGCCCGATGGAATCTCCACCCTTTTTTAATAAATTCTTCGCATGTTTCTGTTTTACTTGCCATGTGTTCGCTGTCGAAATCCAATCTAATTTTGTAGGGATTTATGTATTTTACTTTAAGTACTTCCGTGATACCATGTAATTTCAATATTTTTGCAAAAGCGAACTGTTTAGGTGATTTATCATCGCACGAAATGTATATTTCTATTATTTCTTGTTGTTTATGTTTTTTTCCTTCCTCCTACTTACTGTTGTCCATTCAACCTCTTCTTCATCCACTTCTTCATGTTCTTTTTCGAGTCTTGATCTTTTTCCTCCCGATAGCTCCGCCTGCATTGCAATCAACTGTTGGTTATTTAATGGACTACAAATGTCCATGTCATACGCGATCAACCCGCATCATAAAATAATAAACCGGTAGATGCGGCCGTCCCGCGATTCTCGTAAGTAAGCAATGTAGGTAGGTATATTACTTCAACTCGACGCAAACTGATACAGAAAAGTGACGCGATGCGCACGACCGCCTCGTACGTGTACCGCGGCGAGACTCCCCTCAGACTTCTTGATTTCGTGTTGTCTATGTGACCACGTGATCAGATTTTTGAAAGCTTATATCTCCGACACTGTGGGGCGCGGCCCTATGTTGATGGAGCTCAAACTTCTTGTTTTCGTGTATAAGTAACTATATAACTATCATAATATAGTATAGCTTTTAAGTCTAAAATATGTTTATAAATGTTTATTTGCATGCGGCGGAGTTTATTTGCATGCGACCGCTGAAGCGGCCAGCAAAGAAACTGGTTTTATTATTGATTCAACTACCTAATAATATTTTAATTACAAATTTATTTTTAATTTTTGGTTATTGATTAATTATTATTGTTTATTGTTATGTTGATGTGAAATATAGTACAAATTATAAATATTAAGAGAGATTGTTTCCTTGTGACAACCCTAGCATAAATACACTGTCGCGACGCATGTCTAGACGCTGGCGGCATTTACGACGAAATCAAAGGCGTCGACATACTGATCTCTTCCTTATACTGTGCTATAATAGTATTATTTTCGTTCATTAATCATAACTTTTACGATAGTGAAAGTAAAGAAAATATTAAGCTTTGTCAATTGTTAATTTGAGATTTCTTTTATTAAAAACTACATTATTTATATCCACCTTAAATAAGTAATTAATTCCTATTCTTATACAGTTTTAATATTAGAAACGTAAAGATTTAAAACCACGTATAATAGGGTATTTGACTATATTAAAAATATCGTTTCATTTAGTGTCATCCTAAAAGATTATTATCTAAAAACATTATTCCATACGACAAAACTAAAATATAAAGTTTTATTTAATTAGAAAACATTAAATAAAATTGCTATAATTCCGGCCATGGTCACGTGATCGAAAACGTTCCGTGATCTCGAATGACGTCACAGTCCACACTACCTATGGGATGTGGAATTGTCATTGTTTGAAATGTGAACTGTGACGTAATGAGAGCAAATGGAACGTTTCGGCGGCAATTTATTTTTTTGAATTTATTTCTAGATTTTTATGAAAAATACTGAAAATTATGCCGAAATATACGTTTTGTTAGCTTCAGCATAGCATTATTAACAATTTAAGATGATTTTCTAAAAGTAGTCAAATACCCTATTATTGTAACTTTTAATAGTTGTACACAGATCTATGCACAGATTACGTAGTAACTAGTACCTAATCTGTGGCACAGATTAGAGGATACTATGGGGCGGGCCACAGATTAATGATTACGGGCCATGCCGCGGGGCTACCATGAACTTACTATATAAACAGGACTGATAACTCTGAAAATTTGTATTTACAAAAATGAACCCTATATCAAGCACATAAAGTATATTTCCTGTTGCGCCTCACACAGAGGATAATCCGAGCCGAGAGGGATAGTAATAACGGAGGCCCTGTGTCTCGTTCTTTCATCTTGCCAGCCTAAAAAAATTATTTTTATCAAAAATTTTGGCTCAAAAACTCAGTTGAGACACTTATGTTTTAATTTTATTTTAACATTTTTAAGTCACTGTATTTAATTGCATTAATTTCGATAGATAATATATTCCATAACAAAAAAGAAAATATAAATTGACTAGATAAAAATTTATAACCCCTTAAAACGTGAATGCTATCTACAACTATATTGACCATGAATTTTTAAATTCTTGTATTGTGTGATGGGTCGAGTACGTACGATGCCGATGCCTATTACAATAGTTCCTTACTCCTTACTTTTGTACTATTATTATTTTGCTATATATTTCGACTCTCACACCCGCGTACAAAATAAATATATATTAAGCCAAAGTAGAAATATAATAAACATAAATATAATATATACATATAATAAACTTACATATAGATTACATAAATAAATACTTGTAGCGGGCGGAGGATTACGCCCCGGCAGGGGAGACCAGACGGCCGGGGGTCAGGGCGACAGGCTGAGAAAACGACGGACTATCCTAGCCGAGTCTAGCAACACCGCTTTCTGCATCTTGGCCGCGAGCGAACTGCCACGGAACCCCAGTCGCCTCAGATGGTGAGCGAGGCTGACTGGGATCAACCCATTCGCAGAAATGACGATTGGGATGGTTTCAGTGGACTCCACATGCCACATGCCAGTAACCTCGTGAGCCAGATCTAGATACTTTCGTTTTTTCTCTGTCTCCGCTCTCACGAGGTTCTCGTCATGTGGGATGGTGATGTCCACTAAAAACACCCTCGACTGTGCCCGGTCCATCAGCACGATGTCAGGCTTATTCGCCAGAATCGTCCTGTCCGTGATGATGACCTGTCCCAATAGAGCCGGACTCCGTCACGCTCAAGTACCGGCACCGGTGTGTACCTATAGTACGGCACTCTCTCATCCAGGAGACCGTACTTCAGAGCAAGCTCTTGGTGAAGGAGCAAGAGCGGAACATCCCGAGAGCACATGCCTGAGTGACTCACCGGGATGGCGACACGCTCGACAGATGTCGTGAGTGCCATCCTTCAGGATGTACTTTCGGTAGTTCCGCGTCTTAACCACCTGATCTTGTATTGCACACACCTTCGGTTTCCCCAAAGAGGTCACCGAAGCGCAGCCATTGCACGGACGCTTTTTTATCTACGTGAGGCTCATTAAGAGCTTTAAAAAAGCGTCCATGCAACTCCTTCTCCTTCCATACGGTCTCCCGGTCAGAGGTGCTTAGTACCACCGGTTTTTGCCACTCGAGTTTGGCCAAAGATAGGGGAGTGAGTCCTTTATCACATTCTATGACATATATGTCTCTATGCATTGGACACTCTCTCTTCGTCTCAAAGTAGGTTCTGAGGCTGGATATCTCCCGATTATGCATGGTCTTGACGCTTAATACGCCTCGACCACCACATTTTCGGGGTATATACAACCTCATAACAGACGATTTGGGGTGGTGCATGCGGTAGAGAGTCATAGTCGTGCGGACTTTTCTATCCAGTGCGTCTAGTTCGGTCTGAGTCCATCTGAGTACGCCAAAGGTGTACATGAGAACGGGCATGACCCAGCCGTTATATGGTCGGACCTTATTGGCGCCCGACAAATAGCTTTTACAAACTTTTGTCAGGCGGCAAAAAAAGACCTCGCAAACTGACTGTTTCACGTCCGCCTCCTTCACCCCCACGGATTGTGACATACCCAGATACCGGTATGACTCAGTTTCAGAGAGGGTCCTGATGTTGGATGGCTCGAGATTGATCTCGGCCGAATGAGTAACCTGTCCCCTCTCCACATGTAAGACCGCACACTTGTCTAGTCCATAATTAGTAGGAAGATTGCCAGATTGAATTTGTCTCACATATCGAAAATCTCATTGTCACCCTGTTAGAAAGGGACACACGGCCTCTGTACTAACTATCTCGCTCGGCTCGCTTTTCAGCTGCGAGTACTCGGTCTTGTTTGTTTATTAAGTCCATGGGGGCTACTAGGATAGCATTGTTGATAGAACTATATTTTTAGTAAAATCCACCAACCCATCACATAACACCAAAGAGTAAATATATACCTAGGGCTCATAACACTGAGCAGCAATATCAATAATGTATTCTGTGCTGAACTGGTGCGAGCCATAGACCACGAACTGGTGCGAGCAGCCCAGCAGCCTTTGTCCCTGTGGCGAGCAGTGAGCACCAGTGATGCCAACTTGGCAACTTTATAGCTAGATCTAGCTATTTTTTGGTGACAGACAGCTACAAATTAATGAAACTTGTAGCTAAACTTTTTAGCTACTTTTTCTAGCAACTTTTCATCATGAGACGTAAGGCTATCGAGATTCGTATAGTAGAGTCGTAGGTGGTAGGTACAGGTTGGCGTAGGTTGCGAATTCTCAATTCCCCGTTTCCTGCTATGCTACAACCAAAGAATACAGTATAATACACTACTATAATATTCGAAATCAGTGCAAGATACTAAACCCCAGCCATAGACATTGAATAAAACCCTTAATTAAAAATAAATCAATTAAAGAGGAAGATCTTTAATTGATTAATTTTTAATTTATTTTTTTATTCCATGACGTACTCCGGTACACAAGACATTTTTAACTCTCTTGTTATATGAATATACAAATCATCGTAGTCGCAAATCCTAGTTTCATGATACAAATGATTGTCAGAGATTAACATTTTATTGTAACCTACCTACCTACTGTAACATTTTGATAATCTAGCAACTTTTTGGGGTAAAACTGGCAATCTAGCAACATTTTGAAAAATGTCTAGCAACTGTGTAAAGCTAGCTGGTATACATAATCATTAATCTGTGGCTAGCACTTAGCAGTTGGCAACACTGGTGAGCACGAGGAACAATAATTACTCTTTGAAGCGACGCGTGTCCAGGGGGGGTCAACTTTGTATGGAGCAGCTGTAAATACCTACTAGGGCAGAATCCCAGAGTACAAAATTACTCACAAGGAGCAAAATTGCCATTGCCGAAAAATTCTGATGATATTTCACAATTTTTTATGTAATGCAACACTTACTTTTCTAATAAAAAACGCGTCATACTTTTTTAATGGCGTCTTCGTTGTTGTTTGGTTGTTGTTTCGTAAATCGTAAATAACAATTGATTTCTTGCAATAATTCTCTTGTACGTCGAGTCGAGCTTCTGTTCCTCCGTATAAGTGTTTTAAAGAAAAGTGAAGTGCTATTGTATGAGATATTGACTGGGACTCGTTTGTTTTGTGTTGTATAATGGCTGAGAAAAAGAGTTTTATAATTGCTGAAAACCGGAGGAAATGTTTTAAATGTGGCTGCTCTCCGGCTAAAGACAACATTAAGTTGTTTAGATTTCCTAATCCTGGTGTAAAGAATCTTATGCGGTAGGTACCTACAGTTAAAATTCATTCTCTATTTCATATATGCACGCCTCTGATGAGCTTAATGCTATACCTAGTGACGATGCGCTCGTGTTTATGGGTGCTTAAATAAAGAAACGGGTGTCCGGTACAGACAAGGTCGGTATGAGTCGGTACCGACCGGTAGTCGGTACATATTCAACCTACATAAAGAAGCAGGTAAGTTTCAACCTGTCTTTATGTGAGAGTGCATATGATAACATGGGCCTATTGCACCCGCACCGATCGGTACCGGGTACCTGCTTCTTTATGCAAGCACCCTAAATCAAGTACATCCCACGCTTTACAGATCCCATCCCAAAACCTTAAGATATAGCTTACTTTAGAATATTTCTATTTTGTAGAATATTTCTCTGAAGTAACAACTAAATAATAAACTAAACTAAATAACCTTGGACCAATAGGAAAAACTATTTACTATTAGCACACAATAGAATTATCACGCCTAGCAATGCAGTAGCTGTGCATGTAGTGTAACCATTTCATAGTAGCCTTAAATTCAAAAAAATAATTTTAAATAATAAAATGGTTTTTATTTTCAGATGTGAACTATGGGCTCAGTACATTTTTCCTGAAAAAGCCTACTCTTCATCATCCCTGCAGATGAAATTGTACAAAGAACATAGAATGCTGTGTCAGAATCATTTTAAAGACACAGCGTTTACTGATAGCACTAAACAGGCGTTAGTAAGAACTGCTGTTCCATGTGATGTAAGTACAAGCTTTTAAATTGCACTGGTTGGCAAAAATTCTCTTTCTTAAATATGACATTGAGTGCACAACTAATATATCATCTAATGACAGGAGTGGAAGAGGTAAGTCACATCTTCACTACAATTATAAAATTAAGTCCTCCGCTGAGTCTGTCTCTCTGTCTGTTCACGATAAACTCAAAACTACTGAACAGATTTTCATGAGATTTTCACCAATAGATATGGTGATTAATGAGGAAGGGTTTAGTGTTTGGTTGAAATATGATGAGATATGAAAGATGAAGAGATACAAAACAATGTAGCGTGGTGGTATGGTGGTATAGGTATCCGCTTTCTGAACCTGTGGTAGAGTCATGACTTGTCATAAGAGCCACAGGTTAGCCTACGTGAAATAAATAATTTTGAATTTGAATTTACATAAAATCACTAAAATGCACTATTTCAAAGAAGTTACAACTAATTTGCATAAATAAATATAAATAAGAATCAATTTAACTGTTTGTTGAACTGTATTGGTTGTCCGGTTGGCACAACTAAAAGCCATTGCTTGGGAATTGAATTGAACTATATTGGTACTAATTCTGTTGTGCACAATCTGTAAACTAAATTAAAATAGGTCTAAAAGCAAAGCTGTACTTTTCATCAGGAGCATTATGAATAGGGTAGCACTACATTTAAACCTGTCCTGTATTTATTTTTTACTTATTATATTATATATTCATATTTTTTACAGGCATTGCTAAGTGGTCCCACATTAAAGCATTTTATGAAGCTGACAACTCTAACCCAAACTTTGTATTTGCTCCAAGTCTGAAAAATGACCATATAAATCCAAATATTAAACAGAAAATGAAGGTCAAACTTGCAGCTCAAATCTTTAGTCATTCTGTTGCAGCTGGAATGTTTGCCAAAATATCTGCAGGTATCTAAAGATTTAACATTAAACATATACTACTACTACATATAACACTAGCTGATGCCCGCGACTTCGTCCGCGTGGATTAATGCCGCGGGAACTCTTTGATTTTTCGGGATGCTTATGTCACCCTCCAGGTTCTCAACTATACCTATCACGTCAATCCGTAACTTTGTTGCAGCGTGATTAACGGACAAACACACTTTCGCGTTTATAATGTGTATTAGTAAAGAAGAATTAATACTGCGATAATGAAAGGCGATCTAATTTAATTTTAGAATACAAAAGCTACTACTGTGACTTAAATATGATAGTCAGATTTATATTCCCTTGGGGACTTTTTTATAGGGAATAATGATTACTTTAATCATGTAGTACATAATTTTTATGTATCATCAATAGTTTTATAAAAATATGCCAAATAATGCATTTTATATGAAAAATTTTGCTACTTTGGGTTACATTATTGCAATTTTCTTAAGGGTCTCTAATTTTTTTGAAAATAAATTATAGCCTGTGTTACTTCCTAATAACTTAGCTGTCTATTGGTGAAAAAATGGTTCAAATCGGTCCAGTAGTTACAGAGCCTATTCGGTACAAACAAACAAAAAAATCTTTCCTCTTTATAATATTAGTATAGATGTATGATAGCTATGTTTATCCAATTCATCAGGAAAACAATATTAAGAAAAGATGATCATTAAAACAAATTTATTTCAATACTTTCAGGTGAACTCACAGCAGAAGCAACAGTAACAGCCAATGTTATATCCAATATGGACAAGTTATTTGATGCTCTTAATAGCGATTGTTCAGATCTAAGGCGCGGAAAACCATTGGCAACAAATATCAAACAAAATACTCAGCATCTTAAATTTTTTGAGGAAATGAAAATATTTTTTTCTACTTTGAAATACATTGGAAGCCCACGTACGCCACCGTCACAAGAGGGCTGGATTTGGAGCTTAAATGCGATGGAGAGATTGTGGCGAAATTTAGTCCAAGCCCACAACATAAAAAGCCTGGCAACCAGGAGACTGCAGCAGGATGCTCTGGAAAATCTTTTTGGCTGCATACGTGGCAATTGTGGATCCAACACAAATCCAACATGTGGTCAATTCCTGGCTGGTTTTAAAACGGCTATATTAAGCAATTTGGCACATATTGGGACAAAAGGAAACTGTGAAAACGACAGCAATGTAGTAATCAATAATTTTGAAACTCTGTTGTCAACACATTGTACAGAATCCTCACAAAATGTATCAGATGCCCTATTTCAACTTTCATGTGAATTGCCAAATGTTGATGAAAATGATTCCGAAATACAGGCATGTGCATATGTGTGTGGATTCTTAGTAAAACAAATCTCATGTGATACTTGTAAAAACGTACTGATATCTAAATCTCTTCAACAGCATCACACATTCATTGAATGCAAAGAATACTCAGATGTAAAAAAAAGTCTAAATTATGTGACTAAGGATTTTGTCACGTGTGTGGAAAGCTGCGCTTCTTTAGTAAATATTTTTTTAAAACAAAATGCACATACAATGCATCTTAAAAAAATATTATAGAGAAGCTAAAAGAGTCATGCAATTTCGAATTATTGAATGGATGCCAAATGCATAAAGAACACAATATAGACAGCATTGTAAATAGTGTGTCATACATATGCATTAAACGATTCTGTACTTAAAATAGGTCATTTTCTGAAGAAGCGTCAGCCGCCGCACTCAAAAGAAAAATGAACATCATTACACATAAATAAACAATAATTACTACAGAGTGGCAAAACAGTGATGACCAAAGACAAAATTTAGATTCCTCCTATAGTATAGTATGCTCCGCGATTTTCTTATTTTCCGAGTTATAATTTTTTTAGTTTTTTTTTCGTGTTTTCTTATTGAGGAAGCGGTTTTAAAATTTCTTTTCTTTCTGTAGTTTTCCATATTTTTCATTTTGTTAAAAATTACTATTAGTAAGTGTACTACTATGCATAAAATAATTATTGTTCCAAAGGTGGACATCCGATCATCGCGACAAGCGTCAGTCGCCCGCTTCAGCGACGGAGCGCCAGTGGAGCTGCGTCTGCGCTTCCGTACTATGCACTATGTCAAACTAGGGGAAGCCATTCGACCCTGGCACCACTTTCGCCAGACGTGCGCATAAGTGGCGCTAGGGTCGAATGGCTTTTCCTAGTTTGACGTAGTGCATAGTTTTAATGCGCAGACGCGACGCGACTGACGCTCGTTCACTGCCGCAGGCTACTGACGCTTGACGCGATGATCGGAAGTCTACCTCAAAATAGAATAGTTAGTAGTTAGTAGTCTATAAGTTAGACATCCGATCATCGCGACAAGCGTCAGTCGCCCGCGTCAGCGACGGAGCGCCAGTGGAGCTGCGTCTGCGCTTCAGTACTATGCACTATGTCAAACTAGGGCAAGCCATTCGACCCTAGCGGCACTTGCGCCTGACGCGCGCATAAGTGGCGCTAGGGTCGAATGGCTTTCCCTAGTTTGACTTAGTAGATAGTTCTAATGCGCAGACGCGGCGCAACTGACGCTCCGTCACTGTCGCGGGCTACTAACGCTTGACGCGATGGTCGGAAGTCTACTTTAAAATAGAATAGTTAGAAGTCTATAAGGTAGACATCCGAACCTCGCGTGAAGCGTCAGTCGCCAACGTGACGCGTCAGTGTCGTAGCGTCAGTGGTGCCGCGTCTGCGTGTCTGTATTATGCAATAAGTAAAACAAGGGCAAGCCATTCGATCCTAGCGCCACAAACGCGTGTGTCAAGCGTTAGTGGTGCTAGGGTCGAATGTCTACAGACGCGGCGCCACTTACGCTCCGTCACCTAAGCTGGCGACTGACGCTTCACGCGAGGATCGAAAGTCTACCTTTAGAACAATAATTATTTTATGCTTATTAGTAAACTTCTTAACAGTAATTTTTAACAAAATAAAAAATATTCAAAGCTACGGAAAGAAAAGAAATTTTAAAACCGCTTCCTCAATAAGTTAACACGAAAAAAACTAAAAAAAATTATAACTCGGAAAATCGCGGAGCATACTATACTATACGAGGAATCTAAATTTTGTCTTTGGTCGTCACTGTTGGGCCAGCCTGTATTTATTGTTTATTTATGTGTAACAGTAGGTTGCCTAGCAGAGATCACCCTTAGGGCCGATTTCACCAACGTAAAATAAGTCTTATCCGAGCGTAACTTTGATATTTTGACCGTATTTTCAGTACAAAAACTGTCAGAACGCCCAATTTATTCCTAGGATAAACGTCACTAGAAATTGGTGAAATCGGCACTTAGTGTATGTATAATATTAAACTTATTATTTATTTATGCACTATAGCTGTTTAAATAAAAATAAATGTGCACTGTTAGAACAAAAACCTGTTGTTTTGTTTTAAACCTGAAACCTTATTGATATGGTATTTTGACTCTAAAGAGAACTTGTATTTTAAAAATACCAAGTTCTCTTTAGAGTCAAAATACCATATCTAGAAATTTAATATGGATATGTAGATTAATTCCACATTTGAATCTCCCGCCTTCAAAGAGTTTTCAAAGGGTTGAATGTAGATGGCACTAGTGAGAACGGTCCCCTGTTTTTTACTATGAAGTTGTCATTCTTCTCCGCTAGGAGTAATAGTGATTAGTGTTCTGTGCGCGTGTCCGTAAAGATATATATAATAGGCCCAGTCGACTCACTATGGAGAGTTTGGAAATACCTACGGGGGCCAGGAATGTGTTGCCAAGAGGAGACTTTATTATGATAGACCTAAATTTGGGTCTCTTATAATGATTTTTTTTACAGCTAGCAACATAAGTAAACCTGAAAGGATGCCTACATGCTAAAAAGCTACCATATGGTAGTTTAAGCGATTTAATTTAATTTATTTATATAAATAACTTTTCGTCAATTTAATTAATGTTAGTATTATTTACACGTTATTAATATAATTCTTGCAGAATATAATGGAAATACGTTGTTTGAGCGTTAGTTTGTTACGTTTATAGAAATAGATCGGTAAGATTTTTATTTATGTACCTGGCAGCCCTTATCACAAGAAGAAAACAAAAAAATGTCTGCCGGTGTGTGGTGTTTTTTTTGTGATTATGATCTTTTAAGTGATTGTGATCTCTTTTTGTAAACCTTTTGTAATCCTCGCCATTCAAACGTTGTGTAGAGCCTAGATTCCTCCGTACCCAGTGTGTCGTTCACTGAAACACCTGAGTGTTGTGTACGAGCTAACTCTCTAAGTTAATGTTAGGTAGTGTTTTCAACTATAAAGTATAAATGAAATACCATCAAAGGAAATGCTTTAAGTGTGGTTCTTCGTCTGCTGATAACACGGATACCACATTATTTAGGTTTCCATAACCTGGTTCCATAAATAGTTTCCGGTACGTATTCATAATACCTATTGATCTTCGTTATTTTTATCTTGTACTAGCTGTGCCCTGCGGTTTCACCCGCTTAAATTTCGATTCCGTGGGAATATCGGGATAAAAACAACAACCTGTTAAGTTTTATCGCAATCGGTTCATTAGGTAGTTTTCGCGTGAAGAAGTACTTAAACATTGTATTAGGCAAAATTTTACTACTTTGGGTTACATTATTGCAATTTTCTTGAGGATCTATAATTTTTTTTAAATAAGTTATACCTTATGTTACTTCCTGATAACTTAGCTTTCTATTGGTGAAAAAATTGTTAAAATCGGTGCAGTAGTACCAGAGCCTAGTCGGTACAAACAAACAAAAAATCTTTTCTCTTTATCATATTATTATAGATAATAGACCTCCATACCGGCGCACTCTGATTTACGATTGTTGCGATACTTAATCTACTTATTCTTTTTATTTCAGTTGTGAATTATGGGCAAAATATTGTTTTCCAGACAAACCATTGTCCAGGAGTTTCAGTTTAAACTGTATTCTGAACACGGAATGCTATCTCATAGGCATTTTATGGAAACAGCTTTTGTGGACTTCCCATCAAAGAAATTATGATGTGGAGGTAAGTGGATGTAGTCCTCGCTAAATTCTCATATTACTACAATAAAGTACTTCAACAATATATACCATTCAATGTATTACACTTATACACTGATACATTAATATAGATTTAATTACATTGATTTATAATACACTGTCTAGCACTGTGCAAATCTACAATAAATATTTATATATCTAACTAGCTGATGCCCGCGACTTCGTCCGCGTGGATTTAGTTTGGAATTTTCTTTGCTATAAACCTCACGGAGCCCGAGACCTTTCCAACGAATGCAAAACCGTGGAAATCGGTTCGTGCGTTCTGGAGTTATAGCGTCAGGAAGGAAAACCCGACTTATTTTTGTATAGTAGACTAATGGTTTACTTTGTTTGCAGGATATTACTGCGCCTTTCCTTCAAGTGGAGGTAAGAGAGCCTGTAGCTGTTCCATGGCAACCTCTATCAGCTATAACAAATATAGCGTTTGATGTTTGATGATACTTTTTTACTGCTGTTTCTGGGTAACCATTTTGATTTAAATCATGCAATCCAGTTGATAACTGGGCCAATTATAAAACTACTCTATATATCTATACATTTTGTACTTTCGGTACACAGAATGTAGGTTGGTACATACCATACCATGCTGCTTTGTAAACCAAGCAGAAGTTGATTTAAAGCAATCTGGGATAAAAAAACTTGTTGATTAATATGTACTTGATGTTTTTTTTGACTTTTGTTTGGTAATGTTTTCATTATTCAAAACAATCAATTTGATCGCATTTGAAAACAAATCATTGCGTTAGTGAAATTTATTATGAATTATTTAAATTTCATTTTAGCATTGTTATAATTAAGTAATTTAAAATTATTGAAAATTGATCAGTGATTTAAAATTGTTTCCATAATATTAATTATTATAATAGGCCAATATAAAATAGTTCTATGTTACATAGTGATAAATGTTATAATAAAATACTTTTGACTAAAACAAAGAATGTTTTTTTTATGTTTATAATTATGTTATGACTTATGATAAATCAAGAAAGTTCTCAATAGTGTCTTGATAAAACAATAAGGTTGCTTATCCACCAAAGCAGAGCTGGAAAATTGTAATCAGTGAAATTGCACTATAATTGCTAAATAAATAGCTTACTTATTGTGCAATTTTACATACTACATTATTTGATTACAGTTTTCCAGTTTTGCTTTTGGTGGATATGCAGCCTTTAATAAAATTAAAAGAAAAAATCTGCATTTAAAATTTCCCGCTTTCATGAGTTAACGGGGGGCGTGCAACAGATGGCGCCTATTTTAATGCCATTTCAAATGTACGTAGTTGACATTCTTCTTCAGTATTATAATATCTACGCGTGTCGCGTGTCCACTGTCCTCCTTCAACGTAAGCTGACTTCTATTAACCTCAATTTTAACTGTGTACCACTCGTCCTTATTGTTCACTGTTTGCATAGAATTAACTGTGTATTCTTCATCTCTCGCCTCTGCACCCGCATGATATAAGATGGAAACCTTCTTCTTTTCAGTAGCAGCCTCGTTCAAACTGTAGATATCTTTTCCAGTTGACACTCATGTCTCCTTCCATGCAGAGTGAACTTAAAACCACCAATGTCACCATGTTGTATGTTTAATATAGAAATAAAAGATATTTTTATCAATTAACATAGTTCAATATAATAAACATACAACAAACACCATAGAGAAAAGTAATACGAACACTTGGTAAACTGTAAAATGGGAAATTCTTCTTTGATCTTTGTCCAAATTGTAAAATAATAAATTACCTGAATAGGCTAGATTTATTTATTTTGATTATTACTTTTAGATTATTTTATTTTGATATAAACATTTACAATATTCAAAATCAGGATGCAGTGCTGCGCGCCCTCCTGCGACTCCACTGCGGAGACGGCGTCCGGGAAGGTCACCTTCCACGAGTGAGTAATGGCTACCTCTACCTGCCCACATCAATTCAAATTGATAATATATACTTGTACACCAAAATAAAGACAAAAAAGAAAACAACATACTTACTTATGTAACTTAAAAAAAAAACAGAGTACAATAGGCGGCCTTATCGCTTAAAAGCTATCTCTACCAGGCCACCCATAGTTAGCAGAAAGAAAATGAAAAACAAAATTACATGGTGTACTCTAAGTAATTAATAAAAGAGTATAAATACATAAATGAAGGGACAAATGCAACAAAATAATAAGAACAATATTTTTACAAAATAAATATATAATTATAAATATGATACATATATCTAGTTTAATAATTAATAATGTAAATAACTTAAACTCTTGAACAGAGCCAGAGAAGAGAATAAAGAAGAGATACAGTAGTTTAACGCCTTTGCTCTCGTGGTAATGCAGCATACGTCTAGTCTAGACATCGGTAATTAGGCTAGGGTCACAAGGGAACAATTTCTATTAATTATTATTATTATTTATAATATCTAGCTGTCGCTGTATCACTTGCTGTACTTAGAGTTTCCAATATTATGGCAGTCTAATCTGTTTTTAAATTCATTAACTGACTTTGACGTCACTATTTCTTTAGGCAACTTATTCCATTTATGCACCACTCTGTTTGTTAGATAGTGTTTATAGGGATTGGACGATGCTTGTTGACGCCGTAATTTAATATCATGACCTCTTAGCCCAGGGTTGCTCTTTCTGAAAAACAGTCTCAGTCAGATGTTGTAGAACTTGTTCAAGATTTTTTATGTTTCAATAAAATCCCCTCTTTCTCGCCTGCTTTTTATGTGAGTCCAAGCGCAGCAAGTCTTTGAACTCTTACCAACAGTTCTATATCCTTAACAAAATATGGACTCCAGAATTGATATGCATACTCCAGTAAGGGTCTGAAATAGTTCTTGTATATTTTTAGGAAGGTGTTTTTGGTGATGTTGATGCTTTTCTGATTAGGTACAGGATAGAGTTGGCCTTTTTCACAACAGACACAATGTACGCTTCCCATTTGAGGTAGCTGCTAATAATTACTCCCAGGGCTTTGGTCTTTTTGAGTATCCACCACTTTCAACTATTTGTTGCTTAAGAAGTATGGAATTCGTGGATTATTTTTGCCAATATGTAAAACAGTGCACTTATTAACATTTAATGAAAGCAACCATTCCTTTGTCCAATGTTCAATTGCATTTAAATTTTGTTGTATGTTATTCTGTTGTTGTATAGGATTCCCAAAGAACTTAACTTATTAATATTTATATTTTGTGAATACAATGTAAGTGTTTACAGATAGACAGGTCCTTCTGAGCAGAAATGAGAGATCTTGGTGTACGTGCCTAACACGCACACAAACACACTCCCACTATTTAAACTCAATCTTGCCCGTTGTAATCTGCAGGTTCCCCAGTGACTCGCATCTCCGTGCTGCCTGGCTCAGAGCCCTCGGCAGGCAAGAGACTCCCCTCCCAGAGCCTGCTGTGGTCTGCTCGCTACATTTCCTGGACGATGACATGTATGAAACGGAAAGCGGCTCAAGGCAAATCCGTGCGGGTGCGATTCCGTCAACGGTGCAGGTAACTTTGACTGCTGGTAGGGGAACCTGCCCTAATGTTATAATCTGTTCAATAAGTCAAGAATTTTTCCATTTATTCCACCTTTCCACAGAGCATAGTTTATTTTTGGTTAAAATCAGATTTATTTTTATGTAAATTATCAAACTGTTTGATTCATCAATGACTCTCACAATGTTGCTACAACCTTTTTTTCAAATATACCCATGTCCACTGACTTATTGAACAGACTTTAAGGACAATATTCAATAAACTGAGTTGCTTGAGAAGATGTACATTATACTTACATAAAAAAAGTTATGATCTATATTTAACAGAAAACTTATGGTCTGTTTGTAAAAAGCTGTAATGACTTACTGTTACTAATTTAATTTTCAAAATAATTATAACAATTTATTTGCGCAAATATATTTGACATTTGGGAAGGTTTTTTTATCAGATTGATACATGTAGATCATACTCAAAGGGTGAACTACCCAAATATTGGCACTTCAAGCTCCTATAATGTTGAATATTTACTACAGTCATTTTGAGTGTCTGTTCAATGTTCAGATAAATTATTTATTACAATTTTGTAGATATATCATATAATATTTTTTTGTGTTATCAATTGCATTAAACAATAAAATTTGGTTGTATTATTGTATCCGGCATGCGTTGCAATACCACGTAAAGTATAAAGAAATTATATTATACATATTGTGGGCCAGGAAGTACAGGAACCCTCGCGGGCGTCCCCAGCACACCCTACCAAAGTTTTATCACAATCTGATAATGGTTTCCGAACGCATAGAAGATAGACATACCTACAATCTGATTTTTATTTATATAGATTACTAGCTGATCCAGCGAACTAGAGGGATGTAAAATAGATGTTGGCCGATTCTCAGACCAACCCAATATGCACACAAAATTTCATAAAAATCGGTTCAGCCGTTTCGAAGGAGTTTGGTAACAAACACAGCAACATGAGAATTTTATATATTATTAGATTGTGAGAGTTTGGAGGTGTGACAACACTATGGCAGGTTCTCCTATATGCTGAGAAACCACAGTAGGTAATGGAAAGGTTGTTATGGTTTTGCTTGGGTCTTAGGGAGATGTTGAATAACAATGCAATGTTTCAACGGTGAAGGAAAACATTGTGAGGAATCGGAAAAAGAGAAGGAAAAGAAAGGTTCTCCCATATGCTGAGAAACCACTAGTCCAGTGGACAGGTAGTTTCAGGTAGAAAAAGGTCGGAAGTTAATGAAACTATGGGATGTTGTTCAGGGTCGAAAACATGTTAAAAATGATAATTAATCATTAGTTAACATCTTCTCAAGTTTTCGACCGCGAGGACCCTGTGCTGAAGGGGGAGGGTGCTCAATAACTTTTTCCCTTGCGTTCTACGGCAAAAGCATTTCTATACTTTTTTATAGGGCGTTCAATTTCTTACAACTTTGATTACACAAAAATTTTTGTATGTCAATTCGTTAGCGAGATATGGCGCTTCAAAAAAAGGTAATTTTTAAAATTCACTAAAAAATGCGACAAATAGGCAGAATTCCACCTTATTTCTTCTGTTATTCCCGAATTATGATGGAATGTTGTTGTAGTTATGGTACCTGGTTACAATCACCAACTTTGGACACCCCCTTCCCCCGCTCACCCCACTCAACCCCAATTCACAAATGGTTTTTAGCGAATTTTGAAAAATTACCTTTTTTGAAAGGTAAAAATCGTGAGGAATCTTGAACTCCTGACAGTTTTCCAAAATGTTCTCAAAGGTGTGTGTAGTTTGCCAATTTACATTGGGCCAGTGTGGTGGACTGTGGCCTATGACCCTTCCCTGACAGGAGCCCTGCGCTCAGTAGTGAGCCGTTGATTGGTTGCTGGTGAACATGAATCAGTAGAATATATATTTTTTCAGGTTTGCATGATATGCCTGCACACTGACCACAAGATGTTTCTAATTTCAAGGAATCACGAATTGGTAGAAGCATACCAACACTTGAGTGGAAATCCTGTAAGTTGTTATTTTATCATCAACTATCTTGTGCTCTGCGACTTCGTCCGCGTGGAGTTAGGTCTAAGGCTGCGGCCGCACTGGTAAGGCGAGTGGCGACGCGACGCGACGCGACAAACCGTGTGTCCGCAATGCAGCGGCGATAATCTAGCGAGTTGCGCTTACATCGGGTATGACATGGCTGTTAAAGTACTATTGACAATAACGCGCGATACGAACAAACAAATTTCGCGCGTCGCTCATCTGACGCGGCCGCCCCCATTCGTTTAAAGGAGTTTGTTTCAACGAAATCGCCGTCGCGTCGCAGTCGCCTCACCAGTGCGGCCGCGGCCTCAAAGGAACACCTTGTGCAGGATATTCCTGCAGGACTTCAACTGAAGCCTCAAAAGCCTAACTGTTAAGGGGCAGACTGAAACTGAATTACAGTGTGCCGTCATTGAGTTGAGATGAGATGAACAAATATATTAGAGTTCAACTCAGCACGGCTTAGCATAGTTTAACTGTCAACTGATTAGAATAAATTTATAAACACATATCAAAAATTCCGAGGCCAGCAGGATTCGAACCCACATTGGAATCGCGCCCGAGTGTGTTAGCTTTACACCATAGCCGCGGTCGAACTACACGTCAGCATCGAAATTAGTGATGTGTATCTTCTGTCAAGTGATTGTGATGGTTCTGTCAATCAATTTCTATATTTGCATACTAGCTGATGCCCGCGACGTCGTCCGCGTGGATTTAGTTTTTAAAATTCCGCGGGAAATTGATTTTCCGGGATGCCTATGTCACCCTCCAGGTTCTCAATTATAACCTATCCGAAAATCCGTAGCTTTGTTGCAGCGTGATTGACGAACAAACCAACGAACAAGCATACTTTCGCATTTATAATATTCAGTATTAGTAAGGAAGAATTATTAATACTTACGATAATAAAGGTGATGTAATTAAATTTTAGAACACAAAAGCTACTAAATTGTGACCTAAATATGATAGTAAGATGTATTCCTTCGGGGATTTTTTTGTAGAGAATAATGAGTACTTTAATCATGTAGTACATCATTTTTAAGTATCATCAATAGTTTTATTAGCACACGCCAAATAATGCATTTTACAGGCAAAATTTTGCTACTTTGGGTTACATTATTGCAATTTTCTTAAGGATCTCTAATTTTTTTTGAATAAATTATAGCCTATGTTACTTCCTGATAACTTACTTGAGTATTAGTGAAAAAATTATTAAAATCGGTCCAGTAGTTACAGAGCCTATTCGGTACAAACAAACAAACAAAAAAATATTTCCTCTTTATAATATTAGTATAGATAATATGCAGGTACAGTTAAGGTGTGTATTAATAAATCGTCACTAAGCTCTCAGTAATAATATCATGTCAAATCATATAGAGAGGGTGTCAGCACGTTTCAGACCTTCGTTATTTTATAAAAGCTGAAAATTCCTCTGCGTATGTTCCCAATAGAGATAAGAACGATCCCCAACTTTGAAGTTTGGATCTTGGTGGCTTTGGGAGATATCAGGTAGTAAAGGTGCATAAATTCTGAGGACACTTTCGTCATAGTATAAAAGCTGAGTTTTACATATGTTACTTGGGGACCTATCAGAAGATATTTCCTCAGCAGTCAGACACTTCCAAAAGTTCCTCCCCGTGTCAGACACCCTTAAAGTATAGTAAATTATGAGTATACTTTCGTCATAGTATAACAGCTGAGTTTTATATATGTTACTTGGGGACATATCAGAAGATGTTTCCTCAGCAGTAACGAAGATAGACTATACTTTGCATCAACATAGAGGTTACCTTTTATACCGTAAAATTTCATGGTTCCAGAAATATTTTAATTTTATGGTATAAAAGGTAACCTCTATGTTGATGCAAAGTATAGTCTATCTTCGTTACTGCTGAGGAAACATCTTCTGATATGTCCCCAAGTAACATATATAAAACTCAGCTTTTATACTATGACGAAAGTATACTCATAATTTTCTATACTTTAAGGCTGACATGGGGAGGAACTATCGGAAGTGTCTGACTGCTGAGGAAACATCTTCTGATAGGTCCCCAAGTAACATGTAAAACTCAGCTTTTATACTATGACAAAAGTATACTCAGAATTTATGCACCTTTACTACCTGATATCTCCCAAAGCCACCAAGATCCAAACGTCATAGTCGGCGATCGTTCTTATCTCTATTGGGAACATACGCAGAGGAATTTTCAGCTTTTATAAAATAACGAAGGTCTGAAACGTGCTGGCTCCCGGTCCATTACAACTGTCTAAAAAAATGCTTTAAATAGGTACTATTAATATTGGTCAATTAAATATTCAAATAATTTTTTCCTAAACTTGAATATTGGTAGACTTTTAATGTTTTCAGATAGTTTATAGTTTGTTGCTACTTGTTAATAGCTAACGTCAACTTGTATTGTTTGAATTAAAGTGAATAGTAAGCAGTATCTGCATCTGATTGCTTTAAGTTTTGAGAGATCTATAAATGGTAGTCTGGCTCTGCTTGGGGCCAGCTGCTGTCCACGCATATGAGCAAACAAATTGGAAGAAGCATATCAACACTTAACTGGGAAACCTGTAATTTTTGAATTAATTTGAATAGTAATTGCTAATTGCTTTTAAGTTTTGAGAGATCTATAAATGGTACTCTGGCTCTGCTCGGGGCTTGGGGCGGAGATGGAATGAGACACAAATATGTCCTGACACAAATCTGTCTCGTTTTAACTCAGCCTTGAGTCTTAGCTGAGTGTGGGTGCCATCTATAGATCGTAGATAGATAATTTTTGTTCTGGATAAACTCTGAAACTACTGAACCGATTTTTATCAAACTTCGTAACTTTTTCTAAAATAATTTTGGAAAGAAATGGTGTACGACTTTCACACACATTTGTCGCTGGGACAAAACATTTACCTAAGCAACATTTGAATTCTTCATTTACATGTTGTTTCAGCCGTGTGACCTGGGAAACCTGAAGCAAACACTTTGTGTGCATTGCGCTCAGGAACTGATCTACTTTAGCAGACTTAGAGACAAGAGCTCGAGAGCCCGAGCAATGCTGATGGACTTAGGTCAACAACATGAATTAGTGAGTGCTAAGTACATATCTCTCACTAGCTAATGCCCGCGACTTCGTCCGCGTGGATGTAGTTTTTAAAAACCCTCGAGAGTTCTTCGATTTTCCGGGATAAAAACGTCTCTGAATGGCGGTGCCTGAACAGGATTGTGGAGCAGGGCCTGGGCATTCCCCTTGAGAGTTACTGGGTAAATATTTTAGTAAAACTTTCACAAAAATAAATACAAAAGGGTTGTTTCATCTTGAGCCAGGTACATGTGCACTATACCAAAAAAAATACGCGTCGAATTGAGAACCTCCTTTTGTATATAATTGATAATTGGGTACATTTGTAGAATAGAAACTCCCGGAGTGCATCCAGCTGCTTTTGTTGTCTATGTTTGTAATGACGTTACGTCATCATAACGTCAACTACTGGTATGTCAAATGTCAATTGTTGTTATTTTTATGTCAAATGTCATCATGACTCGTGTAAGTACGTGTCATTGTCAAAAAGAACGCCATGTTGCGCTTTTATTTTGCAAAATAATTTCGCATTGTACCTCGTTTAGAGGACCTTTTAATGAGAATTAAAGAAAAAATAATCACTATTTCATGACCCCAAACATTTTGAAAGACTGTACACAGACCTGGCCCAGGCTCCATATATATTTGAAACAACCCCTTTAGGTATTTATTTTATATTTTATTATATATTATTAGACCAACTTATGGCTCCTAGGAGGCGGCCGCACTGCTAAAGCGACTGGCACACCACATTAAAAAGGAAAAAAGAAATAAAACTATAAATAAACTTAAAAAATAACACAATATGGTAGTACAAATGGCGGCCTTATCGCTAAAATGCGATCTTTACCAGGCAACCACGATAAACCGTGTGTCCGAATTGCAGCGGCGATAGACTAGCGATTTGCATATATCGTGTGATGACTAGCCGTACTAAGTGCGGGCACATTCACTGGTTGTACTACTATTGTCGCGCGTCGCTTATCTGATGCGGCCGCCCCCATTTGTTTATTGGAGATTATTTCAACGAGATCTCTGTCGCGCCGGAATCGCCTTGCCAGTGCGGCCGCGGCCTTATAACGAGTCAGGTTACCGCCGGTTTGGATTGCTTAGAGACAGCTGATTAGAAACTTAGCATTTGCTCTTTGTAAAACAAAAGTACACAATTAAGTAACTTCGCTGTCGTCAAAGACGTGCCGCCGAACGGTTTAACGTTCTGATACGATGGAGTGTAGAAACCGATTAGGGTATATAGGTTGAATGTGTACTGCGATATAAGACTTTATCTTCACTTTTCATCAAGTGAGATTGCAGCCAAAAAGTCCAACTTTTATTGGAACGAAGTTCCTTTTCGGACGGGTTGGCGGATGGAGGCTAGACGAAAAGAAGTGTAAGACTACCGTCAAGACGTTTGTTGTCTTCGTTTATTGGACACGTTCCATTAAAGCTTTGGTGGAGTAGCGGAGCGAGCGTAGGAGTGGTCTGTCGGTTTGGGGTTCGAATCCTGACTTCAGATTCTTATTACAAGCTTTTATTTAACTTGCAGTGTATGTATGTATGTTTAGGTCAACAAGATGAATTAGACCCACTTCCCAGTTTCCGATTGACCTAAAATTTTGCGTGTTTGTGTAAATCGGATGACAATGCAATATTATTGTTACATGGAGCTGATCTGATGATGGAGCTGGAAGATGGCTATCGAAACTCTGTAATAAAACGACGTAACACCATCGAAATTGGACTCGTTTGATTCATCTTGTCAAGTACTCTGGTCCTAATTAATGATATTCAGAGTCTGATGATGAAGCCGGAAGGTGGTTTTGGCAACTTATAAAACGACGTAACCCCATCAAGTTTGGGCTCGTTTGATTAGATTTGACAAGTACTCTGGTCCTATATGATATCCAGGGTGTGATGATGTACTATAGTTTGAGCGGAAGACCTAGTCACCGCCTGAGGTATGTGGGCGCTGAGACGGAGGAGGGCGCGATTGACAAGACGTTGACTAGACGCACATGAGATATTTTAGGGCAGATAAATCTCAGGATAACATGTCTGAAAATGTCTTAATAAATGTAATGGGTAATTATAACGAAAAAAAAATATTTCCTGGTTAAACAAGAATAAACGCATATCTAAAATGAGTACATTTTATTATTTACGATACAAAACAGTTGCAAATTACAATTTCTCACTTAGCAAATAAAAAAAAACTCACTTCACTTCACTGCCACCGTTACAGTACAAAATTAATCCATATCTTCTTCTTCTTCATTATTGTCGTCAATTTCCATATCCTCCTCAGAATCTGACTCATTTCCTAGATTTATGATCAGCTCTTCTATCACATTGTCAAACCTCATGTTGTGGTTCCAATAAACTGTGCACAGTGTAAATAACATTTTTCACATTACGTGGAATTGGCGGACCCATCTCAGGATATTTTATCTCGTGTGTGTTTTTCCACTTGAACATGGTGATGTTATTTTCAGTATGGGGGCGGCGACACTGCCCCTGGGACCAAGGGGGACGACATGCTGTCGTTTTTGGATATAACTGGATCCGTTCGCGACCGGCTACAACTAGAGCCTGTGCCGATGAAGCCACTCACGGCTCCACCCGAGCCCACAAGCAACAGGAGCCGACCGTCCACTTCGGTGGCTGCGCACAAACAAGAGCCCACATCTGCCTGGCTGCCTCCCGCGCCGCTGCCCAGCGACGAGTTCGCAGCAAGGCCAACGTAAGGTTCCTTTTGGATATAACTGGATCCGATATGATGCCCGCGACTTCGTCCTTGTGGATTGAGATTTTTTAATTCCCGCGGGAACTCTGTAATTTTTTGGAATAAAAAGTAAACTATGTGCCAAACAGCCAAATCGGTTCATTTGTTGTGACGTTCAAAAGTAGCAAACATCCATCCATCTATCCTCACAAACTTTCGCGTGTATAATATTAGGATTTTCATGAAATGTACAATTTCAGACACATCGACAAAGACGGCGTCATTTACCTGCACGGCGTCTCGCAACAGGACACGCTGCACTCGATCCGCGAGGCGCTGGACGCGCGCGCCAAGGAGCCGGAGCCTACAGCCGAGCTCGTCCGATGGGCTGCGGGCGAACCTTGCGTCGCGCTCTGCCGCCTCGACGACCGTTTCTACAGAGGACGAGTGTTGGAAGTCGACGAAGACAAATCCACTTGCCTCGTACATTACATAGATTGTGGCAACGAAGAGCTGTGCAGCTTCAAAAATCTAAGGAAGAGCAGCGATCTATATCAAATTCCGACGCAAGCACACAAATGCATCTTGAGCGGCATAAGACCTATAGGCGAAAATTGGGACAAGCAGACGTTGGACTACATTCACAAAATTATTGTAGAAAAACATTGCTACGTTAAGGTTACCGGTGAGCCGATAGGAGATGTGACACCGATCGACCTGAAGTATGACAAGCTGTGGATCAGCGAACACCTCGTTGATTTCGAAATGGCGGTATTCACGGATGGCAAGAAAGCTGTCGTTCGAAAGTTTGCTCCCACCGCCAAAGAAAGTATAGAACTAGAGGAAACCTTCGAATCAGAGTCAGGGCCGGATCACGTTGTGGAGGTGGACGTGGCATCGTTGCGGTTGATGTCAGACACAGACTCGGACTCTAAGTCTGAGTCTGAGTCTGAAGTACTACAGGAAGAAGAGCGACAACCTATTATTGGAACTTTCGCCACTTTTCCAAGTTTCCTGGAAACTAAATTCCTGTGCACCATAGATTTGCTGAACGAGAAGAACATATTCGAATTGAGCGTCGTCCACGACAACGAAACTGGCGAATTGTACAAGCAAATGCAGGCGCGGCTGCAATCTCAAAGTTTGGAGACCACCCTGAATGGTGTATACGAGAACAAGGCGTGCTTGGCTTTGTACCCGGCTGACGGCCAGTGGTACAGAGCGTCTATTTTACAGTACAGCAATGCGAAAAAGCTGATTAAAGTGAAATTTGTAGACTATGGCAACATAGAAGTGATCGCTCTGAACGATGTGCGAGAAATCAGTGACGAATACTTAGAGCTGCCTCCCGCGACTGTGACGGCCACCTTACACGGCGTCCAGTTCAATGCGGCTCTCGATTACATGGCCGAGGCCGAAAAGATAGCTGGCACATTTTTGGATAAGGATCCTTTCCATGCCAAAGTTATCAAACATGACGTCATACCGAGCGTTGAGCTGAGGGACGTGGATGGAAAGTTAATTTACGATAATCTTATCAGAGAAAATATATTTATTTGTTGTCATGAAGAATCTAGGTCCTAGATTGTTTTATCAGATTTCTTTAATATAATATAATTTGTGTTCCTACTAAAGAATATCTAAAATTTTCTTTTGTTGATTTGAAGTTGTTGTTAAAAACATAGAATCTGGGTCCTAAATTAAATTTCTCTCTTTTTGGTGTCCTGAAGCAAGAATATCTGTTTCGAGAAATTTTTCTTAAACACGTTTTGAATAAAGACCCCTTTCCATGTGAGATCAAACCAAGTGTTGAGCTGAGAAATGTTGATGGAAAGTAGTAATTTATGATAATCTTATTGAAGAAATTTTTTTATTCAGTTAAATAGTTGTGATTAAGTACCTGCATAGAATCTAGGGCCTAGAGTTTTTTATCTCGTGTTATTACTCTTTGTTTTGTATTCCTTAGTATATCTATAACTGTGTTTTCTTAATATCTGTTGCAAAAATCATTTGCACTGGTAGGTATCTTCCTCATATTAAACTTGAGGAAAAACAATAATTAAATAATCTTATCGCGAGAGTTGGACGTTTTAAAATATCTAGATTAGTTTCTTTTTTCAGCGTTCTTTTGGCGCGTACAGGCACGCCCAGCGCCACACGCGCAGCTCGTGCTAGCGTGGTCGCGCTCTGAGCTCGTACAGGCACGCCCATCGTCACACGCGCAGCTCGTGCTAGCGTGGTCGCGCTCTGAGCTTGTACAGGCACGCCCATCGCCACACGCGCAGCTCGTGCTAGCGTGGTCGCGCTCTGAGCTCGTACAGGCACGCCCATCGTCACACGCGCAGCTCGTGCTAGCGTGGTCGCGCTCTGAGCTCGTACAGGCACGCCCATCGTCACACGCGCAGCTCGTGCTAGCGTGGTCGCGCTCTGAGCTCGTACAGGCACGCCCAGCGCCACACGCGCAGCTCGTGCTAGCGTGGTCGCGCTCTGAGCTCGTACAGGCACGCCCATCGCCACACGCGCAGCTCGTGCTAGCGTGGTCGCGCTCTGAGCTCGTACAGGCACGCCCATCGCCACACGCGCAGCTCGTGCTAGCGTGGTCGCGCTCTGAGCTCGTACAGGCACGCCCATCGCCACACGCGCAGCTCGTGCTAGCGTGGTCGCGCTCTGAGCTCGTACAGGCACGCCGATCGTCACACGCGCAGCTCGTGCTAGCGTGGTCGCGCTCTGAGCTCGTACAGGCACGCCCATCGCCACACGCGCAGCTCGTGCTAGCGTGGTCGCGCTCTGAGCTCGTACAGGCACGCCCATCGTCACACGCGCAGCTCGTGCTAGCGTGGTCGCGCTCTGAGCTCGTACAGGCACGCCCATCGCCACACGCGCAGCTCGTGCTAGCGTGGTCGCGCTCTGAGCTCGTACAGGCACGCCGATCGTCACACGCGCAGCTCGTGCTAGCGTGGTCGCGCTCTGAGCTCGTACAGGCACGCCCATCGCCACACGCGCAGCTCGTGCTAGCGTGGTCGCGCTCTGAGCTCGTACAGGCACGCCCATCGCCACACGCGCAGCTCGTGCTAGCGTGGTCGCGCTCTGAGCTCGTACAGGCACGCCCAGCGCCACACGCGCAGCTCGTGCTAGCGTGGTCGCGCTCTGAGCTCGTACAGGCACGCCCATCGCCACACGCGCAGCTCGTGCTAGCGTGGTCGCGCTCTGAGCTCGTACAGGCACGCCGATCGTCACACGCGCAGCTCGTGCTAGCGTGGTCGCGCTCTGAGCTCGTACAGGCACGCCCAGCGCCACACGCGCAGCTCGTGCTAGCGTGGTCGCGCTCTGAGCTCGTACAGGCACGCCCATCGCCACACGCGCAGCTCGTGCTAGCGTGGTCGCGCTCTGAGCTCGTACAGGCACGCCGATCGTCACACGCGCAGCTCGTGCTAGCGTGGTCGCGCTCTGAGCTCGTACAGGCACGCCCATCGCCACACGCGCAGCTCGTGCTAGCGTGGTCGCGCTCTGAGCTCGTACAGGCACGCCCATCGCCACACGCGCAGCTCGTGCTAGCGTGGTCGCGCTCTGAGCTCGTACAGGCACGCCCAGCGCCACACGCGCAGCTCGTGCTAGCGTGGTCGCGCTCTGAGCTCGTACAGGCACGCCCATCGCCACACGCGCAGCTCGTGCTAGCGTGGTCGCGCTCTGAGCTCGTACAGGCACGCCCATCGCCACACGCGCAGCTCGTGCTAGCGTGGTCGCGCTCTGAGCTCGTACAGGCACGCCCAGCGCCACACGCGCAGCTCGTGCTAGCGTGGTCGCGCTCTGAGCTCGTACAGGCACGCCCAGCGCCACACGCGCAGCTCGTGCTAGCGTGGTCGCGCTCTGAGCTCGTACAGGCACGCCCAGCGCCACACGCGCAGCTCGTGCTAGCGTGTTCGCGCTCTGAGCTTGTACAGGCACGCCCATCGCCACACGCGCAGCTCGTGCTAGCGTGGTCGCGCTCTGAGCTCGTACAGGCACGCCCATCGCCACACGCGCAGCTCGTGCTAGCGTGGTCGCGCTCTGAGCTCGTACAGGCACGCCCAGCGCCACACGCGCAGCTCGTGCTAGCGTGGTCGCGCTCTGAGCTCGTACAGGCACGCCCATCGCCACACGCGCAGCTCGTGCTAGCGTGGTCGCGCTCTGAGCTCGTACAGGCACGCCCAGCGCCACACGCGCAGCTCGTGCTAGCGTGGTCGCGCTCTGAGCTCGTACAGGCACGCCCATCGCCACACGCGCAGCTCGTGCTAGCGTGGTCGCGCTCTGAGCTCGTACAGGCACGCCCAGCGCCACACGCGCAGCTCGTGCTAGCGTGGTCGCGCTCTGAGCTCGTACAGGCACGCCCAGCGCCACACGCGCAGCTCGTGCTAGCGTGGTCGCGCTCTGAGCTCGTACAGGCACGCCCAGCGCCACACGCGCAGCTCGTGCTAGCGTGGTCGCGCTCTGAGCTCGTACAGGCACGCCCAGCGCCACACGCGCAGCTCGTGCTAGCGTGGTCGCGCTCTGAGCTCGTACAAGAGCCAGCCGAGGTCTTCAGAACCACCGGCTCGAGCGAGTACGCAACAATGCCGATACGAGCCGAAAAGATACGTCTGAAATCGCTCTTAGTACCTACTAATCCTTACTTTATTTCAAATGATTAAAATTAGTTTCTGTTTAACGGTAATAAACCATTCCAAATAATAATAATAATAATAATAATCTGCCTGGCTGCCTCCCGCGCCGCTGCCCAGCGACGAGTTCGCAGCAAGGCCAACGTAAGTTCCTTTCTTTTCTACATTGTTGCTTACTAGATGATGCCCGCGACTTCGTTCGCGTGGATTAAAGTTTTTTTTTAATTCCCGCGGGAACTGCTTCATTTTCCAGGATAAAATGTAGCCCTATATATTAATCCTGGGTATGAGCTATCACTATTCCAAATTTCGGCCAAATCGGTTCATTCATTGTCGCGTGAAAGAGTAACAACCCGAACCATCCATTCGTCCATCCATCCATCCATACATATCCATCCTCACAAACTTTCGCATTTATTATATTAGGTGGACTACCTCACTGCGCTGAAAGGAAAGTGTTGTTTTAAAAACCTATTGTTTTCGGTTACCCATAAAAAAATATTAAGTAGTTCATATATTTGATAAATGAGGTTTCATTAGATTTTTAGATAGATTAGGGGATGCCCCGTCGCTCACGTCCGGGGGGATGCCCCGTCGCTCACGTCCGCAGGAACTACCTTTCACTTCCCTGCACGTGTCCCCCGGGTGGTGCTTAACGAGCGACGAACTAGACGGCGGAACATAAAAAAAAAGCCATACGATTAAAAAAAAATTAGATTTTTCACATTTCTAAAAAATCGGGAGTTTTGAGTTGCAACAGTATTCTCCCAAAGCAGCGATTTATAAAAACAAAAATGAATCGGTTAAAAAACAAATAAGTCATAAGCTGTTTTCCTGTGACTATCTGTCTCTTTCTAAAATGAGATTTTCTATGGAGCGTGTATGGAGCTGCTGACTTGTGACATCACACTTTAGTAGCGCTCTCTCTGTCTAACAGGAAACTTAAAGCTAATAGCTTTATTTAAAGAAGAGTCTCCGGGTATTTTTCATTTAATAATAACTAGTATATGATGCCCGCGACTTCGTCCTTGTGGATTAAGATTTTTTAATACCCGCGGGAACTCTGTAATTTTTTTGGAATAAAAAGTAAACTCTGTGCCAAACAGCCAAATCGGTTCATTTGTTGTGACGTTCAAAAGTAGCAAACATCCATCCATCTATCCTCACAAACTTTCGCGTGTATAATATTAGGATTTTCATGAAATGCACAATTTCAGACACATCGACAAAGACGGAGTCATTTACCTGCACGGCGTCTCGCAACAGGACACGCTACACTCGATCCGCGAGGCGCTGGACGCGCGCGCCAAGGAGCCGGAGCCTACAGCCGAGCTCGTCCGCTGGGCTGCGGGCGAACCTTGCCGCGACGCAAGGTTCGCCCGCATCCCATCGGACGAGTTCGGCTCTGCCGCCTCGACGACCGTTTCTACAGAGGACGAGTGTTGGAAGTCGACGAAGACAAATCCACTTGCCTCGTACATTACATAGATTGTGGCAACGAAGAGCTGTGCAGCTTCGAAAATCTAAGGAAGAGCAGCGATCTATATCAAATTCCGACGCAAGCACACAAATGCATCCTGAGCGGCATTAAGACCTATAGGCGAAAATTGGGACAAGCAGACGTTGGACTACATTCACAAAATTATTGTAGAAAAACATTGCTACGTTAAAGTTACCGGTCAGCCGATAGGAGATGTGACACCGATCGACCTGAAGTATGACAAGCTGTGGATCAGCGAACACCTCGTTGATTTCGAAATGGCGGTATTCACGGATGGCAAGAAAGCTGTCGTTCGAAAGTTTGCTCCCACCGCCAAAGAAAGTATAGAACTAGACTCTAGTTCTGACCCCGACTCTGATTCGAACGTTTCCTCTAGTTTAGTTACTAGAGGAAACGTTCGAATCTGAGTCTGGGCCGGGTCACGTCGTGGAGGCGAGAAATCAGTGACGAATACTTAGAGCTGCCTCCCGCGACTGTGACGGCCACCTTACACGGCGTCCAGTTCAATGCGGCTCTCGATTACATGTCCGAGGCCGAAAAGATAGCTGGCACATTTTTCGATAAGGATCCTTTCCATGCCAAAGTTATCAAACATGACGTCATACCGAGCGTTGAGCTGAGGGACGTGGATGGAAAGTTAATTTACGATAATCTTATCAGAGAAAATATATTTATTTGTTGTCATGAAGAATCTAGGTCCTAGATTGTTTTATCAGATTTCTTTAATATAATATAATTTGTGTTCCTACTAAAGAATATCTAAAATTTTCTTTTGTTGATTTGAAGTTGTTGTTAAAAACATAGAATCTGGGTCCTAAATTAAATTTCTCTCTTTTTGGTGTCCTGAAGCAAGAATATCTGTTTCGAGAAATTTTTCTCAAACACGTTTTGAATAAAGACCCTTTCCATGTGAGATCAAACCAAGTGTTGAGCTGAGAAATGTTGATGGAAAGTAGTAATTTATGATAATCTTATTGAAGAATTTTTTTTATTCAGTTAAATAGTTGTGATTAAGTACCTGCATAGAATCTAGGGCCTAGAGTTTTTATCTCGTGTTATTACTCTTTGTTTTGTATTCCTTAGTATATCTATAACTGTGTTTTCTTAATATCTGTTGCAAAAATCATTTGCACTGGTAGGTATCTTCCTCATATTAAACTTGAGGAAAAACAATAATTAAATAATCTTATCGCGAGAGTTGGACGTTTTAAAATATCTAGATTAGTTTCTTTTTTCAGCGATTGTGATTTGCGGGTGGTTACGGCGTTCTTTTGGCGCGTACAGGCACGCCCAGCGCCACACGCGCAGCTCGTGCTAGCGTGGTCGCGCTCTGAGCTCGTACAGGCACGCCCATCGTCACACGCGCAGCTCGTGCTAGCGTGGTCGCGCTCTGAGCTTGTACAGGCACGCCCATCGCCACACGCGCAGCTCGTGCTAGCGTGGTCGCGCTCTGAGCTCGTACAGGCACGCCCATCGTCACACGCGCAGCTCGTGCTAGCGTGGTCGCGCTCTGAGCTCGTACAGGCACGCCGATCGTCACACGCGCAGCTCGTGCTAGCGTGGTCGCGCTCTGAGCTCGTACAGGCACGCCCATCGCCACACGCGCAGCTCGTGCTAGCGTGGTCGCGCTCTGAGCTCGTACAGGCACGCCCATCGTCACACGCGCAGCTCGTGCTAGCGTGGTCGCGCTCTGAGCTCGTACAGGCACGCCCATCATCACACGCGCAGCTCGTGCTAGCGTGGTCGCGCTCTGAGCTCGTACAGGCACGCCCATCGCTACACGCGCAGCTCGTGCTAGCGTGGTCGCGCTCTGAGCTCGTACAAGAGCCAGCCGAGGTCGTCAGAACCACCGGCTCGAGCGAGTACGCAACAATGCCGATACGAGCCGAAAAGATACGTCTGAAATCGCTCTTATAGTACCTACTAATCCTTACTTTATTTCAAATGATTAAAATTAGTTTCTGTTTAACGGTAATAAACCATTCCAAATAAAAATTTTCTCATAACTTTGTGTTTTATTTTAAGCCATTAATAAATAAAATATAGCATCATAGCATTCAGAATTTCTATACTGTTCCAATGAGTTACACAAAAAAAATAAAAAACTCATTTAAAAGTAATTAGGTAGGTACTAGGATTAGGCCTTTATCCCTTCTCTGAGAGACCTCGATCAGTACTGAGCTGATGATGAGTTGATAATGATGAAAATGATAATGATGCTTCTTCCAATTTGCTCATATGCCTGGACAGCAGCTGTTTGCATGATATGCCTGGACACTGACAGCAAGCTGTAGAAACAGCTTGCTGTCAGTGTCCAGGCATTAGGCATCCAGGCAGGTCCATTGTGCTCAAAAAGGTTCAGATCTCTCAGGGAAGGGTTTAGTCAGAGGCGGCTCTAATCTAACCCATGTATGCCCGGGTGCAATTAATACCTTGGCGCCCTCTAGTAGGCGCGCATTCAAAATCAAGACTTAGATTTCGCTAGTTAGTATTTTTGATGAGCTCTGACAGAGGTGAAAGCACAGAACACTATTACTCCTAGCTCCTAGCGGAGAAGAATGAAAACTTCATATTAAAAAAAAGGGACCGTTCTTACTAGCGCCATCTATATTCAACCCCGTGACAAGTCTTTGAAGGCGGGAGATTCAAATGTGGAAATAAGCTAGGTACTTACCCAAATTAAATTTCATGGTATTTTGACTAAAGAGAACTTGGTATTTTTAAAATACAAGTTCTCTTTAGAGTCAAAATACCATATCAATAAGGTTTCAGTTCAGGTTTAAAACAAAAAAACGGGTTTTTTATTCTAGCGAATATAAATGAACATATATTTTTATGTAAATATATTAATAGTTTTCTTTGTCGAACTCTTTTACATTTTATCTTCACTGTACAATTTCACCTGCAGGAATGATGAAGAGTAGTCTGTTTCAGGAAAAAAATGTACTGGGCATAGTTCACATCTGAAATGAAACAATTTTATTCTTTTTAGTACCTATTACAATTATTATATTATACCATAATACTAGCAAAAAGCTGAGCTTTGTGAGGGCTCACATAGTTTTTCTAACGTTAATGATTTTTAAGTTAATGGTTTTTAAATTATGGATGTTGTTTTTGACAGATAACACATCTGGATATAAAGTTAAATTACTGTGTTAAATCACAAATCTATAGGCATGATAGTTTTTCAGTAAAGTGTACCACAAAATGCTCAGGTTGTGGGATCTATCTATCCTTTTTGGTAATTTGTATATTGGATCTGCAAGTGTGGGGCAAGGTTGACATAAACACAAACACAATACTATTATATGTATACCCTTTATATACCAATATTTTTTGAAAAAGAATTTTGAATTTTGAAAAATCCTATAGACACAAGTACTCTAAATATCAAAAGGACCTTGTGCCTGTAAAAGGATAATTAATCATAATCATAATAATATTATAAATGTGTGTGTTTGTTAGTTTGTCCTTTAATCAAGCCCCAACAGAGCTACGGATCGACGTTATTTTTAGCATGGGTATAGTTGAGGACCTGAGAGTGACATAGGCTACAATTTATCCCGGAAAATCTAAGTTCCCGAAAGATTTTAAAAACTACATCCACGCGGACGAAGACGCGGGCATTAGCTATTATAGTTTTAACTATAATACAACACTTTTAGAAAATAGCTAATACGTACCATTTAGTTCCAGATTCCTAAAAGCAGGTTTAGGAAATCGAAACAATGTTGTTTTTAGCCGGCGAACTGCGAACATGTAAAACATTTCCTCTTGTTCTCTCTACTACTAGTATAGGATCCCGATATAGAACGACCTTCACCGAGCTGGTTAATGGATCAAACATATTTTTTATGTAATTTAATATATCAAAAAATATATTGCATATGGGTTGCCTAGCAAATTTCAGTCCAGGATATTTTTAACTACCTAATTTTTTTTAATTTTTTTTTTTAATATTTCACCGGTTTGGTTAATGGATAAATTCTACAGCAATCGAAAGTATGCAGCCCATAGCATATGCAAAAGTTAGGTTGCCTTTTTTTTCCTGTCACAACCCTTGGGTTGCCAGGTATGAACAGGTAAATTGATACTAGTAATCAGGCCCTCTCGAGCACAGACCAGTAACACTAATATATACAGACACCTATGTTTATAGAAGCTATACGTCATAGTAGTAGAACTTGTAGAGGGGTGCGGGAGGGGGGGAAAATGTCATTATACATATATGATCGTGTGTCTCATCTTTTGTTGGCCTCAAGTATGAAGATGTCCAGGTACGTCCCTTTCTAACTTAACATTAAAAATAAGGTTAAATTTACTATAACCGGATGCAATAATTAAAATATTATGTACATCCGGTATGTAGCCGACTTTTAGGTGACTTGCTTTTTTTTTTTAATAACGCTCTGGATTCTAGTCTTTTAAGGCGTAAAGGTAAATCCTTATTTTGAAGGACCTTAAATAATTAAAAAAAGGTTTTATTGAATAAAACAAATTTTATACGTTTAAATTTTTTATTTCTATTTCTTTATGACTGTAGTGACTCTACCACCGGTTCGGAAAGCAGATTCTGCTGAGAAGAGCCGGCCAGAAACTCAGCAGTTGCTCTTTTTGTAGTCAAACAAGCTAACTTTGCCATTTTTTTTCTTCATATCTAATTAATTAATAATCTAGATTTTTTATTGCAACTACAGTTTATTTTTGTATTTACTAAAATATAATATAATATCCATGGAGTTCGTAAATAAATATAAATTATAACCATAATACTTTGTTCGATTTTGATAGCGGGCAAAATAATCTGCACTCTTAGGGTGGAACCACATTTGTGAGGATCGTTTCGGATTTCGCCCATACAAAACTGTCAAATTCCATAGAAACGTGTAAGGATCAAATCGGCTTTTCGATGCGTACACGAATGTATGGAAAATGACAGTTTTGTATAGGCAAAATCCGAATCGATCCTCACAAATGTGGTTCCACCCTTAGCCAACATTGCTCATATCGATTTATCGTAAATATAACGTAAGTAAAGAAAGTGGGCAAAGTTACCTAGTGATTAGTGTTTTTTTTTTCATACAAGCTCCACAAAGCAATTTTAATTATTTTTTACACTTCTGCTGTCGCTTTTGAAATTATATTACGAGCAGAAATAAAAAAGCCAGCCAAGTGCGAGTCGGACTCGCGCACCGAGGGTTCCATACTCAAAAAGTAAAAGTAAAACGATAATATTATATTAATTTGCATAATAATTATCGTTAACTTTGTTTGTAGAGGTTTATTGTTAATATAAAAAAAACTATGCTAGTTAGAGCGTTGGTTTTATTTTTCCTGTAAAGTATACATAAACTTCTATTGAACATAATTATTTCAGATTTGGGGGGGAACGGTATTTTTTTCGACATTTTGGCCGATTACTCAAAAACTATTATATATAGAAATAAATAAAAAACTGTTTTAGAATGCACAAGTAAAGGCCTTTCATATGATACCCCACTCGGTATATTTATCTTACTTTGAAATTTCAAACCCCCGATTTTCCCCCTTTTTTTATCAAACTAAAATAATTGTCGCGTTGATTTTATTTTTTCTGTAAAATATACATAAACTTCTATTGACCATAATTATTTCAGATTTTTCGATTGGTAAACTTCGGAGATAAGGGGGGGGGGGGGGGAACGGTACTTTTTTCGACATTTTGGCCGATTAATCAAAAACTATTATATCTAGAAATAAATGAAAAACTGTTTTAGAATGCACAAATAAAGGCCTTTCATATGATACCCCACTCAGTATAGTTATCTTACTTTGAAATTTGAAACCCCCGATTTTCCCCCTTTTATAATCAAACTAAAATAATTTTCGCGTCGCTTTTATTTTTCCTGTAAAATATACATAAACCTCTATTGACCATAATTATTTCAGATTTTTCGATTGGTAAACTTCGGAAATAAGGGGGGGGGGGACGGTATTTTTTTCGACATTTTGGCCGATTACTCAAAAACTATTATATATAGAAATAAATAAAAAACTGTTTTAGAATGCACAAGTAAAGGCCTTTCATATGATACCCCACTCGGTATAGTTATCTTACTTTGAAATTTGAAACCCCCGATTTTCCCCCTTTTTTAATCAAACTAAAATAATTTTCGCGTTGATTTTATTTTTCATGTAAAATATACATAAACCTCTATTGACCATAATTATTTCAGATTTTTCGATTGGTAAACTTCGGATAAGGGGGGGGGGGGGCGGTACTTTTTTCGACATTTTCGACTTTTCTTTATTTCAGTGCTTTTGGGCCACTATTATACACAACTATGCCAAATTTCATGTCGATAGCTTTAATAGTTACTGAAATAATCGACTGTGACAGACGGACGGAGAAAGTCTCACCATAAGGGTTCCATTTTTACCATTTTGGTATGGAACCCTAAAAAAAATATCCAGTGTACAAGTTTAAACCTCAATAACGCAACGGTCAACGCACGAAACGAAAAGGTTTGTGGTTCAAATGCTAAGTATGAAGGGAAAGGGGAATATTGGTTATTTATCATGAGTATTAGTCATTTTAATTACACTTTGCTTTAGTAATTAACTACATGTTTTTTGACGTGATAACGTCTCATAAATCGATGAACATCGGCTGCACGCACGAAAGTGTCACGTTCCGCCTGAGCCTGCGCGTGCAAGCGAGAGCGCGGAACAAACGATAGAGAGGCACGACAAGCGTTGGCTTGTGACTAGAGAAAACTGTAATTTTCAATTAACTCCTCCTTTGTATTATACAAAATAATGATAATTTTTTCGTTTTTTTTTTTATTAAAATGTTACAAAAAAACTTATAGCTAAACTAATTTCATTACTATACAAATCATGCCCGCGTGGAATGGTGCTAAGAATACTGGCTGCCTTTCCGCGCTGGACAGCCAGGCTGATCCTTTGCGCAAAAAATGAGCCAGCCCTTCTGTCATGATAATTCAGTGATAATAATTCAATTCATAAAAGTATGCAATTTTTCATCAATGCTTCTATAAGACGTTATCACGTAAAACTATCGTCCGTAAACCGACCTTACAGACACCCAATTTTTGTTTAATAATTAAAATACTCAATAATTGTGATTTTTAAGCATACAATAAAATAAACTTAGTTGCGTATTCGCCATGACGCGGACGTACAATCTAAAAACTATCGAGCCCGCAAAAATGTGCACCGCACTCAACAAGTAATGAATTAAGAATATATATAATAAGGGACAGTCCCTATCGCATTCGTGGGAAATATAATTTATTTTCCAAAAGTAAATGTCATAAAATTTGCCCATTCTAGCGGATTTGCTTTTAGGGCAAAGAATCGTTGATTGGCAAAGTTGGCTTGTACATTTTTCATAATAAGTACTTTTTATTAATTCAAATTCATTTTCTTAAAATATAAAATATATAAAATGGCCTTAGGCTAACTAAAGGTGCATTTTCACCAGACTAAAGCAAAGACAAAAGGAAGGGTTAAAATTAAATATCTCTATGTACGTAACTTTACCTATGTTCTACCGTAGCGCACGGTTTATACAAGGTATTAGCAATCTATAAATCCTACTAATCTCTGCTAATTTTTACAATTTAAGGTGACTAACAAATAATAACATCTTTACGTACAAATAAATAAAATTAAATATCTCTATGTACGTATCTTTACATTTATGTTCTACCGTAGCGCACGGTTTATACAAGGTATAAGCAATCTATAAATCTTACTAATCTCTGCTAATTTTTACAATTTAAGGTGACTAACAAAAAATAACATCTTTACGTACAAATAAATAAAATTAAATATCTCTATGTACATATCTTTACCTATGTTCTACCGTAGCGCACGGTTTATACAAGGTATTAGCAATCTATAAATCTTACTAATCTCTGCTAATTTTTACAATTTAAGGTGACTAACAAAAAATAACATCTTTACGTACAAATAAATAAAATTAAATATCTCTATGTACGTATCTTTACATATTATGTTCTACCGTAGCGCACGGTTTATACAAGGTATTAGCAATCTATAAATCTTACTAATCTCTGCTAATTTTTACAATTTAAGGTGACTAACAAATAATAACATCTTTACGTACAAATAAATAAAATTAAATATCTCTATGTACGTATCTTTACATTTATGTTCTACCGTAGCGCACGGTTTATACAAGGTATTAGCAATCTATAAATCTTACTAATCTCTGCTAATTTTTACAATTTAAGGTGACTAACAAAAAATAACATCTTTACGTACAAATAAATAAAATTAAATATCTCTATGTACGTAATACGTATCTTTACATATTATGTTCTACCGTAGCGCACGGTTTATACAAGGTATTAGCAATCTATAAATCTTACTAATCTCTGCTAATTTTTACAATTTAAGGTGACTAACAAAAAAATAACATCTTTACGTACAAATAAATAAAATTGAAGTGTTTGTTTGTAATTTTAAAATAACAGCTTTTTACTAAATGCATATGAAAGTATATTCGGTACTTATAACATACATTTTTTAATTTTTGTATGTTTGTTCCGGCTAATCTCGGGAAAGGCTGGACCAATTTTGACGGGACTTTCACTGACAGATAGCTGAAGTTATAAGGAGTAACATATAGGCTACTTTTTTTAACCTACTTTAAAAAAAGGTGTTTGTCTAACTATGTATGTCGATACCTTCGTGATTTCTAAACAGATTTGCGTGAATCTTTTTTTTAATCAATACAGAAACTTTGCGAGATGGTCCCATAAAAACTTCGGGTTCTAACTCCTCAATCCTGATGCTGCAGGGATCTGTCCACGCGAACGAAGTCGCGGGCAACAGCTAATAAAATTGAATACTCCATGTGTACATTTAAAACTTCAATTCAAACTTCAAGCAATCTATGTACCTCTACGCATTTTATATTACGAGTAAGTAACTAGTTAAAAAAGACCATATTATAAATCTTAAAAAAGGTGTCGCGGATTCAATCCATCCTTACTAATATTAAAAATGCGAAAGTGTGTTCGTTTATTGATTTGTCCATCAATCACGCAGCATAGGTGCACCGGATCAACTTGATTTTTTGTATGGGTAAAATAGAAGACCTATACCTATCAATATACATAATATTCAAAAATAATGTCGGTTACAGGCTTATGGTTGCAAATTATTTTGAATTGCTGAGAACGGAAATGGAAAACATATTTAATTTATAATATAATATAACTGCAATGTTTTTAAAGTGAAGATACTTAGACAATCTGGAAAAAATGTTAAAAATTTTAATTACTTTTGCGACGTACAGTTCTATAGCTAGCACCTTTAGTAACTTTAGTCGCTATCAGATTTTCCATTTCCTTTCCCTTTTTTCTAGAGTCAGTTATATTGTGTATTCTCCTATTGAAGTTAATACACCATTGTCTAACTTGCATTCTTATCACAAATAACCAAAAAGCTTTTAAAAAATCTGATTTATGCTCAAGACAATTCAGCCAAGATGTATTAATTAGTTAAAATTTGTTAATTAAATCTGTATATATGTAAACTTTACAAATGTTTGGCAAAGTTTGTTCAATGATATATATACAATGCCAAACCAGGGACAGCAAATTACTTGATGGATAGTATAATCTTCTGTTATTTGCATCATATTCTTTCATTTGAATTAAAGTATGAAATGATTGAATTTCGTTAGATAATAGTGCATTTCTACAATATTGACATTGATCACAATTTAACTTCGGAAATAAATATCGACAAACTGCACCGGCAATATAAGATAAAGCGTTCGTCTGGAAAATGTTTTCAGAAGGAACACATTCCTCAATAAAATTTGTATTATGAATATCAGAACTGTAATCAATGAAACATGTGTCAAGTTTTGGTCTATTAACCAAATTTTTAAGAGTACCCAGCATTTTATCTTTATCCTCGGTGCAATTTGCATACAGTGATTTGCCTGTGGTTATGTTATCAATCAATAATGTTTTAAACAATGAAACGAAATTATGACAGTCAGTCAGGGTGTGTACTAGAACCACCCTGACCTCTAATCTGAGAAAAGAAATTTTCCAGGAGATCCTGGTTGAGACGCCTGAGACTCAAGAATTTTACGCCAGGGATTAATCTGAGATCTGACCAAAGATGTTTTACAGTTTTAATTACATGAATAAAATTTCTTAAACACAATGGCTTACTTTCTCTTGAGTCTAATGCGTCAAATTTCATTGATTCTAGTTTCTTCACTGCTTCATTCCAGAAATCCAAGTAGTTGGAATTTAACGATAGAGAATTATAAAAATCGCCTTTGGAATAACCAGAGCAGTTCAGGCTGCTAAATAAGTTATGAATAAATAAAAGAATTTCAGCAGTGAAAACGCCATTATCAATGTTCACAGAGGGTGGACAATAATTATGATCTAGTTGAAGTTGGTGATATGTCTTCATCTGTATGGCCACACCGTCCACAACTTCTTTGCTGAATACTTGTGCAGCATATTTCACCTGTAATGTTTAGTTATTTTGTTTGTAAATATATACTTAGGTATTTTCATTTCAATATTAAAGTAGTCATACTAGGTACTGTTGTCTTTCATAATGAACTAAGGCCCGCTTGCAGAGACACCGGGTTATGCTTAACCCAGGAATAAATTTGTAATTTTGACAGAAGCTTTATACGAAATCTGTCAAAGCAGCAGCTAACTCTGGGTTAAAAGGATATAGTATTCAGTACAGTAGTTCCGAGCCAAACGACTGAATCACTCTAAGTACTAAATGAACGATGTACTTTAATCATTTCTTGGTTCCGCTTGTTGATCGTTCAGAGCTGAGACAACGATCTAATAAAAGCACGATGTACTAATTAAGCATACGGAATAGTTCGTTCTCGTTCAGTGTCGGGAATTGATTCCTAATAGTAATTAGTACATATGTACTACACAAGACTACTATCAATAGGTAGGTAAATACCTTGGTAATAAATTCAAAACAAAATTCTGTCAGAACTTAAGGTTGAAGACAAGGGTCTGCCCGCGAAATTCAAATTTAATTTGGTTTTTCGCAATTTGTAAACTAATACGGCAAAGTAGGCTTATGGCATTCTAATTGCGACAATGGCAGTATTATCTCCACAGGTTTATATAAAAAAATTTACTTGAAAGTGTCCAGTTTAAGAAATTAATCAAAATATTGACTAATTTGTGAGTAACTCATGTCCAACTCAGTATTTTGATTAATTTCTTAAACTGGTCACTTTCAAGTAAGTAAAGATTTTTATGTATACCTGTGAAGATGATAATTCCACTGGCGCAATTAGAAGGCCATAAGCCTACTTTGTCGTATTTGTTTACAAATTGCGAAAAACCAAATTAAATATGAATTTCGCGGGCAGACCCTTGTGTTCAACCTTAAGTCTGATTAATATTTAATTCTATTCTAAATTAGATGAAACAATGAAACATAAATTATTATAAATCATCTTTTGCACCTTAGGCACATGTTAGGAAAAACAGTAAATGTGTCGGGAAATCGCAAGTTCATCTTATAATATCTATACTATAAGCTTAAGAGTTTGTTTGTTTGCTTGAACGCGCTAATCTCAGGAACTACTGGTCCGATTTGAAAAATTCTTTCAGTGTTAGCCCATTTATCGAGGAAGGCTATAGTCTACCTATAGTCTATATACCTACGCTAAGACCAAAAAACTATTGCACGCGGACGAAGTCGCGGGCAGAAGCTAGTAGGTATATAAAAATCTCGTGTCACGATGTATGTTCAGGATAAACTCGAAAACTACAGAACCAATTTTGATCAAACTTCGAAACAACTTAACTGTAATTTGGCCCAACTTAAAAGATCTTTTTATCTTAATTATCAATATTCGTTACTGCAAATTAAAATACGAGGGCGGGTCAATAAGTCCGTGACTTTTGGAATAAAACACAGATTTTTTGATAAATAAATCATTTTATTTTTCAACGTAGTCTCCCTTGAGCTCTATACACTTTGTCCAACACTTCTCCAATTTTTTTATCCCTTCCAAAAAATATGATTTGTCGAGGTCCTCAAAATAGGCCTTTGTTTGCGAGATGACTTCATCATTGGAGTCAAATCTTTTTCCACCAAGCCATTTCTTCAGGTTTGGGAACAAGAAGTAGTCACTCGGAGCCAAATCTGGAGAATAGGGCGGATGAGGGAGCAATTCATAGCCCAATTCATGGATTTTTGCCATGGCAACTGCACATGTGTGCACCCTTGCATTGTCTTGGTGGAAAAGAACTTTTTTCTTGGCCAAATGAGGTCGGTTTTTTTTCAAATCGTCATTGAATCGGTCCAATAAGTTGGCATAATATTCCCCATTGATTGTTCTTCCCTTTTGAAGGTAGTCAATGTGGATTATCCCGCGTGCATCCCAAAAAACAGTCGCCATAACTTTATTGGCTGACAAACCCACCTTGGCCTTCTTTGGCGCCGATTCACCCTTAGAAACCCACTGTTTTGACTGTTGTTTGGTCTCTGGTGTGTTGTGATGGATCCATGTTTCATCCACGGTTACAAAACGGCGCAAAAACTCCTCCATATTGCGAATAAACAACGCCAAACCTTCCTGTGAAGTTGTTACACGATTGCGTTTGTGGTCGACTGTGAGCAAACGCGGCACCCATCTTGCGGAAAGCTTTCTCATGCCCAAGTGATCATTCAAAATTGAAACCACTGAGCCATGCGAGATCCCTACGGCTTCCACAATCTCTTGCACTTTCAATCTTCGGTCGGCCAACACCATATCGTGAATTTTTTCGATTGTTTCGGGTGAAGAGACCTCAACTGGGCGTCCAGGACGTTCGGCATCTTCATTGCTTGTACGGCCACAAAGAAATTCAGTAAACCACTTTTTTACCATTGAAATCGACGGTGCAGAGTCCCCATAGAATTTATCAAGCTTAGCCTTGTTCTCGGTAATGGTTTTTTTTCGCAAAAAATAATGCTTAATAAGGACACGAAATTCACTTTTTTCCATTTTTTCCTCAAATTACTGGGTAGTCTGATAAAGATAGCTGTCAAACATAAACTAACTGACGCAGCAAGTTCAAATTTTGACAGGAGTCAACTGACAGATGCCTGTTGACAGGAGTAGTGTTGCTTTTTCAGTAAAGAGGTCAGAAATTCAAAAAGTCACGGACTTATTGACCCGCCTTAGTATGTTAATTATAGGACAGTCATATAGGTATACAGTTCAAGATTTAGATAATGATGTGATTAAAAATTTAAAGATAAGTAATGAACCCTTGAAAAGTGAGGACTCCACAGTGTTCTTGGGATTAACCCTGGACTCAAAGCTGCAATGGGGCACCCATATAGCAACACTTGCTGGCAAGCTTAGCTCTGCTGCTTACGCTGCTAGGAAGATTCGACAGACACTGACATAGAAACTGCAAAAATTGTTTATTTTGCATATTTCCATAGTATTATGTCATACGGAATCTTATTATGGGGTAAAGCAGCCGATATTGGAAAAATTTTTGTATTGCAGAAGAGGGCAATTCGCGCAATATATAATTTAAAACCGCGGGATTCCCTTCGAGAAAAATTTAAAGAAATAGGCATTCTTACAGTAGCTTCACAATATATTTACAACAATATAATATTTGTCAGACAAAAAATTGTGAATTACAAAAAAAAGGGTGATTTACACGATAGGCAAGTTAGAAATCCAAACAGGCTCGTGATTCCTCGATGTCGCCTCAAGAGGGTCCGAAAGACATTTGTGGGAATGGGCGTGACGTTTTATAATAAAATTCCACAGTCGATCTTAGACTTGCCTTTACACAAGTTTAAGAAATCAGTTAAAACTAATCTCATGAAAAAAGCATATTATGCAATTGAAGACTATTTAGATGATAAAAGAGCGTGGACATAATTCGTTCCAGTGATTCATGAGACAGCAGGTGATAATTGAACTGTATAACTATTCTATTGAATTGTAAACTTATTTTGAAAAGAGCAACTCGGCATTCCGTACCAGTGGTAGACTCATCGACGATTCAAAAGCACTTGTAAAAAGTTTATTTGAATAAAAAACATTTCTATTCTATTCTATTCTATTAAGAGTATTATTATATTGCTAGGCAATCCTTACTATTATTATAAATGCGAAAGTGTGTTTCTTTGTTGGTTTGTTCTTCAATCACGCCGCAACAGAGCAACAGATTTACTTCATTTTTTGCATGGGTAGGTATGTAGTTGAGGACCTGCGACATAGGCTACTTTTTATCCCGGAAAATCAAAGTTCCCGAGGGAATTTAAAAACTAAATTCACATGGACGAAATCGTGGGCCTCAGCTAGTATTATTATAACGATGTCCTAGTAAAAACAAGTTTTGTTTTCCTGGAATGATGAATCTTCGAATCGAAAGTTTTCAGCCAGAAAGAAATAAAATGTAATCTTCTTTGTCAACCGATAGACGTCCACTGCTAGAAAGACAAAGGTCACTTGCATGGACTGTCACAGGATTCGTTCTTGCGCCGCCTGAATCCAGCGGCTCCCTACGACTCGTTTGCTGTCGTCAGCCCTCCTAGTGGGATGCCTGCCAACACTGCGCTTCCCAGTGAGGGGTCGGTACTACAGCACCTTGGGACCCCAACAACCATCAGCTCTTCGAACAATGTTTCCAGCCCATTTCCACTTCAATTTCACAACTCGCTGAGCTATGTCAGTGACTGTTCTCCCATATCTCGTTACGTAGCTTTACGTTCCGTCAAATATGGTTGAGCGAAGCAATGGCTGGGTCATGCGTCATGCTCGTGAACGGGTGCCACCGGCGGGAATGGGACTACTTTATGTCTGCCCATCTTAAGATAGAAGTTAGTCGGTATGCATTTTTGGAACTTTCCTCATTGTGGAAACACTGCATATATAGCATAGTATTTACTGTATTGTAAATTTGTTTTGAAAAGAGCAACCGCCGAGTTTCTTGCTGGTTCTTCTCGGCAGGAAAGGCATTCCGAACCAGTGGTAGATTCATCGACTATTCAAAAGCACTTGTAAAAGTTTATTTGAATAAAAAATATTTCTATTCTATTCTATTCTCCTCCTTTCTTCAATGAGGAAAATGTAATAGGTACTTATACTTATTATATAAATTAATACATTTACATGGCTAACTGCTGAAGCAATTGTGATGAACTTTGGCAGATATGACATGCATCACCATCCCAAAGTAAGACATAAGCTTACATCTTCAAAGAATACCCATGTCCCATGGGGTTTAGAAAAACCTTAATGTATGTAAAGTTCTTATCCTGTGAGAAGTGGACAAAGTTATGGGATGTGATAAATCACTAAATATGATAATAATAATAATATATAATAATTGAGTGTTAAATAAAAATAAACTTGCCTTCATCTTGTCATAAGACTTGGTTTTGATATGCTTGTCTGTCAGTTTGGTAGTCTTGGCAACACCTTTCATACCATCAGCAGCGTACAGTCTCTCAATAAAGTCCCACTGAGCACGCTGTTTCCCAATGAGCAAGTCCTTCTTCTGAAAATTATTGCGAAAACATTTTAATAAATGTGGTACATCATACACATGATATATTTTTTTTCCATCAATGACATAATGTAATATGTTTGATCCATCATTGCCACCATGAAGTAGCTCTTCACGTGTGTCAGCTATTAATGAGTTTATCGCAGCAACATTGGCAGAGCCTTGATCTGATACAGTTGACCTCAAAACAAATCCTGTCTAATATTTCCTTCGCCAACTCTTTAATAATATTTTTTAAAAATAAAGTTTTAATTCCATCTCGTACAAAATAAAATGCAATTGGTAGTTTCCAAGGTGAAAATATTCCCCGCAACATAAATACTAAAACTTTGTCAGCGACATTGTTTGTGCGTTCACCACCTCCTAGATCTTCAAAACCTTCAATAACCCCAGTATGGAAATTAAAAAACAAATTTTTGTTAATTGCCATTTCATCAAATAGCAATACACACTGTAACCCCATAAAATTTTTGTTTTTAGATGCATCTGTCAAGTGCTGAAAAATAAAATCATTGATACCTGGTCTTAAAGGGACATTAGTTAATAAAGAGCTTATAGTGGATGGAGCTGGTAACCTTAATCGTTTTTGAAAAATCTGTAGCATCTTGGGCTTAATTTATAAAAAGAAAGTGCAAAAACTTTTTCATCGTTAGTGTATCTAGAACCTTTAGGTTTTACACCAGATAATCGCAACTGTGAGTCTACTAATAATTTTCCAAAATTATTTAAAAGTGGATAATAATTTTTAATAAAAAGTTTAGCTCTATCAGGAAATGATTGCATTTTGGCCTTTAACTTATTATATCTAAGAGTAATGTTACGCAACTTTCTTTTTAATATTAGATTACCCTGACGTAGCGTCTGCTTACGAGGGGTATTGCTATTTTCATCTAGACATACTCTTGGAATTATATCTGACTTTTTACGGGCATCACAGTGTCTACTATGTAATCTTTTAGATACTGGTGTTGTCTGCAAAGCAGACTTAATCTCTGAAGGCATGGTATCAAATGGAATTGAACTGGTAGTCTGCAAAGCAGATACAACATTAGAAGCCAAGGTAGAAGGTGAAATAGAACTTGTATTTTGTAGTATTGGTACAACTTCAGAAGGCACAGGATCAGATGGAATGGCATGTACAGTCTGTAATGCAGACACATCTTCAGAAAGGAAGGAACTTGTAGTCTGTGGATCAGACATCTCTTCAGAATACATGGAAACACAGGGTTCAGGACTCAGTGGTTGTGAGTATTGAGTAATATTAATTGTTGGCTCTAAATAGTGAACTAAATGTAATGACTTCTGTTTTTCAAGACATGGTGGGCTAGGTAAGGGGTTTACAGGAATTAAAACCCCAGAAATCTGCTCATTACTACATTGCTTGTGTGATTGTGAACAAGATGGAATTTGGTCAACTACGTTAACTACAAGTTTTTCACCAAGCTGTAGAGGTGGTATCTGTAGATATTTATCAATTTTAGAGTTTACACCTGCGATTGGACAAGGTTGTTTAATTTGCAAATGCAACGTAGGAATTGCATCTTTAGACAATCTATGGTTAATGATATACCGAGATAAAAAATGAGACTCACAAATCTTGACGTTTTCTAACTGTTTGAGGGAATATTTACGGAAATATGGACAGTTGATTAGCCATGCATTCCATCTAGTTGCGTCGGTAAAAGGAACGGCGTGTAAATGTATGGTGGTTTTACACTTGGGAACACTGCACTGCCTCATATCGGATAAAAGTAATGGGTACTTTAAAAACCGAAACACTAACAATAAGAAAACCTTAAAAAACCGAGCACAAATCGCACTATAAGCACCTATAAATATTTCTTTATTCACTATACTTATCAATTTAAAGTTTTAAACACAATAAGTACTAAATAAAAATTGAAAAACGAATATCCTGTTAAATTACTGCAGCTTTAAACTCTTACAACCGATGAAATAATTTAAAAAACTCTTAAGAAAATCAAAAGAACTTCAACCAAACAATCAACAATTCCAAATCGCCATTTTGAATTTTGAAATTTGAATTTGGGACGCAAATTTGACACCGACCAACCGACCAATAAGATTTGAATACCTAGTAAATACGATAGACTGAGAAAATGAGAATGTGTGCGTAAATTTAATAGCGTGTGAGTAGAAAGGGATAGTCCTGTATATGCCATACAAAATGAAAGGGATAGACTGATACATCTTGCTCACCCTTGACTCGAGAGGGCCTGCTCTCAGTCGAGTACGATTTTCTCAGTCTATCGTATTTACTAGATATTCAAATCTTATTGGTCGGTTGGTCGGTGTCAAATTTGCGTCCCAAATTCAAATTTCAAAATTCAAAATGGCGGTTTGGAATTGTTGATTGTTTGGTTGAGGTTCTTTTGATTTTCCTAAGAGTTTTTTAAATTATTTCATCGGTTGTAAGAGTTTAAAGCTGCAGTATTTTAACAGGATATTCGTTTTTTCAATTTTTATTTAGTACTTATTGTGTTTAAATTGATAAGTATAGTGAATAAAGAGATACTTAATAGTGCGATTTGTGCTCGGTTTTTTAAGGCTTTCTTATTGTTAGTGTTTCGGTTTTTAAAGTACCCATTACTTTTATCCGATATGAGGCAGTGCAGTGTTCCCAAGTGTAAAACCACCATACATTTACACGCCGTTCCTTTTACCGACGCGACTAGATGGAAGGCATGGCTAATCAACTGTCCATATTTCCGTAAATATTCCCTCAAACAGTTAGAAAACGTCAAGATTTGTGAGTCTCATTTTTTATCTCGGTATATCATTAACCATAGATTGTCTAAAGATGCAATTCCTACGTTGCATTTGCAAATTAAACAACCTTGTCCAATCGCAGGTGTAAACTCTAAAATTGATAAATATCTAGAGATACCACCTCTACAGCTTGGTGAAAAACATGTAGTTAAAGTAGTTGACCGAATTCCATCTTCTTCACAATCACACAAGCAATGTAGTAATGAGCAGACTTCTGGTGTTTTAATTCCTGTAAACCCCTTACCTAGCCCACCATGTCTTGAAAAACAGAAGTTATTACATTTAGTTCACTATTTAGAGCCAACAATTAATATTACTCAATACTCACAACCACTGAGTCCTGAACCCTGTGTTTCCATGTATTCTGAAGAGATGTCTGATCCACAGACTACAAGTTCCTTCCTTTCTGAAGATGTGTCTGCATTACAGACTGTACATGCCATTCCATCTGAGCCTGTGCCTTCTGAAGTTGTACCAATACTACAAAATACAAGTTCTATTTCACCTTCTACCTTGGCTTCTAATGTTGTATCTGCTTTGCAGACCACCAGTTCCATTCTGTCTGATCCCAAGCTTTCTGAAGTCATTCCTGCTTTACAGACTACCAGTTCAATTCCATTTGATACCATGCCTTCAGAGATTAAGTCTGCTTTGCAGACAACACCAGTATCTAAAAGATTACATAGTAGACACTGTGATGCCCGTAAAAAGTCAGATATAATTCCAAGAGTATGTCTAGATGAAAATAGCAATACCCCTCGTAAGCAGACGCTACGTCAGGGTAATCTAATATTAAAAAGAAAGTTGCGTAACATTACTCTTAGATATAATAAGTTAAAGGCCAAAATGCAATCATTTCCTGATAGAGCTTAACTTTTTATTAAAAAGTATCCACTTTTAAATAATTTTGGAAAATTATTAGTAGACTCACAATTGCGATTATCTGGTGTAAAACCTAAAGGTTCTAGATACACTAACGATGAAAAAGTTTTTGCACTTTCTTTTTATAAATTAAGCCCAAGATGCTACAGATTTTTCCAAAAACGATTAAGGTTACCAGCTCCATCCACTATAAGCTCTTTATTAACTAATGTCCCTTTAAGACCAGGTATCAATGATTTTATTTTTCAGCACTTGACAGATGCATCTAAAAACAAAAATTTTATGGGGTTACAGTGTGTATTGCTATTTGATGAAATGGCAATTAACAAAAATTTGTTTTTTAATTTCCATACTGGGGTTATTGAAGGTTTTGAAGATCTAGGAGGTGGTGAACGCACAAACAATGTCGCTGACAAAGTTTTAGTATTTATGTTGCGGGGAATATTTTCACCTTGGAAACTACCAATTGCATTTTATTTTGTACGAGATGGAATTAAAACTTTATTTTTAAAAAATATTATTAAAGAGTTGGCGAAGGAAATATTAAAGACAGGATTTGTTTTGAGGTCAACTGTATCAGAAAAAGGCTCTGCCAATGTTGCTGCGATAAATTCATTAATAGCTGACACACGTGAAGAGCTACTTCGTGGTGGCAATGATGGATCAAACATATTACATTATGTCATTGATGGAAAAAAAATATATCATGTGTATGATGTACCACATTTATTGAAATGTTTTCGCAATAATTTTCAGAAGAAGGACTTGCTCATTGGGGAACAGCGTGCTCAGTGGGACTTTATTGAGAGACTGTATGCTGCTGATGGTATAAAAGGTGTTGCCAAGACTACCAAACTGACAGACAAGCATATCAAAACCAAGTCTTATGACAAGATGAAGGCAAGTTTATTTTTATTTAAAACTCAATTATTACATATTATTATTATCATATTTAGTGATTTATCGCATCCCATAACTTTGTCCACTTCTCACAGGATAAGAACTTTACATACATTAAGGTTTTTTAAAACCCCATGGGACATGGGTATTCTTTGAAGATGTAAGCTATGTAATATGTCTTACTTTGGGATGGTGATGCATGTTATATCTGCCAAAGTTCATCACAATTGCTTCAGCAGTTAGCCATGTAAATGTATTAATTTATATAATAAGTATAAGTACCTATTACATTTTCCTCTTTGAAGAAAGGAGGAGATATGGGAGAACAGTCACTGACATAGCTCAGTGAGTCGTGAAACTGAAGTGGAAATGGGCTGGAAACATTGTTCGAAGAGCTGATGGTTGTTGCCTGTTGGGGTCCCAAGGTGCTGTAGTACCAACCCCGCACCGGGAAGTGCAGTGTTGGCAGGCCTCCCACTAGGAGGGCTGACGACATCAAACGAGTCGTAGGAAGCCGCTGGATTCAGGCGGCGCAAGAACGAGTCCTGTGACTGTCCATGCAAGTGACGTTTGTCTTTCTAGCAGTGGACGTCTATCGGTTGACAAACAAGATTACATTTTATTTCTTTCTGGCTGAAACCTTTCGATTCGAAGATTCATCATTCCAGGAAAACAAAACTTGTTTTTACTAGGACATAGTTATAATAATACTAGCTGATGCCCACGATTTCGTCCATGTGGATTTAGTTTTTAAATTCCCTCGGGAACTTTGATTTTCCGGGATAAAAGTAGCCTATGTCGCAGGTCCTCAACTACATACCTACCCATGCAAAAAATGAAGTAAATCTGTTGCTCTGTTGCGGCGTGATTGAAGAACAAACCAACAAAAACACACTTTCGCATTTATAATAATAGTAAGGATTGCCTAGCAACATAATAATACTCTTACTAACATCATTATCTAAATCTTGAACTGTATACCTATATGACTGTCCTATAATTAACATATTTTAATTTTCAATAAGGAATATTGATAATAATTAAGATAAAAAGTATCCTATCTTTTAAGTTGGGCCAAATTACAGTTAAGTTGTTTCGAAGTTTGATCAAAATCGGTTCTGTAGTTTTCGAGTTTATTCTGAACATACATCGTGACACGAGATTTTTATATTATACCTACTAGCTTCTGCCCGCGACTTCGTCCGCGTGCAATAGTTTTTTAGTCTTAGCGTAGGTATATAGGCTATAATTATTACACTATAGCCTTCCTCGATAAATGGGCTAACATTGAAATAATTTTTCTAATCGGACCAGTAGTTCCTGAGATTAGCGCGTTCAAGCAAACAAACAAACTCTTCAGCTTATAGTATAGATATTATAAGATGAACTTGCGATTTCCCGACACATTTACTGTTTTTCCTAACATGTGCCTAAGGTGCAAAAGATGATTTATAATAATTTATGTTTCATTGTTTCATCTAATTTAGAATAGAATTAAATATTAATCAGACTTAAGTTCTGACAGAACTTTGTTTTGAATTTATTACCAAAGTATTTACCTACATATTGATAGTAGTCTTGTGTAGTACATGTACTAATTACTAATAGGAGTCAATTCCCGACACTGAACGAGAACGAACTATTCCGTATGCTTAATTAATAGTAGGTACATCGTGCTTTTATTACATCGTTGTCTCAGCTCTGAACGATCAACAAGCGGAACCAAGAAATGATTAAAGTACATCGTTCATTTAGTACTTAGAGTGATTCCGTCGTTTGGCTCGGAACTACTGTACTGAATACTATATCCTTTTAACCCAGAGTTAGCTGCTGCTTTGACAGATTTCGTATAAAGTTTCTGTCAAAATTACAAATTTATTCCTGGGTTAAGCATAACCCGGCGTCTCTGCAAGCGGGCCTTAGTTCATTATGAAAGACAACAGTACCTAGTATGACTACTAAAATATTGAAATGAAAATACCTAAGTATATATTTACAAACAAAATAACTAAACATTACAGGTGAAATATGCTGCACAAGTATTCAGCAAAGAAGTGGTGGACGGTGTGGCGGTACAGATGAAGACATATCGCCAACTTCAACTAGATCATAATTATTGTCCACCCTCTGTGAACATTGATAATGGCGTTTTCACTGCTGAAATTATTTTATTTATTCATAACTTATTTAGCAGCCTGAACTGCTCTGGTTATTCGAAAGGCGATTTTTATAATTCTCTATCGTTAAATTCCAACCACTTGGATTTCTGGAATGAAGCAGTGAAGAAACTAGAATCAATGAAATTTGACGCATTAGACTCAAGAGAAAGTAAGCCATTGTGTTTAAGAAATTTTATTCATGTAATTAAAACTGTAAAACATCTTTGGTCAGATCTCAGATTAATCCCTGGCGTAAAATTCTTGAGTCTCAGGCGTCTCAACCAGGATCCCCTGGAAATTTTCTTTTCTCAGATTAGAGGTCAGGGTGGTTCTAGCACACACCCTGACTGTCATAATTTCGTTTCATTGTTTAAAACATTATTGATTAGTAACATAACCACAGGAAGATCACTGTATGCAAATTGCACCGAGGATAAAGATAAAATGCTGGGTACTCTTAAAAATTTGGTTAATAGACCAAAACTTGACACATGTTTCATTGATTACAGTTCTGATATTCATAATACAAATTTTATTGAGGAATGTGTTCCTTCTGAAAACATTTTCCAGACGAACGCTTTATCTTATATTGCCGGTGCAGTTTGTCGATATTTATTTCCGAAGTTAAATTGTGATCAATGTCAATATTGTAGAAATGCACTATTATCTAACGAAATTCAATCATTTCATACTTTAATTCAAATGAAAGAATATGATGCAAATAACAGAAGATTATACTATCCATCAAGTAATTTGCTGTCCCTGGTTTGGCATTGTATATATATCATTGAACAAACTTTGCCAAACATTTGTAAAGTTTACATATATATACAGATTTAATTAACAAATTTGAACTAATTAATACATCTTGGCTGAATTGTCTTGAGCATAAATCAGATTTTTTAAAAGCTTTTTGGTTATTTGTGATAAGAATGCAAGTTAGACAATGGTGTATTAACTTCAATAGGAGAATACACAATATAACTGACTCTAGAAAAAAGGGAAAGGAAATGGAAAATGGCACAGGCCTGTGTCGGGCAGCAGCGACACGGGTGCGATCAGTTTAGCCCTGCGATGACCAACACGCCTGCCCAGCGTGGCATTATGGGCAAAACCTTGTATGGATATTCGCACAAGACCATGGCCCCTAGTTCCCGGCGGCCTCGCTATTCCTGACCCTGGCAGCGGTCACGGTAATGGCGGGGCAGGGGGTGCTAAGAATCTCCGGACGAGATTCCGCTGCCAACCCCGACGACTGGACCTGGTGACGTATAACGCACGCACTTTGAGGACCAACGAAAAGATCATCGAGCTGGAAGAAGCAGTGAGCAAGTTGCGCTGGAACATTATAGGATTGTCTGAAGTCCGACGAGAGGGGGAGGACTCGATAATCCTTAATTCCGGCAACTTGTTTTACTACCGGGAGGGCGATCAACAGTCCCAGGGTGGTGTCGGGTTCATCGTCCACAAGTCCCTCGTCAACAACATTGTACAAGTCAAGAGTGTGTCGAGTAGGGTAGCGTACCTTATACTCAGAATCACCAAACGGTATTCGCTGAAGGTTATACAGGTCTACGCACCGACATCGACACATTCTGACGAGGAGGTGGAGGCGCTGTATGAGGATATATCAAAAGCCATACACGCCTCTACCACTCATTACAGTGTTGTGATGGGGGATTTCAATGCAAGGCTGGGCGAACGAAGCGGTGCAGAGACGAGAGTGGGGCATTTTGGGTATGGGCGAAGGAACCAAAGGGGCCAAATGTTGGCCGACTTCATGGAGAAGGAGGGCCTCTTTATGATGAACTCCTTCTTCAGGAAGCGGCCACACAGAAAATGGACATGGTTGAGTCCCGATGGTTCCACGAGAAATGAGATCGACTTCATTATGTCGACCAAGCGGCATATATTCAATGATGTCTCTGTGATCAATAGGGTGAAAACCGGTAGCGATCACCGGATGGTAAGAGGCACGTTGAATATTAATGTGAAGCTGGAAAGGGCCAGACTGGTGAAGTCCACTCTCCGACCTTCTCGTGCTCATATCCAAAATCCCGAAAACTTCCAACTCGAACTGCAGAACCGATTCGAGTGCCTAGCAGACTGCGTTTCTGTGGACGATCTAAACAACAGGTTCGTGGAAACTGTTCATACTGTGGGGTCTAAATTCTTTAAGACCCACCGCAGGAAAAGAACCGAAAAGTTCTCTGACCATACTCTCAAGCTAATGAAGGAGAGACAAGAGATGAGGCTGCAGTCATCGGCAGACGCGGCTGCCTACCGGCGGATTAATAGGCAGATCTCTAAAGCACAAACTCGCGACCTCCGTGTCTTTAATACCAAGTGTATTAAAGATACCATTGAGCGGAACAAAGGCTCAAAAGTGTTCGCGAGAGATCTGTCTATCGGACAGAGCCAGTTGACGCGGCTGAAAACTGATGACGGCCGTCTCGTCTCTTCTCGACCTGAGGTTTTGGGAGAGGTTGAGAAGTTCTATGGACAGTTATATACCACGACACAAAAACCTATTGAAGATCTGGCGAAAGATCCCAGAGCCAAACTGACCCGACACTATACCGAAGATATCCCGGACGTCAGCCTATACGAGATTAGAATGGCTCTCAAACAGCTTAAGGACAACAAGGCGCCAGGTGATGACGGAATCACTGCGGAACTCCTGAAAGCGGGTGGAAAACCGGTACTTAAGATCCTTCAGCGATTGTTCAATTCCGTCATCCACGAGGGCACAACGCCGGAAGCATGGCACAGGAGCGTGGTGGTTCTGTTCTTCAAAAAGGGTGATAATACCTTGTTGAAGAATTATAGACCCGTCTCGTTGTTGAGTCATGTTTATAAGTTGTTCTCGAGAGTCATTACGAATCGTCTCGCTCGTAGGTTTGACGACTTCCAGCCTCCCGAACAAGCCGGATTCCGAAAAGGCTTTGGTACCATAGATCACATTCATACGCTGCGGCAGGTTATACAAAAGACGGCAGAGTATAACCGGCCACTTTGCTTAGCGTTTGTGGACTATGAGAAAGCCTTCGATTCGGTGGAAACTTGGGCTGTGTTGAGGTCGCTGCAGAGATGCCGGATTGACTACCGGTATATCCAAGTGTTGAAGTGCTTGTATGAAAACGCCACAATGTCAGTACGTATACAGGACCAGACTACGAGGCCAATCCACTTGCAGCGTGGAGTGCGACAGGGAGACGTTATCTCCCCGAAGCTCTTTACCGCTGCGTTGGAGGACGTCTTTAAGCTTCTGGATTGGAACGGGCTTGGCATCAACATAAACGGCGAGTACATCACTCACCTGCGATTTGCCGATGACATAGTAGTCATGGCAGAGACTCTGAGAGACCTCAATACAATGCTCAATGATCTCAGCAGGGTTTCTCAACAGGTGGGCCTGAAAATGAACATGAGCAAGACGAAAATCATGTCCAATGCTCATGCACCGCTCCACCCAGTAATTGTTGAGAACTCTGCACTCGAAATTGTCGACGAGTATATTTACCTGGGACACACAGTCCAGCTAGGTAGGTCCAATTTCGAGAAAGAGATCAACCGCCGAATCCAACTCGGCTGGGCAGCGTTCGGGAAGCTCCGAGATGTCTTCTCGTCCAAAATTCCTCAGTGCCTGAAGACTAAAGTCTTCGAACAGTGCGTGTTGCCAGTGATGACTTACGGATCCGAGACATGGTCGCTAACTAAGGGCCTCATAAGTAGGCTCAGGACCGCTCAGCGGGCGATGGAGAGAGCTATGCTCGGAGTGTCCCTGCGGGATCGAATCAGAAATGAGGAGATCCGTAGGAGAACCAGAGTCACCGACATAGCTAAGCGAGTCGCGATACTGAAGTGGAAATGGGCGGGGCACATAGTTCGAAGAGCTGATGGTCGTTGGGGTCCCAAGGTGCTGGAGTGGCGACCCCGCACCGGGAAGCGCAGTGTTGGCAGACCCCCCACCAGGTGGACCGACGACATCAAACGAGTCGCAGGGAGCCGCTGGATTCAGGCGGCGCAAGACCGAGGCCTGTGGAAGTCCATGCAAGAGACCTTTGTCCAGCAGTGGACGTCTATCGGTTGATAAAGAAGAAGAAGAAGAAGAAATGGAAAATCTGATAGCGACTAAAGTTACTAAAGGTGCTAGCTATAGAACTGTATGTCGCAAAAGTAATTAAAATTTTTAACATTTTTTCCAGATTGTCTAAGTATCTTCACTTTAAAAACATTGCAGTTATATTATATTATAAATTAAATATTTTTTCCATTTCCGTTCTCAGCAATTCAAAATAATTTGCAACCATAAGCCTTTAACCGACATTATTTTTGAATATTATGTATATTAATAGGTATAGGTCTTCTATTTTACCCATACAAAAAATCAAGTTGATCCGGTGCACCTGTGCTGCGTGATTGATGGACAAATCAATAAACGAACACACTTTCGCATTTTTAATATTATAGTAAGGATGGATTGAATCCGCGACACCTTTTTAAGATTTATAATATGGTCTTTTTTAACTAGTTACTTACTCGTAATACAAAATGCGTAGAGGTACATAGATTGCTTGAAGTTTTAAATGTACACATTGAGTATTTAATTTTAATAGCTGTTGCCCGCGACTTCGTTCGCGTGGACAGATCCCTGCAGCATCAGGATTGAGGAGTTAGAACCCGAAGTTTTTATGGGACCATCTCGCAAAGTTTCTGTATTGATTAAAAAAAAGATTCACGCAAATCTGTTTAGAAATCACGAAGGTATCGACATACATAGTTAGACAAACACCTTTTTTTAAAGTAGGTTAAAAAAGTAGCCTATATATTACTCCTTATAACTTCAGCTATCTGTCAGTGAAAGTCCCGTCAAAATTGGTCCAGCCTTTCCCGAGATTAGCCGGAACAAACATACAAAAATTAAAAAATGTATGTTATAAGTACCGAATATACTTTCATATGCATTTAGTAAAAAGCTGTTATTTTGAAATTACAAACAAACACTTCAATTTTATTTATTTGTACGTAAAGATGTTATTTTTTTGTTAGTCACCTTAAATTGTAAAAATTAGCAGAGATTAGTAAGATTTATAGATTGCTAATACCTTGTATAAACCGTGCGCTACGGTAGAACATAGGTAAAAATACGTATACATAGAGATATTTAATTTTATTTATTTGTACGTAAAGATGTTATTTTTTGTTAGTCACCTTAAATTGTGAAAATTAGCAGAGATTAGTAAGATTTATAGATTGCTAATGCCTTGTATAAACCGTGCGCTACGGTAGAACATAGGTAGGTAAAGATACGTACATAGAAATATTTAATTTTATTTATTTGTACGTAAAGATGTTATTTTTTGTTAGTCACCTTAAATTGTAAAAATTAGCAGAGATTAGTAAGATTTATAGATTGCTAATACCTTGTATAAACCATGCGCTACGGTAGAACATAGGTAAAGATACGTACATAGAGATATTTAATTTTATTTATTTGTACGTAAAGATGTTATTTTTTGTTAGTCACCTTAAATTGTAAAAATTAGCAGAGATTAGTAAGATTTATAGATTGCTAATGCCTTGTATAAACCGTGCGCTACGGTAGAACATAGGTAAAGATACGTACATAGAGATATTTAATTTTATTTATTTGTACGTAAAGATGTTATTTTTTGTTAGTCACCTTAAATTGTAAAAATTAGCAGAGATTAGTAAGATTTATAGATTGCTAATACCTTGTATAAACCATGCGCTACGGTAGAACATAGGTAAAGATACGTACATAGAGATATTTAATTTTATTTATTTGTACGTAAAGATGTTATTTTTTGTTAGTCACCTTAAATTGTAAAAATTAGCAGAGATTAGTAAGATTTATAGATTGCTAATGCCTTGTATAAACCGTGCGCTACGGTAGAATATAGGTAAAGATACGTACATAGAGATATTTAATTTTATTTATTTGTACGTAAAGATGTCATTTTTTGTTAGTCACCTTAAATTGTAAAAATTAGCAGAGATTAGTAAGATTTATAGATTGCTAATGCCTTGTATAAACCGTGCGCTACGGTAGAACATAGGTAAAGATACGTACATAGAGATATTTAATTTTATTTATTTGTACGTAAAGATGTTATTTTTTGTTAGTCACCTTAAATTGTAAAAATTAGCAGAGATTAGTAAGATTTATAGATTGCTAATACCTTGTATAAACCATGCGCTACGGTAGAACATAGGTAAAGATACGTATATAGAGATATTTAATTTTATTTATTTGTACGTAAAGATGTTATTTTTTGTTAGTCACCTTAAATTGTAAAAATTAGCAGAGATTAGTAAGATTTATAGATTGCTAATGCCTTGTATAAACCGTGCGCTACGGTAGAACATAGGTAAAGATACGTACATAGAGATATTTAATTTTATTTATTTGTACGTAAAGATGTTATTTTTTGTTAGTCACCTTAAATTGTATAAATTAGCAGAGATTAGTAGGATTTATAGATTGCTAATACCTTGCATAAACCGTGCGCTACGGTAGAACATAGGTAAAGTTACGTACATAGAGATATTTAATTTTAACCCTTCCTTTTGTCTTTGCTTTAGTCTGGTGAAAATGCACTTTTAGTCTGGTGAAAATGCACCTTTAGTTAGCCTAAGGCCATTTTATATATTTTATATTTTAAGAAAATGAATTTGAATGAATAAAAAGTACTTATTATGAAAAATGTACAAGCCAACTTTGCCAATCAACGATTCTTTGCCCTAAAAGCAAATCTGCTAGAATGGGCAAATTTTATGACATTTACTTTTGGAAAATAAATTATATTTCCCACGAATGCGATAGGGACTGTCCCTATTGCATTCGTTCCTAAGTTAATTCCTAAGTCCTAACCTCATTCTTAATTCATTACTTGTTGAGTGCGGTGCACATTTTTGCGAGCTCGATAGTTTGTAGATTGTACGTCCGCGTCCGTCATGGCGAATACGCAACTAAGTTTATTTTATTGTATGCTTAAGAATCACAATTATTGAGTATTTTAATTATTAAAAAAAAATTGGGTGTCTGTAAGGTCGGTTTACGGACGATAGTTTTACGTGATAACGTCTTATAGAAGCATTGATGAAAAATTGCATACTTTTATGAATAAAGCCTTTTATAAATAAAATAATACGGATAAAGCCCGTGTTTTAGCCGTATCCGAAAAGGAGTCATGTCACTGGCTACACGCTCTGCCATCTCATAGCCTGGGGACGATTCTCGACAGGACAGCGCTTCGTGTGGCCGTTTGCTTGCGCTTGGGGATTAAGGTATGTGAGCCTCATCGCTGTCCTTGCGGCAGCCAAGTGGATCGTTTTGGTCACCATGGACTCAGTTGTTATCGGAGCGCGGGCCGCTTGTATCGCCACGGTGCTCTCAATGATATAGTCCGTCGCGCTCTGGTCACTGCCTCCATCCCTGCACAACTGGAACCCTCCGGTTTGTTCAGGGATGACGGCAAGAGGCCGGACGGGATGACTATAGTACCGTGGACGATGGGTCGCGCACTGGTGTGGGACGTGACTTGCGTTGATACGTTGGCTGCGTCCCACCTACCAGGCTCGCGCCAAAAGGCGGGTGCAGCTGCCGAATCCGCTCAGTTGCTTAAGCGCCGCAAATACTCTGCCATTTCTAAGGATTATATTTTTGCGGCGCTTGCTTTTGAGACTCTGGGTCCATGGTCATCGGACACGAAAAATTTTGTAAATGTCGTGTCCCAAAAATTGATCCACGCCTCTGGTGACCAAAGAGCTGGCGCTTATTTAGCCCAAAGGCTTAGCCTCGCTATTCAGAGAGGTAATAGCGCCAGTGTTTTGGGCACCATGCCCATTAGCGATCACTTGGACGGCGTGTATTTTTTGTAAATATAATTAGTAGTAATTTTTTCGCTTTTATATAATATGTAGATCCACTTATTTCTGACCTTTTATGAATTGAATTATTATCACTGAATTATCATGACAGAAGGGCTGGCTCATTTTTTGCGCAAAGGATCAGCCTGGCTGTTCAGCGCGGAAATGCAGCCAGTATTCTTAGCACAATTCCACGCGGGCATGATTTGTATAGTAATAATTAAATTAGTTTAGCTATAAGTTTTTTTGTAACATTTTAATAAAAAAAAAAAAAACGAAAAAATTATCATTATTTTGTATAATACAAAGGAGGAGTTAATTGTAAATTACAGTTTTCTCTAGTCACAAGCCAACGCTTGTCGTGCCTCTCTATCGTTTGTTCCACGCTCTCGCTTGCACGCGCAGGCTCAGGCGGAACGTGACACTTTCGTGCGTGCAGCCGATGTTCATCGATTTATGAGACGTTATCACGTCAAAAAAAAATGTAGTTAATTACTAAAGCAAATTAAAATGACTAATACTCATGATAAACAACCAATATTCCCCTTTCCCTTCTTACTTAGCATTTGAACCACAAACCTTTTCGTTTCGTGCGTTGACCGTTGCGTTATTGAGGTTTAAACTTCCATACTTAAAAATTTAATTTTGTACACTGGATATTTTTTTATTTCTGCTCGTAATATAATTTCAAAAGCGACAGCAGAAGTGTAAAAAATAAATAAAATTGCTTTGTGGAGCTTGTATGAAAAAAAAAACACTAATCACTAGGTAACTTTGCCCACTTTCTTTACTTACGTTATATTTACTATAAATCGATATGAGCAATGTTGGCTAAGGGTGGAACCACATTTGTGAGGATCGATTCGGATTTTGCCTATACAAAACTGTCATTTTCCATACATTCGTGTACGCATCGAAAAGCCGATTTGATCCTTACACGTTTCTATGGAATTTGACAGTTTTGTATGGGCGAAATCCGAAACGATCCTCACAAATGTGGTTCCACCCTAAGAGTGCAGATTATTTTGCCCGCTATCAAAATCGAACAAAGTATTATGGTTATAATTTTTATTTATTTACGAACTCCATGGATATTATATTATATTTTAGTAAATACAAAAATAAACTGTAGTTGCAATAAAAAAAATCTTGATTAGTAATTAATTAGATATGAAGAAAATATTGGCAAAGTTAGGTTGTTTGACTACAAAAAGAGCAACTGCTGAGTTTCTGGCCGGCTCTTCTCAGCAGAATCTGCTTTTCCGAACCGCGGTGGTAGTCACTACAGTCATAAAGAAATAGCAATAAAAAATTTAAACGTATAAAATTTGTTTTATTGAAGAAACCTTTTTTTAATTATCTATGGTCCTTCAAAATAAGGATTTACCTTTAGGCCTTAAAAGACTAGAATCCAGAGCGTTATTAAAAAAAAAAAAAGCAAGTCACCTAAAAGTCTGCTATACCGGATGTACATAATATTTTAATTATTGCATCCGGTTATAGTAAATTTAAAACCTTATTTATAATGTTAAGTTAGAAAGGGACGTACCAGGACATATTCATACTTGAGGCCAACAAAAGATGAGACACATGATCATATATGTATAATGACATTTTTCCCCCCCCTCCCGCACCCCTCTACAAGTTCTACTACTATGACGTATAGCTTCTATAAACATAGGTGTCTGTATATATTAGTGTTACTGGTCTGTGCTAGTAATTACCTACCTAACTACCAAACTTTTGCATATACTATGGGCTGCATACTTTCGGTTGGTGTAGAATTTATCCATTAACCAAACCGGTGAAATATTTAAAAAAAAATTTTTTTTAATAATCAATTAAAAATATCCTGGACTGAAATTTGCTAGGCAACCCATATGCAATATATTTTTTGATATATTAAATTACATAAAAAATATGTTTGATCCATTAACCAGCTCGGTGAAGGTCGTTCTATATCGGGATCTTAGACTATACGCGTTCGTTTAAAATTGAGCCCTGCACCATAGAGTAAAGTAATCGACGTAGTCGTAATTCCTAGTTCCATGCCGACAGTACGGACACAGTATAGGATATGCAGTAGTTTGACGCCTTTGACCTAGTGGTACTACGCGTTACAAACCCCTAGCTCTCTCGCGCTTCCCCGCACCGCACCTCAAGTCAGACCCACTTAGTAAACCGGTCGTGAAGCACCGCTTATTAAAAATACGAGTAAAATAATTAATTTATTATTTCTTACAAAAAGGATGTAAGAAGACTTAATTTCTTAGTGCACATCACGGTTAGTTCAGAGCCATCACGCCTAATATTAAAAGTTCAATTTATTAAAATTAGGAGTTTTGGTAAGTTTGGTAAAAAAAAACTAAGAATGTTGTATATCGTAAAGCATTAGAATAATAAACACTTTTTTTTTAATATTTTTTTATTATTTATACAAATTCGAATTCAATATTCATAGTTAAGACAGGTCAGCTAGTACTTAATAAATAAAACAATAGATAAACTATTATACTGCGTCTTCTTATACTGTGTCTTTACTGTGGGTCTGACTTGAGGTGCGGTGCGGGGAAGCGCGAGGGGTGTAGATTTCTTTACTCTATGGTGCAGGGCTCAACTTTAAACGAACGCGTAGTAAGCCATTTTAAAAACAAAATACACAAGTCCTGTCTCCGTGAAACAAGAGTAGCACTGCACTTTAAAATACATAAACTTGATTATTACTCAGTGAAGTAAACTACTCGACACGATAAAGTTCATAGAATTGCAAGAAATCAATTTGTTAATTGTAACGAAACAATAACAAAGACGCCATTGTTGAAACCACAGACCAGAACAAGACTTGGTTGAAACTTTTTGAAAATTGAACATTTTTGAATTTTTGAATTGGACATACACAGAGGAACTTTCCGCTTTTATAAAATAACGAAGGTCTGAAACGTGTTGGCTCCCTCTCTGTACTAACTAATACGACAAAGTAGTCAGAATATCGGCGAATTTGTGTGTAATTCACGTCCAACTCGATATTTTGATTAATTTCTTAAAGTGGTCACTTTCAAGTAAAGATTTTTATATAAACCTGTGAAGATGATACTGCCACTGGCGCAATTAGTATGCCATAAGCCTACTTTGTCGTATTAGTTTACAAAATGCGAAAAACCATATTAAATTTGAATTTCGCGGGCAGACCTGTATAATCAATCTTAAGCGCCTTATTCATTGTCCATCTTGCTGTACGTTCCGCCAAGGACTCGGTGCTAGACAGTATCATACGCACTGTCATTGGCATTTGGCACATCCGGCGCCGTGATCTGACATTTTGCCACAAAATACAATTACTCCAAGGAGCATTTTGTCGTGCACTAAGGGTGAAACCACATTTGTGAGGATCGTTTCGGATTTCGCCCATACAAAACTGTCAAATTCCATAGAAACGTGAACGGATTAATTCGGCTTTTCGCATCGATTCGGCTTTCGCATTTTTTGTACCTAAAAGTGCCTAAAATCCTTACAAGTGTTGCTCACGTTTCGCATGCGAAAGGATCCTTTCGCATCCTTACGGATCCGTAAGGATGCGAACGGATCCTCACGGACGCGAACGGATCCGAAAGGATCCTTACGGATCCGTAAGGTTCCTTACGCGTGCGAAAGCGTCTTCGGCAACAAGGGAAATGCATGAAGTGCCAAAAAGTATCGATATATCGATGAAATTAGTTTTTATCTCAAGTATGTATGCAAACACAGGTGCCACTTTTCCGCCATGTTGGAATTCTTTGTTATTACACCGATTTAGTTCAAAATCGATATTTAGGCTTCCCTGGGGACAAGTAAGAGGAAATGATTGGCAAAATTGTAAAAAGTCACCGCCATATTGAAATTCTTTGTTATTGGACCGATTTCGTTCAAAATCGATATTTGGGCTTCCCTGGGGTCAAGTAAGAGGAAATGATTGGCAAAATTTTAAAAGGTCGCCGCCATATTGAAATTCTTTGTGGACCGATTTCGTTCAAAATCGATATTTGGGCTTCCCTGGGGTCAAATAAGAGGAAATGATTTGCAAAATTATAAAAAGTCACCGCCATATTGAAATTCTTTTTTCTTGGACCAATTTCGTTCAAAATCGATATTTGGGCTTCCCTGGGGTCAAATAAGAGGAAATGATTGCCAAAATTATAAAAAGTGACCGCCTAATTGAAATTCTTTGTTATTGGACCGATTTCGTTCAAAATCGATATTTGGGCTTCCCTGGGGTCAAATAAGAGGAAATGATTTGCAAAATTATAAAAAGTGACCGCCATATTGAAATTCTTTGTTATTGGACCGATTTCTTTCAAAATCGATATTTGGGCTTCCCTGGGGTCAAATAAAAGGAAATGATATGCAAAATTAAAAAAGGTCACCGCCATATTGAAATTCTTTGTTATTGGACCGATTTCGTTCAAAATCGATATTTAGGCTTCCCTTGGGTCAAGAAAGAGGAAATAGATGCCAAAATTTTAAAAAGTGACCGCCATATTGAAATTCTTTGTTATTGGACCGATTTCGTTCAAAATCGATATTTGGGCTTCCCTGGGGACAAGTAAGAGGAAATGATTGGCAAAATTGTAAAAAGTCCCCGTCATATTGAAATTCTTTGTTATTGGACCGATTTCGTTCAAAATCGATATTTAGGCTTCCCTTGGGTCAAGAAAGAGGAAATAGATGCCAAAATTTTAAAAGGTCGCCGCCATATTGAAATTCTTTGTTATTGGACCGATTTCGTTCAAAATCGATATTTAGGCTTCCCTTGGGTCAAGTAAGAGGAAATGGATGCCAAAACTTAAAAAGTCGCCGCCATATTGAAATTTTTTGTTATTGGACCGATTTCATTCAAAATCGATATTTGGGCTTCCCTGGGGTAAAATAAGAGGAAATGATTGGCAAAATAATAAAAAGTGACCACCATATTGAAATTCTTTGTTATTGGACCGATTTCGTTCAAAATCGATATTTGGGCTTCCCTGGGGACAAGTAAGAGGAAATGATTGGCAAAATTGTAAAAAGTCCCCGTCATATTGAAATTCTTTGTTATTGGACCGATTTCGTTCAAAATCGATATTTGGGCTTCCCTGGGGACAAGTAAGAGGAAATGATTGGCAAAATTGTAAAAAGTCCCCGTCATATTGAAATTCTTTGTTATTGGACCGATTTCGTTCAAAATCGATATTTAGGCTTCCCTTGGGTCAAGAAAGAGGAAATAGATGCCAAAATTTTAAAAGGTCGCCGCCATATTGAAATTCTTTGTTATTGGACCGATTTCGTTCAAAATCGATATTTAGGCTTCCCTTGGGTCAAGTAAGAGGAAATGGATGCCAAAACTTAAAAAGTCGCCGCCATATTGAAATTTTTTGTTATTGGACCGATTTCATTCAAAATCGATATTTGGGCTTCCCTGGGGTAAAATAAGAGGAAATGATTGGCAAAATAATAAAAAGTGACCACCATATTGAAATTCTTTGTTATTGGACCGATTTCGTTCAAAATCGATATTTGAGCTTCCCTGGGGTCAAATAAGAGGAAATTATTTGCAAAATTATAAAAGTCACCGCCATATTGAAATTCTTTGTTATTGGACGATCGATTTTGAACGAAATCGGTCCAATAACAAAGAATTTCAATATGGCAGTCACTTTTTAGAATTTTGGCATCCATTTCCTCTTTCTTGACCCAAGGGAAGCCTAAATATCGATTTTGAACGAAATCGGTCGAAAAACAAAGAATTTCAATATGGCGGCGACTTTTTTAATTTTTTCATCCATTTCCTCTTTCTTGACCACAGGGAAGCCCAAATATCGAATTTGAACGAAATCAGTCGAAAAACAAAGAATTTCAATATGGCGGCGACTTTTTCCATTTTTGGCATCCATTTCCTCTGTGTAGAAGAAGATTAATATCGTGGTTGAGCTAGCAATTAAAATATCGATTCCATCATCGACCATCCCTACGCAGACAACAATGTTTATAGGCTTTCGCCTCCTTTCGGATCCGTAAGGACGCGATCCTTACAAGTGTGTCTTATAGCATCGGCATAAATGCGAATCGATCCTCACAGATGTGGTTCCACCCTTAATCTGTGGTGCACACTTCTCTTGGCGACAGATTAATGATACTCAGCGGCCAAATCATAGATAATACATATAAGTATATAGACTAGCAAATTCTGTGGGCTGAATGACAACTCTGCTGTACTAAATTTTATGAATACTGGTATTTTTAACTCTATTTTTAGTAAACCGTTGAGCATTTCGGCTATTAAAGTATATAGATTTGTTAGTGATTCTCTCAAATTGGTATAGTTTTAGTTTTAATTATAGTTGATTTAATTATACTCATTTGTAAATTGTGTGTACTGATGGGGCTGACATATAGGTCACCTATAAAAGCCCCTTAAAAATAAATAAGATTAAAAAAAAAACTCTGCTGTACAACAAGTCTCAACACCAGTTAGCTTATACGACACACGACCGTCTTGACGTACGTCTAAGCTATTCATTAGCAATCGGCGATGTACGTCGCGACTTAGTAAGTGGTGGGGGAAATCCGCTGGATGAAAAACGGCTCGTGCACGTCTAGCAAACTCTCAATAATAATTACTGACGTACGTCAAGCCTATTCACTGTCGTTTTTTATCGTGCGTCGTGCATGACAGTAAGATGGACAATGAATAAGGCGCTTTAATTAAACATCGTTGAAATAATTAGTCGTAATTCCTAGTTCCATGGTTGAAATACTCACCTAAAGAATGTATCAATACATAGTAAGTAATCTATATAAATAAAAATGAATGTTGGTAAGCGCATAACTCAAGAATGGATGGACCAATTTGGTTAATTTATTTTGTTGTATGTTCCTTAAGGTCCACGGAAGGTTTTAATACTTAATAAAAAAAAACAAAAATAAAAATATAATAGATAAGTTGGCGGTACGAAGTTCGCCGTGTCAGCTAGTAATTTAATATAAATCGGTAGTAAATATAATAAGTCTATGCTTTACAGGAAAAATAAAGCCTATGCTCTAACTAGCATAGTTTTAGGGTCCCGTACCAAAGTGGTACAAATGAAACCCTTATGGTGAGACTTTCTCCGTCAGTCCGTCCGTCCGTCTGTCACAGTCGATTATTTTAGTAACTATTAAAGTTATCGACATGAAATTTAGAATAGTTGTTTAGAATGGAAATGCCCAACATCATTGGAATAAAAAAAAATCAAAAATTATTTTTAATATATTTAAAAAATCGCCCAAGTGCGAGTCGGGCCTCGCTCTTTTAGGGTTCCGTTAAAAAAAAATTAAATAAAAATATTTCCATGTACCCATGGAAATATTTTAATTAAATTTTTTTTAATTTAATTTAATTTTTATTATTTTTGTCATAGCGGCAATAGAAATACATATTATGTGAAAATTTCATCTGTCTATCTATTACGGTTTACGAGATACAGCCCGCTGACAGACGGACGGACGGACGGACGGACAGCGTAGGCTTAGTAATAGGGTCCCGTTGGTACCCTTTGGGTACGGAACCCTAAAAAAGGAGGAAAATCGAGGGTTTGAAATTTCAAAGTAAGATAACTATACCGAGTGTGATATCATATTTTTTATTTTATTTTATTTATTAGGTTTGCTAGTGATTTTTACAACAGACTTATGCTACTTACAAGTAAATCTCATGCACAATGTATGCAAAATCGTTTTAAAGCAAACACTGCATGCATATATCAAGATCCTTAAATAAAATAGAAAATAATTTTACATGTTAAAAAAGATAATAAATACTAAAGCTAACAACAACCGAAACAACTTCAAAAAGGTTAAAATACTATAATTAAAATGTCTAACACATAACAAAAGTGACAAAACAAGAAAAAAAAAACTACTATTAAGATATTATATATCCAAAATAATGTAAACTAACTTATCACATCTATATAGACTGGCTGAACAAGTTACTGATGACTAACTTGCGAAAAGTGCTCGGTGGATTTATGTTAACATCGATGGACCGACTAAATTAATTATATAATTTACACAACCGCGGGATGGTAGCGTTGGCGCCAAAGACTGTTCTCGTGCGTGGAGGTACCAGAGGAGTAATAGCATGTCGAGGATATCTGTTTGGTGCTCTGAAATTTATTTTATTAAGTAAACTGGGGCAGTCTAAATTGTTTCTTAGCAATATGAAAGGGCTTTACCTGTACATTCTGAAAAAGATTTTTATTTATTTTTCTATATAATAGTTTTTGATTAATCGGCCAAAATGTCGAAAAAAATACCGTTCCCCCCTTATCTCCCAAGTTTACCAATCGAAAAATCAGAAATAATTATGATCAATAGAAGTTTATGTTATACTAGCGGCCCGTTCCGGCTTCGCACGGGTAGACATAAATAGGTACAGATATTTAAGTTATAAGCATGCTAATTAAAACGACCATGAATCACTAAATTAGAAAAAAATTGTATGCCTGCCTAGTTCATAATGGTGCACCTCCTTCTCCCGCACTGCCCCTCTCACGAAGATTTAGTTACTCGATGCGCTGCGTGGCGGCCGCGCCACCGGCATGTATTTTTATTTTAATTTCATGATATCTTTTGAATGGAATGTCCGATTTCAATAATTCAAAAAGTAATCATCAGGTATTGAGACAGTCTTGAATACTTAATTATTTATTTGGATAAAAATTTATAAATGGTATGGATAACACGGTCTGATTTTGATCGGCATTTCTATCAATTTATTAAATGTAAAAAAGTAGTTATAGTGACGTAACTACAATAGTTAGACACATGGTCTTGCGAAGTTTTTTGTAGATATTGATATATTCTATAATATTGTCGAACATTTTTTTGTCCTATCATTAATACTCTTCGCAGCGTATGCGATGAAAGACATTTTATGGCTAATTTTTTTACACCTTCGGTTGGTTTTAATAGGAATTTCTAAAGATTTCTATAGTAATCTAGTACTAAATATAGCCTATCTTACTCAGTGATAATGTAGCTTTCTAATGAAAAAAAAATTATTAAAAACGGTCCAGTACTTTTTGAGTTTATTCGTTACATACAAAAATACAAAAATACAAATCTTTCCTCTTTATAATATTATATATAATATATATTGATTTTATTTTAATTTCATGATATCTTTTGAATGGAATGTCCGATTTCAATAATTCAAAAAGTAATCATCAGGTATTGAGACAGTCTTGAATACTAAATTATTTATTTGGATAAAAATTTATAAATGGTATGGATAACACGGTCTGATTTTGATCGGCATTTCTATCAATTTGTTAAATGTAAAAAAGTAGTTATAGTGACGTAACTACAATAGTTAGACACATGGTCTTGCGAAGTTTTTTGTAGATATTGATATATTCTATAATATTGTCGAACATTTTTTTGTCCCATCATTAATACTCTTCGCAGCGTATGCGATGAAAGACATTTTATGGCTAATTTTTTTACACCTTCGGTTGGTTTTAATAGGAATTTCTAAAGATTTCTATAGTAATCTAGTACTAAATACGGCCTATGTTACTCAGTGATAATGTAGCTTTCTAATGAAAAAAAATTTATTAAAATCGGTCCAGTACTTTTTGAGTTTATTCGTTACATACAAAAATACAAAAATACAAATCTTTCCTCTTTATAATATTAGTGTAGATTATAAAGGAAAATAAAACCAACGAATAATAAGCATAGTTATTTTGATATCTATACATATAATAAAACTGTAACTGGAAGATTTCTGTACATTTAATATATTTTGAAAATTTTAATTGGGGGATGCTTTACTATCGATACTGAGCCCAAAACAGATTTTTATTTAATTTTTGTCTGTTTATCTGTTTGTTTGTCCTTCTTTCACGTAAAAACTACCGCACAGATTTCTATAAAATTTTATACCGTGGTAGCTTATTAGTCGGGTCAACATCTAGGCTACTTTTTATCCCTGAAAATCAAGGAGTTCCCAAGGGACTTTAAAAACTAAATCCACGCGGACAAAGTCGCGGGCATCAGCTAGTTAACAATAAACCTCTACAAACAAAGTTAACGATGAATAAGCAAATTAATATAATATTATTATCGTTCTACTTTTCCTTTGGAGTACGAAACCCTCAGTGCGCGAGTCCGACTCCCACTTGGCCGGTTTTTATATTAATAATAAACCTCTACAAAGTTAACGATTAATGAAAACAAAAAATATATACAACTAGCTGATGCCCGCGACTTCGTCCGCATGGATTTCGTTTTTAAAAATCCCGCGGGAACTCTTTCATTATCCGAGATAAAAAGTAGCTCAACCGGTCTGAGGAACCACTACTACATCCATTACTATACCCATGCAAAAAATCGCATCAATCCGCTGTTCTGTTGCGACGTGATTGAAGGGCAAACCAACAAACAAACACACTTTCGCATTTATAATATCAGTAATGCTTTATTATAACACTTTTTATAATTGTCAAATTTTTTACCATACTTAACCAAAGACAAAATTACGTTTAGCTGTCATTTACGTTTTGTTATTCCATGTCAGATGCGTTTTTGTTATACCACGTTTTATAGTGACTTGACGGAAACGCGGTCGAACGGGATAAAAAGTATCCTATGTCAGTCTCCTGGTTCTAAGCTACCTCTCCACCAATTTTCAGCCAAATCGGTTCATCCGTTCTTGAGTTATAAATAGTGTAACTAACACCACTTTCTGTTATATATATAGACTAGCTGATGCCCGCGACTTCGTCCGCGTGGATTTAGTTTTTAAAATCCCTCGTGAACACTTTGATTTTCCGAGATAAAAAGTAGCCTATGTCCTCAACTATAGTACCCATGCAAAAAATCACGTCGATCCGTGGCTCTGTTGTGGCGTGATTGAAGGACAAACCTACAAACAAACACACTTTCGCATTTATAATATTAGTATGATTAGAATATTAAATTGCATAGGAATACACTGTAGCATTAAGTCCATACGATGTGTTACATCCATACCTACTATGTAGTATGTAGGTATAATGATCGTTTGGCAAAATCTGACGCCTTTGGACTTGGAGTAGTTTGACTTTGACAAAATAGGGCTATCCACGATGGCTATATACGATAAAGTACAATTGCCAGCTTAAGATGAGCCGTACATTCAAAGTATCTTGTAGATTCCGGGGTTCAAGTTATTTTGACCTTATACTGAAGATCTTGATGTCTATAATTTCTGAACTACGAAATTGACGACCTTGAAATAATTACAGGACAATCTCTAAAGAACCTGCTTTCTAACAAAAAAAGATTGGATTAAATCGGAATACGCCTTAATGAATAACAGCGAAATACCCATTTGGACTTTCAGCCCCTCTCCCAAGGGAACCGTGCTGAATTTCGGGATAAAAAGTATCCTATATTATACCTCGTAGTATTATCTTAAATCGTGCCAAGTTTCATTTAAATCCGTCCAGTAGTTTCGGCGTGATGCGCGGCCAAGATACAGACAGACAGACAGACAGACAGACAAAAAATTAAAAAAAAAATTGTTTTGGCTTCAGTATCGATTATAGAGTGCCCTCAAACAAAAAATTTCAAAATATCTTCAATGTACAGAATTGGACCTGTTACAGTTTTATTATATTATAGATTATATTATAGAAGATATATGAATAAACAAATAATATAATACTAGCAGTTGCCCGCGAATTCGTCCGCGTACAATTTCTGATTTCCTGTAAGATTATGAAATTTTCCCGCTGGAAGAGACTTATCGGCAACAGTCCTACTGCTATTAAAAACTGCGACTTTGCACCCATGGAGGTCGCAATTTACATATTACAACTTTTTTACATTCGAATTTTTTGGAATTAAGTTCCTTATGGGGCGTTACGGAGGGGTACCCTAGCCGGCAAAAAACGTCCGTAGCGTTAAAAAATAAGTGTAAGTTTTTTCGCCACAGTCCTTGTTGTCTTCGTTTATTTTACTCATTCGATCAATGCTTCGATGGCGCAGCGGCAAAATGAAGGAGTGATACTATAGGTTCAGAGGTTCGAATCCTGACTTCAGATAATTATAATTTATTTTATTTTTATTATTAATGAAATTAAAAAATGTATACCCGAATAATTATTTTCTTTATACCTCGAATAGAACTTGAAATTAATATTTTTATAATAAGGGACTTCGTTCCAATCTGGTGCCCCACGACACCACAGGACTTTTTATTGAATAATTTGATTATCGAAAGGCTCATGAAGGTTTCAAAGGTATTTTAAGTATATGGGTTAGCTACCTATACAAAAAATACCACTGCGGCCGAACTTTATAAGAATTTCATCTAACATTTTAACCCCCACTTTACACTCTTACGAGTGGATTTTCGCGAAAACTTTTCCTAGCTGATACTCATCCCCTAAAAATAACCTGCCTTCCAAATTGCAAGTTAACAATGACAATAATTAATACTTTTCCATAAAAACATTCACCCCTTTTTTTCCACGGCGGGATTTTTCAAAATAACTTACACAGGTTTTTGTTATTTAAAGACAGTTACCTAAATGCCGATTTTCAAACCTTAAACTTCAAAATCATAGGACTTTCATATAGCCTCCCAAATCCCATTTTACCCCTTTAGGAGATACAACCCTTAGGGGTTTTCGTAAAAAAATCTTAGCTGACACCTAACCCCTAGAAAGAACCTACGACAAAAACATAACGCCTAAATTGTTACAAAAATACGCTATATTTCTCATAATATCTGGGGGCCACCTGAACCAGATTTTATAATTAGTAATACACTAAATAGCCTAAATAAATAATGCATTATTATTTATTATATATCTTTGTCTGTGTATACAGTGGGCATTCTCCTTTCAAGTTAACAATAACAATAATTAAAACTTTCATATAAAAACTTTCATCCCCCTATTTTACCACCCTTAAGGGGAAATTTTCAAAAATTTTACATACCTACAGATTATTATTATTTAAAATCTAAATGCCGATTTTCATATGTCTAACTTCAAAAACATAGGGTTTTCATATAACTTTCCAAACTCCATTTTTCCCCCTTGGGGGGGGGGGGGGGAATACATCCTAACCTACCCTCGAAATTCAAGTTTGTGGGTTTTATAGTTTCTGAGATTTCGTGATGAGTCAGTGAGTGACCTTTCGCTTTTATTTTTATGAAGATTATCGTTTTAATACTTTTACTTCTGGAGTATGGAACCCTCGGTGCGCGAGTCCGATTCGCACTTGGCCGGTTTTTTTTTTAAATAATTTTATACATTTATTAAAGGCATCATACAATACATAATCATTAATCAAATCATTAATCTGTGGGCACTCTGTGGGCATCACCAGCACAGATTAATGATTATGATCACCAGACTGATACCTTTCTGATACGGATGACTGCGGATGACCATCGCCAATGAATAAATTTATAATCACTGACGTTTTAGATGAAGCTCATCTTTCAAAGAAATTCAACAATAATTAATATCGGGAAAGGCACATATTATAAATAGTTTAAACAGTGAATTTAGAATTATAATAGGTACCTATTGCTAACTATTATGGTTTTAAAATAAAGATACTTTACTTTTCATGTTTATTATCCTTTTACATATCACTTTATTATTTAATATAAAACTACAGGAGCCATTTTTATTCATTTCTAAATTCCCTTTTTACACAGAACAATAGACCATATAGATAGAGTAGAACCATAGACATTAACATTCAATTTCATAGATATTAGTGAAGTTTGCCTTTCTCATCATCCTCCCTCAAACTTTACTATATAAGCCCAATTTATTAATTAAATAACAAAACTGTTTATTACATATAGGTTTAGTTAAGATGTCAGCTAATTGTTCTCTTGTACAAACATATTCCACTCTAATAACTCCATTCTCTACTTTTTCTTTTATAAAATTATATTTCACATCCATATGTTTTAATCTCTTTTGATCTGGATTTTTTACAGATTTTATAGTGCTCTGATTATCTTCATATAACAAGATACTTGTTAAATTAACATTCAACTCTATTAATAATTTCTTAAGCCAACAAGCTTCAACCGCTGCTTCACACAACGACACAAACTCTGCCTCGGTTGAACTCAATGCAACTGTACTTTGTTTTTTTGATTTCCATATAATAGTGTTACCATACAACTGAAATAAATAACCTGAGGTAGATTTTCTGTCATTATCTCTAGCAAAATCTGCGTCTGCATATCCTATAAGAGGATAGTTAAACATACAACTTTTAGAATAGATTAATTGAAAATTGACTGTTTGTTTCACATATCTTAGAATTCTTTTAAGACCTCTCAACAACTCTACACTTGGTTTATTTTGGTATCTACTTAAGTAATAAACAGAAACTGCTAAATCTGGTCTAGACCCTATTGTTGCATACATTAAAGATCCTATCAAAGATCTGCATAATTTTTCATAAGACACATCAATTTCACTAGATTCATAAAATAAATAGTTCACATCCATTGGAGAGTTTACACCTTTACAATTTTCCATACCATATTTAATTAAAATTTTTTATGAGTATTTTTTATTTATTTTTTATGAGTATGAAAAATTAGAAAATCCAATTGATTCCAGAGAAAATAGGAAAAATAATTTTTCATTCACAGGTAAACAACCAAATACGTCGAATTAAAATTGAAAATGTATATTTCGTACCTAGCATGAAAAGAAATCTTTTAAGTTTGTCATGTATTGTAGATAAAGGAAATATGGTTAAATTTAAAGATCACGTCGGACTTATATATAATTCACAACATGATTTAATAGCTATAGTTAGGAAGAAAAATAGATTGTATGAATTTGAAGGTCAGGTTGTAGTAAATGATAAAAATGTGTATGTCAATGAACAGGTTACATCAATGAAAGAAAAAGAGAAATGGCATCGAATATTAGGTCACGTCAATTTTGGCAAATTAAAAACTATGTGTAGGTATAAACTTTTAGATGGTTTACCGGAAACACTTAAAGAAGGTTTCATTCAATGTGAAATTTGTTTGCAAAATAAAATGACAAATTTACCTTTTGAAAATAATCGGAGAAGGGCAACAGAAATTTTAGAAATTATACATACAGATGTAAACGGTCCGATCACTCCAGTAGGATATAGTGATCAAAGATATTTTGTAACTTTTATAGATGATTATAGTAGATATGCAGTTGTATTTGTGATCAAGAATAAAAGCGATGTGTTTGATTGCTTCAGAACGTACGCGAATGCAGTTATAAATCAGACAGGAAAGCGAATAAAGGAAATTAGGTGCGATAATGGTTCTGAATATATAAATAGAGATTTTTATGAATTTGCAAAACAAAATGGAATTTATATTAAACCAGGACCACCCTATACTCATCAATTAAATGGAGTTGCAGAAAGGTATAATAGAACGGTAATGGATCGAGCTAGATGTTTGATGATGGAAGCTAATTTGGAGAAAAAATATTGGCCTGAATGAGAGTTAACTGCTACATATTTAGGTAATAGAATACTTACAAATACAATAGAGAAGAAGAGTCCGTTTGAAATATTTTTTAGGAGGAAACCAGATATAAAAAATTTGAAAGTTTATGGTAGTAAATGTTTTGTAAGAATACCTGAAGAAAAAAGAACGTCAAAATTTAATCCAAAAGGAATGAAGGGTACTTTAGTAGGTTATACAGAGACTGGGTATAAAATTCTAATAGAAAATAAAATAGCTATTAGTCGTCATGTTATTTTTATAGACCCTGAAGCAGAAGTAGTTAGGTTTCGAATGACGGATGAAGAACAGAAATGTGAAGGAAAAAACATTAATGAAGAAACTAATAAAATTGGAATACAGAATAATGAATTACGAGAAATAGGTGATACTGAAAATGAAGAATTTTATGACACTGTTGAAGATGAAGAAGATATGAAAAAGAAAGTAAGTGTTGAGGAGGTGAGCGGAAAAAGTCGTCCGAAAAGAGAAAGAAAATTGGCTAAAAAATTTGATGATCATGTAGTATATGTTAATGTTTGTGATGCTGGTATACCTGAAACGTATGAAGAAGCTATAAACAGTTCAGAATCAAAGAAGTGGAAGAATGCGATAGATGATGAGATAAATAGTTTAAAACAAAATGAAACATGGGAAATTGTTGATGAACCATTGGATAAAAATGTAATTGAAGTTAAATGGATCTTTAGAATAAAATCAAATGGAAGATACAAAGCACGTGTTGTGGCGAGAGGTTTTCAACAAATTTATGATGAAAATGAAGAAATATATTCACCTGTTGCTAGAATGATAACAATGAAAGTTTTAATGTCAATTGCATGTGTCAGAGGTTGGCATATAGAGAGTATGGATGTAGAAACAGCTTTTTTAAATGGAATTATTAAATCTGAAGTTTATATTTATCCTCCAGATGGTTATGAAATTGGAGATAATAATGTTTGTAAGCTAAGAAAATCTTTATACGGATTGAGAGAAAGTCCGAGAGATTGGTATGAATGCTATAATGAGTTCATGATGAGCATTAACTTTAAAAGATCGAACTATGATTATTGTTTGTACACAGGATGTATTAATAATGAAAAAGTCTATATTTGTTTATATGTGGATGATATTTTAATTTGTGCAGAAAATGAATATACAATTAGAAAGGTTAAGCAAATGCTCAGTAATAGATTTCGGATGAAGGATTTAGGAAAAGTGACACAATATTTGGGAATTGATATTGATTATAAACCCGAACTAAAGAAAATGACTTTGAGTCAAAGCAAGTATATAGAAAGTTTGGCAGCAAAATATAAAATAAAGGATTCTAAGAAATATGAAACACCAATGGAACAGAATTTATCTATTGACTCTGAAGAAATAAATAATAATAACTTGAAATATAGAAATTTGATTGGAGCTCTTTTATACATAGCTAGTGGAACGCGCCCAGATGTATCATATAGCGTGAACTATTTTAGTCGTTTTCAAAATACATATGGTGAAACACATTATAAATATGCATTACGAGTTTTGAAATATTTATATTTTACTCGCGATTTAGTACTAAACTATAATTCAGAATATGATGAATGTTTTGATGCTTTTGCTGATGCCGATTGGGCAGCAGATAAAAATGATCGTAAATCAACAACTGGAATCATTTTAAGAGTATATAATAATCCAGTTTTGTGGAAAACACAGAAACAGAAAATTGTTTCACGCGCATCAACTCACGCTGAATATTATGCATTGGCTGATTGTGTTACTGAGGTTCTACCAGTAAAAGGTATGCTTAGTGATTTAGATATTGATATTAAAAAACCAATTAAGATATATGAAGATAATAGTGGTGCCATAGCTCTTTCTAAAAATGGTAAATTTTGTAAAAATTCTAAGCATATTGATGTGAGCTATCATTTTATAACCGATTACGAGAATAAAGGTGTTATAAGTGTAATAAAAGTTAACACTGCTGATCAATTAGCTGATATCTTAACAAAGGCGTTAGGAAAAAATAAATTTCAATATTTTAGATATTTAATTAATGTTTATTGAGTAGGTATAGAATTTGAGTTTTTTATTTAATGTTGTTATAAAATAAAATATTTGTTTAAATGTGAATATTCATGTTATGTTAAATGTGCTGATTAATTAATGCTAATAATAATTATTATATTTTAGAAATACTAAAAACTCAAGGAGGTGTGTTAAAGAAAAGAGTTCGTTCTTAGTATTTAGTTTTTATTGTATGTGTTGTTATGGTTACAGTAATATTTGTTTTGTCACCTTTCTGTCTAAGCTCTGAAAATTATTATGTAGCTATTTAATAAAGATGAATAAATTTATATTTTAAATTTATATTTTAACAATATCTTTGTTCATGTCTGACAATTTTCTTCTCAAAAATAATTTTGACCTTACTCCTTTTAGTTTAAAATTTTGTTCCAAGCTTTTAAACATACTATAGGCCGTATCTTTTTTCAGATATTCAATGTGACTATCGGCCACACCTGCGATCAATATGGCTTGCGCCTTATTTTCGCCCGCCACGTTCCCTGCAATTTGGGCGTACTTTTCATCTTCAATTGCCGCTAATAGGAGTATTAAAGAAGGAGAAAGTGGAGACTTTCTCTCAAAATACTCTTTATACGGAATGCCCACGTTGAAAAATTAACGCCTGCAAACGGCACTATAGAACATCTATCCTTTTGTTGTAAACTTACGGACGCTGACGACGCCATGGCCGCCATGAATGACCTTCTCAATTATTTTTGCATAAAACCCGAACACCTTTGCCTAGAACTCGAATCACGCTATGCTACCACTGTTAACTATTATGGTTTTAAAATAAAGACACTTTACTTTTCATGTTTATAATCCTTTTACATATCACTTTATTATTTAATATAAAACTACTGGAGCCATTTTTATTCATTTCTCAATTCCCTTTTTACACAGAACAATAGACCATATAGATAGAGTAGAACCATAGACATTAACATTCAATTTCATAGATATTACACTAGCGGCACGCTATGATGGCCGGTTTGACGTTTGTCCGCTCATGAAGTTCCGTATTAATTGATAACGACTTTGAAGGAAATAATTGTATTACTTTATTGACGATAGTGATGTGCAGAGATTCATAAATTTTATCGAATGTAGTTTTAGGTTTAGGACTCAAAATTTATTTATTAAATTGATTTCTAAAATGTATACAAGTGTAGAAAAATCAGTTTGCACCATTTAAGGGGTGAATGTACTTGTGAATATGAACAATTTTCACTATGTGGACAAACCTCTGAAATCGCAAAAAAATATCAGCTGTTTCATACAAAAGGTAAAATTTTTATTTTTATATGATATATACCACAACTCGGCATTTGGTTTTCTAAATTGAAAATTTTTAAAAATGGAATCTAATACGATCGTCACATAGGATCGCTGGCTAGCACAACTACTACCTCCGGCAAACTCGCGTCAATGCTCAATGCAAAACAAAGCAGTTTCGAATTGACGTTGCTTCGAAAAGTATAAACTGTCAGTGCAATGCGATTGTGATATAGTTTTGACCTGGCTTTGGATTTCAAATATTGGTACTGCATTACTGTTGACCCTTGCTCGTTAATTTGGACTCTGTTCAAGCCCTTTGTTGTGGATTTCGTCGATATGACCGAACGTACGCAGAGAACTGTTCTAAATAGTCAGACACGTGAGTTCGTAATACGCCTTCGTAACTATTTCGATCGTGAAGCTCAAAATGGAGGGCCAATTTTACCTATAACGTCAGTGGTTGAACGCGTAGCTGATGCGCTTAATATTGGACAACGAACTGTTAGACGGATAACTAAAAAAAAATATGGCGAGACTGGCACAGAAGAAAATAAACTTCACACACCAAAAAAGAGAAAACGAGCAAAACCAGTCGTAGGCATCGATAGCTTTGATGCCGATGCTATCCGAAGACATGTTTACGGCTACTATTTACAGAAGGAGTATCCAACAAGAAAAAAGTTGGTGCATTCACTGAAGGAAGCTGGATTATTCTTCGGTGGGGAAAGTTCTTTAACGAAGATTTTGAAGACCATTGGATTTCGATACAAAAAATGTAACAAACGCAAAATATTGATGGAAAGATTTGATATAGCGATGGCAAGGTATACTTTTTTACGGCAAGTGAAAGAAATCAAAAATTGGCAAAATGTTGTGTTCTTGGATGAAACATGGCTTAATGCTAACCATACTGTAGGCCGTTCTTGGAACGATGACACAGCAGCATCTACTTCCAAAGTTCCTGTAGGAAAAGGATCGCGACTTATAATTTGTCACGCCGGAACCATCAACGGGTTTGTCGAAGGTTCTCTCATGGCTTTTGCGTCAAAAACCACTGGAGACTATCATGAAGACATGAATGGAGAAAAGTTTACTGAATGGTTTACCTCAATGTTGTGTAGCCTCCCTGAACCATCTATTATAATTATGGACAACGCCCCATACCACTCGATGCAAATTGACAAGCCACCTGCCCAATCCCAAAAGAAAGCTGATATCGTCGCATGGCTTCGTAAAAATGGCGTAGATGCAAACATGAATATGTTAAAAGCGGAATTAGTACGTCTTTTAAAAGAAAACAAACCAACCAAGATCCGATACGTCATTGACGAAATAGCATTAGAACATGGGCACAGAGTTATACGGTTACCGCCTTACCATTGTGAGTATAATGCGATTGAGTTGGTGTGGGCTCAAATTAAGGGATATGCTGCAAGACACAATACAGAACCCCCATTTACCACAAAAAAAATGCTAAAATTATTAGAAGAAGCTTGTGAACATGTGACTAAAGGAGACTGGGAAAAGGTTGTGAATAGAACTGTTAAATTAATAAGGGAAGATTATGAAAGAGATGTGAAAATAGATAATATTATAGAAAACGAACATATAATTATTAATGTAGGTGATGATAGCAGTGACGACAGTGAAAATAGTAGTATGGACGAATCTGATTAATTATGGCCTTTTGTGGCACCTTTTTTGGTATCTTTTGTATTCATATGTTTCTTGTGTGCATATAAAGTATGTATATTCATTTTCATTCAAATATTCAGTTCGTTCAAATAAATACAACATATACATTTTTGTTTTATTAAACCTATTTAATCAGGTACAAAAACAAAACTTAATTGTTTTTTGTTCGAGAATAAATTGACATTCCACATCACTATTGTAATGTGTCAAACCGGCCATCATAGCGTGCCGCTAGTTTAGTGGAGTTTGCCTTTCTCATCACGTATATCTCTTTGTTGTGGCTTTTTATTATAAATAGATGTCTCCGCCGTGGGTTCACTCTCAAGAATGTTACGGTCACGTTTGCTCGGCAGTGTATGAAAAAGATATACTCGAATTGGATCTGCATGGCACTAATTTGTTAACTAAATTCAACCGATGGTGGCATGATTTGTTTCTTCTTTCATATTCGGACAAACGAGTAGGAAGTTTCTATGGCAGTTCTCATGCCGTTAGAATGGATCGATCGAAAAATTACCGTCTCTACGGGAAAAGTATTCACCCACTTAGCAAATTCAGGTAAATAATTATATTGTTTACTTGAAGAACACGTCATCTCTTGCCACTCCAAAGAATATGGTAAATTCACTATGAGCCACTCTTTCACATTCTTGGGTAGATCTATTCGGTCGAGCGCTAAAGACATACATGCAAGAGAAGTCTTCCTCAAGTTCTCCTGAGAATTCTGTATGTGAGGTTTTATTTTTCGCAAATTATGTATGACTACATAATATTTACTCTGAGGACTACATATAAATCTGGCAAACCACATACACAGATATTAGTTTCTTCTTTCTTCTTCGTAACACTCTTGGCAGAGCCGTTGTGACGTCCTAAACGGGAGATGTGATTCGCCTCTCGAGCAATCTCGAAGCCTATACCAGGCTCGTGCAATGGACCGCTCACTGCAGACTTAATTTAGTCCAAAGTATGGGTGACCTGTCTCGCCCTCTGGTGTCTTCCAATTTGCCCTGCACGACAATGCTCTAGATGGACTCACTCTGACGTCGGCAGACTTGTCCGAAGGACTTAAAGTCCTGAGCCAATCCACTAGTGCGATATGCTATGGCCCAGTGCGGACCGCTTCTTGTGTGTTTGATGGTTTATATAAAAGTACCTAACTTGAACATAATACAGAAGGATTTTTCAGAGCAATGTGTTGCAGTAAAAGTACCTTGTGATTATAAAATATTCTCTTGGGCAGCGCCTCCTGCCCTAAATGGCGCCGTTTGTGTTGAAGGCGTTGCAACAATATTAGGTAGGAACTTTATCACTCTCAAAAGTACCTAGTACCTTTTCTGTTTTTGTTTGCAGGAGTGCTTGGGAACCGTTCATTATTTATGTTATCATCTTAAACATGGCGATATTTTACCACAGTACATCGACTATTTATGGTGACTTAGAGTGGCCCTATTACTTTGTTGGAGTAGTCCTAGAATTTATTATATTAGTAGATATATACATTAATTCAAGAACCGGTTATATCAATTATGAAACGCGAAAAATTGTTTTGAATACGAAAAAAGTTTTAACGCATTACGCGTCGACGAAACTGTTTGCACATACCTTATCGTCGCTACCCTTACTAGCCTTGATGTTCGTGAGGTATGGAAAAGAAATAAACTGCGCTAGCTGCAAAACCAACAAGTTTGTTGCCATCTTGGATATTCTCGGCGTGTTTCGATTGTACCGTCTGTTCGATGCTTCAAGCTACTGGAATCGTGAAAAGGAATCTTTTAAGGCAACATATTTTTTCAAATTTCTACGTATTTGCATATTCGGCCTAGCAACAATGCTGATTTTAATGAATCTATGGGATGCAATAACATTTCTTGCCATAATTAGTTCGGGCCATGTGAACGAAAAGTCCTATTTCGCTACCATTGTTGGCGTGAAGTACGGCCCAGCAGGCCCGTTAACAAACTTCATATTCGTCAGCATAGAAATAGCGAGAGCTTGCAAATCGTTTGTGTTATTCAGTTTTAATCTCAAGCCGCGGGTGTACTTTTTGGACAAAATAGCATCACTGGTTTCATATGCTGTAGCTATGGTATTTTATATGTGGAGCCTAGTCGAGTGCTACGCTTGTATTAGTCGAATTAATTATCCTGAAGAACAAATGGTTACGACTTCAGACTATACCATAAATTCAGTCATTTTTCGTCAACTATCAGATAGTTTTGCCAGAAAAATAGTTAAATATTACGACTTCAATATGACCAAATTCAAAGTGACGGAAACGGAGAATGAATTGTTTAAAAATTTGCCGAAACGTCTTAAGATTGATATCGTTTTAAGTTCGTATTCTCGGCTGGTGACAAAGTTGCCGTATTTCACAGAATGGCCTACGATTTTGATTAATGAAATAGTATTACTTCTGAAAGAAGAGACTTATTTAGAAGGAGATGTCGTCGCAGAGGTAAGAACGATTGATTAACGACATTATCTTTTCCACGAGAGTTCCGTCAGGCAGGCCTGGTGATCCGTCTAGAGCCACCGGCATTTTTGCATGCATAAATTTAAGGGCCTGAAGAGTGAAATGTATATTATAATACACACATCAAAAGTGTCTAGGGATCAAGCATTTTTATGCGGATTTATTGAGATTGAGATGTGGCTTTGTAATAAATTTATGATTTTATAAATTTATATGGATCCTTTTTGGTGCATTTCATAATTTCATAATCAGCGATTAAAATCCTGCCAGGAAGTCCATCCTTATAGTGGTGGAACCATCATGGTATGGGCGGGTATTTGGATCGGCGGAAGAACTGAGTTGATTTGGATCAGAGGCAACCTCAACGCTCAAATTTATGCTGAGACGATTGTATCAGACGTCATCTTTCCTCTACAAGTGCAAATCGGTCCCTTATTTCAGTTAATGCATGATAATGCACGACCGCACACCGCAAGAGTTGTAAGACAGACAGACAGACAGCTAACATCAATGTCCTGCCCTGGCCTGCTCAGTCGCCAGACTTGAACCCGATTGAGCATGCATGGGATATGCTACAGAGAAGAGCTCTGCCGAATATGGAGGGTATCCAGTGGCAAGAAGACTTTTTTTTGTTGTTGCAACGAACATGGGCGGCCATTCCACAGCGTGATTTGGATGAACTCATTTTGAGTATGCCAAACCGATGTTCTTGTGTTGTTAGTGTTCGCGGTAGAAACACGGATTATTAATTGTTTAAGTTACCCAATAAAATTTTAATGAAAACTGTTATTTCAGTCTTTTTTTCGAACTTTAATGTTAGTGGTTCAAATGTCAAAAATCCCTTTATTAGGAAAATGGCAAATTTCTTTATTAATGCAAAGGTGACTTGGTTTATCGTTACTGTGACAAACGAAAACACTTTATTTGATGAATCCTTAAAGAAATTTTTAATTAATATCAATCAGGAGAAAAGTTATTGCAAAAATATATGTTGATCCCTAGACACTTTTGATGTGTGTATATATAGCTCGATTACCACTGACTGACACACTCACTCACTCATTGACAGCGTTGTTCTCCTAGAAGGAGACGGAAATCGATACAATGATGTAGGGGAGATATGTCCGGGTGGGGGATTCGAGTTGGGGAAAATTATGACATTTCGGAAAAACAAGATGGCGGCCGACGTGAATCTTGCAACTCTTTTCTTTTCCAACCGATTTCTTTGAAATTTTGGATTATTGTAGAAATTAGTAAACGATTAACAGAAAAAGTGAAAAAAATTAAAAAAACAAGATGGCGGCCGAGCTGTGACGTCTCAAATTCCCACCCCTCTCCTGTAAAATTTTGTATGAAAAAATTTTTTTTCACCCATGGTGTCGTATAGAGCTCAAAGAATGTGATTCGGAGAAAGGTGGAGAGAGCTGATGAGTGAGGTGTTCGGAGACGGGCGAGGGGCACGGTCAGGGTATAGAAGATAGGTGGAGGGTGCTCGACCAAATGTCATTCGAAACCTCGAGTAGTTGCCAGTGAGTTGAAAAAAAATTCCAAAATGGCGGAAAAAAAATGGCGGCAAATTTTGTCCGTCTCTCTCTCGGAGACTATAAAAGATGGAGGAGCGGTTTCTCGACAAAAGATGATCAAAACCCGGAGGTCTACCTGGTGAGTAGGAAAAAAATTCAAGATGGCGGATTATTTTTCCCGTACAAAATGTATGGGGAATATTGAAGGGACTAGAAGTTGGGAACTATGCAAGACAATGATTTTGATAGGTTCATAGGTGTCTTAGATCTCGGAGAATTAAAAAAGAAAAATATACTGGCCGAATTGAGAACCTCCTCCTTTTTGGAAATGGGTTAAAAAAGGTGAAAGAGTGGTTTTTTTGCCAACTATCCACGCGACCAACTAGGTGGGGTGTGCTCCAACAAAAATTACTCGAAACCACATCCAATTAGCAGGGAGTTGAAAAAAATACTCCAAAATGGCGGATTAAAGATGGCGGCCATAGAAACTTTCTCTGGTGTCTATCTCGGAGAGTATAAAAGATGGAAGAGTAGTTTCTTGGCAACAGATGATCAAGACCCAAAGGTCTACTTGATGATCAGGAAAAAAAACAAGATGGCGGATTTTTTTTCCATGCGAAATATATGGCGAATAATGATTTTTCGTTTTTTTCTTCTTTTTGTTTCTTTTTTATTTTTTTTTAATTTTTCTTCATTTTTCTTTTTTTTTTCTTTTTTTTCTCTTTTCTTTTTCTTTTACTTTTTTCTTATCTTTTTCGTTTTTCCTTTTTTCTTTTCTTTTTCCTTTTTTTTATTTTTTTTTTTTTTCATTTTTCATTTTCTTTTTTTTTCTTTTTTCTTTTTTTCTTTTTTTTCATTTTTCGTTTATTTGCTTTTTTTCTTTTTCTTTATCTTTTTTTCTTTTTTCTTTCTTTTTTCCTTTTTTTTTATTATTTTTCTTTTTTTTCATTTTCTTTTTTCTTTCTTCTTTTTTTCTTTTCTTTTTTTCTTGTATTTCTTTTTATTTTGTGAATGAGGAGCACGGCCAGGTTATTGCAGATAGGTGGGGTGTGCTCGAACAAATTTTTTGGCAAAAGATGACCAGAATCCGAAGGTCTACTTGATGAGTAAAAAACTCGCGGTCCGCTTTAGCGGGCCGCGCACCCACGCGCCTTACTTTTAGTAATAACACTTCCCGGTTGCGGTTGCTCGGTGCGCGAGCTGCTAAAGCAGCTCGCGCACCGAGCAACCGCTAGTTAATATATTATAATTATAATATATATAGCTCGATTACCACTCACTGATTCACTGACTCACTCACTGATTGACACGATTGTTCTCCTAGAAAGAGACAGAAATCGATATAATGATGTTCGGGTGATGTGTTCGGGGGGGGGGGATTCGAGTTGGGGAAAATTATGACATTTCGGAAAAACAAGATGGCGGCCGACGTGAATCTTGCAACTCTTTTGTTTTCCAACCGATTTCTTTGAAATTTTGGATTATTGTAGAAATTAGTAAACGATTAACAGAAAAAGTGAAAAAAATTAAAAAAACAAGATGGCGGCCGAGCTATGACGTCTCAAATTTCCGACCCCTCTCCTGTAAAATTTTGCATGAAAAAAATTTTTTTCACCCATGGTGTCGTATAGAGCTCAAAGAATGTGACTCGGAGAAAGGTGGAGAGAGCTGATGAGTGAGGAGTTCGGAGACGGGCGAGGGGCACGGCCAGGGTATAGAAGATAGGTGGAGGGTGCTCGACCAAATGTCATTTGAAACCTCGAGCAGTTGCCAGTGAGTTGAAAAAAAAATCCAAAATGGCGGAAAAAAAATGGCGGTCCGCTTTAGCGGGCCGCGCACCCACGCGCCCTACTTGTAGCAATAACACTTCCCGCGTGCTGCTTTAGCAGCTCGCGCACCGAGCAAAATAAATAAAGCCGAACAATCGCGGTCCGCTTTAGCGGGCCGCGCACCCACGTGCCCTACTTGTAGTAATAACACTTCCCGCGAGCTGCTTTAGCAGCTCGCGCACCGAGCAAACGCTAGTTATAATAATATATATATAGCTCGATTACCACTGACTCACTGACTGATTGACATAATTGTTCTCCTAGAAAGAGACAAAAAACGATACAATGATGTATGGGAGATATGTTCGGGTGGGGGATTCGAGTGGGGAAAAATTATGACATTTCGGAAAAACAAGATGGCGGCCGACGTGAATCTTGCAACTCTTTTGTTTTCCAACCGATTTCTTTGAAATTTTGGATTATTGTAGAAATTAGTAAACGATTAACAGAAAAAGTGAAAAAAATTAAAAAAACAAGATGGCGGCCGAGTTGTGACGTCTCAAATTTCCACCCCTCTCCTGTAAAATTTTGTATGAAAAAAATTTTTTTCACCCATAGTGTCGTATAGAACTCAAAGAATGTGACTCGGAGAAAGGTGGAGAGAGCTGATGAGTGAGGAGTTCGGATACGGGCGAGGGGCACGGCCAGGGTATAGAAGATAGGTGGAGGGTGCTCGACCAAATGTCATTCGAAACCTCGAGCAGTTGCCAGTGAGTTGAAAAAAAATTCCAAAATGGTGGAAAAAAAATGGCGGCAAATTTTGTCCGTCTCTCTCTCGGAGACTATAAAAGATGGAGGAGCGGTTTCTCGACAAAAGATGATCACAACCCGGAGGTCTACCTGGTGAGTAGGAAAAAAATTCAAGATGGCGGATTTTTTTTTCCCCCCATACAAAATGTATGGGGAATATTGAAGGGACTAGAAGTTGGGAGCTATGCAAGACATTGGTTTTGATAGGTTCATAGGGCTTTTTTCTTTTTCTTTTTTTTCATTTTACATTTGCTTTTTTTCTTTTTTTTTTCTTTTTCATTTGTGAATGAGGAGCACGGCCAGGTTATTGCAGATAGGTGGGGTGTGCTCGAACAAATTTTTTGGCAAAAGATGACCAGAATCCGAAGGTCTACTTGATGAGTAAAAAAATCGCGGTCCGCTTTAGCGGGCCGCGCACCCACGCGCCCTACTTGTAGTAATAACACTTCCCGCAAGCTGCTTTAGCAGCTCGCGCACCGAGCGAAATAAATAAAGCCGAACAATCGCGGTCCGCTTTAGCGGGCCGCGCACCCACGCGCCCTACTTGTAGCAATAACACTTCCCGCGAGCTGCTTTAGCAGCTCGCGCACCGAGCAAACGCTAGTTATAATATATATAGCTCGATTACCACTGACTGATTCACTGACTCACTCATTGACATAATTGTTCTCCTAGAAGGAGACGGAAATCGATATAATGATGTTCGGGAGATATGTTCGGGTGAGGGATTCGAGTGGGGAAAAATTATGACATTTCGGAAAAACAAGATGGCGGCCGACGTGAATCTTGCAACTCTTTTGTTTTCCAACCGATTTCTTTGAAATTTTGGATTATTGTAGAAATTAGTAAACGATTAACAGAAAAAGTGAAAAAAATTAAAAAAACAAGATGGCGGCCAAGCTGTGACGTCTCAAATTTCCGCCCCTCTCCTGTAAAATTTTGTATGAAAAAAAATTTTTTCACCCATGGTGTCGTATAGAGCTCAAAGAATGTGACTCGGAGAAAGGTGGCGAGAGCTGATGAGTGAGGAGTTCGGAGACGGGCGAGGGGCACGGCCAGGGTATAGAAGATAGGTGGAGGGTGCTCGACCAAATGTCATTCGAAACCTCAAGCAGTTGCCAGTGAGTTGAAAAAAAATTCCAAAATGGCGGAAAAAAAATGGCGGCAAATTTTGTCCGTCTCTCTCTCGGAGACTATAAAAGATGGAGGAGCGGTTTCTCGACAAAAGATGATCACAACCCGGAGGTCTACCTGGTGAGTAGGAAAAAAATTCAAGATGGCGGATTTTTTTTTTTCCATACAAAATGTATGGGGAATATTGAAGGGACTAGAAGTTGGGAACTATGCAAGACATTGATTTTGATAGGTTCATAGGTGTCTTAGATCTCGGAGAATTAAACAAGAAAAATATACTGGCCGAATTGAGAACCTCCTCCTTTTTGGAAATGGGTTAAAAAAGGTGAAAGAGTGGTATTTTTGCCAACTATCTACGCGACCAACTAGGTGGGGTGTGCTCCAACAAAAATTACTCGAAACCACATCCAATTAGCAGGGAGTTGAAAAAAAACCTCCAAAATGGCGGATTCAAAATGGCGGCCATAGAAACTTTCTCTGGTGTCTATCTCGGAGAGTATAAAAGATGGAAAAATGGATGGAAAGATGGATGCTTTTTTTTCTTTTTCTTTTTTCTTTTCTTTTTTTTCTTTTTCTTTTTTTTCTTTTTCTTTTGTGAATGAGGAGCACGGCCAGGTTATTGCAGATAGGTGGGGTGTGCTCGAACAAATTTTTTGGCAAAAGATGACCAGAATCTGAAGGTCTACTTGATGAGTAAAAAAATCGCGGTCCGCTTTAGCGAGCCGCGCACCCACGCGCCCTACTTTTAGTACACTTACTTTTAGTACAAAAAAAGAGTACACTTCCCGCGAGCTGCTTTAGCAGCTCGCGCACAGAGCAAACGCTAGATATTATAATTGACCGAGCGAAGCGAGGTCTCTGAGTTTACTAGAGCGATTTGCACTTGTCCGTCCGTCCGTCCGTCCGTCCGTCCGTCTGTCAGAGCCTTATAACTTTTGAATTACTGAACGTAATTACTTCAAATTTAGATATAATATGTAAACCGATGGCCTCCAGCCGAAAATGGCTTAAAAAGTTATAAAAATCTTTATTTCAGGGGGGCTCTCATAGAAGCGAATGCGAAGAATTTTTTTTTTATTTGCGATTCATAGGCTTTCTGTGTATCATTTTAAAGAAAATTTAGAACAGAGTACAACCGTATTTTTTTTTAAATTTTTTTCCTAAAATTGACGAAATGGGGGGCTTCCAAAGTGGCGATTTAATACGCTCGCTTGAAGACGCTCTCTGGGAAAATTTTCTATATATTTTCAAGTTCTACTTATTTTCTTACTTCACTTGTATCCTGTACTTGAACAACAAATACTAAAATTATATGAATATTATAAAGAAACGAGATTATTTAATTTTTAATGAGCATCAGTAAATTTCACATAGCTTCACAATAATGCTAATAGATGGCGCACTCCATACACACATAACTATTCCATGGAACTAGGACTACTAGGAGTTACGACTACGATCTATCCCAAAAACAGTTTTGCGTCGACTACTATTATTTAGGTAAATAATATCATATTATTCAATTAAAATTATTCTTTAGTTAAATATCAAACTTCAATAATTTGAGATTTCGGGTTCATTAAATTATGTGATTATAAAGGATTTAAATAAAAACTTGATGGGTTCGGCACGATTTCGTGTCGTCCGACTGCTGTTACCAAGAGCTAAGTTGGGCCCAATTTATTAAGCAATTAATTTGGGCCAAATTTTGTATATTTTCTATTCGCGTCGATAGATGACGATTTGTACAGATGCCCCTAACCCGTTTTCACTCGTTAGTATACCTACATAATAATTCAATGTTTTCACTGACGTTCCCTTACCTTTACGGGCTACCTATGATAAGTTAGGTGATGATTACTGTCAACTTCTTTATCACGATCCTGTACGGGACACCTAAAAGGACATTGGGACGGATGTTAGGACTTAGGATTGTGTTTTGGAGCTACCTACGTAAAGAGACTCCTACATAGGGGATGATTTAGGTATGTTTGGTGAAAACGGGCATAATAATAATAATGTCAGTTTTGGTCGTCATGTATCGATTGAATGAATAATCATGGGATACCATTATCGCGAGGTCTCAGTTCGGGGCGAACCACTAGTATATATAGCTCGATTACCACTGACTGACTGACTCACTCATTGACACGATTGTTCTCCTAGAAAGAGACGGAAAACGATACAATGATGTAGGGGAGATATGTCCGGGTGGGGGATTCGAGTGGGGAAAAATTATGACATTTCGGAAAAACAAGATGGCGGCCGACGTGATTCTTGCAACTCTTTTGTTTTCCAACCGATTTCTTTGAAATTTTGGATTATTGTAGAAAGTAAACGATTAACAGAAAAAGTGAAAAAAATTAAAAAAACAAGATGGCGGCCGAGCTGTGACGTCTCAAATTTCCGACCCCTCTCCTGTAAAATTTTGTATGAAAAAATTTTTTTTCACCCATGGTGTCGTATAGAGCTCAAAGAATGTGACTCGGAGAAAGGTGGAGAGAGCTGATGAGTGAGGAGTTCGGAGACGGACGAGGGGCACGGCCAGGGTATAGAAGATAGGTGGAGGGTGCTCGACCAAATGTCATTCGAAACCTCGAGCAGTTGCCAGTGAGTTGAAAAAAACTTCCAAAATGGCGGAAAAAAAATGGCGGCAAATTTTGTCAGTCTCTCTCGGAGACTATAAAAGATGGAGGAGCGGTTTCTCGACAAAAGATGATCAAAACCCGGAGGTCTACCTGGTGAGTAGGAAAAAAAATCAAGATGGCGGATTTTTTTTTTCCATACAAAATGTATGGGGAATATTGAAGGGACTAAAAGTTGGGAACTATGCAAGACATTGATTTTGACAGGTTCATAGGTGTCTTAGATCTCGGAGAATTAAAAAAGAAAAATATACTGGCCGAATTGAGAACCTCCTCCTTTTTGGAAATGGGTTAAAAAAGGTGAAAGAGTGGTTTTTTTGCCAACTATCCACGCGACCAACTAGGTGGGGTGTGCTCCAACAAAAATTACTCGAAACCACATCCAATTAGCAGGGAGTTGAAAAAAAAACTCCAAAATTACGGATTCAAGATGGGGGCCATAGAAACTTTCTCTGGTGTCTATCTCGGAGAGTATAAAAGATGGAAGAGGAGTTTCTTGGCAACAGATGATCAAGACCCAAAGGTCTACTTGATGATCAGGAAAAAAAACAAGATGGCGGAGTTTTTTTCCATGCGAAAAATATATGGCGAATATTGATTTTTCTTTTTTTTTCTTCTTTTATCTTTTTTTTTCTTTTTCTTCATTTTTCTTTTTTTTTTCTTTTTTTTTCTCTTTTCTTTTTTTCTTTTTCTTTTGCTTTTACTTTTTTCTTTTCTTTTTCGTTTTTCGTTTTTTCTTTTTCTTTTCCTTTTTTTTCATTTTTCATTTTTTTTTCTTTTTTCTTTTCTTTTTTCCTTTTTTTTATTTTTTTTTATTTTTTTTTCATTTTTCATTTTATTTTTTTTATTTTTTTTTTATTTTTTCTTTTCTTTTTTTTTCCTTTTTCTTTTTTTTCATTTTTCATTTATTTGCTTTTTTTTCTTTTTTTTTTTCTTTTTTCTTTTTTTTTTTCCTTTTTTTTTTTTTCTTTTCTTTTTTCTTTTTTTTTCTTTTTCTTTTGTGAATGAGGAGCACGGCCAGGTTATTGCAGATAGGTGGGGTGTGCTCGAACAAATTTTTTGGCAAAAGATGACCAGAATCCGAAGGTCTACTTGATGAGAAAAAAAATCGCGGTCCGCTTTAGCGGGCCGCGCACCCACGCGCCTTACTTTTAGTAATAACCTTTCCCGCGAGCTGCTTTAGCAGCTCGCGCACCGAGCAAACGCTAGTAATATATATATAGCTGTTCGTGCTGATTCACTCACTCACTCACTGATTGATCACCTCTCCTGTAAAATTTTGTATGAAAAAATTTTTTTTCACTAATGGTTTCGTATAGAAGACAAAAATTCATTCGGAGGAAAATTATGGAGAGAGCTGATGATTGAGGATTTCGGAGACGGGTGAGGAGCACGGCCAGGGTATTGTAGATAGGTGGGGAGTGCTCGAACAAATGTCATTCGAAACCTCATCCAATTGGCAGTGAGCTGAAAAAAAATCCAAAATGGCGGAAAAAAGATGGCGGCCATACAAACTTCGTCGGTGTCTATCTCGGAGAGGATAAAAGATGGAAGAGTGGTTTCTTGGCAAAAGATAATCAGGACCCGAAGGTCTACTTGATGAACCGAAACAAAAATCAAAATGGCGGAATTTTTTTTCCATACAAAATATATGGCGAATATTAAAGAGACTAGAAGCTGAGAACTATGCAACACTTTGATACGGTTCCTTTTCAAAATTTGTTTTTATAGAAGAATTCTCATTCTGAAAAATGATGAGATATGATGATTGAGGGTTTGGAAGGTGGGTGAGGAGCACGGCCAGGGTACTGAAGATAGGTGGGAGGTGCTCAAACAAAAAATCCTTGAAACCTCATCCAATTGGCAGTGAGCTGAAAAAAATTCAAAATGGCGGATTTAAGATGGCGGCTATACAAATTTCAAAGGTGTCTATCTCGGAAAGTATAAAAGATGAAAGAGTGCTGCTTAGGTGAAAAATGATCAAGACCAAAACTCTAATTCATGAACAGAAAAACCGCGGTCCACTTTAGTGGGCCGCGCACCCACGCGCCCTACTAGTTAATATATATATAGCTGCTCGTGCTGATTCACTGATTGACTGATTGACTCACTCACTGATTGATCACCTCTCCTGTAAAATTTTGTATGAAAAATTTTTTTTTCACCGATGGTTTCGTATAGAGGACAAAAATTCATTCAGAGGAAAATTATGGAGAGAGCTGATGATTGAGGATTTCGGAGACGGGTGAAGAGCACGGCCAGGGTATTGAAGATAGGTGGGGTGTGCTCGAACAAATGTCACTCGAAACCTCATCCAATTTGCAGTGAGCTGAAAATAAATTCAAAATGGCGGAAAAAAGATGGCCGCCATACAAATTTCGTCGATGTCTATCTCGGGGAGTATAAAAGATGGAAGAGTGGTTTCCTGGCAAAAGATGATCAGGACCCAAAGGTCTATTTGATGAATAGAAAAAAATCCAAGATGGCGGAATTTATTTTTCTTCATACAAAATATATGGCGAATATTTAAGAGACTAGAAGCCGGGAATCATGCAAGACTTTGATACGGTTCCTTTTCAAGATTTGTTTTTATTGAAGAATTTTCATTATGACAAATGATGACATATGATGACATATGATGATCGAGGGTTTGGAAGGTGGGTGAGGAGCACGGCCATGGTAATGAAGATAGGTGGGGGTACTCGAATAAAAGTCACTCGAAACCTTATCCAATTGGCAGTGAGCTGAAAAAATTTTAAAATTCAAGATGAAAGAGTGGTGTTTGGGTACAAAATGATCAAGACCTAAAAGTCTACTTGCCGAGTAGAAAAACCGCGGTCCGCTTGCGGGCCGCGCACCCACGCGCCTACTAGTATATTATATAGCTGCTCGTGCTGATTCATTCACTGATTGATCACCTCTCCTGTAAAATTTTGTATGAAAAATTTTTTTTTGCACCAATGTTTTCGTATAGAAGGCAAAATTCATTCGGAGGAAAAATATGGAGAGAGCTGATGATTGAGGATTTCGGAGACGGGTGAGAAGCACGGCCAGGGTATCAAAGATAGGTGGGGTGTGCTCGAACAAATGTCACTCGAAACCTCATCCAATTCGCAGTGAGCTGAAAAAAAATTCAAAATGGCGGAAAAAAGATGGCCGCCATATAAATTTCGTTTGTGTCTATCTCGGGGAGTATAAAAGATGAAAGAGTGGGTTCTTGGCAAAAGATGACCAAGACCCGAAGGTCTACTTGATGAACAGAAAAAAAATCAAGATGGCGGATTTTTTTTTTCTCCATACAAAATATATGGCGAATATTGAATAGACTAGAAGCTGAGAACTATGCAAGACTTTGATACGGTTCCTTTTCAAAATTTGTTTTTATAAAAGAATTCTCATTCTGACAAATGATGAGATATGATAATCGAGGGTTTGGAAGGTGGGTGAGGAGCACGGCCAGGGTATTGAAGATAGGTGGGAGGTGCTCAAACAAAAAAATACTCGAAACCTCATCCAATTGGCAATGAGCTGAAAAAAAATTTGAAAATGGCAGATTCAAGATGGCGGCCATACCAATTTCATCGGCATCTATCTCGGAGAGTATAACAGATGGAAGAGTGGTTATTTGATAGAAAATGATCAGGACCTGAAAGTCCACTTGACTATAGAAAAACCGCGGTCCGCTTGCGGGCCGCGCACTCACGCGCCCTACTAGTTATTTATATTATGCATAGTTATTCCAATGGATTACAAGGGAATACAACGTGTTCCCGCGGTATTTAAAAATTCCCTATTGCTACGCGGAGGATGTCTCACATCTTGGGTCTCCTCCCTTTATTTGCCAATTTTTATATTAATCCGACTTTTGTATGGAGTCGAGTTAATTCGAGAACTTACGGAAGAGAAGTGATTTGTAGGCTGCAGTGTCAAGTGAAGGTCTCAATATCATCGATGTTGGAGTTTTGGCGGTGTACTCGCTACGAAAGGAAGAAAAAGCTCATTTGATTGACGGTGACTATTTTGGTGAGCTGTCATTGGTTACGGACAAGGAGATCAGAATGTCAACTGTGCTGGCATTGAGCCCGTGTAAGGTTAGTAGGTACTTAGGTGCTTGATAAGTTACGGTAGGTATGAAGTACGAGTAACTTACATGAGATTCAGTCCACCAACGACTAGCCTACGCACATTTTCATGCATCAGTTTTTAGTGCAATTAAATATTACCTGATGAATAAATTTGACTAGGCAGGTACATCAAACCTATATACCTACCTAATGGTTAGGGGTATACTGCCATACCTACCCGTTCCAAGTTAGCCCGCTACCATCTAAGAATGCATCGTTTTACGTTTTTTTCGTTGCAGTTAACATCAGATGAGATCATAGTCAAAGACTATCTTGTCATCAATTAAAAAAATCTTTTTCCATCGAAATGTATTGTAATGTATTAATTAGTTAGCTTATGACTATTTTATATTTTTAGATTCTAGTTTTGGAGAAATACTCTTTCAGAAAGTTAATGAGAGACTATCCTCAGCTTTTTTTTGAAATGAAGCAGACACTGACTTTTAATCATTACGCTTCAAAAAATCGAAGTAATAGAGATTTTCATCATAAGTAAGAAATATAGCTGCATGGAAATGATATACGCAACACGTGACAAACAGAGCGACACCAAATTATTATTGTGTTGGAAATAGCTGCGGTGACTTCGTCGATGATGACCTGAGATAACTTTTCGAGGCTGAACTACTCACTGTCCGTTGCCGTCAATACCTAATTGTCAGCGAAACAATTATGGGCCGCCAGGCCATAATCCTCACTGGTGGCAGTGATTTCGTTTATCCTTGTTTTCTTCTAAGCATATTAAAAAATTAAAAATATTCTGCATTATTTTATTTATCGGTGAATTTGGCCATGCCCTTAGAATAAATATTCCTAGAAACGCAATAGTCGACGCGGTAATAAGCAATTTTTTTAGTTGGCCGAAAGCATATTCCTACGCAGTATCGTCGCGTTAGTACGACGAGCTCGCAGATAATTATTAAAAAATAATGTACGGTGCTGTGAAAGGGTGTCATAAGTCATCACAATAACCATCAAAACGTAATTAACAGTACCAGTACAGAAAATAACTACATGCCACTCACACATTCATTGCTTGTTTTGAGCCTACGTTTGGAACAGAGGTGCAATTGTCTAAAGTTATTCTATTGATCGTAATCGAATTCGATGACACTAGCGTCAAATTAAAATAAATCATGACATGAATTTCGTGTATGCATTCTTATACGTCTAGGTATGTACGATATGAATTTGTGACTTTAAAATCAATTCCATTAAGGATTATTTAACTTTGACGCTAATGTCATCGAATACAAATACGATCAATGGAATAACTTTTAGACAATTGGTACCCAGAACTTTGTTAGAAACTTCCGATCTATGAGTATTTAATCTAAGGACATACCATTTCCAACATAGTTGATCTATCGAATACAAATAAAATCAATACCCGCGATGACATAATTTTTTGCATAAAAAAATATTTTTTTTGACTTTTTAAATTAATATACATAAGCTTATTTTGTTCGTATGATTTTTAACCCCCTACGCAAAAAGAGGGGTGTTATATTAAGTTTGACGTCGATGTCTGTCTTTGTGTGTATCTGTCTGTGGCATCGTAGCTCTCAAAAGGATGGACTGATTTCGATGCAGTTTTTTTTCATTTGAAAGCCAATTTCCTTGCGGTGGTTCTTAGCTATGTTTGGTTAATATCGGTCCAGTAGTGTAAGAGTATCCGCTCTTTTCCAAAATTATGTAAGGCATTTTTGGCGTATGACTACTTGATTGAGTGCTTCACGCGTGCCAGTATAATTTAACGATTATACACATAGCTCGGCTCGGCGCGACGCCGCACTGCCCTGTGTGGCATAGTAACAACCCGTAGACGAGAAAGAACCCTTAGAAGAACCTTAGAAGAAAGTTTACAACCTTAGCTTTAGTGGTTTTTCAAATTTTAAATCAGCGCTGCAGTGCCCGAGCTATTGTAAAAAAAATCGTGCTGCACTACATACCTAAGCAATTGCAGCATTGACTATTGATTTATAACGTGGAAAAGAAGAATATCTATTTCCAGTAAAAACGTATCCGGAACCACGAAGCTATATAATATTATAAAAGTGTCACTTTCGAATGATTAAGTTAATCGCTCTTAAGACAATGGGTAGATCCCGGAATCGTTGTCAATGTTGCGTGAACCGAATTGTAAGCAATTGTAACGAAAGAAGATAATTATTTTACATACCTACCAACCTATATCGTGTTCAATGAACTTTCTAATTTTTTGGTGAACAGATTCTGTTTCTGTAGACAGTTAAATGTATTATTGGGATTTTTTTAATAAGTACTGAAACCTGCCATGGAGTTCCAGGCTGTGCAGCGCTACCTGACCCAGGTTGCAAATCAGGATGCCACTATATCCTAGAAATGCTGCAGGCCAGCAGCTGAGCAGCCGGCAAAATTGGCGTTCCGCCCAGGCTCAGCACGCGCAGCCGCACACAGCTGATGCAACAAGCTGTGCACTAGCCTAACCGCCTGCCCTATTCTCAGAGTAACCTGCACACCTCAATCAGTTGCTTCTAGAACTACGCAGGCGCCTACACAGCGGTCACGTAGCAAACCACTGTTTTGCATCCCGTTCACACCACTCCACGCTGGCTGTCATCACTGCCAGTATCACTGGCAGCCAGCACTAGCTTGGTATTGGCCTTTATAAACAGTTTTTCAAGCTAAGAATAGAGCGCCCATCTATTTTTCAAGCCAGGGACCTCCACCCTCATACTTCTCAACCCCCGGGCCAGCGTTGCGGACATGTGTTGATGTATCACGCCAGTCGCTGGCAGAAATCCGTAGGATGCATGATGTTTGTTTTGTTTAGAATTTCCGCGACTAAATGCCTAGAAAATTTAACGAAGACGATACTTTAAAATTCGTACTTTAAAGAGCGCACGAAGGCTTGTGGAATAAGTGTTGTGCAATGCATCACTCATCAGACTGTCTTGCCGCTGAATCGAGCTCTATAAAAGTGAAAGTTTTCAGTTGTAACTCGCAACGCTAACCTCAGAAGGATCTTCTACTTCTTCTTTTCTTTTTCTTTTTCTTTCTAAGATAACACTTTTGCTATTTTATATTCTTTTTGTCTTCTTTGTGAATGCTTTTTGCTATCTGTCCAAGTTGTGTTTACTTTTAAGTAATTACTACACTTAGATTGATAACTTAATACTATATGTTAGATTTAAGTATTTTGTTAGTGTATTAGTGTAAGTGATTTAGTAAACTTAATAAAATAAAATAAAATCTTTGTTATTTTAGCAACAGAGCAGTAGGCCGATTTATTCATTTATTTAATTTCTTCTTCTTTAAACTTTTCTTTTTCAACAGACGGGTTTGCGGCGAATTCATTATTTTTTAACTTCAAACGTGTGCATACCACAAGAAAAATCCAGGCTGACTTGGCTTCATATAAAAAACAAGAGCCAAGCCAGTGGTGGCTTATATATAGGACTGGCGCCAGCGCACTGGCTTCGTATAAACCATACTTAACGTAGTTCGCAAGCGCGCACTTGAATATTATTTATCAGTAGGTAGTGTAAAATGGATAACGCAATCACGATAGTGTCATTTTAAAGTTATCAAACTTTGCTTGTTGTTGTCTTCATTAAAACTGTTATTTAGAATATTACTTTAATTTGCTATAAGGTAAAAAAAATGCCGATTTTAAAGATTTTCACCAACGTACCAAAATCGCAAATCTCTAAAGATTTTATGGCAAAGGTTATTCCAGTTCTAGTAGATGGTGTAAAAAAGGAAGCTGAAGTAAGTACCGATCTATTTTAAAAATAATAATAAATATCTTTATTTCAGGCTACGTACCCATATTGCTATAAACCTTCGAGTATTAAAGTGTTGGTTTAATACTCAAAGTTATAAACTAAACAACAAAATAATATGTAGGTAGATGTAGGTACAATATCAGTGTAGTTTATGTTCTAAATATAAATACGTAAAATGATGATGATGAAAACAAATACAATAAAGTCTTGTTGTATCTACTATTTGATATAATATAATAGATTTGATTTAATTGCAATCAATTAAATATCTTTACTTCTTAGTACCATCAGCGCAGCCTTTTAACTTCAATTAACGGACGGAATCAGCTGGTATTTCGTATTTTAAAACCAACTACCTTATACCTAGTAGAATCTTAATAATTATGGCGAAGCATAGATGTATACCTATGTAGTACTAAGTTTGCGGTTACGAACACTTACCATGTTCAACTGAATATGACTGAATTCTGCACACTAGAGTTAGCGTGGCCGTGGCATTCTCGACGTACGGACGGGGTTGCTATTTACGCGATAAAACTTTCTAGGTACCTAGTTGTGAATTGAAAAGCCAACAATGACTATATTCAAGTAAGTAACAATAAAGTATAGTTATTATCGTAAATAATTAGAAAACTACATCGTAATTCGTAATAATAGATACGAAATAAAAAAAATCTTGTATTATTCAAATAATTTTATAATACGAACGCCCGAACGATATTTTCGAGGATATAATATGCCTCCCGCATCTCGCACACCGTTCGCCCCTCGACGACCGTGGCCACGTTGATCTATCCAAATCTGCGACGCAGTTCTTATTCCGAATTGTCGCTCTTTATTTTTATCTCTCTAAGGGGCGAAGGCTATCAGACAACACCTTAGGAAACATGAACTTATATAAATTCACGCCCACTTTGAAAAACGACCTTATACCCTAGATATAAGGTCGTTGGTAGTAACGTCCAGATTTTGACCTTGACTGGACTAATAAGCATTCAGTTTCCGCCACCCTCGCGTGGCGCGCCTTAGTTATTTGGCGTTTGTATAGCGAGTGAAGATTAAGGGCCCATGGCCCATTGATTAGGCCTACTGCGAGGACCACGGTATACCGCTATGTACCAGTGGTCCTACTGGGCTATTAGGCGTCTACTGGTTATATGGTCGTTGGATACAACCTGTCCACCGAGCAATATTAAGTTTATGGTCCAGCGTATCTTCTCATATTAAAACTAGCTGATACCCATGACTTCGTTTTTAAATTCCCTCGGGAACTCTTTGATTTTCCGGGATATAGAGGCCTATGTCACTCACCCGGTCCTCAACTATACCCATGCAAAAAATCAAGTCAATCCGTGGCTATGTTGCGGCGTGATTGAAGGACAAACCAACAAACAAACACACATTTATAATAGTAAGGATTAGTAAGATAAGTAGTCTATTTGGGTTAAGACTATCTCGAAAGCTAATATCGTTCGAGATTTAGGTTGCCTAGTAACATAATAATACTCGTAATAACATCGTTCGATATTTAGGTTAGGTTGGGTTACGTTAGGTTAGGTTAGGTTAGGTTAGTTAAAAACTATCTTATTTTTTAAGTTGGTCCAAATTACAGATAGTTACACGTACCGCCAACTTATCTATATAAATCTATATAAATAAAACAAATAAACTATCCTAATAAAAAAAACTATCCTATCTTTCAAGTTGGACCAAATTACAGATAGTTTAGTAAAATAGGTTCAGTAGTTTAGGAGTCCATCGCGGACAAACAACGTGACACGTAATTTATATATATTAAGATTGATAGACGTCAGTATTAAGTCTAAATCTTATTATTAATATTTTTTTTGTAAATATACCTACTTTCTTTATTAGAAATTCACTTGCATGGTTCAAAGTGACTGCTTACTATCAATAGAAGGAGACTCAACGTTACCCGCTGTTACTGCCTCTCTGGAATCTATTGGCCACTTAGGACCAGAAGAAAATAAACGCATAGCAAAATTACTGTCGGCGATTATGCAAAGTGAACTCGGAGTGAGTCCTGGAAGGTAGGTAATACAGATTAAAATATTGCCTGTTTCATTTAGACTGTTTGATCCTATATTATAAAATATTTAAGGAAAGCTTTCACATTACGTATTTTTTTATTTTATTTTATTTTGATATTTTGTTGTCTTTTACACTGAGAAATACGTACCTACTACAATGTAATCAGTTTTAAATATGTATTTGTAATGCATTGACGATATAAGTAGGTATCTATTTTGGTTTTAGATACCTACCTTCAGTAAAATTAAGTAAAATTTAAGCATGTCTTTACAACCTACTTTGGTTCATCTTCATTTTATTTTATAAACTAGCAAAAAGCTGAGCTTTGTGAGGGCTCGCGTAGTTTTTCTAACGGGTAATAAGTTCTGTTGCAGCGATGTTAGCTCTTTAGTTTTCTAACAGATGGCGTTAGTAGTACAATAACATTCTATCCAATGAATACAAAATTGTTAATGTTCATTTTTTTAATGGTTATAAAAATTATATTTTTTGACAGATAACACATCTGGATATGAAGTTAAATTACTATATTAAAGCACAAATCTATAGGCGTGATAGTTTTTCAGTAAAGTGTACCACAAAAATGCTCAGGTTGTGGGATAGTGTTAGGGCTCGCTTCGCTCGACCTAATAACAACTTTGTTGTTCTTTTGTTAACAGATTTCTTCTAACGTTCTACGATCTCGAACCATATAACGTTGCTAAAAAAGGCACTACTGTAGCAGTTCTAGAATATTGACAATATTAAGTGAATAAACAATATTTAATATGACCTTTTGTTTTATTCATTTGATGGGCGAGGATAAATACTCTATACCTATTTTTATCGGATATTTACTCAAATGATGGATATTATATAATTTTTGTGAATCAGATGATTATTTATTTGTATAATTAAGTAAAAGACTTTTATTCTGTTTTAGGATGATGGAAAATATAAAATAAACTAGCTGACCCGGCAAACTTCGTACCACCAACTTATCTACTACTACTACTATTACAACTACTATAACTACAACTACTGTTACAACTTCAACTACTACTACTACTACAACAACAACAACTACTACTACTTGACTAATATTCTCCTCTCCCCTCCCAATAAGCGGAAAGCTCGTGCCAGGAGTGGGTACAACAATAGTGCAACGGGTGGGATTCGAACCTGCGACCTTTTAGTTTTCAGTCCGCACCTTTAACCGTTGGGCTATTGAGGCTTACAAATTATTTTTTCTTTCATAAGTACCTTCTCCTGACGAGGTCTCTCAGATCAGATAAGATGTAAATCTATGGTAAAACTTTATTTTATGCTATAAAGTTTCACATTATAAACATACAAGTAATCCCATAGTAATCCTACAATCATAATCTGTATTTTACATGTCGTAATTCCTAGTTCCATGGTGTTTCACAAAGGTTGTGACCATAGATCGTAGCTAGATTTATTTTTTTTATTCCAAAAATATATCGTATAACTCATGGAACTACTAATTACGACTATGATATAAATATAATAAGTCTATGGACTATAACTAAAGTGCATCATATCCTCTCTATACCATAGACTTGGTAAGCTCTATACCTAATCTAAGGTTGTGACCAATCTGGTTGTTAACCTTAGATTAGGGACTACAGATAGACAGCTACCCTATACAATTTTTACTTTCGTCTAAGCTATCGTCAAAGTCAATCGTCCAACTTTTTCTCACTGACTATAATAATGATATACAATACCTATTAATCACTTTCTAGTGAATAGGTACCATGTTTGTTATACGTTTTTTCTATGGCTTATCTTTGAACTGTTTGTCATGAACATGACCTTGTGACATGACCATGCATGACAGACCGACATACCAGCATGATTCTTTATTCATTAATCTGTGTATAAACTTTTGATTCGAGATTCTCAAATCGGAATAATAAACATGTTCTGTTATTCACAATGATGCAGGATACAAATTGGATACCGACTTGATGTAAATAACAGGAATGATTTCAAGCAAGTGTTCAGAAATGGTAGGCTATCAACAAGAAGACCCTCTAACTCAGAGCCAGAAGTTAATTGCTGGTAGTGTTGCTGGTTTGGTAACCCGCTTTGCAACTCAGCCTTTAGACGTGCTGAAAGTAAGGACGCAGTTGCAAAAGAAAATGCCTCCAAGCAAAACACTTAGCTTATACAGCTTGGCTAAAAAAGTGTTACTGGAAGAAGGTTTAACCGCTTTTTGGCATGGCCACTTTATTGGCCAGGTGAGAATTCTGAAATTAGAAGTAGGTTTTTTAGAATTGCTATGCAGGAACGCCATGCATGAAATGGTTTTGTTATTTTTTTAAGGAGGCAGACAAGAGTATAATATTATTACCGGTATTAAAACCTATTGAGAATTTTACTTAATAGGTACTGTGTGTTTCCTTATACATAATAGGTTAGGGAAAAAGTTTGTTCGCATTTTATATGAAAACTCAAGACATTTTTTTTATTTACATTTAATTACAGTATGGTATATGTGCCATTTTGTTCGATGACTTTTTGCCATCTTGTAGGTAGTGACATGATCCCAATGCTGTAGCAATTTTGGGACTTGTCAAAAAAACCTTGACAGTCCTCTCAGTTTTCGTACAGACGTTTTGGCAGTCCTCTCTTGATGTTAGCCTGACACTATCTAAAGAATTCTGAAGAGACCGAAACAGGTCGAAATCTGAAGTCAGGTCAGGGTTACATGACAGATGCATTAACATCTCCCAGCCAAACTCTCTTAATTTTTGCTGAGTAGCTAAAGATGTGTGTGGTCTAGCGTTGACGTGTTGAAAGACCACACCCCTTCTATTGATCCATTCCGGCCGCTTTCTATCAACTTCTTGCTTTAATCTCATCAGTTGTTGGCATTAGAGATCCGAACCGATAGTTCTGGCCGACGGTAAAAGCTCATAATGAACAATGCCCTTCCAATCCCACCAAACACACAGCATCATTTTATTGAGAGTTAACCCGGGTTTTGGCAGTCTGTGAAGCTTGACCAACCTATGACCACAACCTTTTTCGCAAGTTCTTGTACGTGATCCACTTTTCATCACCAGCTATCAATCTCTACAGAAAAGGTCTGGTTTCATCAGGTCATCAGAGTGAGCTCGTGTGGCACCCACATATCGAAATCTTTTGTGGTCCCACCTTTTTTATAATGGGTCAAAACTGTTTTGTGGTCAATTCCCAGCTCTTCAGCTATGTCATAACTACTGATATGCAGATCTTGCTCCACGTTTTCAAAAATGGCTTCCATTTTATCCGTAACGGCGACCAGTGCGAGGTGCATCTTTGACATTAAAGTTCCCGAATTAAAAACGCTTAAACCAAATTTGTGCTACTTACTGACACTGCATTAGGTCCATAAACGTCACTAATTTTTCCGCGGCTTATGTTGCATTTTTCCTTTTTTAAATAAAAATTTAAAAAGCATCGAATTTATTCATTCATTCGCTCATTTTTACAGAAAGAAAAACAAATGAAAAATATCTGGAAACAAAATTTTACTAATTTGTTTCTTTTTTTGACATGTAACCTTTTTAATGTCATCCAAACCAGCCAGATACAAATAGTACAGCCAAAGAGAATTTTTAACAAGTTTATACATAGGCACTATATTATGCGAAAAGACTTTTTCCCCGACCTTATATTATGAGTTCTATCTGAACCCAAACTTAAAAAGATAATCGTAACTTAAAGCCAAATAGTTAGAAGCCTTTTTTGTACTTTGCACTAGTCACACGTAATGAACTATTTTCAATTCCTTTACAGGTGCATTCCGTTCTCTCTTCGACAAGTCAATTTTTCGTATACGAAACGACCACGAAATATGTTTTTAGTTATCCTGTTGATCCTAAATATAAGTTAGTACCTAATACTAATTAGTAAAGTACGAGCGAACCTTAAATGTTACATTATATAACGCAGTCATCTACACTATGAATTTGAATGTATGAGATGCTTCGATCATCTTTTTTTTCTGTGATTGAAGGATGCAAAAGTAATTCTGTTCTTTTTGCATGTCTGTCGGTTTTCGTCCTTTTCATGACTCAACTACTTAATGGATGTTGACGAAATTTACTAGTCAAAACTTGGCTTAACTTAACTACCTTAATTACCTTTATACCTTAACCTGTCAAAGCGTCATTATTCATCAGTTAAAAAGTATATATCGGGGAGAGGAGATTAGCAGTGGCGAATATTCTTTAAAAAATATTGGAGATGGTGAAGTAGTCCCTTAGTCTAGGTATTGAAAATGACAGATTTGAAAAAATAATTCAACGCCACTGTAATGCGGACACACAATAATTTATCGCATCGCCATCGCTTCGAAATTGCCTTACCAATGTGAGAATCTTCTGTCATAGCAGTTTTAAAACACCAAAAATTTTTGCACAATTTGCACCAAATTACTTAAAAGTTTTATTGACATCGGAATGCATTCCTTAAATGTCAATGGTCTGTCGAGAAAGTTGACAGGTTGGTATTAATGCACCATGGATGCATGCATGGATGATTCATGGTATTCACCTGTGCAAAGTAAAAGTTGAAATTTTTTCAAAAAAGAAAGTCTTGTATAATCCGTGTATACCTGTACAATCATTGTACATAAGCAGGTAAACCTAATATCAGGTGGTCAAGGACTATCTTGTCATCGGATAAAAATTATGGCATTCAGTTAAGATTTTCTCCATAAAGTATGTGGGGGCGTGTGTGTGGTGCAAAGTCACCCCTTCAAAGCGGATACTTTGCACCAAATTTAATAAAAATAAAAATAATATTTCTGATTATGTATCACTGTGTATTATTCAATAATAACCATGTTAGATATCCAGTCTTTCGGTCACTAAAACTATTTTAGTTTAAATTAAAGCATATGACTTTTTATTTGATATTTACTAGGAACATAATAAAAATTGGTGCAAAGTCAACCCAAGTTATACGTATACTTGAAGTGGACCGTTCCGCGATTTGACGCTGTGATGTATAACTAAGTAAATTGCAGATATTATCTGATCGTTTAGGTAAAATTTAATTTACTATTATGTTACATAACACTTAAAACATTAGGAGACCGAGAAGATAATGAGTCTGATTCAAGTTTGCGATGGGTTTTAGACTACTTATCTAACTTTTTGTTTAATTATTAAGTATATACCAATTAATAAAAGCTTAGTTAACACAGCTAAGCGTGCAATTTTGCTAAATAATAATTTATTTAATACAAGTAGGTACTTATTATGTAGGTTTAGAGAGTTCTTTAAGAAACATAAAGACTTGCACTGGACCCAAGGTTCAGTCAGCTCTATGCACCTAACTATATTATGGGGATTTAGGCACTCTGACTAAAATCGACGCGTGACAGCTGTTCAATAAACGTAAACAAAAATAATTTTTACTTTGTAATGCGTTTGAAGGTGGTTTTTTAAAAGATTTTTTATAGAAAACCCAAATTAACGCGAAAGAAGTCGCGGGCATCTGCTAGTCATGAATAAAAATAATTTCAATTCAATTCATTTAATTTCCACAAAGGATACCTAAGGACCTCCCAAAGATCTATCGCCCAGAGATTCGCAATGGCTAAGGTCACGCTTAAGATAGTATTACGAGTAAGTATGTGTGAGCATGTGCAGAAAATACTGTAATAGGTAGTTACACCCGTATTTTTCTTTTTTGTAGATCTATTCTAGAATTTATGTGTGGCATAACCGCTGGCATTTGTTGCGCTACCGTCACCAATCCTTTGGAAGTTATCCGTGTGCGACAGATGCTGGTAACAGAACAGTACCATGGTTTGCTGAACGGTGCAAAGGCAGTGTACTCATCTGGTGGACTTCTGGCTTTTTTTGAAGGCTGGACAGCTAGTGTACTAATGGTAAAGTAAATATATAATATAACAAGTCAGTTCATTGTTAGGAAAATAGTTTCTGTAAAATTTAGAAAAAAGTTCACGCTCGTTTCACTCGCGTTTGCATTGTCTGATTGCATATTTAGAATAAAATCACACTGGCTTCACTTCCAAATACACCTAGGTCTGTATCGAGTAAGGAGAAATTTATTGTCCGTTGCAACCCTGCTGAAATTTTAAACAGCATTTTTTATCTATTTGGCCCTTTGACATACAAATTTAATGTTGATCAATCATTATTTTACGATTTGAGCAGCGATGGCAGCAATCGGTGATTAGTACAAGTCAGACGTTTGCTAGACGGCAATATTATACATCTAATCTAAAAGATTCTAATTTAAATCTCTAAATAGGTTACTTTATTTACTATTATTTTACAGTTAGGACCCCAAGTTGGAATATCGTTTTCCGTATTCAGTTTAGTGCAGCCAATGATACTCGACTATTTCTATAAATGTAACGGAGATTGTGACCATCCAAAAGCCAATGCTCACAAGCCAGAACATCTTGTACTAGCATCGTCAATAGCTGGATCTGTATCGGGAGTGGTCTCAAAAGTGATAACTTACCCTTTAGATCTGGCCAAACGTCGATTGCAAATAGCGGTTGGTATCTTCGTGTGTATCTAATAAATCTATATTTATTAAATTTTTACAAATAATAATCATTTCTGATTATGTCTGAAGATCGAGGATTATACAAAGTCTATCTAGCCTTTTTGTCTCGGAAATGTACAGTTAGAATAGTTTGAAGAGCGATGGACGTGAGGGGTCCTAAAGAACTATAATTGCTAAATCTTATGGAAAACCTCTTCATTGGAAGAACCCCCACGAGGTGGATAGACTCAAGCAGTTCACTAGAAGCCACCGAAGACAAGAGGCACAAGATCGTGTACTGTGGTGATCCTTGCAAGAGACCTAAGTCTAGCAGTGCGTAACGGGTTACGAAACAGATGCACCTTAGCACTTACTAGTACAGTATAATAATAACATATTATACTTAGTTAAGATACTAACGTATGCTATAAACCTTACGGAAGCCTCTGCAGCACTTACGTTTCGGCCTGTTTGCGTAACAACTTAATGATAAGCAGCACAGTTACAAATATGATAGAAGCCTACGTAATATAAGGATACCGTTACCAGTGAAAGTGTCGATCACAGAATTGAATAGGTACAGCTATTGTCTTGAGTAGGTATTTATTATTCCTGCGCTCGGTAATTTAAAAAAAATTCGTTACCGTTATCTTACATTTTACTTTCTTACTTCTATTTTTTAGTATATAATTTATTGTTGATATTTTAAAATTGATCGACCGATTTCGATTTTTATGGAAAAGTATATATACCCTTTGAAACAAAAAAATAATTTTTCAAATCGGTTCAGGTGTCTTCGAGTAATCGGTGAACATACATAAATAAAAAGATTCCGACGAATTGAGAATTTCCTCCTTTTTTGAAGTAGGTTAAAAAAGAAAACTGTACAAGTATTATGTGTTCACGAGTACCTACTAAAAGCAAGTAAAATAATTGATTCGAAAAAATCGCTTGTAATAACTCAAATAAATTAACAACAAATAATGCGAGTTGATGCTCCGGAACGGCTTGCGATCTTATGAAACGAATTAAAAATATGTTTCATGATAATATAATAAATAAGTTATTACTTATAAATAGTTACGTACGTTATAAAAGAGTTACGCTCGAAAAATAACGGAAACAAAAGTACTTTCCTTTTAATTAATAATAATTTATTATTTCGCAAAAAGAAACCTTGCCGTAGGTTTAATTACCCAGTTCACATTATAACGAGTAGGTATAACTACTAAAGTTTTTTGAGTTAACTCAACATGAAGTCAAATCATCAAACTTTGTGTGCTAAAATAGTGTTTAAATGAGTTCTTGATTATCTCTTTCTTGTTCTTCTTTATCAACCGATAGACGTCCACAGCTGGACAAAGGTCTCTTGCATGGACTTCCACAGTCTCAGTCTCAGTCTAGCGCTGCTTGAATCCAGCGGCTCCCTGCGACTCGTTTGATGTCGTCCATCCACCTGGTGGGGGGTCTGCTAACATTCAGAGTCTGCGCTTCCCGGTGCGGGCCGCGGGGTCACCACTCCTGCACCTTGAGACCCTAACGACCATCAGCTCTTCGAACTGTATGTTCGCCCATTTCCACTTCCGTGTCGCGACTCGGTGAGCTATGTCGGTGACTTCGATTCTCATACTCCTCCTATTGTCTCTTTGCAGAGTCACAAACCACAAGACAAATTTCATCCCCCGAGTACGTCGAAAAATTTAATATCATGTACTAATCTCGTACAATGTTTAACAGACACTGTTAAAACAGAAGGTTTCCTCGGATTATATAGGGGGATTTTGGTGACTGTGTACAAAGCTCAAGCAACCAGTATTGTTATGTTCACTACTTACGAATTTGTATGCTTTCTATTAAGGAAATAAACTTTTTAATTTGTTTGAATTTTTAATTGTACAATGGCTGTGATAGGTGATAGCCACTAGGCTAAAGCTTAGGGGGGCAGGGGTTCGATTCCAAATTCAATTCGATCCAAATCGACCTCTGCCTTAAATCGGAGTTATGTGTATGTGCGTTTTATGAAATTAAATATCACTTTGACGATTGACGACTGGTGAAAAACGTTGTAAGGAAACCGGCATGCTTGAGAGTTCTCCCTATTGATCTCAAAAGGTGTGTGAAGTCTGCCAATCCACACAAGAAAAATCGAATGAATTCTGTAGATAGTAATTGAGATTAACTAGAGATCAGACTGAGAAAATTTTTGGTTTATGGGGAAAAAGCAAGTACTCGTGCAAAGCCAGAGCGGTCAGACTGTACTATACTAGGTACATGAGAATAAATAAAATAACTTTTTCATAATATTCAACGGTTTTTTATTCCTTTCTTTGGTTCTTATCTACTACAATGGTAACTTTTGTGAAATTGTCATGAAATATTTACAGTACAATCACTTGACAATTTTATCAGGTAGAGTCTGCGAGGCCTAATCTCACTTGTATTTGTGTAACATCGATATGGTAACTTTACAGCCGGCATGAGATTTGTGCCATTTTGTAAGTACTTTTGGCGATCACTCACACACATGCAAAACTGAGATTGCGCCTTGAGGATTTGTACTACTTTTAAGATCTAACGTGCGAGTTCCTTGACCAAGAAACCTCCTAGTCAAAATCTATTGATACTCATTATCAAGAGAATCTATAAAACATGCGCAAGTCAGAGGTGTAGGCAGTTTTCATTAAGCAGTCGGCAGGATCAGGTGCATCGATAAGAAAGGCGCTAAGGGCGCTGGCGTGATCCCTGTCTAGGTTTTTATGGTGCACCCTATTTTTTTGCCATCACTTGCTACTGCCACTGCAAAAATGCCTTTGAATGTGTGAATGCAGCTGACTTACAGCTGTTTCAGGTCATTTTGTCTCTTCGCCACGTATCGTGCGGCCATGCTCTTAAACTTTTTGTTTACGGCCGAGTGCCGTATCTACTGACTGGGAACAAAATATAATATTCATTACGAACTCGGCAGAATACAGGGCAAGTATGAGCCAGAACTGTTTGGTATAGGAGTTCATAACTTTGGTAACGATTTTATATTGTACAAAGGATAAAGAGCAATACTCTTATATTATCAACCTGTCTTCACAAAGTTGCTCAGCAATTCAAAAACACTAAAGTTATGAACTCCCATTATAAATAGTACTTCTTGGCATTATAACATACTTACAGTTTACATTAATATATTTTTGAAGATATTATTCTTATGACTAGGCTTAGAGTATTTATTTACCATAAACACATTGCCGCATGAATGATATCATCATAATGAATATTAAAACAAAATTTTAGTCGTCTACGGATGAAAATTATTATATCAATGGCAGATAGTATGGTAAAATATGATGATACTGAATGAAAACTTTAATACTTTTATCTACTTATTAAGTACCTGGAAAAAATAAGAAACAAATTATTAGTATAACGAGCCTATATGTAAAAATCTTTAAATTAAGTTTTGAAGTTATGGTGACTGTGGTTGGTTGCCAATATCAATGAATTTTGTGAATCACCGTCGCTTTGGTCATCATCGTCATCAATATTTATAATATATCGCATTTAGGTCTCTTGTAGGGATTTCCACACACCGCGTCTCACGCCGCTTGTAACCAGCTGCCCCCTGCAACTTGTGTGATGCTGTCGGTACACCTAGTGGAAGGTTTGTCAGCATTACAATACTGTGCAAGGTTCGCAACTCTCAACTTATTGATGGTTCCATAACGCAATATACCTATCTGTTCTATAAATTTCCAATGTATCAAAGGCATTCTCTAAGCAGCAAAAACTAGGCTTAAACTTTCGGTTTACTGTAATATTATGACCTGGCGCAGCGTGTGGGTGTGGTAGGTACGTTGTACTGCAGTCTTTTAAAATTTCTGCTTGTTCGGGAAGTTGGAAATCGTGCAATCAATAGTTGAAAGTTATTAAAATAAAGCAGTATTGAGTATTAAAATATAGTCGTCGCCATCGTAAACGGATTGATGTCCTATCGAATATTATCATTATGATATAAATCTCGCTTAAATTTTATCCACACGCAGCGTTCCTACGCAAAGTTGGTAGTAATGCATATCTATAAAATAAGTAATTCTCACCTTATCCTAGGAAATTATGTATAGTTTTAAATCAGTGCCAGCCATGTGACAGCGACTCGCTCTCCCATCCGTGACTGTGTTCTTCCTCATGGTGGTGGACGGGTACAAACACTGGTTTCTCAACCTCCACCTTCTTGTACACCGGGATCGGTACGTGCTTGATTACATGTACGGGTACATGCTTCACGATGGGTACCTCCTTGATAATCTCCACCTTCTTTATTACCGGTACGTGAACAGGGTACGGGACCTTGGATACGTGGTGATGGTGGATGGTGTGGATCTTGTACGGTACGTGGATTGTTACGTGTTTGCTGGAAGTAAAAGGTATTTTATTTAGGTACAGTGATTGCATCAAAGTTTATCACAGTATTAGGCTGCCTGTCCATTGATGCGGAGCGGAGCGGAGCTATGTGATCGGTGGAACAATGATAATATATATATTGTTGAGAGATGACGTGTTAAAATTATCGCGTCATCTATCAATGATCTGATTGGTCTGCGAAGCACGTGTCCGCTCCGCATCAATGGACAGGCAGCCTAAACCTGATGATAAGTGCCGTACTCTATAGACATCAAATAAACTCTCTACCGAATTCAATCCCATCCATCCAGATTAGGTTAGGTTTGCTAGCTGCGCGTGAGATATTTTAGTGCACAATCTATTCTCTCACTCTCGTAGTTCAATGGGAAGTTAAATTTGACCTTAGAGAGGTCAAGCATAGGAGCAACGACTTCTCGTGCACTCCAGGGTACACTACCAACTTCCTAGGTACCTAGCTTTTTTGGTCTCAATAGGAAATTAAATCCTTGTCAACCGCAGTTATATTTGCTAATCACTAGACCACGAGGCAATGATATATTACTAAGAATATCGTAGAGTTGAATGAAGAATTAATAATTATATTAGTAACAAACATGACTGAGAGACCTCAATACAATGCTCAATGATCTCAGCAGGGTTTATCGACAGGTGGGCCCGAAAATGAACATGAGCAAGACGAATAATGTCCAATGTTTATACTCCGCTTCACCCAGTAATGGTTGAGAACTTTGCACTCGAAATTGTGGATAAAGAATCAAACACCGAATCCAACTCGACTGGGCAGTGTTAAGGAAATTCAAGATATTTTCTCATCCCAAATTCTTCAGGGCACGGAGTCTTTAGGCATGAAGACTAAAGTCTTCGATTAGTGCGTGTTGCCAGTGATGACATATGGATCCAAAACATAGTCGCTGAGCGATGGAGAGAGCTTTGCTGCAAGACCAAATGTGAAATGAGGAGATCCGTAGGAGAATCAAAGTCACCGACATAGCTCAGCGAGTCGCGAAGCTGAAGTGGAAATGGGCAGGGCACATAATTCGAAGAGCTGATGGTCTTTGGGGTATCAAAGTGCTGGAGTGGCGACCCCGCGCAGTGTTGGCAAACGCCCTACTAGGTGGACAGACGACATCAAACGAGTCACAGGGAGCCGCTGGATGCAGGTAGCGCAAGACTGTTGGCTTGTGCAAGAGACCTTTGTCCAGCTGTGGACAAAGTGCAGCAGTAAAAAACATTGCATTGACATAAAATGACCTTAAATTGTTTGGTTATAGCTCTTTCTCAAAACTTGCCTAACATGAGCGATGAACGTGAAAGCCTTCCTATTGTGTCTACTCATGTATCTAGACTTTCTTTCTTTACAGTCCTAACCTTTTAAGTAAGGTTCCTATTAATAAAGTCACTATTTATAATAATTATTATACCTGTCGCATTTATAATACTATTGTGCATTATTTATTATGTAATATTTACATGTAGGCGTATTATTTATGTCGGAAGGTATATATATCATCCATGCGAAATTTATAATCAGAGAATTATATAACAATGTAACTGCGTTTCATTTTTCGCTCTTGTATTGCATTTGACGTGCTATGGTCTTTGCTCCGATCATTACTGAGAAAGTATGCCGTAGCTAAACTAGCGGCACGCTATGATGGCCGGTTTGACACATTACAATAGTGATGTGGAATGTCAATTTATTCTCGAACAAAAAACAATTAAGTTTTGTTTTTGTACCTGATTAAATAGGTTTAATAAAACAAAAATGTATATGTTTATTTAATTTATTTGAACGAACTGAATATTTGAATGAAAATGAATATACATACTTTATATGCACACAAGAAACATATGAATACAAAAGATACCAAAAAAGGTGCCACAAAAGGCCATAATTAATCAGATTCGTCCATACTACTATTTTCACTGTCGTCACTGCTATCATCACCTACATTAATAATTATATGTTCGTTTTCTATAATATTATCTATTTTCACATCTCTTTCATAATCTTCCCTTATTAATTTAACAGTTCTATTCACAACCTTTTCCCAGTCTCCTTTAGTCACATGTTCACAAGCTTCTTCTAATAATTTTAGCATTTTTTTTGTGGTAAATGGGGGTTCTGTATTGTGTCTTGCAGCATATCCCTTAATTTGAGCCCACACCAACTCAATCGCATTATACTCACAATGGTAAGGCGGTAACCGTATAACTCTGTGCCCATGTTCTAATGCTATTTCGTCAATGACGTATCGGATCTTGGTTGGTTTGTTTTCTTTTAAAAGACGTACTAATTCCGCTTTTAACATATTCATGTTTGCATCTACGCCATTTTTACGAAGCCATGCGACGATATCAGCTTTCTTTTGGGATTGGGCAGGTGGCTTGTCAATTTGCATCGAGTGGTATGGGGCGTTGTCCATAATTATAATAGATGGTTCAGGGAGGCTACACAACATTGAGGTAAACCATTCAGTAAACTTTTCTCCATTCATGTCTTCATGATAGTCTCCAGTGGTTTTTGACGCAAAAGCCATGAGAGAACCTTCGACAAACCCGTTGATGGTTCCGGCGTGACAAATTATAAGTCGCGATCCTTTTCCTACAGGAACTTTGGAAGTAGATGCTGCTGTGTCATCGTTCCAAGAACGGCCTACAGTATGGTTAGCATTAAGCCATGTTTCATCCAAGAACACAACATTTTGCCAATTTTTGATTTCTTTCACTTGCCGTAAAAAAGTATACCTTGCCATCGCTATATCAAATCTTTCCATCAATATTTTGCGTTTGTTACATTTTTTGTATCGAAATCCAATGGTCTTCAAAATCTTCGTTAAAGAACTTTCCCCACCGAAGAATAATCCAGCTTCCTTCAGTGAATGCACCAACTTTTTTCTTGTTGGATACTCCTTCTGTAAATAGTAGCCGTAAACATGTCTTCGGATAGCATCGGCATCAAAGCTATCGATGCCTACGACTGGTTTTGCTCGTTTTCTCTTTTTTGGTGTGTGAAGTTTATTTTCTTCTGTGCCAGTCTCGCCATATTTTTTTTTAGTTATCCGTCTAACAGTTCGTTGTCCAATATTAAGCGCATCAGCTACGCGTTCAACCACTGACGTTATAGGTAAAATTGGCCCTCCATTTTGAGCTTCACGATCGAAATAGTTACGAAGGCGTATTACGAACTCACGTGTCTGACTATTTAGAACAGTTCTCTGCGTACGTTCGGTCATATCGACGAAATCCACAACAAAGGGCTTGAACAGAGTCCAAATTAACGAGCAAGGGTCAACAGTAATGCAGTATCAATATTTGAAATCCAAAGCCAGGTCAAAACTATATCACAATCGCATTGCACTGACAGTTTATACTTTTCGAAGCAACGTCAATTCGAAACTGCTTTGTTTTGCATTGAGCATTGACGCGAGTTTGCCGGAGGTAGTAGTTGTGCTAGCCAGCGATCCTATGTGACGATCGTATTAGATTCCATTTTTAAAAATTTTCAATTTAGAAAACCAAATGCCGAGTTGTGGTATATATCATATAAAAATAAAAATTTTACCTTTTGTATGAAACAGCTGATATTTTTTTGCGATTTCAGAGGTTTGTCCACATAGTGAAAATTGTTCATATTCACAAGTACATTCACCCCTTAAATGGTGCAAACTGATTTTTCTACACTTGTATACATTTTAGAAATCAATTTAATAAATAAATTTTGAGTCCTAAACCTAAAACTACATTCGATAAAATTTATGAATCTCTGCACATCACTATCGTCAATAAAGTAATACAATTATTTCCTTCAAAGTCGTTATCAATTAATACGGAACTTCATGAGCGGACAAACGTCAAACCGGCCATCATAACGTGCCGCTAGTTTAGTGTATGATTATGTCATTATTAACTTGATATACTTGACATTCCGAGCAAGTGCGTGAAACATTTTTACTGCGTTTAACAGAGTATGTGTTATGTACGTATTTGTTTCTTAGGTTTTATCGGTTCCTTAATCTCATGAACTAGATGCTCATTCTAATACATTAACGAGAATTTTGTGTTTGCGATATACATTACACCACAGTTACATAAGGACGGGAAAGAGCCAACGGGCATTAGATACAATACCCATTACCCACTTCTATTTCTAACGTTTGGCCTTTCACTGGGAATAGGTATCTCAAACCGATTGAATGTCTGTATTTATATTTGCCTACTGTATATATTATAATGCCATAAAAAACATAACTTGTAAAAAAAACTAAGTCTCGCAACTCAGTTCTTCTACCGTAAAAAGTTGTGAGATCCATGAAATACCAAGTCGGTTAATTTATTCAGTCCCTACTTAAAGGATCGTTCTGTCTCAAGTTATTACGTAATTAGCTAACCTAACAACATCTTATAGTGACCATATCAATATTAAAAATCTTTTGTTTTAAATAAATAGATCGACTTGGCAATCGCACAAATAATCTAATTTAATTTTTATGCATTACTTGTGAGATACATTGTGTTTTTATGCATTACTTGTGAGATACATTGTATTTTTATGCATTACTTGTGAGATACATTGTGTTTTCATGCGATGCCCAAGTTGGATGGCCAATTGAATCTACAGAGGCGAGTATTCTTTCAAACAAAAACAATGGAAAATATAGGAATTAAAACTATTCTTGTCTAGCGTCTAAGATCAGTGGGTCACTGGAGTAGTACGACTGTAATCCGGATATTCAGAGTTCTGCAGTAAAACCAGCAACTTTACTTTCGACATATCCAAACGTAGATCTCAGATTTTGAAAAGCTACGCCACGCCATTGAACTGTAGTAGTAAGATAATATTATTTACTCAAGATATTTCCCTCAACATGAAAAGAAATGAGAGGGAATAATTCCTTTAGGCTTGAGTTTATGGCACGGTAACGGAACTCTACCTATACGTGTTCTGATACGCTCTTGATCAGTTTACTACGTAACCGTTAAAAAGTACCTAAGTAATAGTTTATAATAAACCTGTTTTGATAACAATATATCTTTTGTGAACCGCATTATGGATTACGTATAGAAATAATAAGTCTATACTATGGATTCTTCCGATTTAAGCTTATGCCACCATACCATATTACGATTTGTTACTTTGTATAAAAGTTTACTAAGTTTAAAATATCTATTCAAGTCTAGAATGTGATATAGGAAGCATTATTCGCTAATACTTAACGTGTAGGTTACGACGCAATTCTTAAGAATTCTTGTACAAAAAGTAAGGAAAATTCACTGCTTCTTTCACTTTCTTTCACTGAATCTTATTGCATTAGACAAATACCTTTTAGTTATATAAAATTATGGGACGTTAGACTGTCACCGATATTTCTAGACTTAATAGTAAAATGTAATAGTGTTTGGGTAGTGATAGTGAACAACATATAGTTTCTATAAAATTTACGACATCCGCCGCTTTTGCACTTAAAATTAACAAAACGTTTAACAAATTAGGCATAGTATTCCAACTATGTACTACAGTGGTTTATCTGTTTGAAATAACAGTGGCGATTTTCGCTTTACCTACATTCTGTGGGTAACCGTCCAAACTCGATCGAAATGATCGGTTATAAAAGGTAAAAGCTGGGATGCTATAATTTCACTGGTAGGTAATTGCACGGATTTTGTTATTCATCTCCATTTCATATAATTTTCACGCCACGTTCATCGTTTCATTATAATTTGGTTAGGTCTTAGGTTTATTATAGAAGCCATGATATTATGATTTCACTAGTGGTATTATAAGTCTGGAAAGACTGGCAAGAATAGTTGCGCAGACCCATGGGGTTACGTAAGGTTTTACAAACATTGATCGGTTAATAGGATTACGAACGGTTAACTTTTACGACTCGTATTCGTTTCGAATCATGCTCTACAATGTTTCTTGCATTTGAGATACTTTCTTTTGTTTTCGATAACTGATCAAGCCTGCACGCTCAGTAGGCTCAGAACGAGTTTCCACATTTTCAATAAAGTTGATGAATATCGAATTTTGAAACACTAAGTACCTATAACATGTAGGCAAGTAATGTGAATTTCCACTCCATTGTTTTGTCGACTTGTTAGAATCTTGTAGTAAGTCAGTATTAAATGAGCTCTCAAAAACTCTCAGAAAATGATTGTCTCAGTGTTTACACTATAAGTGAAGAGCTGACTTTTAAAAATTTAATTGCTAGTGGCCATCTTACTTAAGGTTTGCCGTCAGTCATTCAGGGGTACCTGAATGACTGACGGCAACATTTACATTACTTATAAAATTAAAATCTGATACATACAAGGTATTTCTATGGCATAATTTTCTTGTATAATATAGAATTTAAAGGACCTTTAGATGTTTGAATAGAAAGGTGAAGGAGAGAACTTGGCCATTTTTAACCGACTTCAAAAAAGGAGGAGGTTCTCAATTCGTCGGAATCTTTTTTTTTAATGTATGTTCACCGTTTACTCGAAGACGCTTGAACCAATTTGGAAAATTATTTTTTGTTTGAAAGATGTATACCCTTTCCCAGGTGGTCCCATTTAAATTTTATCGAAATCGGTGGAGCGGTTTTTAAAAAATAAACAAATTATATACTTTGTAGTGGCGCGGGCGTTTGAAGTCGGTTTTTTAAAAATAATTTTTTATATTAAATTATTTATCAAAAAACTTTAAAAAACCTAACCTACGTGGTATAACACCTTCATGAATGAAGCGTTGTTTTATAAACAGTAACAGTTAAACATATTTTACAATAAGAGTAAAAGCCTTCCAGTCATTATCTTCATTCATCTATAGGAAACCACGATGTACAAAAAACAACCATTATACGTGTGCTCATTCATTCAAGTGGTAAAGAAAAGAAAATAAACAGAACAATGAATGAATCAAGTTGCAGCTATAGTAAAATCTTTCTTATTTTTCTATTTACGTTTTGACTTTGAACTAAAATTGGGCTTACATCAAAGCCAACTGAATGACTTTCAATTTTCGACCGCCTCATTTTTTAGTGGCTAGTTTATTTCGGATGGTGACATGACATGACATGATCTCGGGTTCCCGAGCCAGTCCAGAACAACAAAGGCTATTGAATTTTTCTGTCAAGAAATGATTAGTGGTTGCCCAGAGTTGGGACTATGGCGGTATGTCGGACCGTATACTTCCTACTAATAACGTTCCTACTACTATGATAAATGCGAAAGTTTGTGAGGATGGATGTATGGATGGATGTATGGATGGATGGATGTTTGTTACTCTTTGACGCCACAATGAATGAACCGATTTGACTGAATTTTGGAATAGTGATAGCTCATACCCAGGATTAACACATAAAACAAAATAAAAATTAATTAAAAAAAATATATATATATATATATATATAAATAAAAAAAATTTTGCCTACTAAATTTTATTTTAAAAAAGTTAACGAACGAAGGACGAAGTGGCGGGCATCGTCTAGTTATATATAAATACTTGATCACTAATAATTTCTCAAGCATAGTTGACTAGTCTCCGTTACGTTGAGACTGTATGCCGTAGTCAAAATTCGTTCCGGGGCACCTCATAGGCCCTCGTGTAGACAGCTTCTTGTTAATGTCTGTACCTCAATGTTGCTCAAAAGTCTCTCTCTAATTTGTATAGATCAATGATGGGGATCGTCACCGCTTTCAATTACCTAATCACATGAATCAATTACCTGATCAAATGAATCTTGGAAAAATAATAGAGGAATCAGAATTTGAACTTGATATTTATTATTACTAGCTGATGCTCGTGACTTCGTCCGCGTGGGCAGAACCCCTGCAACATCAGGATTGAGGAGTTGGCTCTTGGAATAATAATTATGTAGTCTTTGCTTGGCACCTACAACAACTATTCATAATTGACAGTCAATAAATCACCACAATTTAGGTGGACAGTAACCCTACATCATCAGCATTGAGGATTTGAACCCTGTTTTTATGGGACCATCTGGCAAAGGTTTTGTATCGATTAAAAAACGCAAATCAGTTTACAAATCACAGAGATACTGATATACATAGGTAGGAAAACAACTCTTTTTTGAAAGTCGCTTGAAAAAGTAGCCTATGCCACTCCTTATAACATCAGCTATCTGTCAGCGAAAATCCCGGCAAAATGGGTCCAGCCGTTCACGCATGATGTCATGACTAAGGGAAATATATAGATAGATGAACAATCGCAAAAAGACGTGCTTAGAGGTAAATGTATCTATCAGTTGAATCACTTAACTTAGTATGCAAAAGAGTTTTGGATTTTTAAGATTATAAGGTTCATTAAAAGTACTTACTGTCCGCCGCCACCACCTCCATGCGTCGGCACCGCTGCCACTGCAGCGGCCATGAGGACAACAAGCTGGAATAGTAGTTATTTATATAATCATAAATGTTGTAAATAGACAATTAACGTAAAGGTAAAATTTTCGATACCCGAGCCGCAAGCGAGAGTTTTAAAACGCCCTGAGAGTTTTTGTGCACAAGGGTATCATACAATTTCAATACATTAATTTGATTGTATTTAAAAATGGCAAAACAAAAAATATACGATCGTAATATAATAAGTCTAAGATTACGATCAGTAGTATGTATTGGCTGTTCTGTTTAACAGCGATATTGAAGTTGGTTGATCTCTAGTTGTACTAAAATTTAATACTCAAAGAAAATAGTATTATATCCCTATTTAAATGCTAATAGGTGCTGTTTTGCGCTTCCCGTCACAAATGTGTGTCCTGAATAAAATTAGTGGGTTACTGTTATACCTCAAAGGTTATACTACACTTATGCGCATTGTTTTTACCACACGGTTTTTACAAGTGTACGCTAATACTTTAATATAATCCACTTTACTATTTTTACAGCAGCAGAGCAAATTTTAAAAAGATATTGAAAATAATAAGAGTACCTAGTTATTACATAAGAAGCCAAAATAAAAACAAACTATTTATTTCCTTATTATTCTATATTAATATATGAATATTAATACTAGCTGATCCGGCGAACTTCGTTCCGCCAACTTATCTATATAAATAAAACAAATAAACTATCCTAATCCAAAAAAACTATCCTATCTTTCAAGTTGGACCAAATTACAGATAGTTACGAAGTTTCATCAAAATCGGTTAAGTAGTTTAGGAGTCCATCGCGGACAAACAACGTGACACGTAATTTATATATATTAAGATTTCAAGTTGGACCAAATTACAGATAGTTACGAAGTTTCATCAAAATCGGTTAAGTAGTTTAGGAGTCCATCGCGGACAAACAACGTGACACGTAATTTATATATATTAAGATGTTTCGACATTGAAACTTACAGCGAAATTCGCGTACATCTTGCTTATTTAGCTGGACTGATTCAATGAAACACTTGGCCTGCTGAGACTGGCTGGCTTTCTACTTACCACAATCTTTCCTCAAGCTTATATATACGCCAGTCGTGTGTCCAAGAATTGCATAATCCTTCCCCCGTGTTCCCTACTAGCCCGTTTAACCCGACAAAATTAGAAAGGTGATACAGAATGAACAGTTCGTAGTAGAAAGGCGTCTTTTGTTCTTGGTGGGGCACTCACAGGTGGGGTGAAATGAAGAGTAATTCTAAAAGTGCTCGCAGTATTTACTACGAGTACCATTAAGTGTATCAAGCTGGCATGCGTGTGATAGCTTGTTGAGTGTCTATCTATCTTAGTTTTAGTGAACAGGATTTCGTGGAAAGCTATTAAAAGCTATTAGGTAGCCTATTTTAGTGATTACTAATATCTAATTCTTATATATTTTTTAAAGAATTCCTTTTCTTTTGCATATTATGGATTAAACATGTGGCTTATTTTAAGCGACATTTTTACTACAGATACGTAATGGTAAAATCAGATATCATGCAAGCCATAGGAAGTTGGCCATTTCATAAAGTAGGTATGTATTACGTATTCATCTAGATTAAATGGGGACTATCATGATATTATAGAACTTTAGTGCATTCCTGACTATGATGCAATTATGAATATTACAATACAATGTATTAAGCAAAAAGAAACTATGGTGCTAACTCAATTGTACACGATCTCTAAACTAAGTTTAATAATAGATCTAAAAGGTGTGTATCTTTTTCAGAATATTCCCTGTGGAAAGGGATTGCATTACATTTAAAGTTATCAATTTAGTTTAATTAAATATCTTTTAGTACTATCATGCAAGTGCTTGGCGAATTTTACAACTACATATTTACTTGGAGTAGGTAACTTCATATTATTTATATTTTTCGCTTTCTTAAAATGCTGTGCGTACGAATACAATAGGTATTATTATCGATTTCACTGTATATTTATACGATTGCTTAACACACCTACTATGAAACATAATTATATCATAAAACTAGCTGACCCAGCGAACTTCGTACCGCCAACAAAAATATTTTGGGGTGGGTCACCCTTATCATTTAGGGGTATGAAAAATAGATGTTGGCCGACTCTCAGACCTACCCAATATGCACACAAAAAATCGGTCCAGCCGTTTTGGAGGAGTTTGGTAACAAACACCGCGATATGAGAATTTTATATCTAGTGCGGATTAGAAGACTTCACACACCTTTGATAACATTATAGAGAACTTTCAGGCATGCAGGCGTCCTCGCGATACTTTCAGTAAGCATTAAAGCAAGTGATATATTAATTATTTTATTATTAGAGGAGAGTGCTCACTAATCAGCAAGAAGCAGAAAAATCAGTGATAGCCTCGTGGTTAGGACTGTGGTCTCCTATTCGGGGGGTCGCAGGTTCGATCCCGGGTACGCACCTCTGATTTTTCGGAGTCAAGTGCGTTTAAGCAATTAAATATCACTTGCTTCAACGGTAAAGGAAAACATCGTGAGGAAACCTACACACCTGAGAGTTCTTCATAATGTTCTTGAAGGTGTGTGAATTCCGCCAATTCAAGTGATGGACTATCCATAACGCTGGCCCAATGCGAATTGGCCTATAACCCTTCTCTGAGAGGAGACCTGCGCTTAGTAGTGAGCCGTTGATGCGCTGCTAATGATGACTCACTAATCATAGAGTCAAATGAGGGACAAAAAAATGTTTGTTTTGCATAAGATAGTGGAGTATCGTCGAAAATAACTTAATACCTACCAGAGCGAAAATTTTTTCAAAATTTTATTTCAAAGATTGACGTGGCCGTCTTTAGACATTTAAACAATATGTAATAATTAGTTTGAATTAAGTAGATGGTTTCTACGTAGCTATAGTATGAAAGACGCGAGGTCTTACTACACGAGTAAGTCTATGCTAAGCTTCTATTTCATAATCATAATCTGTAATAAATGTGTAAAAAACATGTGTGTGTTTTTTACACATTCGATGTGTGTAAAAAAAACACACACATGTTTTTTAAGTGAAAGTGTAATTCGACTTATAAAACATTCGACAAGTGAAATTCGATTTATAAAAATCGGCCAAGTGCGAGTCTCGCTCTTTTAGGGTTCCGTTAAAAAAAAAATTAAATAAAAAATATTTCCATGTACCCATGGAAATATTTTAATTTAATTTTTTAAATTTAATTTAATTTTTATTATTTGTTGTTATAGCGGCAATAGAAATACATAATATGTGAAAATTTCATCTGTCTATCTATTACGGTTTACGAGATATAGCCCGCTGACAGACGGACGGACGGACGGACGGACGGACGGACGGACAGCGTAGGCTTAGTAATAGGGTCCCGTTGGTACCCTTTGCGTACGGAACCCTAAAAATGACATCATAAATCTTATCGAAATTAATAGTTTGTTAATTACAAATCACGTAAATTACAGTCAATGTATCAGACGTAACGTTAAATGTTATGTTGTTTTGTTAAGCCTCTTCACGTTTGGGCACAAGACATTCAGCAATTAGTACAAGCCATAGGCCAATTATGTGTAAATGATGTTTGCAAATTGCGACAAGACCTATTGATATTTGCATGGAATCCCACTACATATTCTTCTATAGTTATTGTGAACGTACGAATTACATTAATGAATGCTGAGCGATAATTCTAATATATAAAATTCTCATGTCGGGGTGTTTGTTACCAAACTCCTCCGAAACGGCTGGACCGATTTTTATGATATTTTGTGTGTATATAGGGTAGGTCTGAGAATCGGCCAACATCTATTTTTCATACCCCTAAATAATAAGGATGACCAACCACTAAATATTTTTGTTGGCGGGACGAAGTTCGCTGGGTCAGCTAGTATATTTTTTTATTATTATATTATTATTATATTATTTGCCATCCATATTAATAGGAGTATTAAGCTAGTATAAAATAATATGCAAAAATAACTGTAATAATAATATGCCGAATTGATTTTGGCAAAAATTATCCTGATCCTAATCCTGAGGATGGACATTGAATGCTTTGATGGCTTTTAGGTATATCGAAATATCAAAGATTTCCCACGGGATTTTTAAATAAATAAAATTCACACAGATGAAGTCGTCGCTCGTACCTATAGATCATAGACTTATTATATTTACTGATTATATTATAGCGAACTATTAACCCGAACCCTTATGAACATTTCACGAGAATGATAAAAGTTTCATTTATATTTTTCATATAACAACGTCATCGTCAAAATGTACCTTAGTAGGTCTTTAATCAGTTAATACGGCTTAAATATTTTACTTTTTGACGTGATAACGTCTTTTAAATCGATGAGCACCGGCTGCACGCACGAAAAAGTATCACGTTCCGCCTGAGCCTGAGCGTACAAGCGAGAGCGCGGAACAAGCGATAGAGAGGCACGATCGGCCCAAGCGTTGGCTTGTGAGTAGAGAGCGCCCGCCGCCGCCCGCCAGTCATCGTCAATGTTTCTTTATGACTTTATCACGTAAAACTATCGTCCGTAAACCGACTTTACAGACAACCAATTTTTTATCACTCAATTATTTCAGAAAACTTTTCTGTTATATTATTAAAGTTCATAGTGTCTTTTGTGTGCTCAACAAAGTGCGGATTAGTTAGAGAGGTGTAAAGCTGTACAATAGGATTTATAGAAGTTTTTTTAGTCTTTATTTATTTAGGGGCGTTTACATAAAATGATGTATAGTACGAGTTAACTAATTGTTGAATGATTTCATTAAATTCTATTTGAATCATCATAGTTAATTATTTAAGTTAAATTAATCATTTTTAAAACCGGCCAAGTGCGTGTTGGGCCACGCGCAGTGTAGGGTTCCGTAGTTGCAAGTCACAAATATTATTGCTGACCTAGGATAATGTTTTTATTTTATTTATAAATATTGAATATATTTTGAGTTCCATGGTTTAAATACTATGATACTACTACAAAATATGCAACTTACACTACGTGTCATACCTAACTTAAAAAAACAGATATAACTCCTTAACTTATGAACTCTACTTAGCCGTGATAGTTTTCCTATAAAATTCTTTATATATACTACTGTTCTGAATTTTTTCATGTATCCTCTAAACAACCATTTAGCTGGCAGAAGAGGGGGGGACACTTGACTATAATAAAATTTAGCACTTACACGGATCCCTGAATCGAAAAATGGTGTTCCCACAACCACAATATTTTTTAAGACCTATTTAACGACACCCCACACTATGGAATAGACGAAAAAAAACATCCCCATTTTACAAGTAGGGGAGGTACCCTAAAAAAATTATTTTTCACAATTTTATTTCACTACTTTTTTGGCGTGATTAATATTTATACCCTTGTCAAATTACAGTTTTCTAGTACCAATAGTCTCTGAGCTAAACCGCGGACGGACGGACGGACGGGCAGACGGACGGACATGGCGAAACTATAAGGGTTTCTTGTTTGCTATGGAACCCTAAAAAAGGTAAAAGATATATAATTCAAAATAAATACCGCATCAGATTTTTTTTTAAATAACAAGATAATTATATTACGTATGAAAATCTATATCTATATCTAATTCGAACGTTGAACGGATGAATAATCGCAACATCCGAGTTAGCGGAACAGTTTCTTAAGGTCTAGACTAGACTATTGCTCGAGCCTTATACATTATACATTCTTATAATGGTCATTGATGTAAGCCGTTTCCTGATATTAAGCCTGATATGCATTTAAAACGAAATTTTTTTTTTTCGAATTACAGCTTACAAAAAATCTATGCGATTTTTTTTATGCGATTAAATGAATAATATGTCCACTTCAGGCTATAATAAAATTATTGTAAAGTTATACCTGCTCGATAACGAGAGAATAGTCGTGGGAAATAGAAATGCATACCAATTTGTTGACGCAACAGTGCAACGCTATCGTATTATAGAGATTATACGCATGATAATTACTTAAGAGTGGAAATAATAGTGGAATTTCATAACGTATATATGTGCTCATGTTTATCTCGGTCAGTGGACGCGGTTTGCTAACTGATAGACATACGAGTAGGTTGATACAAAATCCGCAAATGTTTCTTGAATAGGTCAGTTGAAATTTTATTTATTACTGCATTTATTTTTATTTTGTACCAAATATACTATGTTTAAATAACAAATAACATCTAGGTATAACACAAGAAGAAAGAAAAGATGACGGACAATGAAACACTTATCTCTTTGTGAGATGTCTACTAGTGACCCTAGGCAGCTGTGGTAGAGTGTGTAAGGGAACATGCATAGAAGTTGATTTTCATGAAAAATCTTTAAAATAAACTAGTAAATCTATAATATAATCATACTAATATTATAAAAGTGGAAGTGTGTTTGTTGGTTTGTCCTTCAATCACGCCGCAACAGAGCTACGGATCGACTTGATTTTTTGCATGGGTATAGTTGAGGACCTGGAGAGTGACATAGGCTACTTTTTATCCCGGAAAATCAAAGAGTGCCTGAGGGACTTTAAAAACTAAATCCACGCGCACGAAGTCGGACGGTGTTCATCGATTTATAAGACTCTATCACGTCAAAAACACTTTCGTATTTATAATATTAGTATGATGAAGACGCCGCTGGTCGAGCAACAAATCCTTGGATTTGTTTTTGTTTGCTAAGGACAGTCTCTGCACGCAAACATGCTGAGTGGGTCTTGGTGGCACTTTGTAAAAAAAACGTTTTGAATTTTGGAGGGGCGCGCCATGTTATCGTAGTTGATCTCTACACACATTATTTACATGTTTTGCAAGTATTTTCTTTATTACTGTCACATTTAAGTTCATCATCATCATCATCAAGCAACCCGTAAACCATCAACGGCTCACTACTGAGCGCAGGTCTCCTCTCAGAGAAGGGTTATAGGCCAAGCAAGCAAGCAAGGAAGCAGTGATAGCCTAGTGATTAAGACTGTGGTCTCCTATTCGGTAGGTCGCAGTTTCGATCCCGGGTATGCACCTCTGACTTTTCGGAGTCAAGTGCTTTTAAGGAATTAAATATCATTTGCTTCAACGGTAAAGGAAAACATCGTGAGGAAACCTGCACATCTGAGAGTTCTTCATAATGTTCTCGAAGGTGTGTGAAGTCCGCCAATTCGCATTGGGACAGCGTGGTGGACTATGGCCTACATTTAATTTATATCAACAAAATTATGATTCTGTTTTCATAGAAAGTTTTCCTTTCAAGCGTATATTTGTTCTTTGCCTTTGAGTATTAAACTACTCAAACAGAAGCAACTACTCTAAGGTACTTTACTCAAAGAAGTTACTCGACACGTTTACCAATATTTCACAATAAAGATATAATATAAGTAATGTATGGATACTATCCATATAAATTATCTACCCATATATTTGGCTATACATTGTATAGCTAAATATTAATACTTAGATACAAGTATGCTTGTCGCTCAGTCCTTCTGAGATGCAACTGTTGACAACTTACAAGGTATACCTTATTTGGCATTTACTAAACTCGGTTTACCTACTTGCACGTGACTTGCACTCATGTTATTTTCTGTTATCCGTTGGTCTACTCGTTGTTGAATAACATTCCCCTTATTATTAATCTTACATTAAGTAATATCCATTTAAAGAGTTTGGACGAGAAACCTCTTTTCCTAAACCTGATATATTCGGATCCAGTGACTTGATAAGCTTATATAACAAAATAATATGTAATTAAAAACAATCACGAATTTACAGTACTCAAACACTACGTCAAGGTGTACGGTAAATCAAGAACCTACTCTGTAGTCTGTACCAAACCGGCCGGACACCTTTTACCCGTAGATCAACGAGGCAACATAGACGGTTGATGCCGCCATTTTTAAAGCTTTTACCGTCCCCAATCAATAGACTTCCTAGTTAGCCTAGTGGGCTTCTCATCGGAGAGTTCATGGTTTTGATCCCCAAGCCTGTAATTTTATTCAGTAATTTTTCGGAAGTTATCTGCGTTTCTTAAGAAATTAAAATCCCTTGCTTTAACGTTGAAGGAAAACAATGTACTTAACTAAATACTTTTAACATGAATAGAAATATAAATTACCTACTCGTGAAACGTTCTTAAGGTTCTTAATGATGGCGAAAGATTCAACATCTTTAATAACTACATAAACTACACTTGCAAATATAAAGATAGACACGGACTGAAAAATTTGTTTTGTATTAAGTACCAATTTGGCTAACAGCCGTAAATAAAAAATAAAAAATAATTTGGTAAAAGTGAAATCGTAGCACGTTTTAAAATTCTTGAATTGGATTAACCAAAGATGCTTATTACAAATATTTAAATAAATTACAAATCGAGCCCACAACACCGTGAAACTTTACCGCATTAATTAATACTTACCTATGAAAAAATAGGTATAGAGAGGGAGCCAGCACGTTTCAGACCTTCGTTATTTTATAAAAGCTGAAAATTCCTCTGCGTATGTTCCCAATAGAGATAAGAACGATCCCCGACTATGAAGTTTGGATCTTGGTGGCTTTGGGAGATATCAGGTAGTAAAGGTGCATAAATTCTGAGGATACTTTCGTCATAGTATAAAAGCTGAGTTTTACATATGTTACTTGGGGACCTATCAGAAGATGTTTCCTCAGCAGTCAGACACTTCCGATAGTTCCTCCCCGTGTCAGACACCCTTACAGTATAGTAAATTATGAGTATACTTTCGTCATAGTATAAAAGCTGAGTTTTATATAGGTTACTTGGGGACATATCAGAAGATGTTTTCTCAGCAGTCAGACACTTCTGATAGTTCTTACGCCCTGTCAGACGCTTTAAAAATCTGCCGTAGGTAGGTAGGTAGGCGAACTTTGATGAAACCATACATTTTTACGGGATATAAAGTAGCCTGCGTGCTAATCCAGGCTATAATCTATCTTCATTCCAAATTTCAGCCAAATCGGTTCATTAGTTGTAGCGTGAAGACGCAATACGTGAATTTCGGGTTTTCAAAATATTTCGGGAACCATGAATTTTTACGGGATAAAAAGGAGCCTATAAGTTAATGCAGAGTATAGTCTATCTTCGTTCCAAATTCCAGCGAAATCAGTTTATTAGTTGTGGCGTGAAGAAGCAATACGTGAATTTCAGTTTTTCAAAATCCTGCGGGAACCATGGACTTTTTATGTGATAAATAGTAGTATATGTGTTAATTCAGGATATAGCCGATCTACATTCTAAATTTCAGCCAAATCGGTTCATTAGTTGTGGCGTGAAGAAGTAATGCGTGAATTTCAGGTTTTCAAAATATTTCTGAAACCATGAATTTTTACGGTATAAAAAGTAACCTATAAGTTGATGCAAAGTATAGTCTATCTTCGTTCCAAATTTCAACTAAATCAGACCATTAGTTGTGGCGTGAAGAAGTAATGCGTGAATTTCAGGTTTATTAAAATATTTCTGGAACCATGAAATTTTACGGTATCAAAGGTAACCTCTATGTTGATGTAAAGTATAGTCTATCTTCGTTTCAAATTTCAGCTAAATCAGACCATTAGTTGTGGCGTGAAGAAATAATGCGTGAATTTCAGGTTTTTAAAATATTTCTGGAACCATGAATTTTTTATGGTATAAAAAGTAATCTGTAAGTTGATGCAAAGTATAGTCTATCTTCGTTCTAAATTTCAGCTAAATCAGACCATAAGTTGAGGCGTGAAGAAGTAATGCGTGAATTTCAGGTTTTTAAAATATTTCTGGAACCATGAATTTTTACGGTATAAAAAGTAACGTCTTTGTTGATGCAAAGTATAGTCTATCTTCGTTCTAAATTTCAGCTAAATCAGACCATTAGTTATGGCGTGAAGAAGTAATGCGTGAATTTCAGGTTTTTAAAATATTTCTGGAACCATGAATTTTTATGGTATAAAAAGTAACCTATAAGTTGATGCAAAGTATATTCTATCTTCTTTTCAAATTTCAGCTAAATCAGACCATTAGTTGTGGCGTGAAGAACTAATGCGTGAATTCCAGGTTTTTAAAATATTTCTGGATCTATGAATTTTTATGGTATAAAAAGTAACCTATAAGTTGATAAAAAGTATAGTCTATCTTCGTTCCAAATTTCAGCTAAATCAAACCATTAGTTGTGGCGTGAAGAAGCACTACGTGAATTTCAGTTTTACAAAATCCTGCGAGAACCATGGATTTTTATGAGATAAATAGTAGCATATCTGTTAATCCAAGGTATAAACTTATATATATATAGGCTTCTTTCAATTCCGTCCATGGTTCCTGCAGAACTTTAATTACCTGAAATTCAGCTATTATTTCTTCACGCCACAACTGATGGTCTGATTTAGCCGAAATTTGTAACGAAGATAGACTATACTTTGCATCAAAACAGAGGTTACTTTTTATACCGTAAAATTTAATGGTTCCAGAAATATTTTAAAAACCTTAAATTTACGCATTAGTTCTTCACGCCACAACTAATGGTCTGATTTAGCTGAAAGGGGAATGCCCACTGTCCATACAACTTTGGGCCCTTCGCGGACATGCAAAGATTTAATAATGCATTATTTATTTAGGCTTTTTAGCGTATCTTTAATAATAAAATCTGGTTCAGGTGGCCGCCAGACTAATGATATGAGAAATATAGCGTATTTTTGTAACCATTTTGGGGTTATGTTTTTGACAGAGAGCTTCATTGTCTGTATTTTTACACTTTCCCTGACTTGTTCTTGATTCAAAATATCACTGTTTAATACTTTAAAACATTAAAACCTACGATTAAAACAACAAATACGCATTTCGCAAGATGACAGACAATAGAAATATCAGCCCATTCGTAATTCCTAAGTCCATGTATCAGCCAGAGACACCATCATCAAAAACATGAGTGAAAGGAAATGTCATCTGATGTCAAAAAATGAATGTTGCCATTTACCATTTCAGTCGTGAGTGAAAATATTTATAATCGATTCTTGAATAATACTCGAACACAATCGGTACTGCAGAGTCACTTTAACATATGAGAGCCGTCGGTATTGTTAAGACGTAATCCTGCTGTGTATCTATTCATATCATATTTTTATGTCTTATGTCTAAAATCATGATGACGTAACCTCGCCTCTCTCGACACATTATACATAACTAGCGACCCTTCCCAGCTTCGCACGGGTAGTAGAGCATATTACGCCTATACTTTGCAATCTCCTTGAAATGTTCCCTAAGTTATATTGAACAGCATATTGTAAGGTATGTAGGCTTATAAAAGAAGTATCGCTCGGCTTATAATATAGCAATGTCATCGCGGCGCTGGGGTGGTCACTGGTCGCATCACGTGAGCGAGTCCCGTCATCCTTTCCCGAAATCCTCGTATTTATTTTGGCGCGCTTTCGTTTTTATTTTGCGATAGCTCCCAAGATATTCATTTAAACTGTATGGTGTAACGCATTATCATAATGTGCATGAAATGCTTATGGTAACTAACGTATTTAAGTTAATGAGGATTAATACTGTATCCGTCTATATAGATTTCCAATAACTGCATGGTATGTGACCATTTTTTTAAAGTTAAAATGGGTATAGTAAGCTATCCTTAATAGATAGATTTAAATGCCATCGCGGACTTTTCTGTAAAGACTTATCCCACCATACCACCACCATAAATTATTTTGTTATATCTCAAAGAGATTAGGCAGCGTTTTCGATGAAAGCTCCCAAGCGGCTTGAATTTTTCCGACTTTGTCAACAACTATCGTCATATTTAAACTAATTTACATAAAACCTTGATATACTAAACCTTCTTCATGAATCACCCTATCTATTGGTAAAAACCACATGAAAATCCGTTCCGTAGTTTTTGAGTTTATCGCGAACAGACAGACAGACAGACGCGGCGGGGGACTTTGTTTTATAATATGTAGTGATAAGAATTATGAATACACTTCAAGAAATGAACTAAAGGTCTTTATTTTAGTCTATACTTTTAAAATGTAAATATACACACATCCATTAAACGCTACACAAATCTGATAATAATCGAAAAAATCGACAGTATCGATTAGTATCATGGTTAATGCTGAACATTTTAAAGAAAATGGCTACAACTTGGATCACAGACTATAGATTCAGCTTACTCGAGTCAATATAAATACTTTTAATTTCTGTAAATAACTGATAATAGTGGCGGATTTCATAATATTATGATAATTCTTATTTATTTATTTTAAAATGGTTCTGTAATTTGGATAAATTCTATCGTGCTGTCCGCGGAGGGCCCAAAAGTGGGCATTCCCCTTTGGAGAGAAGATAGATTATACTTTGCATCAACTTATAGGTTACTTTTTATACCATAAAAATTCATGGTCCCAGAAATATTTTGAAAACCTGAAATTCACGCATTACTTCTTCACGCCATAACTAATGGTCTGATTTAACTGAAATTTAGAACGAAGATAGACTATACTTTGCATCAACAAAGAGGTTACTTTTTATACCGTAAAAATTCATGGTTCCAGAAATATTTTAAAAATCTGAAATTCACGCATTACTTCTTCACGCCACAACTTATGGTCTGATTAAGCTGAAATTTGGAAGGAAGATAGACTATATATGCATCAACTTATAGGTTACTTTTTATACCATAAAAAATTCATGGTTCCAGAAATATTTTACAAACCTGAAATTCACGCATTACTTCTTCACGCCACAACTAATGGTCTGATTTAGCTGAAATTTGGAATTAAGATAGATTATAGCCTGGATTAGCATGCAGGCTACTTTATATACCGTAAAAATGTATGGTTTCATCAAAGTTCGCCTACCTACCTACCTACGGCAGATTTTTAAAGCGTCTGACAGGGCGTAAGAACTATCAGAAGTGTCTGACTGCTGAGGAAACATCTTCTGATATGTCCCCTAGTAACATATATAAAACTCAGCTTTTATACTATGACGAAAGTATACTCATAATTTACTATACTTTAAGGGTGTCTGACACGGGGAGGAACTATCGGAAGTGTCTGACTGCTGAGGAAACATCTGTTGATAGGTCCCCAAGTAACATATGTAAAACTCAGCTTTTATACTATGACGAAAGTATCCTCAGAATTAATGCACCTTTACTACCTGATATCTCCCAAAGCCACCAAGATCCAAACTTCATAGTCGGGGATCGTTCTTATCTCTATTGGGAACATACGCAGAGGAATTTTCAGCTTTTATAAAATAACGAAGGTCTGAAACATGCTGGCTCCCTCTCTAATACGGAATATCACGGAAAAAGTGTGAACTACATCAGTAGGTACTCTAATTAAAAGTTTTCTATTGCATAATGGCGCCCATGCTATGATTCAGTGCTAGAGGTTATACAATTATTGAATTTTTGTGACAAAGTTGCATGGAAGCAATGTGCTTTACTTTAACTGTCCACAAAACAGAGTAATATTATATATTTATGTATATAATTATAGACTTAGGATATGTTATTATATGATATATTGCAAAACGTTTATTTTGAAAAGAGTCACGCAGCTCTACTCAGCAGAATCTGCTTTCCGAACCGGTGCATGGTATAGTATTGAATCTTGAGTTGTCAGAAGAGCCATGGGACAAATAATTATGAATTTTAATTTTAACTTAAGTATGACGTCATTTTGACTATCGTATGGGAAGGAAACAGATCAAACTGCACTGAGATGTCAAAAAACCCTTTATCATTATTGGGGTAGCAAGTCGCGTGCCATGCCCCCTCAATAATGCGGAATACGATGCTGAGAGCAAGTTATAGAATCGGAGAGGTGATCAGCAATTACGCAACGACGACAATGAGTGGTTGCGCACAAGTTAACATTTCTACGCCCTGTCGTAACACGAGAGAATATCAATTAATTTTGAATTTATCAACTTCCTAATATTGGAATATAAAATGTAATAATTTATCTACCGATGAACTTTTTGCTAACTGATAGACGTCCAATGCTGGACAAAGGTATCTTGCATTGATTTTTACAGGTCTTGGTCTTGCGCCGACTGTATCCGGCGGCTCTGCCAACGCTTCGTTTTTCTGATACAGGGTTGCCATTACAGCACCTAAGGTTTCCTAAGAGTATCAGTTCTTCGAAATTCGAACTATGTACCTCGCTCAATTCCACTTCAGCTTCGCGATTTCTCCTATACGGAATCTCTACGGTTTTCATTTGTTCTAGCAGATAGCTCTTTCCATCGTCCGCTGAGTGACCAAAAGGCTTCTTATGAGGCTATGTTAGTATGTATGTATATTATTATTATTTGCATACCGAAAATTAAATTAAAGCTGATTTACGTTTTTTTTAAATAATTATTTAATTTTTTAAAGTTTTCAACTCTAGTGGAACTTATCTCTTAAAAAATATTAAGAAAATTGGAGTAATCATTCATTTCAGCACATAGTGCAGCCATATAAACAAACAACTCAGAAACTCAAAACGTATGGTTCACAATGTGGCTTTAGTTACCATAACATTCGCAATCGGGGTTAAAATATTATAATATTTTAACCCCGATAACGTGGCCAAGTTCCAGTAATTAATATGCAATTAATAAAATTGTCCTCTCATGAATACTAATAAAATTGCTAACCCAATAACCTTGCAATAAAATAATTATTAGTTGACTCTTGCTAAAATATATTAGCTTTGCCCCCGTGACTTCGTCCGCGTGGAGTTAAGTTTTTGGGGAACTGTAAAACACATTCATATAATATTTTCAATCTTAAGCCAAAATACCAAGTTTCATGGGTATAACTTAAAAATAACGGACTTTCATACAAACTTTAACCCCCTATTTATTCCTGTGAGGCCCGCTTGCAGAAAGGCCTGGTTATCCTTTTAACCCAGAGTTATAAACCTATAAAGCTTCTGTCAAAATTAGAAATTTATTCCTGGGTTAGGTTTTAACTCCAGTAGTTTAGGATGTGCACTGATATATCAGTCAGTCAGGACTTTGAAGTTTATAAATACAAATGTTCTCATTGTGTTCTCAAGGGTGTGTGAAGTCAGCCAATGCACACTTGGGCAGCATGCTGGTCGGGTTGCCTAAACCCTTTTCATTCTACAAAGAAAACCTTGTAGAGTAATGTGCTGGTGATGAGTTGAGTTGATAATATTATAGAATAGAATAGAAATATTTTTTATTCAAATAAACTTTTACAAGTGCTTTTGAATAGTCGATGAATCTACCACTGGTTCAGAATGCCTTTCCTGCCGAGAAGAACCAGCAAGAAACTCGGCGGTTGCTCTTTTCAAAACAAATTTAGAATACAGTAAATACTATGCTATATATATGCAGTGTTTCCACAATGAGGAAAGTTCCAAAAATGCATACCGACTAACTTCTATCTCAAGATGGGCAGACATAAAGTAGCCCCATTCCCGCCGGTGGGACCCGTTCACGAGCATGACGCATAACCCAGCCATTGCCTCGCTCAACCATATTTGAGGGAACGTACCAACCCGCATCACACGACACCACCACAGAAATGTTTAAAGAGTGCGTGACATACTTATGCTACCCATGTTAAGGCATCGAATTGAAAAATAATATTCAAATGCTCATTTTAAGACATCACTTAGACACAAATAAAGTAGAAACACTGAATAGCACAGGATTATTTTGTTACACAGGTTGATTATCACTGTCTCATGAATCGCTGGAGCGAGTTATATCCACGCTTTTTTGTCATTAATATAGTCTTCAATTGTATAGTATGCTTTTTCCATGAGAGAAGTTTTAATTGCTTTCTTAAACTTGTGTAAAGCGAAGTCTAAGATCGACTGTGGAATTTTATTATAGAACGTCACGCCCATTCCCACAAATGTCTTTCGGACCCTCTTGAGGCGCAGTCGAGGAATCACGAGCCTATTTGGATCTCTAACCTGCCTATCGTGTAAATCACCCTTTTTTTTGTAACTCAAAATATTTTGTCTGACAAATATAATGTTGTTATAAATATATTGTGAAGCTACTGTCAGAATGCCTATTTCCTTAAATTTTTCTTATATTGGGTACGACTGTAAAATATCAAGGGGAGTTATTTTTAGTGCGCTACAAACGATTCGAATCTATTACTTTGACTTTGATTCTTATTTGAAAATGAACCAATCAAGTCAATTAAAGTTAGACAGAAATTAATGTATGCCTTGATAAATTATTTCTCTATAAAAATGTAGTTTCAGAGTTAAACGGTTAAGTACGTAAAAACTGGCATAAAGGCAAAAATTAATTCTGACAATAATTATTATTGTACTGATAAATCTGTCAGAATTTCTATTCATCGTTTAAACGTTACTCAACGTTGGTAAAATTGGCCCTAATAAAGATTTAATTCTTCTTTATTTCTAACAACACCAAGCTTACATAATGTAGGTGACGAGAGCCCAATCAGAACTAAACGTATAGGTACCTATAAATACATAAAACTGGTAGTGAGCCAACAATGAATATAAAATGCAAATAAATAGAATACGAAAACGGGTCAAGTTCAATTGATCAAATAGAAGAGCCGCCTTGAATTCCAGCACATATTCTTTTAAGATTCATAGTTGATACAATTTCGTAAGAGCTCACGTAGCTGGCTTTAAAGCGGACACCGATAGGGTGCACTTCTATTGAATAGCAATTGTTTTGTATGGACCAGATGCGGCAGCATTTGCCCACCAAAAACAATCGAATTGGCTAACACATTAGTAATCGCAACGTCCCTACAAGTATGATAGAAACTAAAAACAAAACAATCAACCCAAAGTGGTTTTTACACGTATGTCGAAAAAAAGAGTGTAATTGTTTTCAGGGTTCTTGTATTTATTTTTATTCGACCATAACTTCTAAATGCCTGGACAGATTGATTGAGAAATGCTGGGAGGGGGCAGCCATCGGCAAACCTTCTCCGCGCGGTTTATACGGGGTATCGTTACAACCCTTACAATCTTTCATCAACTTAGTGACAAATTTTTAGTTGATATTCTTTAAAGCAGTTGGGTTTTTAGTCTATTTTAATAATTTGCTTCTTTTGGTGTTCGAATTTTCCCAAAAATTTTAATCGTCCGATATGCAACTAGCCCTTAGAGAGCTTATTAATACTGTAATGGGGGTACGAAACATAAGTTAGAGTGGAAAATTATGAAAATTAAGAACTCAGTATAACTTGGGTATTTTTTTAAGGCTATGGCTACTATGTTTCGTTTATGTGTAGACTCAAGTTATAAACTTTTCTAAACGTTACATAATTAAATGGAAAATAAACGGAATTCTGATAACATTACGAATAGCAAGTTATAATTTGTAGATCGCAATTGAACTCGATTATTTTAGTGAATGAATTATTATACTTATATTGTATACCATAAAATATAGATATTAATGCAAAAACATAATGTTTACGATTCGGTAATTATATAATATGGTGGCCCTATAAAAAGTGATGATAAAAGGATAATATAGAGCTTCTATAGAGTAAAGTAAGTTTCATCTAAAAGTAATTATGGATGTGCAAGAAAATATATTTTTTTCGACGTTCCTACATGCGCAATGAATTTGTTATGACATCCATAAATTCTAGCACACTTTTCACATACTCATATTAGATGCATATAATTAATCAATCCGTAATAGTAATCGTTGATAATAAACGTGCGCCAGAAATTGTTGTTGCTTAAAGCCAAGTTATAAATCGTTCAATCGAATCAAAAAGAATCATGCAACTCTGGTTAGTTATCTTGGAATTTTTTCAAGCTGGTTAATAATAAAGACGGATGGTTTTTTTCCGAATCGTTAACGATTTACCAACGCCGAGGTGCAGATTACAGAACTTAAATATGTAATTACTATTTCGGCTCATGCACGGTGCAAATTATGTAAATTCGTTATCAATTATTATAAACGGTTAGACCAAAACATGATAAGTTACCAGCTGAGCAAAATGTTTTTCGTTTACGTGAATTGCAATTTTGTCAAGTCTGTGAAGAAAACAATAACGCAACGTTGTACTCGATATAATCTTTAACCGACTTCAAAAAAGGAGGAGGTTCTCAATTCGTCGGGTTGTTTTTATGTATGTTCACCGATTACTCGAAGACGTGTGGACCGATTTGAAAATATTTTTTTTTGTTTTAAAGGGCATACTTTCCAGGTGGTTCCATATAAATTTTATCGAAATCGGTAGAGTGGTTTTTCAAATATCAACAATAAATTAAATACTTTGTATAGTGTGTGTAATTTAGTAAAGCGGGAGTTTGAAGTCGGTTGTTTAAAAATATTTTTTTATATTAAACTAGCTGACTCGGCGAACTTCGTACCGCCAACTTACCTATATAAATAAAACAAATAACTACTAAAACTATCTATCCTATCTTTCAAGTTGGACCAAATTACAGATAGTTACGAAGTTTGATCAAAGTCGTTTAAGTAGTTTAGGAGTCCATCGCGGACAAACAACGTGACACGTAATTTATATATATTAAGATTATTATGAATAGGTAGTGTTTATTTTGGATAAACATTTTTTATTACTAGCTGATGCCCGCGTCTTCGTCCGCGTGGATTTAGCTTTAAATCCCGCGGGAACCTTTTGATTTATCGGGGTAAAAAGTAGCCTATCTATGCTACTCTCCAGGTGCTCAACTATATCCATGCAAAAAATCACGTCGATCAATTGCTCCGTTGCTGCGTGATTGAAGGACAAACCAATAAGCCAACAAACAAACATACTTTACAATATTATTGGTACGATGATAGAACTTTGACAGTTCTATGGATCTACCCCATACATAGCTCGAAATATAGGGTTTACTAGCTGCCCCGGCGAACTTCGTACCGCCAACTTACCTATAGATATATAAATAAAACGAATAAATTATCTTAATAAAAAAAACTATCCTATCTTTCAAGTTGGAACAGATACAGATAGTTACGAAGTTTGATCAAAATTGGTTCAGTAGTTTAGGAGTCCATCGCGGACAAACAACGTTACACGTAATTTATATATATTAAGATTAAAATTTTTTGTGTATTATACAGGTTTAAAAATTGTTGCGCAGTAGCTATTTATAGTAAATATATACAGAAACTATATACATAGCATTATTAGTATGCTAGTCCCATTTTCGGTATCATCAGCTCATCATGATCCTGTTAATAATAATTTCTAAGGATTGTCAAGTATTTAACGTTAATTAACGGTATTTATTTCGTTGTTTTATTTATAATATATCAACTTGAAAAATGACGGATTTTTATACATTTCTTCTCTGTCTAACCGTTTTGAGGGTAAAATAAATAAAATCTGAAACTATAATTTCTTTATTTATAACCTTTACTAGAAGGCGTCCAGAAGGCAACCTACCATTATAAACAAGTGTGAAAAAGCGTATCAAATATCTAATATTATTTTTGACGAAGCCTCATTTTGTAACAACATTCTTACTAAGCATGCGTAAAACCATAACCAGCTTTATGGTAGATTCATCGACTATTCAAAAGCACTTGTAAAAGTTTATTTGAATGAAAAATATTTCTATTCTATTCTATTCTTTATGGTGTAAATTAAGTAATATTTACGCCTCTTCACTATTTCTTAGTTATTCGCATTAAAAAGCCAGAACATTTTGTTAAAAGCTTTATTTTCTGTATAATAATAATTTATGTACTAAATTCGTTAACAGTATGCCTGAGGGTTGTGAACATTGTAATGTAGATATAATTTTTTAGAGTTCTGTATAGAATCAGTTTGTCATCAGTGTGGTTTATAGCTGCCTGATTTTCAGTGCGTTATGATCTTTTTCTAGGAAATGATTTGACATTTATATCGAATTAAGGAATATATTCTTTCAAATACTGTCTGGACGTGCAATTTATTTCTCGATTGCGTAACTACTTACTAAACGTTACAGGTGAAATCGGCAGTAAACTTTTAGTACTAGCATAAGTACTTTTTAACAAAGCACTAGAAACATCAAGAAAGAACATTCTACATCGGACAAAATATTTCGAGAAATCGGTGTTCACGAGAAAAATACGCATTAAACAATTTTTTGAAGTCTTCTTAAACATGATCGCTTAGGTAGGTACCTACGCAGTCTTTATTTTTTTAGTTAAATTTTAAGAGAAATCAGAAATTAGGAGGGTGGGACATAGTGCGCGGAACCGTAAGCGGTAAGACATTGGGGTACTAAATTGTTCGATTTACGACCTTGTACTGTTGGAAAACCTCACTACCGAAGATCTTAAGCGAGTCGATAAAAGGCCGCTAAATACAAGCGGCACAAGATATTTTTCTGTAGATTGTAAGATATTATGCAGATATGCACAGCTGTGAACTTCCGTCGGGTGACCCAAAAATAATGATAAATTGTAAACGTGAATTAGGACTATTCTTTTTGCAAGTCACAGCAGTCTATTAAGGTAACGGCACCTAATTCCGCGGTATTTTCATCAAAACTTGAAAAATCATCAAAAATTAAGCATTCACTATACCTTTCTACCGGACTGGCTATTTTTATCTGAAGTGTTATTTGACTTACTCTTGAAATAAGCTAAAAGTTTGATAATTAAACCTTAATTTTTATGTAAAATTAAATAAAATATGAAAATAGTCCGGAGCACCTAATTCCGATGTAAAAATCCTAATTCCGATGCATTTGGTACCTAATTCCGAGTGTTCAAAATACAAAAGGAAAAGGAGTAGAAAGAGTACTACAGGGTGTTTAATAGCCAACTGCATTTATTAAATTTGGTTTCTAAATCAGCCTAGTCTCTGTCTTCTTAGATGACTAGTAAAATGATATCACAATCTACCATTAATAATATTCTTATGGTGAGTAATATTAATTACCATAATAAATTATTACTCCTAAATAACATCCAATGTTATCGATACCGGTAAAAAAAATTACTAATATTTATGACCGGTTATTGACCGAGCGAAGCGAGGTCTCAGAGTCTACTTGAGTGAATTTGCACTTGTCCGTCCGTCTGTCCGTCCGACCGTCCGTCTGTCAGAGCCTTATAACTTTTGAATTACTGAACGTAATTACTTCAAATTTAGATATAAAATGTAAACTGATGGCCTTCAGCCGAATATGCATAAAAAATTATAAAAATCTTTATTTCAGGGGGGCTCTCATAGAAGTGAATGCGAAGGAAAATATTTTTTGTTGCTTTTCATAGGCTCGCGATATATCTTTTTAAAGACGATTTTGAACAAAGTACAAAAATATATTTTTTCAATTTTTTTTTAAATATATATTTTTTTTTAAACTAATGTTCCCTAACCTTTACGGACTACCTATGATGATGATGTTAGGTGATGATTTCTGTCAACTTCTTTATCACGATCCTGTACGGGACACCTAAAAGGACATTGGGACGGATGTTATGACTTAGGATTGTATTTAGGAGATACCTACGTCAAGAGACTCCTACTTAGGGGATGATTTAGGTATTTTTAGTGAAAACGGGCATAATAATAATGTCAGTTTTGGTCGTTATGTATCGATTGAATGAATAATCATGGGATACCGTTACCGTGAGTATAAGTCATAAAGCGAGCGAGTAATGACGGTATAAGTCAACGTGGGAAGGTGCCTGTCCGTTTACCTGATTCCCGTTAGTTTCCCGTTAGGGTTGATGTTGGTACCTGTTTTCCAAACCAACAAGGTGGATGCTAATACAGTTAATTGTTAAACGTTAAGTAGGTGCCGGTGGTAGTCTTAACTTGTCATAAAAGCCACAGATTGGCCTATATCAAATAAATAATTTTGAATTTTAATTGGTGTAAACTAGTGGTTCGCCCCGAACTGAGACCTCGCGGTAACGGTATCCCATGATTATTTATTCAATCGATGCATGACGACCAAACCGGCCATTATTATTATGCCCGTTTTCACCAAACATACCTAAATCATCCCCTAAGTAGGAGTCTCTTTACGTAGGTAGCTCCTAAATACAATCTTAAGTCCTAAAATCCGTCCCAATGTCCTTTTAGGTGTCCCGTACTGGATCGTGATAAAGAAGTTGACAGAAATCATCACCTAACTTATCATAGGTAGCCCGTAAAAGGTTAGGCAACGTTAGTGAAAACATTGAATTAATAAGTACTAACGAGTGAAAACGGGTTACGGGCATCTGTACAAATCGTCAGATGACGATTTGTACAGATATATCTCGCATCGATATCATCGATCATCGATATCATCGATAGATATCGATGCGAATAGAAAATATACAAAGTGCAGTAATTAATAGTTTATTGAAGTTTGATATTTATCTAAACAATAATTTTAATTGAATAATAAGTTATTATTTTATGTAACTAAATAATAATAGTCGACGCAAAACTGTTTTTGGGATAGTCGTAACTCCTATAGTTCCATGGCATAGTTAATGACTGCGCCATCTATTAGCATTATTGTGAAGCTATGTGAAAATTACTGATGCCCATTTAAAATTAAATAATCTCGTTTCTTTATAATATTCATATAATTTTAGTAGTTGTTGTTCAAGTACAGGATACAAGTGAAATAAAAAAATATGTTCAGCTTGAAAATACATAGCTGATTTTGCTAGAGAGCGTCTTCAAGCGAGCGTATTAAATCTCCACTTTGAAAGCCCCCCATTTCGTCAATTTTAAGGGAAAAATTAAAAAAAAAAATATGTTTGTACTCGGTTTGAAATTATCTTTAAAATGATATGTAACAATTTTAGGTAACGCGATAAAAAAATTTTTACTTCGCATTCACTTCTATGAGAACCCCCCTGAAATAAAGGTTTTTATAATTTTTTATGCAATATTCGGCTGAAGGCCATCAGTTTACATATTATATCTAAATTTGAAGTAATTACGTTCAGTAATTCAAAAGTTATAAGGCTCTGACAGACGGACGGACGGACGGACGGACGGACGGACGGACGGACGGACAAGTGCAAATTCACTTTAGTAGACTCAGAGACCTCGCTTCGCTCGGTCAATTAGTTTTTACTTTCATGCGGTGTCGTTTAAGTTTAATTGTTTTCTATAAAAACTTTTAACTTTATTTATAAAATTAACTAGTTAAAACTACGGGTGATTTTTTTGCACGTGTTAATACCAACGTATCTGGTAGGACCTGATTTCCTGTGGTACTACCAGTAGTACCACCGGTAGTACCACGGGTAAGTACCCCTTATTTCATTATTGTATTTGCAAATTTTACATAAACATTTTAGATTACGAATGTTATTTTAAATGGCAAATAATATAATACACTGAAATCATACACACTGCGGTAATATTGTGAACATCCTGTATTTAACTTCTGTTTATACCACGTAATAAGGTGCTCATAGAACCTAACTCCGATGTATATACATCGGAATAGCGTTTTATAACAAAAAACATATTTCTTAATTCCGAGTAAAAAAAAAGAAAAGCTTTTTCCACAGTAAATAAATAAATTATTTCTCAATTGGAATATCTTCGCAAAAATATACTATACTCTCTCAACATTGCATCGAAATACGTATGAACTTAATTTTCCTTTCTTAACTTTCCCATACGATCAGTTAATGAATTACCAAAATAGATAATCTTTGATATGCTATAATCAGTGATTTCGACGCCAAAGTGTACCTCGGAATAAGGTGTTCTTATGCTGATTGACCATTTAAGTATTAGAAATCGAAGCAAGAAATGCTTATCATAAAAACGGCCCTAAGAATTAAAAAAATGTTTAGGCCTATGAAATTGCTATTCCGCGGTATACCTCGGCATTAGGAACCGGCTAAAATATTTGGCACCTAATGCCGTGTTATTTTTAATATTCATTTTCAACTTCATTTCTTTACAAAACCTTACAAAAGTTAAGCGTTTTCGATAAAAAATGTAATCCTTCCAATATTTTAACCTAAACAAAAACAAAAACTGTACAAAATTAACGAGTAAACACTATTTAAAAAATTTAGGTACTCACGTGCACAAGGTTCAGAATGTATGAAGCGTGCGTTCGGGCCGTCTGCTACCGCAAAATTTATCGGATAATTTAAAACTTACACACATAAAACCAACCTTTTTTTCAATCAATCACGGAACGATAAACTATCAATTGATTCAAATAGCTTGCAGTGCATATGAGCTTGGTAATGGGTAGAAAAAGCTGTTTTTCTATATACATCGGAATTAGGTGCCAATTTTAGAATCCCTCGGAATTAGGTGCCCTTACCTTATCATAGGAAATGCCGATCGCGGAAATTGCGTGACCTGTACACGACATCATTTCTACATTGGGTCATAGGCCAGTTCCAGAGAAAGGAGGTAGTTAGCGTGGACTCATAAGATTGCTAATTGCAAATTATGACGTCGTTATAGAACTAAGATTTGGTATAGAAATAATAGAAATTGATAGAAGCGGCGCGAGTTATAAAAATATCTCAAGAGTAGGTATCTTTTCTATAGTATCTTTTCTCATACCCATAAAAAGTCTGCATTCTGTGTATGATTTCAAGATATCTGCTTAGACATGCTGCAAAATGTTTGCCGCTTTAAATTTTTATACGTCATAATAATAATGGGTATTATAATGGCGTTTCCTATTTTATGAATGTGCATTGAAATCAATTGTATGGTTGGTTTACCCAAGACGCCAAATGGATTGGTGAACGACTTTAGAGGTAAGGTCTTAAATATTCTCTATGCATAGGAAAGCAAGTTAAGCCGTCGACACTAGTTCTTTTATTAACCGACTTCAAAAAAGGAGGAGGTTCTCAATTCGTCGGATTTAATTTTTTTGAACACTAGCTGATGCTCGCGACTTCGTATGCGTGGATTTAGTTTTAAAATTCCCTCGGAAACTCTGATTTTCCGAGATAAAAATCTGATTTTCGGGGTGTCGCAGGTTCGATCCCGGGACCTCTGACTTTTCAGAGTCAAGTGCGTTTAAGCAATTAAATATCACTTGCTTCATCGGTGAAGGAAACGGTGTAGTATGCCAATTTTCTTTGGGCCAGCATGGTGGACTATGACCTATTATATAACCCTCCTCTTAGAGGAGACCTGCACTCAGTAGTGCGCCGTTAATGGACTGCTGATGATGAAGACATAAATAATATTTTCCTATCATTGACCCATGACATTTATACTCTCCTGAGATCGTTCTTCCACCTAGTGAGGGGTCTACTAGCAACGCTGCGATTCCCTGCGCGGGATCGAACTTCCAGCACCTTGCTAGGTGCTGTAGGTACTTCCTAGGACCTCAAATTCCATCGGTTTTTCGAGCCATGTGCCCCGCCCATTTGCCAATTCAACTTGGCCACTCGATAAGTTATGTCAGTAATTATGGTTCTCCCACGGATCTCCGATGTTTAGCAGATGGTATGGCTGCATTTGTTATTATTTCAAGCACACCTTTACGACTACTGCTCACACTTACACAATGAACGTCGTGGTTTTGTTTAGAAAGTACTTATTAAGGACCCTTAATGTAGAACTGCTGCGACATACCATTTGACCCGAAAATTAACCTACTTATCCATTTAATGTTTACAAAGATTTACATATAAATCTTTAAGCTTCATATATTAAACATATTTATCTTTGAAACTTCATATTTTCAGGGAATGGAATGTAATAAATAAACGTATTTTAATGATAATGATAAAAACTGCATAATTACTAAATAATTAATATATATATAGCTGCTCGTGCTGATTCACTCACTCACTCATTGATCACCTCTGCTGTAAAATTTTGTATGAAAAATTTTTTTTTCACCAATGGTTTTGTATAGAAGACAAAAATTCATGGAGAGGAAAAATATGGAGAGAGCTGATGATTGAGGATTTCGGAGACGGGTGAGGGGCACGGCCAGGGTATTGAAGTTAGGTGGGGTGTGCTCGAACAAATGCCATTCGAAACCTCATGAAAGCAGAGAGCTGAAAAAAAATTCAAAATGGCGGAAAAAAGATGGCGGCCATACAAACTTTGTCGGTGTCTATCTCGGAGAGTATGAAAGATGCAAGAGTGGTTTCTTGGCAAAAGATAATCAGGACCCAAAGGTCTATTTGATGAACAGAAAAAAATTCAAGATGGCGGAATTTATTTTCCCCCATACAAAATATATGGCGAATATTGAAGAGACTAGAAGTTGGGAACTAAGCAAGAATTTGATACGGTTCCTTTTGAAAATTTGTTTTTATAGAAGAATTCTCATTCTGACAAATGATGAGATATGATGATCGAGGGTTTGGAAGGTGGGTGAGGAGCACAGGCAGGGTATTGAAGATAGGTAGGAGGTGCTCAAACAAAAAATACTCGAAACCTCATCCAATTGTCAATGAGCTGAAAAAAAATCAAAATGGCGGATTCAAGATGGCGGCCATACCAATTTCATCTGCATCTATCTCGGATAGTATAAAAGATGAAAGAGTGGTTATTTGATAGAAAATGATCAGGACCTGAAAGTCCACTTGACGATAGAAAAACCGCGGTCCGCTTGCGGGCCGCGCACCCACGCGCCCTACTAGTCCCTTCTAAAGCTTCTAAGTATTCATATTATTGTGAAAGACAATTATGGAAATAAGCGAGATCCGTTTATTCTTATTTTTATCTTCTGAGCATTAGAGTTAAGGAGTTGGAAGTGAGACTTGAAGTTCAATGTAGAGGCATAATAGTTATATCTACAGACTTGTTAACAGGAGCGGAGTTATAGTGATTCATTGTTACCGTTATGATATTATAAAGTCATAGACGAATTATATTTACTACCGTATGTGTAATGTTGTTTCTATGTAAATATATATATATATATATATATATATATATATATATATATATATATATATATATATATATATATATAATATGTATATATATCTCTTAATGTTAATGACACAACAGTCATATACATACAGTTCGAGATTTAGGTTGCTAGGCAACCTAGCAACCGATGTTAGATTGCGAGATAGTCAACCCAAATAATCTTACTAATATTATAAATGCGAAAGTGTGTTTGTTTGTTGATTTGTCCTTCAATCACACCGCAACAGAGCAACGGATTGATTTGATTTTTTTTCATGTTGAGGACCTGGAGAGTGACATAGGCTACTTTTAATCCCGGAAAACCAAAGAATTCCCGAGGGAATTTAAAAACTAATACCACGCGGACGAAGTCGTGTGCATCATATTAATATATATATAGCTGCTGGGGCTGATTCACTGACTGATTCACTGATTCACTCACTCATTGATCACCTCTCCTGTAAAATTTTGTATGAAAAATTTTTTTTTCACCGATGGTTTCGTATAGAGGACAAAAATTCATTCGGAGGAAAAATATGGAGAGAGCTGATGATTGAGGATTTCGGAGACGGGTGAGGAGCACGGCCAGGGTATTGAAGATAGGTGGGGTGTGCTCGAACAAAAGTCACTCGGAACTTCATCCAATTCGCAGAGAGTTGAAAAAAAATTCCAAAATGGCGGATTCAAGATGGCGGCCATACAAATTTCGTCGGTGTCTATCTCGGAGAGTATAAAAGATGCAAGAGTGCTTCTTTGGCAAAAGATGATCAGGGCCCGAAGGTCTACTTGATGAATAGAAAAAAAAAATCAAGATGGCGGAATTTTTTTTCTCCATACAAAATATATGGCGAATATTGAATAGACTAGAAGCTGAGAACTATGCAAGACTTTGATACGGTTCCTTTTCAAAATTTGTTTTTATAAAAGACTGATATAGAAAGACTTCTCATTCTGACAAATGATGAGATATGATGATTGAGGGTTTGGAAGGTGGGTGAGGAGCACGGCCAGGGTATTGAAGATAGGTGGGAGGTGCTCAAACAAAAAATACTCGAAACCTCATCCAATTGGCAATGAGCTGAAAAAAAATTCAAAATGGCGGATTCAAGATGGCGGCCATACCAATTTCATCGGCATCTATATCGGAGAGTATAAAAGATGGAAGATTGGTTATTTGATAGAAAATGATCAGGACCGAAAGTCCACTTGACGATAGAAAAACCGCGGTCCGCTTGCGGGCCGCGCACCCACGCGCCCTACTAGTATTAATTAATAGCTGCTCGTGCTGATTCACTGATTGACTGATTGACTCACTCACTGATTGATCACCTCTCCTGTAAAATTTTGTATGAAAAATTTTTTTTTCACCGATGGTTTCGTATAGAGGACAAAAATTCATTCAGAGGAAAATTATGGAGAGAGCTGATGATTGAGGATTTCGGAGACGGGTGAAGAGCACGGCCAGGGTATTGAAGATAGGTGGGGTGTGCTCCAACAAATGTCACTCGAAACCTCATCCAATTCGCAGTGAGCTGAAAATAAATTCAAAATGGCGGAAAAAAGATGGCCGCCATACAAATTTCGTCAATGTCTATCTCGGGGAGTATAAAAGATGGAAGAGTGGTTTCTTAGCAAAAGATGATCAGGACCCAAAGGTCTATTTGATGATTAGAAAAAAAATCCAAGATGGCGGAATTTTTTTTCTTCATACAAAATATATGGCGAATATTGAAGAGACTAGAAGCCGGGAATCATGCAAGACTTTGATACAGTTCCTATTCAAGATTTGTTTTTATTGAAGAATTTTCATTATGACAAATGATGACATATGATGATCGAGGGTTTGGAAGGTGGGTGAGGAGCACGGGCAGGGTATTGAAGATAGGTGGGAGGTGCTCAAACAAAAAATACTCGAAACCTCATCCAATTGGCAAAATGGCGGATTCAAGATGGCGGCCATACCAATTTCATAGGCATCTATCTGGGAGAGTATAAAAGATGGAAGAGTGGTTATTTGATAGAAAAAGTCCACTTGACGATAGAAAAACCGCGGTCCGCTTGCGGGCCGCGCACCAACGCGCCCTACTAGTATTATATAAACAGGTCCAATAAACATAAAGAAGTTGAGTACATATATTATTTGCATTTTTATTTCATGTTTATATGAATGTACGTTTTACATGACTCATAGAAATAATTCAAACCTGAAGTAATAAAAGAGTAAGTACCTAAACCCTAAAAAGATATTAAAATTATTCTTTTAATTTTGTTGCAAGCTGAAACAAGATTAATACTTACTTAAAGCAAAAAACCTAAAAAAATTAAAACTCAAAAAAAGATGCATGTAAAATGATAAAGTAGGAGACGATGGAAGTAAAATGGAAGTAAAATGTAGAGACCTGCGCCCTAGGCCAATGCACTGCAGGAAGGGAGATGTAAGTATATCATCATGAAAAGCTATAGCTGCCATGGAATGCAGCAAAGTCCAACTTAGATGTTGATCAACAACTATATAGACAGACCCGATCTGCATTTTCAGTATCTACAGTACTGAAAATGCAGATTGGTTTTGTCTCTACACTACTTTGAGGTACGCCCTGGTTCTCATTCGAGAAACTTTTACAAAAAATATAATAATATAAAAATATTGTATGATGTTCTAAGGATGCAGTATATTATATACTAGCTGATGCCCGCGACTTCGTCCGCGTGGATTAAGTTTTTAAAATCCCGCGGGAACTCTTTGATTTTCCGGGATGCCTATCACTCTCCAAGTTCTGAACTATACCTATCCAAAAAATCACGTCAATCCGTAGCTTTGTTGCAGCGTGATTGACGGACAAACCAACAAACAAACACACTTTCGCATTTATAATTATGTATTAGTAAGGAAGAATTAATACTATATGATAATAAAGGCGATCTAATTAAATTTTGAACAAAAAAGCTACTATTGTGACATAAATATCATAGTAAGATATATTCCCTCCGGGACTTTTTTGTACAGAATAATGAGTACTTTAATCATGTAGTACATCATTTTGATATATCATCAATAATTTTCTCATTACACTCCAAATAATGCATTTTATAGGCAAAATTTTCCTACTTTGGGTTATATTATTGCAATTTTCTTAAGGATCTCTAATTTTTTTGGCAATAAATTATAGCCTATGTTAATTCCTGATAGCTTTTTATTGGTGAAAAAATGGTTAAAATCGGTCCAGTAGTTACAGAGCCTATTCGGTACAAACAAACAAAAAATCATTCCTCTTTATAATATTAGTATAGATAGAGATTAATTATATACCTAAGTACATATTGTTGTCACGTTTAGAGCATCAATGGAAATCTAAACGTATCAATGTAGGTATGTACAATAATTTGTACCTGAATATAACCTACGCACAGATTATGTCACAGGTATTTGCATAACTTTCACTCCTCGATTGAGAAGATTATATAAATAATTTTAAAGGTAACGAGGTATAAAATAATCTTTTGAAAATAATCATAATCACAATTTGGATCAGTAGGTATATGTAACATACAATTCAATGGTTTGGGTAGTTTTTTGTTGAGTAAACCCAGGTAGGTACTTGCTGGACGAAATTGTATAATTTAATTACAAGTATATAATAATTGTAGATTGACTGGTCGATGCTGGCACGCATTCTCACACATAAACATGAATGTAGTGTGCGTTAATTGTTTATTTATTCCGATGAAAATATTAATACACATTATTTCACGTAAGTATATAAGTTGCGTAATTTTCAGCAGAAAAGAAAATAATGGTCATCTGACATCTGACACCTTTTAAGACAGTCTCTATGGCTAGAACAGTTTGGTTACTATATTATACAACATTAAAAACCCCGTCATGCGGAATCGAAAATTCTTTATGGGAATTAGTAGTTTAAAATTATACAAACACTAGAGTAGTGAAGCAGTGATAGCCTAGTGGTTAGTCCTGCGGGGGAGTCGAAGGTTCGATCCCGGGCACGCACCTCTGGCTTATCTAAGCGTATAATGCGCCTTTAAGAAATTAAATAAAGCTACAACGGTGAAGGAAAACATCGTGAGGAAACTTGCACATTCTGAGAATTCTTTATAGTGTTCTCAAAGGTGTGTGTGAAGTCTGTCAAATTGCATTGGGTCAGCGTGGTGGACTATGGTCTATTATGTGGTCCTTCTCTCTGAGAAGAGACCTCCGCTCAGGAGTGAGCCGTTGATGGGTTACTGATGATGATGAAGATGATGATGATGACGATATGTATATTAGATTATTATTATAAGACAAATATATTAGTCAAATTGATAATTATTTTAGGCAGTTACAAGCGTTTCGAAAGCATGTAATTTTTTTAAATAGATAGTGACGACGAAACCTTTTGAAAACTCTTCAGACTTTAGATTTTTTTTATAATCGCTACAATTTTTTTTATTAATGGCTTCTGGAAGAAGAAAACTTTCCTAGAGCGGCAATTACGTAGTAAATAAATTAATCGACGCGGACGAAATCATGAATTTGTGAGCAATACCTAACTATGATAATTCAAAAACAGCGTGACACTAGTGCTAATTCTGCTGTACACAATTTGAAAATGTAATGTACTTAATTCAATTTTTCACAGGATTCACAATGCACGCACAACTTAAATTTTGTGAAATTTTGAGAAGAGGTTTTCTGGAATTTTTGAAATAGCATTTCAAAATAAATGATAAGGGGTTTTAACATTGTTTTAAACCATGACAGCTTAAAAGTTATGTTATAAAATACTAGTAGGGCGCGTGGGTGCGCGGCCCGCAAGCGGACCGCGGATTTTCCGCTCGTCAAGTATACTTTCAAGTCCTGATCATTTTCTATCAAAAAACCACTCTTCCATCTTTTAAACTCCCTGAGATAGACACCTATGAAATTCTTATACCTGCCATCTTGAATTCGCCATTTTGATTTTTTTTCACCTCAATGCCAATTGGATGATGTTTCGAGTATTTTTTGTTTGAGCACCTCCCACCTATCTTCAATACCCTGGCCATGCTCAACACCCACCTTCCAAACCCTCGATCATCAATCTCATTATTTGTCAGAATGAGAATTCTTTTATAAAAACAAATTTTGAAAAGGAACCGTATCAAAGTCTTGCATAGTTCTCAGCTTCTAGTCTCTTCAATATTCTTCATAATATATTTTTTATGAAAAAATAAATTCCGGCATCTTGAATATTTTGTCTATTTATCAAGTAGACCTATGGGTCCTGATCATCTTTTGCTAAAGAAACACTCTTCTATCTTTCATACTCTCCGAGATAGACACCGGCGAAGTTTCTATGGCCGCCATCTTGAATCCGCCATTTTGGAATTTTTTTCCAACTCGCTGGCAATTGGATGAGGTTTCGAGTGACATTTGTTCGAACAACCCCAACCTATCTTCAATATCCTTGCCGTGCTCCTCACCTGTCTCCGAAATCCTCAATCATCAGCTCTCTCCATATTTTTCCTCCGAATGAATTTTTGTCCTCTATACGAAACCATCGATGAAAAAAAAATTTTTCATACAAAATTTTACAGGAGAGGTGATCAATGAGTGAGTCAGTGAGTGAGTGAATCAGCACAAGCAGCTATGTATATAGTAAAGTTATGATATCAGACGGAAATATTACGACCATAAACTGGTACTGGTCAGACCACCGTAATCGTATGGACTTTCATTACAATTACAACTTACGTGCGTAAAATAAGAGTGATCATGTTTGATCTAGTTACAAGACAGTTTTGTCACGCAAACCTATGTATATCTATAGAAATAAATAAAATGGAAGTGTTTATCTGAAGGTAATTTAGAATGCCTCATATTGAGCTCAATGAAATGTGGAATCCTAATACATATATGGAAACAATCGGCTTTGCATCCAATTGCCCATATGATAGTGTTTTAACTAATTTATTATATAGCCTTACATTGATATTGTTAAATATTTTAAAAAGTGCAACTGCTGAGTTTCTTGTTAGCACTTCTCAGCAGATTCTGCGTTCCCAACTGGTTGTAGAGTCTTGATGTCATGAAGACTTGGGAGAGACTGGCATTACATCGCAAGACATGATGCACACATGATGAAGCCTATGTCCAACGATGAACGAAATAGACGGCTAGCAAGGAAGAAAGTATAGAAACATACATAGTTATTTGAACGATACTATTCCATAAACACGTTTTAACAAATGTTATCTGCATGTTTATCTGGGATAACCTTCGAAGTGAAGAGTTTTTTCACAATGTATAAAATTGGACTATTCGACCCGGGCGTGTAATCTCGTCGTCGGAAGAGATGGAATTTTACCAGTGTCATCAAAATCGCAATGTATTGCTACTTCGACAATTTCCGTAGCAAGCTCGTCAGTAAAATTCTATAGCCCACCCATAGAGGCATAAACCGATGGTGGCCTGGGATCGGATTACGAGTAGATTCATATGTCTGAAACGCGGTGCGGAAACATATTTTGTTCATACAATACTACGTCCAATATATTATGACGCCTGGCGTCTGCTCCGGTGCGAACGGATTGAACGGCACACTTGCACCAAATTGTGCTACTTACTTATTACGTAATAGGTACACTAATTGTACGTAATAAAATCGTGACTCATCGACACATCCGGTGCACAAACCAACGTGAGGTCAACTTTGCCTCTGAAAAGAGAACACGTTGCACCAATCAGTCTCCAAAACTAAGGCAAATTTCTATCGATTTATTTTTATGTACTCTTTCAATTCTTATTATGCAACACAAAAGTATTTAAGACTAGATGAAAGAAAAGGTTATTCATTCATAATTTTGTTTTTGCAATAAATAAACTTACATAATATTATTACGCATTTTATCGAAGTTATAAATATCAATCTTGTTTTTGTAATAATGTCAAAATAAGATTAACAATACAATCTAATCTTTAAGAATCAGTCTTAAAATGATTTTATAGTACCAAGAGGATATTAAAGAAAACAAGTTTTAGGTATTTTGTTATAAATGAACAAATTTTCAGTTCATACTTCATCAATTCATCATACCACATCATATTATTTTTTGCGTCCGCTTTTCGATAATAGCTGGTCAAATGGATTTTTAAATACACGACATTGGGGGCATAAATGCAATTCTCAATTACACTTACTCTTGACATATATTTTTGTTAATTACATCAGCCATATTGGATTCCTCACGAAATGAAATAATTATAAGCAATGACTCGCATTTTCCTTTCATTTTCAAAATAATGGTTATCAGGCAGTTCATAAACGACTTAGGAGTCGATGTGCCTGTTTTCTCGTTTCCAAGGTAGGTATCAATAATGAACAAAATACTTATGATTGCCTGTCGTTCAAAACTAAACAGTTCGTGATAAAAATCGTTTTCAAAAGCCGACCTTCAAACTCTACTACTGATGACACGTGAGAGACAATGTTTGTTGAAGTCGGGCGGGCTTAATGGTCCAAGATCCCAGTGCCGCCAGACCTAAGTTATTTTCTCAGCAATTATTTGTGTACTATAGAGTACTGTTCTAATGTCCTTTCAGTATATGCGAACTAGCTAGATTGTGCCGACGGCCAATTTCCAGATACCAGGTGCTTAAGGTAGGTAAAAACTAGAATAACTTATCTTAAATTCTCAGGGCTGATTTTCATATATGTTTTAAAGAATATTGTAAAAATTAATAAATTAATACTGCCAGACGCTTACCGCCGGCGGCAACTTTAGCCAGACGCTTTGAAGCTCCCAAAAAAATATATAATTTAAGTTAACTTATATTCTCAGTTCTGATTTTTATACATGATACTCAGGGAACTATTGCGATATTATCTGTAAGCTGCCAGACCTATGGGAAGGGTCAAACATCCCGCCAGACACACATTATGCGTCCCCATATGTATGAGCGCTAGAACATGATTCACTTGTTTAAGTGTGTGAGAGATAATATCATCATACTATAGTATTATAAATGCGAAATTGTCTTTGTTGGTTTGTCCTTCAATCACTCTATACAGTAAAATTGTAGGTAACTGGACGAATTTTATACATTTAAATATATTTTGAAAATTTTAATTGGAGGGCACTTTTTTTAGCCACCTAATACTTTATTTTCAGATTAGGCTCAGTATCGATAATTCAGTACCCTCCAATTTTATTTTTATTATGATTAATTATTAATTAAGTAACTACTTCAATGACCTTAAGAAGGTGGCGGGAAGCGGCTGGATGAGGAAAGCGGAGGACCGTGTTTGGTGGCGCGCTCTCGGAAAGGCCTATGCCCAGCAGTGGATGAATACAGGATGATGGATTGGATTGGATTGGATAATACCCGTAATAAAGTTTAGTAAAGTTATAATATGTATTATAAAACCATCAAATCACTCTCGCACTCATACTCGTAGGGACACTTAATGTGTGGTCTGGGGGGATGTTTGACCCCTCCAATAGGTCTGGCAGCTTGCAGAAGATATTGCAATAGTTCTCTCTCTCTAGATCCTAAGCTATACCCAGGCAAAAAATCACGTCGATCCGTAGCTCTGTTGCAGAGTGATTAAAGGACAAACCAACAAACACACTTTCGCATTTATAATATTATAGTATGATGATATTATCTCTCACACACTTAAACAAGTGAATCATGTTCTAGCGCTCATACATATGGGGACGCATAATGTGTGTCTGGGGGGATGTTTGACCCTTCCAATAGGTCTGGCAGCTTACAGATAATATCGCAATAGTTCCCTGAGTATCATGTATAAAAATCAGAACTGAGAATATAAGTTAGCTTAAATTATATATTTTTTTGGGAGCTTCAAAGCGTCTGGCTAAAGTTACCGCCGGCGGTAAGCGTCTGGCAGTATTAATTTATTAATTTTTACAATATTCTTTAAAACATATATGAAAATCAGCCCTGAGAATTTAAGATTATTATATTTAAGTTATTCTAGTTTTTACCTACCTTTAGCACCTGGTATCTGGAAATTGGCCGTCGGCACAATCTAGCTGGTACGCATATACTGAAAGGACATTAGAACATTACTCTATCGTACACAAATAATTGCTGAGAAAATAACTTAGGTCTGGCGGCACTGGGATCTTGCTCTATAAGGGGCTATAACGATCCTAAATTGTTTGGGTCGTACGAGTGGGATAGAGCTATATATTTTGCAGTGCTAGGAAAGAGATGGAAATTATGCATTCAGGGGTCGGGAATTGAAAAAAATCTTTAAAATTGATTTAAAAAATTATGGATGCCAATAATCAAAGAATTTTTCTCACCGCTTTTAGTAATTATTTATATCAACACAAATCAAAAAAATATCAGGAAAAAACCTACCGTTTCTGTTTAAACAAGGTTTAAACCTAAAAAAGGAGATTATTGGATCAAAGTTTGGGAAAACTTTCTATCGAGATTTTTTTTCCAATCGTGTTTCTATCTCTAACCGAATTTAGTTAAGATACCCAAATTACATATTGCATTGAAATTATTCAAATTGGAATTATAGTTTTCAATTTGTAAACCTCACAGAGCTCACCGAGAATTGCCTGTCGCATGCTTCTAGCCACTTAAATAAAAACTATGAAACCGATGCGCGATTCTCTCGCCTACCATTTGAAAATGGTGCAGAGAGAGAGAGTTCTTACTTCGTTAGATATAATGGCAATCCCCCGGTCAACAATTCGGCTACGCCAAGTAATGGGGAGCCTTATATGCACAGCTCGTTCACATAGTTTCACTATAGCTATACGTACCACTTGACATAACGCAGAAGGTAGCCGGGTAATCGGCAACATAATTTCACTTCATAATGTTAACGTTTTCCACTTCCCGTCTACGCCGTATAGTAAGGAAAGGAACTTACTATTTATTATTTTAATGTCAAAAGAAACTTTCTGATATTATTGCTGACAATATGATCTTTATTGTGGACATATAGACATAGCATTGCTAACTATGTTGTTAGAATAGAATAGAATAGAAGTATTTTTTATTCAAATAAACTTTTTACAAGTGCTTTTGAATCGTCTAACTCTACCACTGGTTCAGAATGCTGTTCCTGCTGAGATGAAGAGCTGTTGCTGAATTGCTGTTGTTGAATGATACTGTTGGATGAATTGCATTATTTTGTTTTATTCATTATCCTACTGAGTCCTTTTAGCTTTTACCTACGCATTAGCACGGCCATCTATTATAAGTAGTCCGAAGTGGTGATTGTTATACAAAATTAAAAATTTTGATTTTTTCGATTTTTCAGCTGTTCTTTAAGGGTTCCCTATTTTTTATTTTTAAAACAGCCCTGTGTTAAGACGAACAATCAAAAAATATATATTCAAATCGGTCAAGCCGTTTTTGAGTTTTAGCTAGACTGGCGAACAGAGTTTTAGATTAAGTAAAAATATACCTTAATAAAACTGAAATTTCTATCAGTTATATAAAAAAAACTGGCATTTAATAAGCTTTATTAAATTGATAATTATTTTGAACAGCTAAACCGGTTTTGATGGGGTTTTCATGACCAAGAGTTGACGTGTGTGCTGGGTATACCTTTCAATTTTTTGACTTATGCTGTCGAGTATTATCACATTTATCACAGGTAATATGTTATATGCTTAAGTAAAGCTGAAGTTGTAAGTCAGCCTGATAACTTCCTTTGAAAATTCTTATACATATCCCTATAAGAAATAGGGAAATTTAAGGGCTTTTGGTTACCTAAATGAGGAAAGACTTCTTTTGGAAAACTTAAATATTAAAATTAAAGGATTTGAGTGATCAATGCCCGGGACCAATGAACGGGATATTTATATTAAAAGCCTTTTGGTCTTACCCCTATTTACCCTCTTAAAATTTGATATTCAGAAAATCCCGTATTACTTAGTGCATTTCTATAGAAGAAAAAACTTATTTAAGTAAAATTTCAGATTTCTTGGCCATATTTTTTTTAAGTTATCAATGTATGTACAAGCGAAAATTATATAAATTACAGTAATTACATATCTATATAAATAAAAATGAATGTTGGTAAGCGCATAACTCAAGAATGGATAGACCAATTCGGTTAATTTATTTTTTTGTATGTTCCTTAAGTTCCACGGAAGGTTTTAATACAAAAAAAAAAACAAAAAACTAAATTCACACGGACGAAGTCGCGGGCATCAGCTAGTTAAAAATAAAATATTACATATTATACTCGTAATTACTAAAATTAATTACATATTCAATTATTACTTTTCTCTTGAACAGCGTCTAATATCGCATCGGATCGTGTGAAAAAGTTCTCAATATATTAAAATATTGACCGGTTGATGTTAGCGCCATCTTCAGCCTTTATGTTGTATTTCACACAAGTCACACTTATTGCTAGTGAAGCTGAGTGAAGTTCAGTGGATAGCAAACATTGTGGCCTGTTAATTTACGTGAAAAACAATACTTACATGTCTAGCTAGATGGCGCTGTATATGTAAACAATACATTGCAATGATTTTCAGTTTAAAATTGAATGAACAGCTGGGGCACTCCGCTTTGTTATAAATAAAATCAAGTTAAGAACGCTCAAGTTAGCTTAAAATCTGCTCGAAAACTCGTCCGAGGTGTGAAATGATAGCGTATTGTGCAAAGGACAATGATCATGGATGTATGGAATCCTGCCCATATGTTCCATATAAGCCCATTTATTAGTCTATGCATCCCTTATTGATTCCTACAATTGTTTTGTTTTTTAAATAAAAATCCGGATTCCGAAGTAATGAACAATGTTAAAAACCAAGCTGTAGATGCGTCACTCGTGCCTCCTGTCCTGACCCTGAAAATCCTGATGCTAAAAATTCTACAAAATTATGATTTTTTTCTTTGGTTTTGAAGCGTGAGAAAACCTGGTACCATCTTTGGTCAAGATCCTTTAAAATTTAGTAAGTGCCAAAAAGTATATCCGTACTCATGGAACTAGGATTCGTACTACAAGACTGATTTAAGGTTCAAATAGTTGTCAAATAATCACGTTTTCCGAAAATTAAATTTAGGATAAAATTTCGGCTGAATGACAGATTTTCATAATATAAAGCTAACATTTTCCTTACACCCTGTTACACCTTATTTTAATATTGTTTTGACATGGCATAATAATATTATGAAGTCTATAAGTTTTACTATATTAAGACTTCTTTAAGGTCTACATTGTATGAAAATGTCAATACAATATTGAAATAATATAACTCCAAGCGCTGGTGGTAGGCTCCTTGAGAATCTGAGCCCTGAGTTAAACGTTGCATAGACCTCTTTCGATGAATCATTTGTTATAACCTGGGTCTATCGAGACCCCCTGACAAGATGATAGGATCAAAACGACTCGATCACTTCTGTGATCGATCCATGCAACTACAATTTTGTGATATTGTGATAGTTTTACTGACTGGTAAATGTTGGAATTACAGCTTTAATAGACAGGTTTTGAGTCAGCGCGGACCTCACTCTAACATTTTTTCATGGATATTAAATTCCATGGATAATAGTTTTGATGCATTTTAAATTAGTTTGAGAGTAACGAGATGAAATAAATTATTTTTGAGATTTTCCAGTTTTTCAATTTTTTCATCGTGAATTCTTTACTTTCATATTAAATTCTTATTCATTAGTAGAAAATTAACAGGTTGTATCTATTAGGGTGAAATTTAACTATCCTTTAGAAAAGCACTCGATCTTGTTTAAGTCTGTTGTCCATACTGAGTTGAATATTTTAGTGATCCTGAACGTAACATCGTTTTATTGTAAGCCAATGCAATGTATGTATATTGTAAAGCCAGCTATGATTTACATACAGCTTCTGTAGACCAAGCCTACAGTACAGAAGTTCTATGTAAATGATTTTCACATGTTTCAGTTTAAGCTGATCGGAAATATCTTGCGCCACATGTACGTGCTTGCTTCGTTGGTTTATATTTTTTATATTTAGTTTGCTATGCGTTTCAGGCAGGAAGAGTCTGAGTCTAATAATAATAATAGGTATAAAACTGTACACTCATATGAAACTGTAGTCGAGTTGGAAATTGCGAAATGTGCTCTTCTTGGCTGTAACGCGTAGAAATAAAATGGGTCGGGTCTCGGCGGTTGAAAATCAAAACTCTGTATAAGAACCTTATAAATATAACCATTTGTACATCTTGAGCCATGGGGACCCACCCACCCGTAGTTTTTAAGTTACAAATGCGCTATTGTTTTGTGTTAAATAGGTATGTATGTGGCTGTTTTACTCCTGAATAAAAGACTATTTATTTATTTATAAATTAACATTGACTCCTTTTTTACCCCCCGCGACGTAAAAAGTTATAAGTTTGACCGCTTTGCCTTTCTGAGTATGTCATCGTATCACTGATCAAACGGATAGCCCTTAGATAGATAATTCTAATGCAGTTTTTGTAATTCAAAAATTGGTATGATTTGAATGGTTCCTAGATATTTTTGATGAAAATGGATTTAGCTAGGGTAGTCAGCGGACTAATCAATTTCTTTAGTTTTTGTGCTATTATTTAGCCCAAAGGCAATGTTTTATCAAAAGGCAATGGTTTTAGCCCAAAGGCAATGTTTTGGGCATCATGCCAAATTCATAGATGAGGTATCTGAGTATCTGGAAAACTTTTTAAATTTATTTGTCCATATAATTATCTTAATTCTTAAGTACAAACTCGCAAGATTATTAGCCGTGAAATGCAGCCTGATTACGTCATCACTTTCGCCACTTAGGCGCGCCGAATCCCATCACGGCGGCCAACCTCCTTAGAGGTCAGCCATCTGCGCGGGAGATATTATAGTGCACAAGTGTGTGCGCAAAACAGGTGCATTCTCTATTCCCTCACTCTCATAGTCCGATGGGACGGAAATCCGACACGACCGGAGAGAGATCAGGCGCAGGACCGACGGCTTTACGTGCTCTCCGAGGCACGGGGGTGACGCACCGCCAACTTCCTAATTCCGGGCTAGTACTGAGAATTTCTTTGGCAGAAAAACCCAATATATTTTTTTTTAACGGCCCGACCCGGGAATCGAACCCGGGACCTCGTCATCCGCAGTCGAACAAGCTAACCACTAGACCAACGAGGCATTCATATTAGTTGTAATACTTATATGTATATCGAAAGCTGGAATAACGCTGCTATGAATTAAATTGAAAAAAAAAAAGTGTGTGTGTCAGCTCCGACCCACGACTGGAGTTTACTCCTTAAATACGATTGTCGATCTTTCGCATTCGGACTATAGACACAACTCAAGCGAAAACCAACCTTATTTACTCAACGTTAGGGTAGAAATTTGCATCGTTGTGAAAAACGTAACGAGGTCATTCATAAGTAGATTTTACTCCTCGAATTTTTCTCATACCGGGCGCCTTATATATGAAAATCGATTCTTAAGGAGTAAACTCCAATAAACTCCAAAAAGCTCTGAGACAAATATGTACAATTATTGTACATAGGTATGAATTATTGTAATGGACCGGGAGCCAGCACGTTTCAGACCTTCGTTATTTTATAAAAGCTGAAAGTTCCTCTGTGTATGTCCCCAATAGAGATCAGAATGATCCCCGACTATGAAGTTTCGATCTTGGTGGCTTTGGGAGATATCAGGTAGTAAAGGTGCATAAATTCTGAGTATACTTTCGTCATAGTATAAAAGCTGAGTTTTACATATATTACTTGGGGACCTATCAGAAGATGTTTCCTCAGCAGTCAGATACTTCCGATAGTTCCTCCCCGTGTCAGACACCCTTAAACTATAGTAAATTATGAGTATACTTTCGTCATAGTGTAAAAACTGAGTTTTATATATGTTACTTGGGGACATATCAGAAGATGTTTCCTCAGCAGTCAGAAACTTCCGATGGTTCTGACGCCCTGTCAGACGCTTTAAAAATTTGCCGTAGGTAGGTAGGTAGGCGAACTTTGATGAAACCATCAACTTTTACGGGATATAAAGTAGCCTGTGTATTAATCCAGGCTATAATCTATCTTCGAAAGTAAGACGAAAGTATACTCATAATTTATTATACACACATCAAAAGTGTCAGGAGGATCAACATATATTTTTGCAATAACTTTTCTCCTGATTGATATTAATTAAAATTTTCTTTAAGGATTCATCAAATAAAGTGTTTTCGTTTGTCACAGTAACGATAAACCAAGTCACCTTTGCATTAATAAAGAAATTTGCCATTTTACTAATAAAGGGATTTTTGACATTTGAACCACTAACATTAAAGTTCGAAAAAAAGACTGAAATAACAGTTTTCTTTAAAATTTTATTGGGTAACTTAAACAATTAATAATCCGTGTTTCTACCGCGAACACTAACAACACAAGAACATCGGTTTGGCATACTCAAAATGAGTTCATCCAAATCACGCTGTGGAATGGCCGCCCATGTTCGTTGCAACAACAAAAAAAGGTCTTCTTGCCACTGGATACCCTCCATATTCGGCAGAGCTCTTCTCTGTAGCATATCCCATGCATGCTCAATCGGGTTCAAGTCTGGCGACTGAGCAGGCCAGGGCAGGACATTGATGTTAGCTGCGGCGAGAGTCTGTCTTACAACTCTTGCGGTGTGCGGTCGTGCATTATCATGCATTAACTGAAATAAGGGACCGATTTGCACTTGTAGAGGAACGATGACGTCTGATACAATCGTCTCAGCATAAATTTGAGCGTTGAGGTTGCCTCTGATCCAAATCAACTCAGTTCTTCCGCCGATCCAAATACCCGCCCATACCATGATGGTTCCACCACTATAAGGATGGACTTCCTGGCAGGATTTTAATCGCTGATTATGAAATTATGAAATGCACCAAAAAGGATCCATATAAATTTATAAAATCATAAATTTATTACAAAGCCACATCTCAATCTCAAGAAATCCGCATAAAAATGCTTGATCCCTAGACACTTTTGATGTGTGTAGTTTAAGGGTGTCTGACACGGGGAGGAACTATCGGAAGTGTCTGACTGCTGAGGAAACATCTTCTGATAGGTCCCCAAGTAACTTAAGTAAAACTCAGCTCTTATACTATGACGAAAGTATACTATGAATTTATGCACCTTTACTACTTGATATCTCCCAAAGCCACCAAGATCCAAACTTCATAGTCGGGGATCGTTCTGATCTCTATTGGGGACATACACAGAGGAACTTTCAGCTTTTATAAAATAACGAAGGTCTGAAACGTGCTGGCTCCCACTCTATAAGGTGCTCAAGCAAAAATTCACTGTGTGACTTGGCAACAAACTCGGATTTTTAAGCATCCTGTAATCTATAAACAAACAAAACTAAAATCAAGGTTTATATTTTAACAAAATACACAAACATGACCCGCTTAAGCTAATTATAATGCTTTTATTTACGCTACGCCCGCGCCGAGCGCTGAAAACATGGCTCGGTCTAGCGCCAATAAGGTACTTCGAAGGTTATAAATTTTACTGCAGCATTAGATACCTAGGCGCCTTAAATCGTACCCTCTCCGGGCAGGAGCGCTGTCAATGATTAATTCAAGTCCAATAACGCATCTAGAATGAAGCAACCCTCTCAATGGGCAAAACTAGGTAAGTAGGTTATAGGGAAGGTAAGTACCAATGAGCAATAAAAGCCGCTAAGGGTTCATACTGTAACTATCAAAAATGAACAGTATACTTATGATGAAAATCATTATAATATATTGTACTCGTAATATTATAATTGTTTGATATAATAATCGCGCCTTGTCTGTTTGAACGGACGGCACGAGGATTGAGATAAATTCACTGTTAGATAGAGATTCAACTTTGGGTTCGGCGGCTCCAGCATCCAAAATTCTTGGGCAGCCCTCTGAGATAGATGCCAAATATTTAGCAACTTCACTTCACGATAACGACATGGCTACGTTACGACATTCCATATAGCGGCTACAAGCTAGAGTGAAAAAACCGAACGCGTTGTCACTCTCTTACGTGTTACATTCAGGGGCATTTTCATGCGGAAAATGGTCGTCATATGTAAAAGCAGCTTACAGTCGGCTGGAAACTCCATCGGTAGGTAAAGCAGTAGCGCTCTACTTTCGTTAGGGGAACGTTGTTAGATTCGCAAGCTCACTAAAGTGTCAAATTTTTACCCCTTTTTAAAAATAAATAAACAAATGATTATAGTTATTAGAGACTAGAGGTTATTCCTACGAAATTTATATGTGTCCTTAAAATGTGCTTTAAATTTATGGATGCCCATAGAACTTTTGATTGCTAATGCTATGAGGGATTGTCAAGAAAAAGGAATGAAAATTAATTATTTGAAAGGTAAGTTTTGAATATAAAATAATATGTAGTGCTCACCTATTTTTTTATTTATATCTACGCTTTAATTTGTATCTACTTTGAATTAATATAATATTAGGTGAAACCTGTAGAACATAATTTATTTTTATGTAAACGCAAAGTGTCTTTTACAGATATTACTGAGGTAGATACTAATTTCATTAAGTTCATAGGGAAAATAGGATTTCATAATACGATGTAAATTATCTGTATATAAAATCTTTTACTCACTTTTTCTCCAAATATTGGTTAAGAAAACCTAAAGATTTGAAAGGCCATGGGAAAACCCGTCCCCACCCTTGTAGCACTTTTTCTCGTGTGTCAAATGAAAGAGCATAAAAATACATAATTTCATTGTATGGCAGTAAATCTGTGAAGAATTAGGGGAAAAAGTTATTCATCCTAGAAACAAAAATACAATACTTAAATTATTGTTTTTATCATTAAATATTTTAAGGCGCACAATGCATGCTTAAATCTATACTAATATTATAAAGAGGAAAGATTTTTTTTTGTTTGTTTGTACCGAAAAGGCTCTGTAACTACTGGACCAATTTTAAAAATTTTTTCACCAATAGAAAGCTCAATTATCAGGAAGTAACACAGGCTATAATTTATTTTCAAAAAATTAGAGATCCTTAAGAAAATTGCAATAATGTAACCCAAAGTAGGAAAATTGTGCCTATGAAATGCATTATTTGGCGTGTGCTGAGAAAACTATTGATGATACATGAAAATGATGTACTACATGATTAAAGTACTCATTTTCTCTACAAAAATTCCCCGAGTATATATCATATTTAAGTCACAATAGTAGCTTTTGTGTTCTAAAATTTAATTAGATCGCCTTTATTATCGTGGTATTAATTTTTCCTTACTTCCTTAATACGTCATACTAATCATACTAATATTATAAATGCGAAAGTGTGTTTGTTTGTTGGTTTGTCCTTCAATCACGCCGCAACAGAGCTACGGATCGACGTGATTTTTTGCATGGGTATAGTTGAGGACCTGGAGAGTGACATAGGGTACTTTTTATCCCGGAAAATCAAAGAGTTCGAAGGATCCACGCGGACGAAGTCGCGGGCATCAGCTAGTTAATTACAATATACTCAATGCTCATATTATTATGATTGTTTCAAAACACCAATTGTCTCGTTTTCATGTTGAACAAGAATTGGAACGTAAGTTCCTTATCGCGCGGTGCGGAAGGGGGCTAGACGGAAAAAATTAAGGAACCGACACTCGACACTTTTTTGAAACCGACACTTTTTTGTTGAATGTGAATTTTGCATTGTGTTCGGTATTTTCGCGGTACAATATTGGGTCTCCGTAGCCTAGTGGCTTCGGCAGTCGCTTAACAGTTAAAAGTCGATGGTTCGAATCCCAGCTCGACAGACTGAATTTTCTATTTTCAATTTTATTTAAAATAATATCTACATGTGGAATTTTTCCCTAATTTTTTATTGTATAAATTGGATAAAATGTTATTGTACTACGAACGCCATCTGTTAAAAAACCAGAGTAACTCTTTGGTTTTGTAACATTGCTGCAATAGAAATAAACTAAATATAATTCATCGTAGTTAATCAATTTAATACTAGATGACACCACTAGTTTATTACAATTCCTTCACTAATTAATCGAAAGGAACTTCTTTCCATCCGGGTGTCCCTTAACACCTCTCAAGTTTTTTCTTTTTTTTCCGCGTGGGTTTATTTATAGATTTAATCGAAAATAAAACCGGCCATGAGCGTGTCGGGCCACGTCCAGTGTAGAGTTCCGTAGTTAAAAGTCACAAATATTATTGCTGACCATTTCCCAGCGTTAAAAAAGAGGATAGTGCTTTTATTTTATTTATGAACTAGCTGATGCCCGCGACTTCGTCCGCGTGGAATTAGTTTTTCAAATCCCTCGGGAACTCTTTAGCCTATGTCACTCTCCAAGTCCTCAACTATACCCATGCAAAAAATCACGTCGATCCGCAGTTCTGTTGCGGCGTGATTGAAGGACAAACCAACAAACAAACACACTTTCGCATTTATAATATTAGTATGATGATATTGAATATATTATTTTGAGTTCCATGGTTCAAATGTCACTGTTATACATTTTTAGTTTCCAGCTTAAGTAATTAGTCTCGGCTTGGTGTTGACGGGACTCATTAACAATCTCTCAATCAACTGACATCATTGAACAATATTATGGTCTATTTTATTAATTCACAGCTGATATCATGTCCTCCGTCCTCACGACTTATAATGGACAAGTACACAAGCAGTGTAAACTAATAGAATAGAATAGAATGTTTTTTATACAAATAAACTTTTTTACAAGTGCTTTTGAATCGTCGATGAGTCTACCACTGGTTCGAAATGCCGTTCCTGCCTAGAAGAACCAGCAAGAAACTCGGCAGTTGCTCTTTTCAAAACAAGTTTACAATATAGTAGATATTATGCTATGTATGCAGTGTTTCCACAATGAGGAAAAAGAAAATTTACAGGTTAATCATTACCTACTGTCTTATGAATCGCTGGAACGAATTATATCCACGCTTTTTTGTCATTTATATAGTCTTCAAATGTATAATATGCTTTTTTCATGAGATTAGTTTTAACTGATTTCTTAAAGTTGTGTAAAGGCAAGTCTAAGATCAACTGTGGAATTTTATTATAAAACATCACGCCCATTCCCACAAATGTCTTTCGGACCCTCTTGAGGCGCAATCGAGGAATCACGAGCCTGTTTGGATCTCTAACCTGCCTATCGTGTAATCACCCTTTTTTTGTAATTCACAATGTTTTGTCTGACAAATACTATGTTGTTATAAATATATTGTGAAGCTACTGTAAGAATGCCTATTTCTTTAATTTTTTCTCGAAGAGAATCCCGCGGTTTTAAATTATAGATTGCGCGAATTGTCCTTTTCTGCAATACATAAATTTTCCCAATATCGGCTGCTTTACCCCATAATAAGATTCCGCATGACATAATACCTTTGAGTATATAAGCAACATAATACGAAAAATGCAAAATAAACAATTTTTGCGGTTTCTAAGTTAAGACCTTGAGGGATTGGAAACAAAAATGCACTGTTGTTCAGAGATAAAATATGGTCGAGCGAAGCAAATGCTGGATCATGCGTCATGCTCGTGAACGGATGCCACCAGCGGGAATGGGGCTACTTTCTGTCTGCCCGTCTTAACATGAATTGAATTGTAGTACCTACGCTTTTTTTCGAACTTCACCTCATTGTGGAAATATTATATTCCATTCTATTCTAACAAAGTTGCATGGGTTTAATCGGCCTGGCATCCGGCTGCCCACAAGATAGTATAAAAAACTTATTACAATGTAATAGCTGTTTATTAATATGGTAAAATGATTATTTTGAAAAAAGCAACTGCTGAGTTTCTTGCCGGCTCTTCTCAGCAGAATCCGCTTTTCATGACGTGTCATAAGAGCCACTATATATACACACAATAAATAATTTTGAATTTTGAATTTAAATTCGTATTAATCTGGATCATGCGATTCCCTATATGCGAGCAATCTAAATTAATTTATGCATTAGTTAATAAGTATTTTAGAGTTAGGAATAAAAATATGTAATAATATTATGGAATGAACTAACGGAGCGACATAGTCACTGAGTGACCAAGCTCCAAAATAAAGAGAAAAAAAAAGCATAGTACCTATTGCAAATTTGTTTTGAAAAGAGCAAGCGCCGATTTTGTTGCCGGTTGTTCTCGGCAGGAAGGGCATTCCAAACCAGTGGTAGACTCACTGACGACGATTCAAAAGCACTTGTAAAAGTTTATTTGAATAAAAAATAATTCTATTGTATTCTATTAAGGAAGTAACTGAATTATGCGTCAGATTTGAATCTTATACACTATACTGAAGTGGAGTATAGTGGAGAAATGCTCTATGTGATTTAAAGCGCGGGAAAGCCGAGGTGACACTCGTACTTACAATGACACTTAACACTAAAAGTGAAGTGAGTGTAACCGACTTTTGCGTTAACTGGACGAACAAAGAAGTTGTTGCAGAAAATAATATTGTATACTAAGGATATATTATGTTTTCAACTTTTATTTTCTAGAATAGATTATTCTATTCTATTCAGGAAAACAAAGCCAAGAACAGGAACAAGGATTTGTATTAAATCTATATCTCATATTTAGTTCAATATGATATGACTTATATGTTTTTGAATGTTAGTGAACAATAGAGGAAGAGGGATAATCTTGATTTTTGTAAATAAGTCTACTGTTCAAATTTAAGAAGTTATATTTTTAAATAGCAAAAAATAATAAGAAAAAACAAGAAATTGTGTTTTGAATTTATATTTTTAGAATTCGTATTTTTTAGAATTTATATTTTAAGAAAATAATTTTTAAAATTCATATGTTTATATTTTTTGTTGTTTGTTCTTACAATTAAATTTCAGGATTAGGTATCTACAGAACTTGGCAGCCATTTAGATCTCAATTCTTTTGTCGGCGAAGTCGACAACCACACATATTATTCATATTGAACTTGGCTCTCATTTTCACATTGATGTTTTTGATGGGTAAATAACTAAGAAATTGTTAAAGGCTAATAATCTACTACTTACAGCTTGCATACTAGAATAACATTGACGGTTCCAATTTTGCTGTTTTAACTTTTACGTGCCATAATAGTAAAACTTAAACGTTGCAAGCTTTACTTGTATACTTTGACAGCCTTGGCCAATGTCTCCTGTTGTTTTATCAAAAATTGGCAGATTTCCAGCATTTCGTACTGTAACAGCTATTGAAGGTTTTGAAACACAGCAAACCTAAAATTATGGTTATCTCTAATGTTAATTCTATCAAGACAACAGCTTATAATTTATGTAACTTTCAATTAACGTTATCTGTCATTTGTGTCAAAACATTTAATTTCCATACTACCATACCATACTATACCATTATTTCTGAAGACTTGCCATAAGTCTTGATGCAGTTTGTACGCAAAATTCGAGTTACAAAAATACAGTAGTGGATCTGCAACGTCATGCAAATCAGAGATAAGGTTCTAATAGCCCGACCTAGATGCTAAGGGTCAAACCACGCAGATACATCGTTAACGGCTCTCTCAATATCCCTGCCACCTAGCTTAAACTTGCGGACATCGTGTACGCTTTGAGAACAAATAATAAATACCTACTTAATTCGCCCAACTGCCGAATCTGCCGAAATATTCCAGGTCTATAACTCATTTCCAGTTAGAAATCTCTGTCTGAGAGAGACAGCAATGTCGCTTTGTCATTTGCTTACGGAATTTTTTAGTAGTTGGATGCTCAGGACCAGCCATATATAGATGAAACAAGTGTAAATTGAAAAACACCCCCGACATGAGAATCTATGGCTGTCGAAGTTATCAATTAATTGTCATTTAACGATTATACTGGCACTCGTGAAGCACTTAATGGAGTAATCATACGCCAAAAATGCCTTACATCATTTTGAAAAAGAGCTGATACTCTTACACCGCTGGACCGATATTAACCAAACATAGCTAAGAACCACCGCAAGGAAACTGGCTTTCAAATGAAAAAAACCACATCGAAATCGTTCCATCCGTTTGAGAGCTACAATAACAGACAGACAGATATCGAAATCAAACTTATAACACCCCTCTTTTTGCGTCGGGGTTTAAAAATACAGAGCAGTGGACCTCACCTACTTAAGGACAGTGTCAAGTTAAATGAAAAGTAGGCCTATTGTAAGTCTATTTTCCCCGGTTTGGCACGTCAAACTGAACGCGCGGCGGTAAGACAGGTCATTTATTAGTTACTTGTATTAATTCTAAGAGCCACAGTGAACATGTTTAAGCCGCACTTTGTGTATATCCACGTTTTAAGGTGTACTCGTCTTACCTTTATAACATGGTATAAGTTCAGATGAGAGAACGTACCCTTATTTTAATATATCCGTTAAGTAAAGTATTTTGTCTTAAGGGTTCACTGCAAATAAGCATCGGCATATAGGCACCAAAACAGCGCGCATGCGTGAACAAATTTTTCCGACGCGCTTTCCATTTTCAAATCAAACTGGAGCTACCACCCTCTTAGTTGCAGTCGGTGAGCATAGTTCAAAGATAGCAGACCTACCCCGAAATTGTAACGAGTTTATGAACCAGAACTCGTGAAGTTTTCTTCGTGAACTTTCCGTTTATGAATACCCCTCTGCGGCAAAATGATTGAGGTAAGTAAAAAAGAATATAAATTAAGTAGTAGTCTAGTCGTCTTTTATATTATTAAAAATTTGTTTTGTTTTTATTAAAAAAAATTTTTTAAAAATTAAATTTCATTTATTCGTTGCATAAATTATAATCCGTAATGTAGTTGAAAAATTTAAATAAGATGCAAACTTGATGTGGTTCTTTTTGTTATTATTTTTGTAGTTGTATGTTTATGTTGCTATTTTGTAGCCCGGGAACACAAATTGGGAAGCAGTAATGATACTTGTTGAATGACAAAAAGGGACACACGTACATACACAGTGACGTCATCGCTATTTAGGTGTTGGCATGCAAAGGAGACAGTACGCCCCCATCCATGAAGCTTTCATTTAAAATATTAATTAATGCTTCATGGCAACCTATTTTAACAATGTTTTCTCCATAAACATAGTGTTTCTTCCTACCGTAAGGTTTTCACATAGGGAAGTTCTTCTCCAGAATTGGGTATTTGATTGATATTCTTTTATTTATTTAAAATAACGTTTTTAAATATTAAAACTCAGTGCCATTTCTCTTATTTAAATATCTTTACTAGTCAAGCAAATAAAAGCTGTTTTACTGTAACTGTATCTGTCTCTTTCTAAAAAGAAATTTTCTATGGAGCGCGTATGAAGCTGCTGAATTGTGACATCACACTTCAGTAGCGCTTTAAAGCTCTATAACTTATTTGTTATTGAACCGATTTATTTTCTGTTTTTACGAATGTTATTCTTACATGTTAAATTTTCGATTTCAAATAAATAATGAATGAATATCAACATTTTGACTACTGTCAAATAGCAAGAAAATTTTAGAATTATTTTGCTATAATCCGCTAACATACTCGTATCTGTTGGCGGATTATAGCAAAATAATTATAACCTTTTCTTGCTAATCATGACCTTCTGCAAAGTAACGCCTGCTTCTATCTAATACTGTCAAATACCCAATTGTAATAAATACCCAAACCAAAATATCAAAATACCCAATATGTAGGTACAGATGATATGCTTAATGATCAAAACTGTTTTCTAAAAATTTACACGGTTGGACTGCATTATCGGTATGTCTCTGAGCCTACTTGCGTGAATTCGCACTTGTCTGCCCGTCTATCTAAGCCTTAGAACTCCAAAATTATATAATAATATTGAGGTATTTAACTATAAAACTATAGTCCAAACCCAAAGGCGAGAACAATTTAAAAGTTATAAAAAAATTGTTTCGAGGGGAGCAGCTTAAGAAGCAAATGAAGGGAAAAATAAAAATTTCTCGTAGCATATGCTTGTGGCTTGTGACTTAACGTTGAAAAGAACTTTTTATACAGAGTAAAAAATATTTAAGTTAATTATTTTAATATTTAATCTTGAATTTATTTATTATGACAATTTGACTTTATACAGTATACTACATTAAACCTAAATTTACTCTAAAATTAAAACTACCTACTACATTAAAATTAAATTTATTCTAAAATTAAAATTAAATAAAATCTAAAACCCCATCGAAGTCACTGCAGTGTGGCATGGTACCCAAGATGCTGGCAGCATTACCCCTTTGGATGGCCAAGCTAATCCTTTGGGCAAGGTAGCTGCCAGCTCTTGGATCCCCGGTAGACTCGATCACCTTTTTAGTTAGCTCTACAAAAAGCGCTCGAGCCTCCGGGCCCCACGGCCCCAGGGTCTCTACACCAAAAGGCACAAATATAAAACCACTGTCAAGTTTCTCATATTTGCGCCTCTTAGCCTGTTCGGCGCTAGTAGCCGCTGCACCCGCCACAGAGGAGGTCGCATGGATGTGGGATGCAGCTAGAGTATCTACACAGGTGGCATCCCACACAAGCGACCTCCCTGTCCTCCAAGGAACAAGCGTCATACCATCAGGTCTCCTGCCATCACTACGTGCCAAACCAATAGGTTCTAATACAGCTGGCACGTGAGCAGTAGCAAGAGACCTGCGGATGATGTCGTTGAGGGCATATTTAATCTTACGTCAGCAAATCTGCTATTTGATAGAACTCCTTTATTTGCAGGTTAAAGTTAACATGTGGGTGGTGGTTAGCCCTTAATGGACCCTTGGCAACGGCTGGTATAATTCATGATTATGATTATTACCTATGTGTAATTAATTATAAATAGTTTTTCCACGCGATTTCTTCCGCGTGGAGTAAGGTTTTAAAATTTTTTTCCGAGATAAAAGGTAGCCTATGACCTCAAAACCTCAATTGCAATCCATGCAAAAATTCGTGTCAATCCGTTGCTACCATCGATTAAAAAGTATGTAGGTAATCCAAACGGTCAAGCCGATTTTGGGGTTTCGCGGGACAAAAGAACATCAATTAATGTAGATTAGGATAATAAAGTTGACATAAAAGGCATAATTCACAATCCCCATCATAGTGTGCATGTATTATGTGCATTAGTGTGCATGAATTGTTTTTGTATTCCTTCGTGGTGATATAATTTTTCTATATTCTGTGTACAAATAAATTGCGCATATTGGGCGGGTAAAGACCCTCTGACCTCGAAATTTTAGCAGAAAATATTTCTGGCACCCACATTTCTACAGCGGATTGGCGACTCTTTCTATGCAGATACACCTACACATTGACCTACACCTAGTGCGGTCCAAAAAATATCTTTTCATCTCCCCATCTCGGAAAGAGTATTTTTGCTCTTCGATATCGGAGTGTAAAAGCCGTTTTTATCCTCTAGAGGATAAAGTAAATTGAATTTAGAACATCGTGTGCACTAAGTTTGTGAATTCAAAACATCATTAAACCTATTTACTTCTACCTCCATTGTGCCGAATTTATCATACAACCTTTTTTAATTTGTTGAAACTCAGACTTGGAACCTTCTTGGTGTATTTTTTTTAATTTGCTTTGCGCGCGCCATTTTCTTTTCACGTCATATTGTTTGAATGGGGAGATGAAAAATTACGTGTTGCACTCGAGTGCAAAGATTTTTCACCTCGTGCTCTTTTGATTCCCTCGCTAACGCTCAGGATTCTAATTTTTGAATCACTCGCTGCGCTCGTGATTCAATTTTAGAATCCTTCGCTTGCTCGGTCATCAAAACTGAGCACGCGGTTAAAAAGCAACTTTGCACTCTTGTATAACAAATAACTATTGTTTTGCATACCAGAAAATTTGTTGCGTCTATTGTCTGTAACTGGTCAAGTCATCTTCATCTCAATCTATTCGTCTATTGAAAGGATCGTCACAGAATAGGATCTTATAATATACCGCCTGCATCTAGCAGCCGCCAGCTACTCGTAATCCTCAGATATTAAACATCTAGCGGGTATTGTGTTTGAGGGACTAGAATATAGGTTCTTTGCTTGATAAATCTTCATTATACTTATAACCTGTAGATAGGGATGCAGGAAATACCAAAAAATATCCACTATCAATTGTCAATTAGTGCCCTCACTAATTTTAGTTAATTGACACTCGTAACTGTTGACAGCGCCAAAATGGCGTCAATCTAGTAAGTCTTTACAGTGCGACAAGTATAACTTGGCGCGGCTGTGCGCCACTGTGCTCAACATTACTATTGCCATTGTATAGAACATGAGACTAAATTTGGGAAAAAAACAATTTTAATTTACACAATAAACTCAACAGCACACAACGAGATCCAATAGTGAATTTTCAAGATGGCCATGGAGTATAAAAATTGAACTCAAACTCAAAACGCCACCGCCAACTTATACTTGTTGCTCTATAGATATGTTAATCATAGATTAATTACTGAGGTCAGTGATTACAGTTCATAATTAATAATGATTTAAAATTTAATTATGGTCAAATGAAAAGTTTACTTTTTGTCCAACCTGTTTTGTAAAGCGCAAAGCCTTCTGGTTTTTCTTGTACGAACGAAACGACTTGGCTAGTACGTCCCGTGTAATGAAAGTTGAATATGAGAAGCTGAATCAAGGGGTGATGAAGCGAGAGTTCCGTCCTACGCATTAACAAATCTTGAAGTCCTAGGGTCAATGCTATCAAATAAAGGGCAAATTATTTACTATAGCTTTCTTTTTACTGAAATATACCCGAAGAAGGTATACTGTAAAATTTTATCCAAAACGGTTATTAATTGTACAGAATTTCCAGAAGCTGAAAATGAAAAGGGTAAAAGGGGATATGAAAATATATAGTTTTGGGATCAGTTTTACATAAATAATGTTGAAACTTCACAATTTATGTAAAAATATGTGTTTCAATAACTTATGAAAAACCCATAAACGAGCCAACGTTATTAGTTGAAACTTAACATAAGAACTCTAGAAAACAGCTATGAATACGAGTTTACTCATTTCATCCATAAAACTTCAATAGGTACCTGTCCCACATATTGAAACTTAAAGAGGTATTTTTTGGACTGGCTTTAACGTCTTCTTCTTCTTCTTTGTCAACTAATAGACGTCCACTGCTGAACAAAGGTCACTTGCATGGACTTCCACAGGCCTTAGTCATGCACCGCCTGAATCCAGTGGCTCCCTGCGATTCATTTGATGTCGTCGGTCCACCTAGTGGGGGTCTGCCAACACTGCGGTGTGTGGTCGCCACTCCAGCACCTCGGGACCCCAACGACTATCAGCTCTTCGAACTATGTGCCCCGCCCACTTCCACTTCAGCTTTAACTTGCTTTGTACTTTACATCCCTTTTATAACAAAACCTTCTGGTTGCTCCATCACAACAGATTTGATTCTTGGTGTGGATATTTAAAGACCTAGAAATTCTCCAGATAATAATAATCAGACTTTTATAATTAATAGTATTTATTTAACTTAAATATAATTATAGTATACAAGTAAGATTATCATTTGTTTTACCGGTATAAAAATTATCCTTTGACACTTTCTAAGTCTTATATTATTTTCGAGGTTTATATTACAATATTTAATTCGAAGTGACTATTTGTACGGGTACTGGACGAATAAATTATATTTATTCGTACAGTTATTCAATTTTTTTTTAAGGCATTGGGTTCGTTATTTTCGCGGTACAATATCGGGTCTCCGTAGCCTAGTGGCTCCGGCAGTCGCCTAACAGTTAACAGTCGATGGTTCGAATCCCAGCTCGACAGACTGAATTTTATATTTTCAATTTTATTTTAAATAATTTCTACATGTGAAATTTTTCCCCAATAATTTTATAACTTATAAGTTATAAAAAATTAGGGAAAGGTTCCAAATGTAGATTTTATTAAAATTAAGAATGAATTGGATGATTAGCTTTTTTTATTTGTCAATTTTTTTTTAAATTAGTTACACTGTAATACGTTGGGAGAACCACCAGACTGTGGAAAATCTAAAGTTAGGTTAGGTTATGTTAGGTTCTATTGGTTTGAAATGAAAAATTAATTTGGAGGGGTTTCTAAGCTTCCTCTACTCCTTTTCCTCTCTCCCACTATTTTTTTACTTTCACTCCTTCACTAAGCGACCAATATTATTCGTCCGACTTCTGTACGAATAATAATAAATTGTTTGTCCAGTACCCGTATTAATAATTATAAATTGTTCGTACAGTACCCGTATTATATTTAATTACAGTCTGCCAGCCAGATTGCCTGCGGTTGTTTGATGACTCTACATACAATAGATGTGTCTGCATCAAAGGTCTGCAAAGTTCACATTTCAATTTAGCTTTGATTGATTGATTTCCGTGAACGTCCGAACCAAAGTGACGTCCAACACAAACATGCAGTTTAAAACGCAGTTTTTACCCGCAACTTCGTCCGCGTGTATTTTGAGGTTTCTATACTCGTCCATTTAGGGGATTGATAATCTAAAATCTCTCCTTTGTGCACTTTTAGGGTAGTCAAGGAACATTAATTCCACCAAAGGATAGAAGATGAATGAAATTGGGCCCAGTTTGCTATTTTTAACAGTTGTAACCTTTTGTAGAAATCTTTTGTAGTAAATAGCAGAATAACTAGTGGTTCGCCCCGAACTGAGACCTCGCGGTAACGGTATCCCATGATTATTCATTCAATCGATACATGACGACCAAAACTAACATTATTATTATGCCCGTTTTCACCAAACATACCTAAATCATCCCCTATGTAGGAGTCTCTTTACGTAGGTAGCTCCAAAACACAATCCTAAGTCCTAACATCCGTCCCAATGTCCTTTTAGGTGTCCCGTACAGGATCGTGATAAAGAAGTTGACAGTAATCATCACCTAACTTATCATAGGTAGCCCGTAAAGGTTAGGGAACGTCAGTGAAAACATTGAATTATTATGTAGGTACTAACAAGTGAAAACGGGTTAGGGGCATCTGTACAAATCGTCATCTATCGACGCGAATAGAAAATATACAAAATGCAGCAATTAATAGTTTATTGAAGTTTGATATTTAACTAAAGAATAATTTTAATTGAATAATATGTTATTAATTATTATATTATGTACCTAAATAATAATGCTCGACGCAAAACTGTTTTTGGGATAGATCGTAGTCGTAACTCTTAATTCCATGGAATAGTTAATGACTGCGTCATCTATTAGCATTATTGTGAAGCTATGTGAAAATTACTGATGCTCATTAAAAATTAAATAATCTCGTTTCTTTATAATATTCATATAATTTTAGTATTTGTTGTTCAAGTACAGGATACAAGTGAAGTAAAAAAATAAGTACAGATTGAAAATATATAGCCAATTTTCCCAGAGAGCGTCTTCAAGCGAGCGTATTAAATCGCCACTTTGAAAGCCCCCCATTTCGTCAATTTTAGGAAAAAAATAAAAAAAAATACGTTTGTACTCTGTTCCAAATTGTCTTTAAAATGATACACAAAAACCCTATGAATCGCAAAAAAATATTTTTTATTTCGCATTCGCTTCTATGAGAGCCCCCCTGAAATAAAGATTTTTATAACTTTTTAAGCCATTTTCGGCTGGAGGCCATCGGTTTACATATTATATCTAAATTTGAAGTAATTACGTTCAGTAATTCAAAAGTTATAAGGCTCTGACAGACGGACGGACGGACGGACGGACAAGTGCAAATCGCTCTAGTAAACTCAGAGACCTCGCTTCGCTCGGTCAAATATAAGTTTATATACCTGTGCAAAGTGGATATGTGCCAATGGCTGCATCCTGTAAGCGTGGAGCTGTTTTCTGTGGAGGCCCTAGGGCCATGGAGTCAAAGTCCAAAAAAATTTTTACGAGACATTCCACCGCGGTTGATTGCCTCATCTGGTGACAGAAGGGCTGGCTCATTTTTTGCGCAAAGGATCAGCCTGGCTGTCCAGCGCGGAAATGCAGCCAGTATTCTTGGCACCATTTCACGCGGGAATGATTTGTATAGTAATTACATTAGTTTAGCTATAAGTTTTTTTGTAACATTGTTTAAAAAAAAAGTGGATGAAATTCATAAATATTTATTTCCATCTACGATATCTGAAATAATCTGATTTTATATAAAAAAAGATGTTATATTTATTTTTTATTAGATTAAAGTTTATTCTAAACAAAGGAGATTTATTCAAAACCATTAAAATTACATTATGCCTAAATTATATACAACTAGCAAAATCTAATTCTAAATATCAACCAAATATTTAATAAAAAAACTTGAGAGGTGTCAAGGGACACCCGGGTGGAACGTAGTACCTTTCGATTAATTTTAGTGAAGGAATTGTAATAAACTAGTGGTGTCATCTAGTATTAAATTGATTAACTACGATGAATTATATTATTTAGTTTATTTCTATTGCACTGTTACAAAACCAAAGAGTTACTCTGGTGGAGTTACTGCTTTTTCACAGATGGCGTTAGTAGTACAATAACATTTTATCCAATTTATACAATAAAAAAATAGGGAAAAATTCCACATTTAGAAATTATTTAAAATAAAATAGAAAATAGAAAATTCAGTCTGTCGAGCTGGGATTCGAACCATCGACGTTGAACTTTTAGGCGACTGCCCTAACCACTGGCCATGCAGACGCCGTGTTCTAAGGCGAAAATACCGAACACAATGCAAAATTCACATTCAACAAAAAAGTGTCGGTTTCAAAAATGTGTTCAAATTCCTTAATTTTTTCCGTCTAGCCCCCTTCCGTACCGCGCGATAAGGAACTACGTTCCAAAACTATTTAACTAAATAATTATAACGTGATAGAAAAAGGTCTAATAGAGCAAGATCCCTGTGCCGCCAGACCTAAGTTATCTTCTCAGCCATGATTTGTGTACGATAGAATAGTGTTCGTAAGTCCTTTCAGTGTATGCGTACCTGTTAGCTTGTGCCGACGGCCAATTTCCAGATACCAGGTGCTAAAGGTGAATAAATAAATTTAATTTATTAATTTTTACAATATTCTTTAAAACATATATGAAAATCAGCCCTGAGAATTTAAGATAAGTTAGTCTAGTTTTTACCTACCTTTAGCACCTGGTATCTGGAAATTGGCCGTCGGCACAAGCTAACAGGTACGCATACACTGAAAGGACTTACGAACACTATTCTATCGTACATAAATCATGGCTGAGAAAATAACTTAGGTCTGGCGTCACTGGGATCTTGGTCCAAAATAACTAGATCCACATCGATGCCAGACGGTAATGTATGTTTACTTGCTTTAGTTTAGACGCCGTCTTGAGGAAACTTGCACTCATAAGAGTACTTCAAAATAGTATGTAAAGCCAACCAATTAAAAATTTAATATAAAAAATTCTTTTTAAAAACCGATCAAACACCCACGCCAATACAAAGTATATAATTTATAGTTGATTTTTTTAAATCTGCTCGACCGATTTCGATAAAATTTAAATGAGACTACTTGGGAAGTATACCCTTTCATACAAATAAAGAATTTTGCAAATCGGTTCAGGCGTCTTCGAGTAATCGATGAACATACATAAAAAAATATAAAAAAGATATTCCGATGAATTGAGAAACTCCTCCTTTTTTGAAGTCGGCTACAAACGATTATGGCCTCGTGGCCACCATGTCTGCGAATGGCCTAAGCCCCAGTAGTTAGCTGGCATAAGAGCTAAAATGGTGTTCAATTATATCGACCCAATTTTCTCCTTTATTGATGTACGCCCATAGGTTAGACTTACATAGATTATGTACTCGTACTTAGGTGCCTTCTTAAGTAGACTCTATAACACTGATCAATAGAATGCATCATAGAAAAGCCTCTTTAGTTCTTCGGTTTTCATGAAAAGAATACTTCAATGGCGGAAATACTATCGAATGAAATGTTTACCTAGAATTTCTTTGTTGTGTTCGTTCATTAAGTCCTTCTTTCAGACAACAATGCGCTTTCAATTCAATTGCTTTCATAAAGCATGCAATATGATACAATCGCCCTCCTTGGAGGTCTGAAGTTACTTTGGAAAATTGAAGAGGATTTGTTTTTGTGCTTTTCTACCTATGTTGCTTATGGTTTAAAATTCACACAAAATATTGTGATAAAAGTGCGGGAAGTAGGTTTGTACCAAAGAGTTTACTTCTGGAAGTCCGAGCCGTAGCGCGTGTTTACCATCGATCGTCACGATTTTGCTATAACAATATAACTTAATATTTCACGAACATAAATCATTACCTTATATTAGGTACTTGAGGTTCGACTTCAAAACATATTGTGCGGAACCAGGCAAAATAGTTATATAGTTTATATTATCTATCTATAGTTTATAAACTATAGATAGATAATCTATCTTCTATTATATAATAAAACTGTAACAGGACGAATTCTGTAAATTAAATATAATTTGAAAATTTTAATTGAAGGGCGCTTTATTATCGATACTGACCCCAAACAATTTTTTTAAAATTTTTTGTCTGTCTGTCTGTCTGTCTGTATCTTGGCCGCGCATCACGCAGAAACTACTGGACGGACTTAAACGAAACTTGGCATGATTTAATTTCACACTACAAGGTAAAACATAGGATACTTTTTATCCCGAAATTCAGCACGGTTCCCTTGGGAGAGGGGATTAAAGTCAAAATGTGTATTTAGTTGTAATTCATTAACGCGTATTCCGATTTCAGTCATTCTTTTTTTCATAGAAAGGAGGTACTTTAAAGATTGTCTTTTAATTATTACAAGGTCGTCGGTTTAGTAGTTCAGAATTTATAGACGTCACAATCCTCGGTATTAGGTCCAAATAACTTGTACCCCGAAATGTATAGGAAACTTTGAATGTACGGGTCATCTTATGCTGGCATACACACTATATCTTACTTTTTATCAAGGAAAATTAAAGTGTTCCCGAGGGATTTTAAAAACTAAAACCACGCGAACGAAGTCGCGGGCATCAGCTAGTATAAACTATAGATTCACCACCCTCACACTGAGTTTCCACGGCGCTGTTTGGCGCACGCGCCCGCAGCGGTTGCGGGCCCCCGGCCTCCGTAGAATGCAGATTTGTATAGAAAATGAAGTTTTAATTTCCACGGCGCGGTATGCGCCCGTGGCGGGCGCATTACTAGCCGTACCGCAACTGCGTACTGCGGTCGCGGGTGCGAACTGCGCCGTGGAAACCCAGTCTTACTGAGTTGTAGCTTCGTGTATCGAGATTTTATTAGACCAGTTAGACTGGGTTTCTACGGTGCAGTTCGCACAAGCGCCGGCAGCGGTTGCGGTACCGCTAGTACTGCGCCCGCCGCGGGCGCAAACCGAGCCGTGGAAATTGAAACTTCATTTTCCATACAAATCCGCATTCTACGGCGGCCGCGGGCCCGTGCCCGCAGCGGTTGCGGGCCGCGAACCGCACAGTAGAAACTCAGTTTTAGTTTTTAATTAAACACTGGATTCTACTTAAGATAATTAAAAAAACCAGACAAGTGCGAGTCGGGCCTCGCTCTTTTTTGGTTTCCGTACATATGACCAAATCATTTTTTTAAAACTAGTTACATATTTAGATAACTTAGTTCTTAGAAAGTACTAAATTAACATATGGGGAAAAAATTGCTCGTTTGTTTTGGTCACATCTTACAAACCGCATTATAAATCGGTGTTTTCAGTATTTTTTGTTTAAATACACTATATAGTACATAATACACCACAATTTCAAATTCCTTACTAGTTTATTTTTTGAGATAGACCCCCTAACAAAATTGGTCTAAAACCGACAACTTTGACGGCCCCCCATTTCTTCATTTTTGTAGCTACTAAATAATATATATATATATATATATATATATATATATATACCCCAATAGATAGTTGAAATTTTCGTTAAGATAGTTAAGTGGAGTTCAAATATATATATATATATATATATATATATATATATATATATATATATATATATATATATATATATATATATATATATATATATATATATATATATATTTGAACTCCACTTAACGAGCTCTAGAGAATGACTCTCCAAATGCCAGGGTAAAAAAATAAAATTTTATTTCGACTCCTTTTCCATGTATGGGAGGGAGCTCCTTTTATTTTTTAATTTAATTTAATTTTTATTACTTGTTGTTATAGCAGCAATAGAAATACACAAAATGTGAAAATTTCAACTATCTATTGGGGTTTACGAGATACAGCCCGCTGACAGACGGACGGACGGACAGCGGAGGCTTAGTAATAGGGTCCCGTTGTCACCCTTTGGGTACGGAACCCTAAAAAGAGCAAACGAAAAGCACTTATGCGAATTCTTTTGCGATTCAAATTAACATAACTGACATAGTGACCTTTTCGGTCAAATGTATTGCAAATTGATATTTTTATATAATATTTCTACGTTTTGAACGCGAGATCCCACATGATTTTTTAAAATTCCATAAAAGTTTAAAAACCCTTCGTTATAATAGTATAGTGTAGTGGTACCGATAAACCTAATTTTCCGGTATTTTCATCTCAAAATACCCATGAGTAATTATAATGAAAATTTGTTTTAATAAAAACAACTCAATTTTGTTGCAACAAAGTACCTCAATGGGTCCCGTCCACACTCCAAATAAGAATTATTTAAAAATAAACTAACATAATATTTTAATATGTAGGTGGAATTATTCACATTTATTTTCTTACAAATCATCAAACATCCACATACATATTAATTATAACCAGTACCTACTTATGTTTAGTGTATACTAATCTGTATCTATACTAATATACTAATACTAATACTGAGACTAATTCTGACACCGACACCGACACCGACACCAACACCGACACCGACACCGACACCGACACCAACACCGACACCGACACCGATACTAATATACTTATTACTAATTACTAATTACTAATTACTAATTACTAGTACTAATAATATTATAGAGGAAAGCTTTTTGATTGTTTGTTTGGCTTACCGAATAGGCTCTTAAACTACTGGACCGATTTTAACCATTTTTTCACCAATAGAAAACTAAATTATCAGGAAGTAACCCACGCTATATTTTATTTTCAAAAAATTAGAGATCCTTAAGAAATTTGCAATAATGTAACCCAATGTAGCAAAACTTTGCCTACAAACATCATTATTTGGCGTTTGCTGAGAAAACTATTGATGATACATAAAAATTTTGTACTACATGATTAAAGTACTCATTATTTTCTACAAAAAATCCCCGAGGGAATATGATCTACCTATCATAGCTAAGTCACAATAGAAGCTTTTGTGTTCTAAAATTTTATCAGATCGCCGGTAGAAACAAAGGTTGGAACTACATTCGTATCGTAGTATTAATTCTTCTTTCCTAATACTTACTAATATTATAAATGCGAAAGTGTGTTTGTTGGTTTGTTAGTTTGTTGATTGGTTGGTTTGTTGGTTCGTTGGTTTGTCCTTCAATCACGCCGCAACAGAGGTACGGATCGACGTGATTTTTTACATGGGTATAGTTGAGGATCTGGAGAGTGACATAGGCTACTTTTTATTCCGGAAAATCAAAGAGTTCCCGAGGGACTTTAAAAACTAAATCCACGCGGACGAAGTCGCGGGCATCAGCTAGTAACTTACTATAAATGCGAAGGTGTGTTTGTTTGTTGGTTTGTCCTTCAATCACGCTGCAACAAAACTACGGATCGACGTGATTTTTTACATGGGTATAGTTGAGGACCTGGAGAGTGACATAGGCTAAATTTTATCCCGGAAAATCAAAGAGTTCCCGCGGGATTTTAAAAACTAAATCCACGCTGACGAAGTCGCGGGCATCAGCTAGTTACAAAATAAAGATAAACAATAGTCTAGCGTAGCTTGAACTGTGCTTTACATAGTTAAGTACCTACCCTAGATACTGTACCTACTTTTATCGTTATTACGGTACCTATTTTATATGCCTCATTCATACAATGAACAATAAACATTTCTGTTTTTGTTTCAGAAATAATATTTTCCCAGCCATCCTAAAAATGGCGCGGGTATTCAGAGTATGCGGTTACACTCCACGACGACGCTTCACCGCGTGTCTTATATTTCTAGTCTCTAGCGTTTCCTTGACCATTTTCGTCTCCGTTCTACGTTTAAGTGAGTATATTACAGTTTTTAATTAAAAAAATTTAGTGTTAGCTTTTAGCATCATATACCATACGTTCTTCATACCAACGTTTAAAGCAGTATTGTTAAAGTAATATTTAAAAATTACTTTAAGGTTGCCATCGTATGACATTATAGCATCATATACCCCAGACATACTTGCTGATGCTCTGGCTATTTTCCAAAAATCAGTCCACGTAAGCATTATATGAGCTTTACTTTGTTGTTTATTTTTTCCGTGTTGTTTTTCTAAATATTTTTAATGTTTTTTTTAATATTCTTCATAAATTTACCGATCGATTAAAGTCTGTGATTAAAGTACACACATCAAAAGTGTCTAGGGATCAAGCATTTTTATGCGGATTTCTTGAGATTGAGATGTGGCTTTGTAGTAAATTTATGATTTTATAAATTTATATGGATCCTTTTTGGTGCATTTCATAATTTGAATCAGGAACTGTCAATCAAATTCGAGTAAAAGATGAAAATCAGCTGTCAATATTTTCCCTATAAAAACATACAACGCATTGAAGACATTATTAGTGCTACTGTTTCCCTACTACTGATTAAAACCAACGTTATTATGGAGCGGCGACGTCATTTAAGCAGGGAAGAAATGCTCAGAGCCGTGGGAATGATAGAAGCTGGTTCCCGGCAACGTACTGTGGCTTTAGCTCTGAATACAAGTCAGAGTGTTATCAGTCGACTTTGGACACGTTACCGAAGCACTGGTACCGTGGCTGAGCGCCATGGAGGACGGTATCGCTGCACCACACGGAGACAAGACCGATACATTCAAATCTTAACTCGAAGAGCTCCAACAATAACCGCCATGATGTTAGCCGTGAGGATTCATCACTCTTCAGGGAACTTAATTAGCGACCAAACAGTCAGAAACCGCTTGCATGAAGTGAACCTTCATTCCCGAAGACCGCTACGGGTACCACCTATAGCAATGCACAATCGTAGGATTCGATATCAATGGGCTCTTGAACACAGAAATTGGGCAGAAGAACAATGGCGTTTCGTGTGCTTTTCTGATGAGTCTCGTTTTGGTATGAGACCGGATACAAGACGTATACGACACTGGAGAACCCCTGGACGCCAATAGCGATTAAAATCCTGCCAGGAAGTCCATCCTTATAGTGGTGGAACCATCATGGTATGGGCGGGTATTTGGATCGGCGGAAGAACTGAGTTGATTTGGATCAGAGGCAACCTCAACGCTCAAATTTATGCTGAGACGATTGTATCAGACGTCATCGTTCCTCTACAAGTGCAAATCGGTCCCTTATTTCAGTTAATGCATGATAATGCACGACCGCACACCGCAAGAGTTGTAAGACAGACTCTCGCCGCAGCTAACATCAATGTCCTGCCCTGGCCTGCTCAGTCGCCAGACTTGAACCCGATTGAGCATGCATGGGATATGCTACAGAGAAGAGCTCTGCCGAATATGGAGGGTATCCAGTGGCAAGAAGACCTTTTTTTGTTGTTGCAACGAACATGGGCGGCCATTCCACAGCGTGATTTGGATGAACTCATTTTGAGTATGCCAAACCGATGTTCTTGTGTTGTTAGTGTTCGCGGTAGAAACACGGATTATTAATTGTTTAAGTTACCCAATAAAATTTTAAAGAAAACTGTTATTTCAGTCTTTTTTTCGAACTTTAATGTTAGTGGTTCAAATGTCAAAAATCCCTTTATTAGGAAAATGGCAAATTTCTTTATTAATGCAAAGGTGACTTGGTTTATCGTTACTGTGACAAACGAAAACACTTTATTTGATGAATCCTTAAAGAAAATTTTAATTAATATCAATCAGGAGAAAAGTTATTGCAAAAATATATGTTGATCCCTAGACACTTTTGATGTGTGTATTTATAGTTGAAAAAAAAAACCTGTCACTATGCATGCGGTGTTTTCCTGTAATTAGTTCGTTAGTTGAGCTAAGTTTTGTTTTATTGAATTTACGTCTTGTATTGATTTATCGCCCGAGCGAAGCGAAGGTCTCTGAGTTTACTTGAGTGAATTTGCACTTGTCCGTCCGTCCGTCCGTCCGTCCGTCTGTCAGAGCCTTATAACTTCTGAATTACTGAACGTAATTACTTAAATTTTAGATAAGATATGTAAACTGATGGCCTCCAGCCGAAAATGGCTTAAAAAGTTGTAAAAATTTTTATTTCAGGGGGGCTCTCATAGAAGCGAATGCGAAGTAAAATATATTTTTTTGCATTTCATAAGGCTGCAGTACCTCATTTTAAAGATAATTTGGAACAGAGTCCAAAAGTATTTATTTTTATTTTTTTTCCTAAAATTGACGAAATGGGGGGCTTTCAAAGTGGAGATTGAATCCGAGGCTAGATCTCTAAAACCACTTTATTTTAAAACTTGAAACTTACACATAATTTGAGTTATATTCTGTACTTGAACAACAAATACTAAGATTAGATAAATATTATAAAGAAACGAAATTATTTAAGTTTTAATGAGCATCAATGTTTTTAACAAAACTTCACTATACTGTTAATAGATGGCGCTGTCTTTAATATTGTAAATACAGTTTTGCGTCAGCTATTCTTATTTTGTCTATTACTAATTATGTTATTCAATTAGCAAATTATTATCAATAAAATATCACGTTGTTTTTGCAAAAGTAAATCCATTTCTATTTACAATAATTAGACGTTAGCACCTATTTACTACCGTATTATGGTACTGTGTCTATGAATGTAAAGATGAGCGCGCATCTAGACATGCTCGCCGCAGAATTTATGAAATCGTATACTATACGTAACACCCGTACAGCGAACCAGCTGAAATTTTAGTAAAATACTGTAGGCATACGCATCCCATCCACGAAAGCAGATGACGATTGACGTCATCAGATTCGGCGCGTTTTAGTTACAATATATAGTTAAAACTACCTTATGGGAATTATGGGATACCACGAGGTCTCAGTTCGGGGCGAACCACTAGTATAAATGTAAATATGAGTTGTTGGTAAACCAAATAATAAAATTAACAACTTTCTCAGCGAAGCAGGTGCTCTTTACTTCATTTGGATTTAGCTCTATTAGGGTGCCTATGGTATACAAGACGCAGATGCGGATTAACCCTCATACCTACTTAAGGCGCTAGTATTAGATCCAGGATATGCGGAGAGCCTCATCTTTAAATTACTAGAATTTACCCCTTTTAGGGATTGAATTTTTAATCCCCTTTAATGCGTCCTTAGGGTACCTATTCAAGGAATTATCATCATCATTAGCAACCCATCAACGACTCACTACTGAGCGCAGGTCTCCTCTCAGAGAAGGGTTATAGGCCATAGTCCACCACGCGGGCCCAATGCGAATTGGTGGACTTCACACACCTTCGAGAACATTAGGAAGAACTCTCAGATGTGCAGGTTTCCTCACGATGTTTTCCTTCACCGTTGAAGCAAGTGATAGTTAATTGCTTAAACGCACTTGACTCCGAAAAGTCAGAGGTCAGAGTCAGGACTTCAACATACGTGTACAAACTGAAATTATTTTATACTTTTCAGTGGCGTTTGAAGTCGGTTTTTTAAAAAAGATTTTTTATATATTATTTTAAGCTTTTTAGTGTAGCTTCATAGGATAAATAAACACATTCTCTGATCGCGAGCGATTTGTTTCTATTTATTGATCAAAACTAATCCAAACACTTCATAGCTACTATTATTATTTTAAGAGTGAACTAGTGTGCTAGATATCCTGGCTGCAGCATCAGCTTATCGTGTTGCCACCATTGCATTCTATGTAGAATCAAGAATATTAGCCAAGCTGAACTTAACTTATATTCCCCTCTCCCCTCGAAATAAGCGGAAAGCTTGTGTTAGGAGTGGGTACGACAATAGCGCAACGGGTGGGGATCGAACCTGCGACCTTTCAGTTTTCAGAATAAATTTTATAAACACATATCAAAAATTCCGAAGCCAGCGGGATTCGAACCCACATCTCTTGGGAAACGCGCCCGAGTGTGTTAGCCACTTACACTATAGCCACGGTCGAACTACCCGTTAGCATCGAAATTAGTGATATGTATCTACTTTCTCAGTTTAAGCAACTGCTAGCGACATCTAGTAGCAACACGTTACAGTTATTGATCTACTTTCCAAGACCCCATATTGCAATGGAGCTCGTTAGGAACTAGAGATGCCACATTGCTTTTTACTATTTTTATTTTTATCAAAGTGTTTTACCTACACTTAAGGAAATATCAGAATAAATTTTATAAACACATATCAAAAATTCCGAAGCCAGCGGGATTCGAACCCACATCTCTTGGGAAACGCGCCCGAGTGTGTTAGCCACTTACACTAAAGCCACGGTCGAACTACCCGTTAGCATCGAAATTAGTGATATGTATCTACTTTCTCAGTTTAAGCAACTGCTAGCGACATCTAGTAGCAACACGTTACAGTTATTGATCTACTTTCCAAGACCCCATATTGCAATGGAGCTCGTTAGGAACTAGAGATGCCACATTGCTTTTTACTATTTTTATTTTTATCAAAGTGTTTTACCTACACTTAAGGAAATATCAGAATAAATTTTTTAACGCTAACGGGTAGTTCGACCGTGGCTATAGTGTAAGTGGCTAACACACTCAGGCGCGTTTCCCAAGAGATGTGGGTTCGAATCCCGCTGGCTTCGGAATTTTTGATATGTGTTTATAAAATTTATTCTGATATTTCAGTTTTCAGTTCGCACCTTTAACCGTTGGGCTATTGAGGCTATAATTTTTAAGACTGTACTAGTGTGTTGCATATCCTGGCTGCAGTTTCAGCTCCATCATCAGAGCCATTCCATTTATATCATTTAAGACTACTTATCAATACAATTGAAACGAGCCCAAACTAAATATGGTTACGTAGTTTCATTACAGAGTGCTCATAACCATCGTTCAGCTTCATCATCAGACCCTGGATATTATCTAGGACCAGAGTACTTCTTAACACGAATTAAACGAAGTGGAGGAGTCTAAACTCCATGAAATTACATCGTTTTACTACAGAATTTCCATAGACATCTTCCACCTCCATCATCAGATCAGCTCCATGTTAAAATAATATTGCATTGTAATCCGATTTACATGTACATGCACATTTTCAGCTCAATCGGAAACCGGGAATGGTTCTAATACACCTTGCAAGACTTGACCTAAATATACATTGCAAGACAAACAAAAGCTTGTAAAAATAAGATGATAAATAGAAATTTAGCTAATTTATGTATGTTATGTAGTAGGCATGGTTAAAATTCTACACATACTCTGATCGCGAGCGATTTCCTCTAATTCATTGAGGAGTTCCGTCCTCCATCCCGAAGATATTCATCAAATCTTCACCAAACTTAAATGGGACCTACCTGCAGATACGCCCTTTCAAATAAAAAAAATTATCGAAATCGGTTAAGATTTGAGGGAGATATGGAGTAATATCGACAAAAAAAAAATAAAAAGAAAAAAAAATACGCGTTGAATTGAGAACCTCCTCTTTTTGTATTTTTTGAAGTCGGTTAAATATATACATTAATTCACACATTATTGCATACAAAAATCAGAGATAAATTATTCAAACAAATAAAATTAAATATACTTAAGATATTATATAATTATTATTTATTTATTATTTTTTAACTTTATACAGTATACTACATTAAACCTAAATTTACTCTAAAATTAAAACTACCTACTACATTAAAATTAAATTTATTCTAAAATTAAAACTAAAATAAAAATTAAATAAAATCTAAAACCCCATCGAAGTCACTGCAGTGTGGCATGGTACCCAAGATGCTGGCAGCATTACCCCTTTGGATGGCCAAGCTAATCCTTTGGGCAAGGTAGCTGCCAGCTCTTGGATCCCCGGTAGACTCGATCACCTTTTTAGTTAGCTCTACAAAAAGCGCTCGAGCCTCCGGGCCCCACGGCCCCAGGGTCTCTACACCAAAAGGCACAAATATGAAACCACTGTCAAGTTTTTCATATTTGCGCCTCTTAGCCTGTTCGGCGCTAGTAGCCGCTGCACCCGCCACAGAGGAGGTCGCATGGATGTGGGATGCAGCTAGAGTATCTACACAGGTGGCATCCCACACAAGCGACCTCCCTGTCCTCCAAGGAACAAGCGTCATACCATCAGGTCTCCTGCCATCACTACGTGCCAAACCAATAGGTTCTAATACAGCTGGCACGTGAGCAGTAGCAAGAGACCTGCGGATGATGTCGTTGAGGGCATTGTGGCGGGAGAAACGACCAGCGCTCTTCGAACAGGAGAGTCCGTGATGACCGTAAGCGTCGACGTGGTCACCGCAGTGGCAACGGTGAGGCTGGGTTATTTTGGCGCCGAGCCTAAGGCCAACTACCACTGCAAGAGTGGCGTGGTTTAAAAGAGTGCCTAGATTAGCAGAAGGAAGTGCCTAGATTAGCAGAAGGAAGTGCCTAGATTAGCAGAAGGATATACTTAAGTACGTACGTCATATTGCTATAATTCACATTCAGATAATTTTAATATTGAGAAAATAACTAACGCTTTTGCTTTTCTATCATGTTCATTAAATTAAATTACCTACATACATAATATTATGTACCTAATGTATTCACAGAGAGATTGTTTTCGATTCAGCTGAATTTTTTTTATTAAAATACAACCAATTTCATCAAAGTGAAAGAGCTGAACTGTAAATACGGGTATACCTATTCAAAATGGGAAAATACATTCAAATAAACATTAAACTTTAAAGCTAAAGGCTAAATTAAATAGCACTGAACAGCTCGCGTAAATAGCTATGTCTATTGATATTCGGTATGTTTGATGCCTTTGATCGGAACTGCATTGCAAACATTTCTATAGTTGTTATGTAAACATTCCTATCCGCTTTTCCGGAAATATGTCCCTTATTTATTATTCTTTTTGAAACGAGTTAACTGAAAATTATTTTTGACCGACTTCAAAAAAGGAGAAGGTTCACAATTCGTCGTTCTCTTTTTTTTATGTACGTTTACCGATTACTTGAAGACGCCTAAGCCGATTTAAAAATTTATTTTTTTTCTTCCCCGGTGGTCTCATGGAAATTTTATCGAAATCGATCGAGCGGTTTTTAAAATATCAACAATAAATTATACAGGGTGGAAAAAAATTATGGGCCCTGGAGGGGAACTACCTTAAATCCTTAACTCAGAGCATTTTACTTTCCCTTATTTTTATAAGGAAACATTCCCTTATTTTTCAAAAGAAACAAAACTGCATTCAAAGTTTTTCAAAAATTCGCTTGTCTCACCTGGGAATCGAACCAGCTAAAAATTCAAAAAATAAACAACCGCTTTTTTATTGCGCTAGTCGATACAGTCAATATTAAAGATAAAATTTCTCCAAGAAACATTATGTCTAACACTCGTCTGTCGTACAAGATATCCATAAAATCGAATATTTGGCATACAAGTTCTCTAATCAACATTTCCCTAGACTTGTTCACCTTCAACAAGTAAAAGACACATTGTAATTGTCTTTTAAGTCTAACATCCAAAGACACTGTATGACGTATAAGCTTGCTAATTATCTCTAAGTACCTTGTTGAAGATTTAGATAAAATCGTTATTTTGAGAATTGAAAAAAAGAATTGCAATTTAGCTTCTACACTGTCGAGCTAAATTGCAATTCTTGTTGTTTGAAAAGTACCTAAGCTTCTAATAAATCGATACGCCATTATTACACAATTACTAAAAGCAAGCAAAATAAAATCGATAAAAATGCTCAAAATGTTCATTGAATTTCAAAATTGCTGTCCCGCACCGAAAAGTTGAACGTTTAAATTTTTAAACTTTTCCTAAGAAGGAAATGTGCATAGAATTATTATTACCATTAAACGATTTTCTTATCTAAGTCTTCAAAAAGGTACTTAGAGATAATAATTAACAAGATTTGTACTTCATACAATGTCTTTGGATGTTAGAGTTATACGTAACGTGTCTTTTACTTGTTGAAAGTGAACAGTTCTAGGTAATGTTGACTAAAGAACTTGTATACTAAATATTCGATTTAATGGATATCTTTCACGACAGATGAGTGTAAGACATAATGTTTCTTGGAGAAATTTTATCTTTAACATCGACTGTATCGACTAGTGCAATAAAATAGCGGGTGTTTATTTTTAGTTGGTTCGATTCCCGGGTGAGACAAGCGAATTTTTGAAAAACTTTGAATGCAGTTTTGTTTCTTTTTAAAATTAAGGGAATTATTTAATGTTTCCTTAAATTAAAATGATCTAACTTAAGGATTTAAGGTAGTTCCCCTCCAGGACCCATAATTTTTTTCCACCCTGTATATTACTATCGTAACTATCTGTAATTTGGTCCAACTTAAAAGATCTTAGTTTTAATCTTAATTATAGACATCAATATTTATTATTGCAAATTAAAATATGTTAATTACACGACAGTCATATATTATACTGTTCGAGAATTAGGTTGCTAGGCAACCTAGCAACCTAAATCTCGGACGATGTTAGATTGCGAGATAGTGTTACTAATCCTTACTATCATACTAATATTATAAATGCAAAAGTGTGTTTGTTTGTTGGTTTGTTGGTTTGTCCTTTAATCACGCTGCAACAGAGCTACGGATCGACGTGATTTTTTGCATGGGTATAGTTGAGGACCTGGAGAGTGAGATAGCATATTTTTTATCCCGAAAAATCAAAGAGTTCTCGAGGGATATTAAAAACTAAATACACGCGGACGACGTCGCGGGCATCAGCTAGTATTATATATATCAGCTAAGTACAATGAAATAATTATTTTAAATTAAACACCATATTGTGGACAAAAACAGAAGATACCATCAGTAACAGGAAACAGTGCGTGCACGGTTATATGATAAGTGCTGATTAGGCTTCTAATTTATTTGTCAATAGTATCCTTGTTATAATATTTGTAATGCAAAACTGACGAATATTATTTCTGTTTTACTTTATTTAACGTAAATAACTTTCAACATTAAATTCTGTATGTTTAAGTAGATGTATTAGTGAAAATTAGTGAAAGCTCTTTGCTTTAGCAGATAAGTCATTTCAACAGGAATTTCGTTGTAAATTTCACAGGCTCATTAAATATTCAGTCTTCTCCAGACACATTTTAGCTCATTAGGTTAATATGTTACAGCGACATTGTTAACAGCGCTGTCTTTTTAAAAGCTTTTATTTAACTTGCAATGAATGTATGTTTGTATGTATGTACGAGTATGTCTTGCAAGATGAATGAGAACAACTTTCCGGTTTCCGATTGAGCTGAAATTTTGCATGGATATTATTTCTTAAATCAGATGACAATGCAATGTTATTCTGACATAAGCCTGATCTGATAATGGAGCTGAAAGATGGCAATGGAAACTCTGCAATGAAACTACGTAACCCTATCGAGTTTGGGCTCGTTTGATTCGTTTTGACAAGTACTCAGATCATCATATAATATAATATAATATCCAGGGTTTGATAATGTAGCCAGCTACTAAAAGTATGTTTTTAAAAATAAAAATTTTAATTTACACTTGTTGCTGTTATAATCAGTTACTAGTATTAATTATGGAAACTCAGCTTCTCTTTAAAAAAATGAAGAACATAACTCAATCTCCGTTTGTGTGTGTATTCGCTTATATTTTCAAAACTTTTTAAAATACAACAAAGAACCCGTGACAAACATACCAGCGAGAATATAATCTTCCGGTATTGTAAAGGGTCCTTTAATTAACTCAATCACTCATTACTATTTAGGTATGAGTATTGAGTATATAGACAAGGTGATGAAATTAAAAATGCAATGAAAATTTTAAATTGTTAAAACTGCACTACAATGGAACCTTTTACTATATTCGTTCAGATTTTCAGAACTGTAAAGTGCAAATATTAATTAATTTTTTTCAGTTTGAAGTTTTTTTCAGTTTGCACATTTTCATAATAACAACTAGCAATTGCTCGATTTGCTCGTGCCTTTTTTGTTCTCCTATTGCTAATATAGATATCAGGAAGTGAGAACATTCATTTTTTTGTTACCATTTACTTATCGGCACCCCCGGCCAATAAACCAGTAGGTAATCGTAAAATCTAAATTTTGCAGGAGAAATGTTATACTGTTTTTGTGCTCTTAACTTTGGAACCATTTGGTATATACAGAACAGCCCGCAAGCGGACCGCGGTTTTTCTTTTCAAGTAAACTTTCAGGTCCTGATCATTTTCTATCACAACACCACTCTTCCATCTTTTATACTCCCCGAGATAGACGCCGATGAAATTGGTATGGCCGCCATCTTGAATCCGCCATTTTGATTTTTTTTCAGCTTACTGCCAATTGCATGAGGTTTCGAGTATTTTTTGTTTGAGCACCTCCCACCTATCTTCAATACCCTGGCCGTGCTCCTCACCCACCTTCCAAACCCTCGATCATCATATCTCATCATTTGTCAGAATGAGAATTCTTCTATAAAAACAAATTTTGAAAGGGAACCGTATCAAAGTTTTGCATAGTTCCCAGCTTCTAGTCTCTTCAATAGTCACCATATATTTTGTATGAAAAAATAAATTCCGCCATCTTGAATTTTTTTTCTATTCATCAAATAGACCTTTGGGTCTTGATCATCTTTTGCCAAGAAACCACTCTTCCATCTTTTATACTCCCCGAGATAGACACGGACGAAATTTGTATGGCGGCCATCTTTTTTCCGCCATTTTGAATTCTTTTTTAGCTCACTGCGAATTGGATGAGGTTTCCAGTGACATTTGTTCGAGCACCCTCCACCTATCTTCGATACCCTGGCCGTGCTCTTCACCCGTCTCCGAAATCCTCAATCATCAGCTCTCTCCATATTTTTCCTCCGAATGAATTTTTTTCCTCTATACGAAACCATCAGTGAAAAAAATTTTTTCATACAAAATTTTACAGGAGAGGTGATCAATGAGTCAGTCAGTCAGTGAATCAGCCCCAGCAGCTATATAATATACTAGTAGGGCGCGTGGGTGCGCGGCCCGCAAGCGGACCGCGGTTTTTCTACTCATCTAGTAGACTTTCAGCTCCTGATCATTTTCTATCAAAAAACCACTCTTCCTTCTTATATACTCTCCGAGATAGATGCCGATGACATTTGTATGGCCGCCATCTTGAATCCGCCATTTTGAATTTTTTTCAGCTCACTGCCAATCGGATGAAGTTCCGAGTATTTTTTGTTTGAGCACCTCCCACCTAACTTCAATACCCTGGCCGTGCTCCTCACCCACCTTCCAAACCCTCGATCATCATATCTCATCATTTGTCAGAATGAGAATTATTCTATAAAAACAAATTTTGAAAAGGAACCGTATCAAAGTCTTGCATAGTTCTCAGCTTCTAGTCTCTTCAATATTCGCCATATATTTTGTATGAAGAAAAAAAAATTCCGCCATCTTGGATTTTTTTTCTATTCATCAAATAGACCTTTGGGTCCTGATCATCTTTTGCCAAGAAACCACTCTTCCATCTTTTATACTCCCCGAGATAGACACCGACGAAATTTGTATGGCGGCCATCTTTTTTCCGCCATTTTGAATTTTTTTTCAGCTCACTGCGAATTGGATGAGGTTTCGAGTGACATTTGTTCGAGCACCCCCCACCTATCTTCGATACCCTGGCCGTGCTCTTCACCCGTCTCCGAAATCCTCAATCATCAGCTCTCTCCATATTTTTCCTCCGAATGAATTTTTTTCCTCTATACGAAACCATCGGTGAAAAAAAAATTTTTCATACAAAATTTTACAGGAGAGGTGATCAATGAGTCAGTCAGTGAATCAGTCAATCAGCCCCAGCAGCTATATATACAGTGTGTTCGGACACGAACTAGCCACAGGGTCACCAACGCTAAGTGCCGAAAAAGTAGTAGTAGGGTCTGTCAATAGAGGGCGCTAGAGGTAGCGATTTGAGATTTATTTCATGAAATTCAGCTTACTAGCGACAAGCGGCAATTATTTGAACTACATTGCAAGATGAAATTATGAATAGTTAGGTTAACAGATGGCGCTTTAAAAATTATAGATCAGAAGATTAACAGATGGCGCTTATTAAAAAATTGATATTTTATTTTATTTATTCATTTAATTTATATGTTTATTTTGGTTCTTTCACATGTATTATAATACTATTGGTACGTTTCAGAGTTATTTTTAAATTTCGTATTACCTAATCCCCTAACCACAGATATTATAACATCTATGTTTTGCCTGTGGTTTTACGATCCCCGTCGATGACAAAGCAATATTGCCAGTGTGACCACTTTTAGTAGATTTCATCTTTTATAGTAGATTTGAAGCAAATAAGACGATAATCTAGTAGGATATTTTAATGTCTGAGTAGAATTTAGTAGAATTAATGAGAAACACATCAGTAGGTTTTGCTATTAATTCGCTATCAAAGAATATTAGGCATCCATGTCCAAAAAGTTTTACTTAATTTTACAGTTGGCAACACTTGAAAGTGATTTGGGGGATTCCCTTATTATTGAATGAACGTTACTGTGGGCACAGACCTTATAATACTGACGTACTGTGGGCATAGCAAATTGAATTTAATTGTCCAATAGATAAATACAATTTTTATAAAATACCTAGGTCTTTCAATCATTTTTAAGTTGCTCCTATAATGACAACATAATAACAACAACATTTTTATTTAGTCGTTTGCATTCGCAGAATCATACATTTATGTATTTAAAATGCGACCTAGTATATTTCAGTAGATTTAGCAGTGTCTTTGGTAGATTCCCTCATTAAAAAGTGGTCACACTGAATATTCCCCAATGTCCATTCTCTTTGGTCTTTGAACTCGACCGCGCTTTTAACTACATAAAAGTTATAGTCGTTTTATTTTCAAAACAACAATATTGATAAGTAATTATTTGTGTTTAACCCTGTGACACAGTTTAACGAAATGCAAGAAACACACAAGCGTAATAAAGCGTATAAATACAAATGTTCATATTACAACTGCTCATCGGTAAATGGTGAAAAAACCATGTTTAAATTTCCATCGATGGACGCAAATCGTTTAAAAAAATGGCTGGAAAATAGCGGTAAGTAATTATTTTTCCACGACGTATATGCATTTATCATAACACTAACAGCACACATTAACTATTATAATATCTATGACCAATGACTATACAGTAATAGTCGGAGCGCGAGCGACGACCTATATAAATCTATGATTTAATGGTTTAAGTATATTAATAGATATCTCCCATAATTAAAATGCTTTCAGTGTACATTGCATTCCATATTACCTATATATCACAATATGCTATATTCTTATTACCCGACTGCAAGAAGGGTTATGTTTTTCGCGCAATTTCTTTATTACCTCGTAGGTATCTTCCAAACAGCTGGATGGATTTTGACGATTGAGGCATTGTTACGAGTAGATTCGTTTCAGCTACCCAAGTGTTCTTAGATAGGTTTTAAAAAAAAATATATCAATATGCTGGGTTTTTGGCGCCAAAATGTAAGTCATTCAAAAAAATATATTACATATCCAAACCTATCGAGTGGTGTATCATAATGAAGGGAATTAAAAGGAGATTACAAGAATATATATCATATATTTAAATGTACCTAATTAGGAACTTGGAGTCGGGTTTTTAAAATTTACAGACTTAAATGATTGCCATAGAATCTAGATCTTATATAATCTAGATCTTATAGTAGTAGAAACACATAAAGTAAGTATAACGTATCTATTGTTGCTAGCTGTAGAATGGTGTTTTTTTTCTACACTTGCTATATACCTAACTTTCCTCGCGTTTCATCATCAAACTTGAATTGCTTAAGGCCCGTGTATTTCTCAACGGCCTTGAGGGTCTGGGCGGAGCGAGATGTTCTCCCCGCGCCAATCACGCATCCCCTCGAATGATAAATTTAAAGTATAACCACAGACTTTATAATAACAAAACAGAATTTTTTCACTATGGCACAGTATAAGAATATAATATACTAGCTGATGCCCGCGACTTCGTCCGCGTGGAATAAGTTGTTTTATATATATAATATACAATAGGCGGAAATAGCTGTACAATAGGCGGCCTTATCGCTAAGAAACGATCTCTACCAGGCAACTTAAAGAGGAAATAATAATAGAAATATTCGACGATAATATTGGACGTAAATATCTATGATAAAATATTGGTGTTTTTAAGCAAAACTAAAAAATAAAAAATACGTGTTAATTCAATTTCAATAATATATAATATATTGAAATTTGAGCACTAAAAACCAATTTCCTTTTAAATTTCCGTTATATTTCTTGTATAATAAATAGTTCGTCCTTCTGTCTATCTGCCAAGTAAAATGTTTTACAATATAACTGAATTTAAAACAGTCTGAATATTGCTACTGTTATTTTTGCCTGTACATCTGAACATGAATAAGTTTGTTTCAGGCAACATGACTATTGACCATCTACCTCCTAAGTGTTTGGAAAATAAACGCATATGTATTGATCACTTTGATGCAAAACACATAATTCAGAATGGCTTTAGAAAACTCCTGACACCATCAGCTGTACCCGAACCATATCTGAATTCTCAACAACCTCATGGTTTACATTCACGAACTCCTTCACCAGGTACCTATTCATTTTTTAAATTTATAGTTTCAAAAAATCTGAACAAAATTTTTTAAAATTTTAAAGATGTAACCTTTTGAATGCAAAATGAAGAGGTTATTTTCTTTAACAATGTTGAATTTTTTTTACAGTGAATTATGATGACACCAACCTACAAAGGCAACCTCATGAACATTCACGAACTCCTTCTCCAGGTACCTAGGCATTTAAATTTATAGTTTCAAAAAACCTGAACTAAAATTTTTTGAATTTTTAATTATTGTAACAAATATTCTTTCAATGCCCTTTACACACCCAAACCACAGATATTATAGCCCAAACACACACTCACTCACACCCACACACATGTACACAAAAACCACACCACCACCACATCAACCCATTGACGCCTCACTGCTGAAGACGGGTCTCCTCTCAGAACGAGAAGGATTATGCCATAGTCCACCTCGCTGGCCCAATGCGGATTGGTAGACTTTACACACCTCTGAGAACAGTAAGAACTCTCAGGTATGTAGGTTTCCTCACGATGTTACCCGTTCACCGTTCACCGTTAAATCAAGTGATATTTAATTTCTTAAAACGCACATAACTCCGAAAAGTCATCGGTCGTGCCAGGATCGAACCCGCGACGCCCGATTAGGAGGCCGCGGTGTGTAACCACTCGGCTACCACGGCTTTTTTTACACCCGAAATTACGTTTTCACATTATATTCAGTTCATGGCCTTATTTAATGACTTTAATGTTATTATAAAACCTAGAGTTTTTCTAGTCCTCATTTTTGACTCGACTCTTAAAATTTATTAGTGTTTTTAAAGGTTGGTTGGATCACTTTTTTGTTTCGTTATTATTATTTGTAGGATCACCAGATCTAAAGGTTCTAACACCTAAAAAGGTATATAGTAATAAGCGACGATTTCACGAAGTCGCAGTCGACACAGCTGACGAATCACATGAGGAACTGATTTGGAGCACACCTAAGAAAAGACGGACACGGGAAAAAGATGAGTATACAGATACACCTAGATGTAAGAAACTAAAAACTTTATTAAAAGACACCAATAACAAATTAAGACGTTCTATTATGAAAAATAAATATTTGAGACATAGGGCTATAAATAAGAATATTGTAGATTTGTCAAAACACAAATTTAGAAGTGAATCGAGCAAGTTATTAGCTTTGATGCAATTTAAAAAACCTAGGACAAGTTGGACTGAAGAAGAGAAAAAATTTTGCATGTCCTTGTATTATAAATCACCTGCTGCGTATAAATACATGTTAAAATCGGGGACTGTCTTAGCTTCTATAACGTCAATACAGCGTTGGTTACAAGAAACCGTGTTCAAAATTGTACGTGATTGTATAAAGAAAACTACTGTTTATTATCAAATAATATTTATTAATTATTTTAATTCAGTCAGTCCTCATTGGTACCTGTATTCTTAATAAATAGTTCGTAAGCTTAAATTATATTTTCAGGACAGTTTATTTGCCCACTATACCACAAATTTTGATTGATTATTATAATTATGCCTAAACAACATCAAGCATTGATTATTTATGATTTATGACATTTCTACTTAAAAAATCTACTTAAAATAATTTCTAAACATTAACACAGTTGAAGAAAACACTTGAATTATTTTGTTAATTAAACTTTTAATTTAACAGTTTATCTACGCATTGTTTTATTTCTGAAAGACCTCAATTATATCTTTTATTTTTTCATAGCGCTTACCGCCTTCATATTTTTCTAGCTCTTTTGCAACAAACTGACCAATAAGCGTGTTACCCATCTTTATGTTTTCAAAATTTTCATTGTTGAATGATACCATTATACCGACGTCATTGGATGTTTTCTGCAATGCTAATTTAACTGTACAGCCCGTAACCTTACTAGAATCATTTCCATCTTCCGAATCTGACCACTTTTGGGCGTTATGTCGAAATTCTTCACAATCATTGTTATCGGCCTTTTCGGGGCTCGGTGAAGAAAGACAGTGTGATGAATTTATTAATTACGATTATTATCGAATCGAACGATGGTTTACGACGGCTCTACTTGTAAGTTGTAATGATGAATCATGAAAATGAACGCGCGAGGCGGCGCGGTGAGAGGTGGCGGGCGGGTGGCGGGCGGCGCGGTGTAGAAAACATTTAAGGCTCCTATATTTCCCAACGGCCTTGAGGTTCTGGGCGGAGCGAGATGTTCTCCCCGCGCCAACCACGCAACCCCCTAAATTTTTGGGCGCGCAGTCGGCAGGTATAGAGGTAATGTTTATAATATGTGGAAATACGTAGGTATAGTTATATAATATAAGAGTAGGTAATTAAATAATATAATAAGTAAGGTGAGTGGGGGTAAGTCGAAATGGTTTTTTGATGAGATAAATGTAAACGAATTGCGTTTTGCATATTTTTACGACGTAAATGGCATGTTTTCTTCTTATTTGTTTCATAATAAAACCAACGATATCTTAGCTCAGGAACATAGCTTATATTGTTAAGTTACAAAATAACAACACGAAGTGAAAAACACAACAAATTTTCATTCATCATTTTTGGTATTTACGGAAAAAGACCAAATGTTTAACAAATTCGGACGCTAAATATTGCTGTCGCACCAAGCATGGAGCCGCCTTTCTCAGCCAAATAGAGATAGCAATATACCGGCCGATTTTTGCACGCGCCTTGAATAATTGGAGTTGCGAACTATGTTCGCCGGACCCTTAATTGAAAATTATAGTTATAATACATGTCTGCTAAAATTAGGTACTTACATAGAAGTTTTATTATTATTGTGATTGCAGGTTAAGTTCAATAATGTTTTTTTTTCACATCATGAAAAAAAAATGGCTGATTTTATGTATAATTCGTAAATGTATGATTGGTAGGTATATGATGAATAATATTATGGCACTAAAAACTATATTAAATATGAACGTTTTGTTATTTTCAATAATTAAATTATTTTAAGTATTATTAGTTTTTCGTATTAAATCAAGTGGTCGCCGACTAGACAAGGGGTCGGTCGTAACTCGTAAACTACCAAATGTCGTCGCTAACTTGCATTTCACGTAGTTTTTATAATTTAACTAGCTGACGCCCGCGACTTCGTCCGCGATGTTTAAATAGGTAAATGGGATAAAATGTAGGCTAAGTATGTGTTAAGTCAGGATATAATTTAGCAGGCTATCTCCATTCCAAATTTCAGTCAAATCCTATATAAACATGCTACATGCTCTAAAGGGCCATATTGATCTATATTAAATGCACAATTTATTTAAGGTACATAATGGAATAAGGATTAATACTGTATTGCTTAAAATCGCTTCGTAAATAAGCCATTATTTCTCGTAAAAAGTACCTAAAGGCTAAAAAATGGTTATTGTGAGTTATCCCTAAGAGATAGACATAGTTATATAACTTCGCGGACTTTTTTGTAGACCTTTTTAAGGTGTACAATACTGTAGTCACAGACCTTATAATACTGCTGTAGTACATTATTTTGATCTATCTAGGGTAGGGTAGGGTTCAGCCAGCGTTTGCAATGTAAGCGCAAAAAAATGTGTTTATTTACGACATCACATTAAAAACCTCTAAAATTATCAGTGTTTCTCTACTATATTATGCATGTTATGAACATAAAAACCTTCCTCTTGAAACACTCTATCTATTAAAAAAACCCGCATCAAAATCCGTTGCGTAGTTTTGAAGATCTAAGCATACATAGGGACAGACAGACAGACCGACAGACAGACAGCGGGAAGCGACTTTGTTTTATACTATGTAGTGATAAGTAGGTACATTGACCTAAAAAGTTGAATACTGCGCCATATATTATCTGCGCCACATCTGCGCTAATCCTATTTTGCCTATTTTCTTACTATCTTGCGAAATTGCGAAAAACTAAATAATTGTGATATTGTCCGAGCTGGCAACCTCGCAATACGTTCTAGGTATATCGTATACGAAAATAGACACTATTTCCATTCATGTTAGAACGATATCGCTGTGAAAAAAATACAAACACTTCCGAATATTCTATTGTAGGTACTTGCATACGCCATCTATTAGCGTTTTCATAACTGCAACGACAACAAAAGAACGTCATCTATCGGGGCTCGATCAAACTGTTCCCTAGAGCGCCATCTAATTGTAATCATATTAACTGTTATGAAGCTGCTCGCTACAACAGCGCCATTAATTCCCGTTTTAGCCATCGGGTGGTCCACCCGAGCAATTTAACAGTGTTTCGTTTTTTTGTTCCTGATGGAGTATCTGTACGTCAGTATTATAAGGTCTGTGAACTAGCGATATTTTAAACACTTATATAACAACTATTTTTAAGTACAAATACAGTCTAAACTTGGGCCATATCACTTCCCCTCCCTGTGGCAGCCATTTTCTTTTTTTGTTGAAATATTCTCTATACGTGTAGGAAAAAAATCATATCTCTCAAAGTTTTGGTCTTACTGAAATAAAAATGGGCTTATTCGAAGGGCAATAATACTGTCCTACCGTCTACATTACAAAAAAAGTGTTCACATTTCCATAACTTTTGAAAAAAAATATGAAACTCGAAAAAAATAATCGTAAAATTATGCAAATCAACAAATTATTGTAAATAACTGCAAAAACACCCCCGATAACCATTTTTATTTTTTTACTAAATCGAGAGATTTTGAGCTAAGCTACAATATCACATTTAATTTACAACTGTATGTCTACTACTTTAAGAGTTATTGTTGTTTGAACATAGCGCATACGCAAGCACAAAAAAGGCCTTTGTTAACATTAATAATAATAATTATGACATTCGCTGCATTCCATTCGAGAACAGGACAGAAATACTGTTTGTTACTACCGTGAGTGAGCGAGAGGGAACATATGAGTGAGAGAGTCACATTTTTAAGGACAATGATTACGTTGGGTTAGTTGTCCCTCGCCCTGCGTTGTGATCGCTACTTTAATTTACCATCCATACTGTTTACGTGCTGCTTTAGTGTTTATCTTCAAGAGTGTGATACAAATATGGCACATCGTGAATATTATTCAGCGCAACATATTGCTGACATACATTTCGTGTATGGTTTTTGCAATGGAAGCGCAAATCTGGCTGCACAAGAATATCGACGTAGGTACCCTAACAGGCCTACACCGAGTCGCCAAACTTTTGTCGACGTGCATTCAAGATTAGCGGAAAGAGGTATTCAAAGTTCTATTAATGAACGTGATCGTCTGGTATCGCCCGAAGATGAAGAAGAAGTGCTTAGACTAATAACCAATGATCCTAGACTCAGTGTTAGACGGATTGCAGTGCAACTTCAAATGTCTAGGTGGCATGTATGGAGAATTTTGAAAAGAGAAGGACTACACCCCTATCATTTTCGACGGGTCCAAGATGTGGCCGGAATAGATTTTGCTAAAAGATCTGTATTTTGTTCGTGGATCAATCGAACTCTGAGACAAAATTGGAATTTTTTGCAAAGGATACTGTGGACTGACGAAGCAAAATTCACAAGAGCTGGCATTACAAACCACAGAAACGATCATCTCTGGTGCTCTGTAAATCCAAGGGCGGTGCGCCCAGGTTCGTTTCAACACGAATTTTCAGTAAACGTGTGGGCTGGCATAATCAACGATCGACTGATAGGGCCGTTGGAATTGCCGCCTACATTAAACGGCGCTAGGTTTCTAGAGTTCCTAGAGACAAAGATTGCGGACAGCCTCATGGATCTACCTTTATCATACCGTCGACGTATGTGGTTCCAGTTGGATGGTGCACCCGCGCATTTTTCTAGAGCAGTGAGAGAATGTTTAAATAATAATCATTCGCCGTGGATCGGTCGCAGTGGTGTAGTAACTTGGCCCCTCGCTCACCTGATTTGACACCCTTAGATTATTTTTTGTGGGGTCATATGAAGCAAAAAGTATACGCCACAGTTCCAAACACCAGGGAAGAACTCGTCGCAAAAATTGCGTCAGTCGCTGAGGAAATTAGATCGGATTTCGACATGATTAGGCGTTCATCAACCCAGATGGCACAGAGAGCTGTAGCATGTCTACAAGCTGGAGGTGGCCACTTTGAGCAACTGCTTTAGATGTTATTAATTGTAATTTAATAATGAAAAACCGTTAAATAAAATCCAATATGAATGTTATGTGTTTTTACTGATTTCTTGTTCAGGGTTCTGACAAAGGCCATTTGTGCTTGCGTATGCGCTATGTTCAAACAACAATAACTCCTAAAGTATTAGACATACAGTTGTACATTAAATGTGGTATTGTAGCTTAGCTCAAAATCTCTCGATTTAGTAAAAAAATAAAAATGGTTATCGGGGGTGTTTTTGCAGTTATTTACAATAATTTGTTGATTTGCATAATTTTACGATTATTTTTTTCGAGTTTCATATTTTTTTTCAAAAGTTATGGAAATGTGAACACTTTTTTTGTAATGTAGACGGTAGGACAGTATTGTTGCCCTTCGAATAAGCCCATTTTTATTTCAGTAAGACCAAAACTTTGAGAGATATGATTTTTTTCCTACACGTATAGAGAATATTTCAACAAAAAAAGAAAATGGCTGCCACAGGGAGGGGAAGTGAATTGGGCCCAAGTTTAGAGTGTATTTGTACTTAAAAATAGTTGGTATATAAGTGTTTAAAATATCGCTAGTTCGTGTCCGGACACACTGTATATTAACTAGCGTTTGCTCGGTGCGCGAGCTGCTAAAGCAGCTCTCAGCCCGCTAAAGCGGACCGCGATTTTTTTTTTCAAGTAGACCTTCGGATTCTGGTCATCTTTTGCCAAAAAATTTGTTCGAGCACACCCCACACCTATCTGCAATAACTTGGCCGTGCTCCTCATTCACAAAAGAAAAAGAAAAAAAAAAAAGAAAAAAAGAAAAGAAAAAAAGAAGAAAAAAAGAAAATGAAAAATGAAAAAGAAGCTAATAAATGAAAAATGAAAAAAAAGAAAAAAAAAGAAAAATGAAAAAAAAAGAAAAAAGAAAAAAGAAAAAAAAAGAAAATGAAAAATGAAAAAAAATAAAAATAAATAAAAAAAAGGAAAAAAGAAAAGAAAAAAGAAAAAAAAGAAAATGAAAAATGAAAAAAAAGGAAAAGAAAAAGAAAAAATCGGCCAAGTGCGAGTCGGACCTCGCTTTTTTAGGGTTCCGTTAAAAAAAATTTAAAATATTTTCATGTACCTATGGAAATATTTTTATTGAATTTGAATTTGAATTTAATTTAATTTTTATTATTTGTTGTTCATTTCGCGGGTCTTACGGCGACCGAGATAGACGTTTCGTTAGTTTATGCGAGGCCGCTCACTATTTTACCCGCGACCGGTTTCGTGCGCGCTAGTGTGTGTGCGGTACCTTTAGCGATCGGCTATGTGCGGTTTACGCAATACCATACTCTAAAACGTATCTAGTATGGAGCGTTGTGCCGCGCCAACGGATGACTTTACCGACGAGAACTTGAACTTGATTGACGAGGGATCTACGAGTTCGTTTACGACCCATGAAAACCAACATTCAGCCCCTAACACATCAAATACATCTAACCACAAGAGAACGCGACATGTAGATGAAGAAGAAATTTGGCAGGAAGTAACCAGGTCACGCAAGCGATACGCGCGTGAGGATGGAAACGAACGAGTTCCGGAAGAAAAAATCGAAATAAGCGTCACATCCAAAGAACCGCTGCCCAAACAGTTCGCTTTTGCCCGCCTGCTAAAACTCCTTATGATCTCAAATATTCTTAGAATCCGATATCTCAACTCCTTTAAATTATTAATACAGTTTGAGACAGAATCAGATTTATTAAAACTATTAAGCTGTGAAGAGATTGTAAAGAGAGGTTGGAACTTACAAAGAACGTTGGAAGTTGGTGTTTCATATGGTTTAATTAGGAATGTAGAACTGGATCTGACCGAAAAGGACATCATGGACAGTATTACTAGCACGGCTGAACTTATATCAGTAAAGCGTCTCAACCGCAGAGGTGATAATGGTACAGGATGGGTAGTAAGTGAAACCGTTCGGCTCTGTTTTAAGGGTTCATCTTTACCTGCTTATGTGTATGTATATGGAGTACGGACTAGGATTGATACGTACACCTTCCCTGTGACACAATGTACAAACTGCTGGCGATATGGTCACCCAAAGAAAGTCTGTCCTAAAAAGAAAGTAGTCTGCCCGAAGTGCACTGAGAATCATGAAAACTGCGAAACCACGGTATTCACATGTGCGAACTGTAATGGTAATCACTGGTCCTTAAGCAAATACTGTCCCGTATATGCGAAAGAAAAAAGACTTAGAGAAATAATGGCAGAATTCAACTGTACTTATAAAAGAGCCCTTATGATATATGTCCCACCTTCCCCGCCTAAAGAAGATTACACGGAGTATAACGCTTATACGGAAAATGAAGATGACACGCGAGAAAATACGGATACTGCACCTTTAGCGTATATTCTTGCGTCACCAATGTGGGAAATGATCGCGTCACCAGCTTAGAGAATCTCCTTACGACTCCGTATGCAGCGCCGTGTTCTCTATCAAGGTTTATAGGGTTTGTTAAAAGAAGTTACTCCGTGACTTTAAATATTTAATCAATTGCACATTAATAATAAATTACAAAATTACTAAACCCTACAGTGGAACAGTGTGACGTGTGCGGCCGGTAAGGGACAACTGACTCGCAGTCAGTTCAAAACGTTCAAATAAAACTCGGTCGCCAAAATACCCTGTCAGCGCTGCTGCTACATCACACCACCCCAAATTTTTTATCTTGGTAAAAATTAACAAACAAAAATCTTAAACTAGGTACACAGTAATAAATTTATTCTAACAATTATACCAACTTTTATTTTTGACAACCCTATTAATGATCCAGATCCGCTTTAGCTAACAACTCTAATGTGACTCGACCCTTATAACGTTATTACATTGTTCGTTTCACTTTCAACGCACGGCACATACCCTATTGCATCACACTACTTTGGCTGACGTCACCACTACCTGGGCGGGAGGCGCCGGGGTTGCTACAGCAGGATTACGCTGCTCTGTCGCTAAGCCCGTGCCGTCCAACTGTCGTCGCACCCAACGTTTCGCATGTTGGTTACACTTGCTTAATAGCCAAACTATTATGATGAGCGTCAGAAGGGTTAGAATCCCAATTGTAATATTCCCGACTATTCGTACGCTGCTTTCCAGCTCTTGATTTCCGGTCGACGCGTTCTGTGCTATGATAACTTGTTCTTCTACTGAAGTCGCTTTGCTCTGCCGTTTACCCATTGTACACAACTGGTTACTGAACGTGGAACGAACAAGATTTTTCTCCCAATAATAAAATTTACTTCTATCCTCTAATGAAAAATAAAGTTTGCGGATCGGGGTCATTTCACAATAATTACTCATAAGCTTAATTGTTATACTTAGCATTCTACCTAAACCTAACTGGCATTTTGCTGACCCGACCACTGCGCGTCGTACGAGTTATAATTGGGGTCGGCAAAATGTCGTCGCTGCTAAGTCGGCGCGTTTCCTTAACTACTGGTTCACCCGGCGCTTGTCGTGAATTTTTAACATCCAGGACAAACGCTGGTTTTAACCTATCAATGGACACAAGTGCTTGCCTGTTGGGTAACTGTATTACGTACCCTTTGTCCAACCGCTTTATGACGTCATACGGCCCGTCATAAGGGGGTTTTTTTTTTTTTTTTTTTTTTGGTTTTTTTATGGTTCGAAGAATTCTCCAGGGAGCCTTAGAGTTCGCCCAAAGGTTAGCTCGGCAGGACTTACCCCTGTGTCGCTACGCGGTGCTGCACGCAGTCCCATCATCACAGTGTGCATTTCATCGACCCATGACCTATTATTCGTTAACCTCGCCATTAAGGCGGCCTTAAAACTACGATGCCAACGTTCTATCGCACCGTTACTTTGCGGATGGTACGGTGTCGTTCTTAACTTATGTACGCCTAGGTACTTCATCAGATGTCTAAAGAGATTACTTTCAAATTGCAAACCGCCATCGGAGCTTAACCTAGAAAATATTCCATACCTGACGATCCATCCCTCGTAAACGTGTTTAGCTACAGTTTTTGCGCAAATATCCTTAATGGGGAATGCTTCCGGCCACCCCGTTTGCCTATCAATCATCGTGAGGCAATATCTATATCCTTCCTCAGAAGTGTTAAAGGGACCGGTAATATCTATATGTACGTGACACATCCTATCTACCTTTTCGAATTGTCCTAATGGTGACATAGTGTGTCTCTGAACCTTTGCTCTTTGGCACTCTATGCACGACCTAGCCCAAATACCTATATCCTTATTCATCCCAGGCCAAAAATAATTATTAGCTACCATCCTTCGCGTTGTTCTAATGCCTGGGTGGCTAAGATTATGAACTGCCTCGTATGCAGTACGCCTAAACTGCTCCGGTAGGTATGGCCTAGCCTTATCGTCCCGCAAGTTACAAACAATCGCCTGAGGTACGTTTGGTAAATCTATTTTTATTAGTTTCGTATTACCGTTTCCTGCTCCAAGCATTCCAGCGAGCTGTTTATCGTTCGCCTGGGCCCGTGCTACTTCGGCGAAATCGAGTACTGACGGGCACGAAATCGTTTCGACCCGCGATAACGTGTCCGCGGGCGCGTTTTCATCGCCTTTCAAATAACGAATATCCGTCGTAAACTCACTAATAAATAACAACTGACGGGTTCTCCTCGGCGTTTCTTTGCTACTCCCTAGCTTTTTGAAAGCGAACGTTAACGGTTTATGATCAGTATACAATATGAGATCTCTACCTTCGAACATATTCCTAAAATATTGCACTGACAAATAAAGCGCAAGAAGCTCCCTATCGTAGGTACTATACTTCTGTTGCGTGTCAGTCAACTTCCTCGAAAAGTAACCTAACGGTACCCATTCGTTATTCACTTTCTGTTGTAACGTTCCACCGACGCAACTATTTGATGCGTCTGCCATAATCGCAATCGCCTGACCTGAAATCGGATACGCTAACAATGCGGCGTTCTGTAAACCCAACTTACATTGTTCGAACGCTTGAACAGCATTTTCTGTCCACACTATACAACTTTTGTCACGCTTCTTTGCCCCGTGAAGATACTTATTTAATTCTGCCTGATATTGGGCTGCCTGGCGCAAATGACTTCTATAAAAATTTACCATGCCGAGAAATCTACGAAGTTCCTCGACCGTTTTTGGTCTGGGGAAATCTACAATAGCTTGGACCTTGCTTGGCAGCGGCCTTAAGCCATTGGCTGAAACCTCATGACCCAAAAACTCGACTTTGTCTTGCGAAAACGCACACTTTGCTAAGTTAATCGTTAAACCTACTTCCTGTAATCTTTCAAAAACAGCCTCTAAATGTTTTTCGTGCAGAGTTTTATTTTCACTAGCTATTATTAAATCGTCTAAATACGAAAAAACGAATTCCGTTTTATACTTCGCGTATTCGGGGTTATTTTGCTGAAAATTTGCCTCTAAATCCTGTAAAACATAATTATTCATAAAACGTTGAAAAGTCTGCGCGGCGTTTCTAAGACCGAAAGATAAACAAGGCCATTCGTATAAACCGAAATTTGTGATAATCGCGGTTTTTTCTACGTCTTCCCTCGCTATCGGAATGTAGTGATACGCCCTGTTGATATCGATACGGCTAAATACTTTCTTATCCGCTAAAATAAACGTAAAATCTCTTATGTGAGGAATTGGGTATCTATCGGGCTTTGTTATAGCGTTTAGCGCTCTGTAGTCTCCGCACGGCCTTATATTTCCATCTTTTTTAGGTACTACGTGTAGGGGGCTCGCCCACGCGCTCTTCGACGGGCGGCAAATACCCATTTCCTGCATAAGGCGAAATTCTTCTCTTACCTTTTTATATCGGTCTGGTGGTAGTGGCCTTGGGCGCGCATGTACTGGCGGACCTGTAGTCTCGATGTGATGTCTCACGTTGTGACGTGGTGGTTCTTTGAACGTCGCTGGCTTAGTCAATTCAGGGAACCTACTTAGGAGAGAATAACAAGGATGAGACTCGGCTATAGTAAAAATCGACGTATGCTCCGAGTTAACTATTGTAGAAACGACGTACAAATTAGTTTCTTGATCTAACAATCGTTTGTTCCTTAAATCTACTAACAAATTATACTTAGACAAAAAATCCGCTCCTAAAATAGGTTGCTTTACATCGGCTATCACAAAGGTCCATTTAAAAGCACGACGCAAGTTTAAATTTAACACTAAAGTTTTGGTACCGTATGTCTGTATTTCACTACCGTTCGCGGCGTAAAGTTTATACTTTTCGTTCACTGCACTGTTACGCACGGATCTATGAGCTTTAGGTAACACTGAAATGTTTGCTCCTGTATCGATCAAATATCGCATACCATTGTCCTTGTCTGTGACGCATAAGCGGTGGTTTCCTAATTCGATGCAGGTACCCACCGGTTCTACCTGCATCTTCTCTAGTTTTCCTGACTCTTCTTCCAGCTGCATGGCTGCTCGCATCGATTGGCCCTTCCTTTGTACCTATCGTGGTGCACACATAACCAGTCTGGGCTATCCGGTGTCCGTCTCGACCTGCTGCTGTCTCTCTCGCGGGAACGTGGACGTCCGCGGAACCTTCCGCGACCTCGATTGCCTCGCCAACTTGACCTGGAACGGTCCATCTGGTCTATCCTCGCGCTGAGCTTAGCTATTTCTGCCGCCAACACCGACGTAGTGTTCGACGCTGTGTCTGTTGTCACTACCTCGGCGACAGGTTGCGGCCTCATATTCTCCATAATTTTATCCGCTATTACTGCTAGACGGTCTAAGCTTTTGGCCTCGGTTGCGGCTAGAACTCCTCGGGCAGCTGCTGGTAATAATTTTTGCCATAGAACGCTTAACGTATCGTCACTTATCTTGCCTCTCGCGAGATCCTGCATCCTCCTGAGTAAGTGACTGGGCTTCTGGTCTCCTAGCTCCATCTCTCCTATCAGCTTCTGGATCTGCCTATTTTCGGATTCCTCGTAAATTTCCAGGAGTTTGTCCTTGAGTACCTTGTACTTCCTTTCCTCGGGCGGGTTGACCAGGATGTCTGTCACCTGCTGTATGACCTCTTTGCCTAACTTTGCTACCACCATATTGTACTTGGTGTCATCGCCAAGCTTCTGCGGTGCCAGTATCGCCTCCAGTTGAATGAACCAGACCCTGGGCTGGTCTGTCCAGAACTCCGGAATCTTGGATGCTAGTGATATGGATGCTAGTCCCGAATCTTCAAGTTTTAGCACGGTCGCTGGTTGCGTCATTTTTTAAAAGTCTTTCGCCGATTTACACTGAATTAATGTCTTTATTTAACTTAAAACACTGTCCACTTGAGTTGAGTTGCCCTTTCGTAGAACCGACCGCCTTAAAAACGCAACGACGCAAATTTATTTACACGTGTAACCTTGATAGTCCGACGCGGTGGTCACCAGTTTAGAGTATATTCTTGCGTCACCAATGTGGGAAATGATCGCGTCACCAGCTTAGAGAATCTCCTTACGACTCCGTATGCAGCGCCGTGTTCTCTATCAAGGTTTATAGGGTTTGTTAAAAGAAGTTACTCCGTGACTTTAAATATTTAATCAATTGCACATTAATAATAAATTACAAAATTACTAAACCCTACAGTGGAACAGTGTGACGTGTGCGGCCGGTAAGGGACAACTGACTCGCAGTCAGTTCAAAACGTTCAAATAAAACTCGGTCGCCAAAATACCCTGTCAGCGCTGCTGCTACAGCACCTCCAAGAATGCCACGCTCCTATGCTTCTGCAGCGGCATCTGAACCTACCGGTAGTAACAAAAACCAAACCAGTAGTAAAAATGGAGCCAGAAAACCTAATAGCAATAAACAAAAACAAAAAGATGATGACGTTAACTGGGACGAGGAGATGAGCTGTACATCGGATGCAGAAGCTACAGAGGTAAATACGAATTCAAAAAGTTCTTCTCGGAAAGGAAAAATTTATACTACATTTTACGAACTATTAAATAAACTAAAGAATATTATATTAAATAGAGACATTACAACTCCTGAGAAACTTATAAGAGCTGCAAAGACTATTTTTAAATCGTTAACTAATATTTTATCAATCTATATCCCTGATCTGAATTTTATTAAAAATATATTTAATAGTTTATGGACAGAAGACAAATAAAGCAGTTGGTAAATATTATCCAATGGAATTGCCAGAGTCTAAAAAACAAAGTAATAACATTAGAACAATTACTATCACTAGAAAAAGTACATGTGGCGGCACTTAGCGAAACGTGGCTAAATTCCAATACGGACGTTAGAATTAATGGATACAACATTTTCCGCAGAGACAGAGATGACGGCTATGGAGGAGTAGCAATTGTAACCCACCGATCTATTAAAGCCGAAATTCAAAACATAACAAGTCGTAATCCCGGCATAGAACTACTCCAGGTCAAAATTTTAAACTCAGAATATTTAGAAAATATAGTCTCGATATACTGTCCTCCCTCCATCACCACTGATCAACAAGATTGGAATGAGATTTTCGCAATGTTTAGTAAAAAAACTTTAATCCTCGGAGATTTTAACTGTCATCACTGTAGCTGGTCCTATAAGACAGACAACCGGGGCAACCAAATCTTTGACTCCTTACTGAATTCTAATTTCATAATCTTAAATGATGGTCGTCCGACCCGGATCAAGTCAGTCAATGGAATCCTACAACAGTCATCGCCAGATATATCTATGATATCCTCTGACGTGGCAATTGAATACAACTGGTCCACCTTAAACGAAACGCTAGGAAGTGACCATCTAATAATAAAGGTATCGACTAAGGCAAATACTCAAACTACATTTATAAAGAAAAGAAATTTAAAGAGAGCCGATTGGGACAAGTATCACAAAATACTAGAAGATAAATTTTCGAACATTACACTGCCTGAAAATTTGCAAGCTTCACACGATTCATTTGTGGATGAAATCAATAAAACTGCGGATCAATGTATACCCTATATTAAAATCAGCCAGGATCCGTGCTCTAAGTTCATACCAAAGCCTTACTGGAATACTAGTTTGTCAAAAGCTGTAGCTGAACGGCGTTTAGCACTTGGTCGCTTCAGACGCAATCCCACTCCGGACAATCTGTCTATTCTTCAAGGAAAAATTAATGAAGCACAAAGAGCTAGCCGAATTGCCAAAAGTGTAGGTTGGCAAAACTTTTGTTCAGCGATAAACCAAGCTACAACTACGAGTGAAATGTGGCGGCGAATGAAATGGGTGAAAGGACGCAAAGCCGGAGGTACTCATGTTAATAAGGACCGTTCATATAATCTATTACGTAGTTTAACCCCAGATTATGTATTAGCTGAACGACCTGAATTCAGTTCATGTAATTTACAATTAGAGTTGCCAATATCCGTTCATGAGATGGAGCAGTGTATAAAGTTATCTGACACGGCACCTGGCTGTGATGACATATCGTTCTCTATGATCAGAAAGCTTCCTAAAAACGGTAAGAATATCCTACTCTCTCTTTTCAATTCTTTTTTTGAAAATGGGTTTATTCCGAATCAGTGGAGAGACATCCGTATATACCCAATCCCAAAACCTGATCGCGACCCTAACTCTCCCTCAGCGCTTCGACCTATTGCCCTAATGTCATGTTTATGCAAAATTTTTCATTCAATTATAAATAAACGTCTGGAATGGTATTTGGAAAAGAACGATATGTTCTCACAAAACATGATTGGATTTAGAAAATGTCGATCGAGCATAGATGGATTGTCACATTTGGTTACAAAAATTCAAGCAGGTTTTTCTAAAGGTCTTGTCACATTGGGATGTTTTATTGATATTAATAATGCGTACAACAATATCGACATCAATGCCCTTTTATCAATCTTAGATAACATAGGTGTGGGTTCAAAAATCTGCAAATATTTGTGGAATTTATTAAGTGAAAGGCGTCTTAATACTCTGACAGATAACATTCTAACATGCCGTAGTACAGGCCGAGGCCTTGCTCAAGGAGACCCTCTCTCTCCGCTTTTGTTTAATGTAGCGACGATAAAAATATGTAAGAGTGTTTATGATCCTATTCTTATATCCCAATATGCAGACGATTTTGTGATGAGCGTAACTTGTAAAGATATTGACAAAGCCGTGTCAGAATTGCAATCTGCACTTAACACTATCACTAAGCTACTGGAAGATTTAGGTTTAGAGATTTCCCCTTCCAAAAGTAAAACATGTTTATTCAGTAGACGCCGAAATTCCCCTCACATCATCACTCTCAAAATTAACGATATAAATTTACAACTAGTTGATAGTGTCAAGTATCTTGGACTATGGCTGGATCGTTCACTGCGATGGGGGAAGCACATCAATGAGATAAACGGAAAATTGTTAAAATTCCTAAATGTATTTAAGGTTCTATCGGGTCCTGGATGGGGCGTCCATCCTAAGCACCTCAGACGGTTATATTTGTCAATACTACGAAGTAGACTAGACTATGGCAGCTTCTTTTATGATAATAGTTGCAAGTCTCACTTGTATAAACTCGATAAAGTGCAGAACCAGTCTATGAGAGTGATAGGTGGATTTATTAAAACGACCCCCATACATGTGATGGAATCCGAGCTGTGCCTGCAGCCTCTGCACATTCGCAGACACTATTTGGCTGGAAAATATGTCTTAAAAATCAGATCTTTCCAAGATAACCCAATTTTACAATTACTGGAGGAATTTCATGAGTCTCACTTTAATAGCCCGTTTTGGAGACGGAAGAAAAAACCACTACTTGTAGTATTATACGCTAATATAAAAGATACACCCTTGCATTCAACAACTCAGTTGGAAATGTTCTCTTTTGATACTTGGATTTCGAATATAGACCTCTCTAACAATATAAAATTTATGAAACCGATAGCTAAAGCCAAAAGAGAATATAACATGTTGGAATTGCAAGAAATATGTACTGAGGCGATGAAGGAATATGAGTCATTCTACAAAATTTTTACAGATGGGTCCAAGGACTCTAAAGATCTAGGTGCTGCTATTTACGATGAACAATTGGGATGCGGAGTCAAATTCAAAATTGATTCTAACATATCAATTATTTACTTAGAACTTTTCGCAATAGCTGAAGCGTTATCATACGCAGAATCTATAAATAATGATAAGATTGTAATTTTCACAGATTCGAAAAGTTCTCTTCAACATCTGGCTCGATGTACCTTGACAATTCGAGGAACACCGATAGCCTACACCATAATTAAATCACTATTGCATCCAAAATGTAAATCGAAAGATATTATATTGCAGTGGGTTCCATCACATGTAGGGATTACAGGCAATGAAATGGCTGACAAACTGGCGAAAGAAGCTTGTAGCGACGGAATTGATGTGACCGTACGTCCTTTCTACTCAGACTGCATCTATCTCATAAGAAAGCTATGCCAGGAATCTTGGAACATATACTTCGATGAAAGGTCTAAGGAGAAAGGTATCTGGTATAAAACCATCCAGCCACAGCCACCTACACTACCGTGGATTGACAAGAGTCCGCTAAATAGACTAGATCTGACCCTTTTGATGCGCCTTCGTTCTGGACATATTCCATTAAATAAATTCGCGTACTTAATGAGGAAAGTAAGCTCCCCCAACTGCAGTGTTTGCGACTTGCCAGAGGATGCGGTACATATACTGATGGAATGTGCCAGGAACGAAGGTGAGCGACGAAAATTTTTTACCAATACGAGTGCACCGAACTCGGTTGGTTATATAAATAGTGTGCTGGCCTATCCACACTCTTTGAAAGCGGCCCAATTATTACGCTTGGTCAGAATTGGCATTGAGAATAGACAAACAAATATAACTTAATTCTCAATGCCAATCTGACTCCTTATTTTGATTTGTTCCTTTTTTCACCTTTTCTGTGTTTCCATTTTTCTGATTTTTGTATTTTTTGTATTTTTGATTTGTGTAACCTAATAGAGAGGCATATTCGCTAAGCGAATAATCTCTTAAATAAAGATTAAAAAAAAAAAATTATTTGTTGTTATAGCGGCAATAGAAAAATATAATACAATTTATTGCAAATATAACGCAATATAACATAATATAACATAATACAACACGTTATAACACAATATAATATAATATACCACAGTATATTACGAATATAACATAATATAGCACCATACAACATAAAATAATGCAATATATTACAATATATTACAAATAGAACATAATATAATATAGTATAACACGATATAACACAATATAATATAATATAATATAATACAATATATTACAAATACAACATAATATAACATGATATAACATAATATTATACAATATATAACAATAACAACATAATATAATACAATATATTACAATACAACACGATATACTACAATATATTATGAACATAACATAATATAATATAATATAACACGCTATAACAAAATATAATACAATACAATACAATATATTGTAAATCTAACGCAATATAACATCATGTAACACGATTTAACACAATATAATATAATAAGATACAATATATTACAAATATAACATACTATAATATAGTATAACACGATATAACACAATATAATATAATATAATACAATATATTACAAATACAACATAATATAACATGATACAACATAATATTATACAATATATAACAAATACAACATAATATAACATGATATAACATAATATAATACAATATATAACAAATACAACATAATATAACATGATATAACATAACATAATACAATATATTACAAATATAACATAATATAATACCATTTAACATAAAATAATACACTATATTACAATACAACACGATATACTACAATATATTATGAACATAACATAATATAATATAATATAACACGCTATAACACAACATAATACAATACAATACAATATATTGTAAATCTAACGCAATATAACATCATGTAACACGATTTAACACAATATAATATAATAAGATACAATATATTACAAATATAACATAATATAACACGATATAACACAATATAATATAATATAATACAATATATTACAAATACAACATAATATAACATGATATAACATAATATAATACCATTTAACATAAAATAATACAATATATTACAATACAACACGATATACTACAATATATTATGAACAAAACATAATATAATATAATATAACACGCTATAACACAATATAATACAATACAATACAATATATTGCAAATCTAACGCAATATAACATCATGTAACACGATTTAACACAATATCATGTAATAAGATACAATATATTACAAATATAACATAATATATTATAGTATAACACGATATAACACAATATAATATAATATAATACAATATATTACAAATACAACATAATATAACATGATATAACATAAATTTATACAATATATAACAAATACAACATAATATAATACCATTTAACATAAAATAATACAATATATTACAATACAACACGATATACTACAATATATTATGAACAAAACATAATATAATATAATATAACACGCTATAACACAATATAATACAATACAATACAATATATTGCAAATCTAACGCAATATAACATCATGTAACACGATTTAACACAATATAATATAATAAGATACAATATATTACAAATAACATAATACAACACGATATAACACAATATAATACCGTATAACATAAAATAATACAATATATTACAAATATAACATAATTAAATATAGTATAACACGATTTAACACAATATAATATAACACCATACACGATAAAATAATACTACCTCTACCCCTACCCCTACCGCTACCTCTACCCCTACCCCTACCCCTACCGCCACCGCTACCGCTACCGCTACCCCTACCCCTACCCCTACCCCTTCCCCGACCCCGCCCCTACCGCTACCGCTACCCCTACCGCTACCCCTACCGCTACCGCTACCGCTACCCCTACCCCTACCCTGACCCCTACCCCGACCCCTACCCCTATTCCTACCCCTACCCCGACCCTTAACCCTACCCCTACCGCTACCCCTACCCCTTCCCCTACCCCTACCCCTACCCCTACCCCTGCCCCTACCCCAACCCCTACCCCGACCCCTACCCCGACCCCTACCCCTACCCGATTTATTACTAATTTTTATATTCTCCGAGATCTAAGACACCTATGAACCTATCAGAATCAATGTCTTGCATAGTTCCCAACTTCCCTTCAATATTCCCCATACATTTTGTATGGAGAAAAAAAAATCCGCCATCTTGAATTTTTTTCCTACTCACCAGGTAGACCTCCGGGTTTTGATCATCTTTTGTCGAGAAACCGCTCCTCCATCTTTTATAGTCTCCGAGAGAGAGACGGACAAAATTTGCCGCCATTTTTTTTCCGCCATTTTGGAATTTTTTTTCAACTCACTGGCAACTGCTCGAGGTTTCGAATGACATTTGGTCGAGCACCCTCCACCTATCTTCTATACCCTGGCCGTGCCCCTCGCCCGTCTCCGAACTCCTCACTCATCAGCTCTCTCCACCTTTCTCCGAGTCACATTGTTTGAGCTCTATACGACACCATGGGTGAAAAAAATTTTTTTCATACAAAATTTTACAGGAGAGGGGTCGGAAATTTGAGACGTCACAGCTCGGCCGCCATCTTGTTTTTTTAATTTTTTTCACTTTTACTGTTAATCGTTTACTAATTTCTACAATAATCCAAAATTTCAAAGAAATCGGTTGGAAAACCAAAGAGTTGCAAGAATCACGTCGGCCGCCATCTTGTTTTTCCGAAATGTCATAATTTTTCCCTACTCGAATCCCCCACCCGGACATATCTCCCCTACATCATTGTATCGTTTTCTGTCTCTTTCCAGGAGAACAATCGTGTCAATCAGTCAGTCAGTCAGTCAGTCAGTGAGTGGTAATCGAGCTATATATATTATAATAACTAGTATTTCGCTCGGTGCGCGAGCTGCTAAAGCAGCTCGCGGGAAGTGTTATTGCTACAAGTAGGGCGCGTGGGTGCGCGGCCCGCTAAAGCGGACCGCGATTGTTCGGCTCTATTTATTTCGCTCGGTGCGCGAGCTGCTAAAGCAGCTCGCGGGAAGTGTTATTACTACAAGTAGGGCGCGTGGGTGCGCGGCCCGCTAAAGCGGACCGCGATTTTTTTACTCATCAGGTAGACCTTCGGATTCTGGTCATCTTTTGCCAAAAAATTTGTTCGAGCACACCCCACCTATCTGCAATAACCTGGCCGTGCTCCTCATTCACAAAAGAAAAAGAAAAAAAAAGAAAAAAAAAAGAAAAAAAAAGAAAAAAAGCAAATGTAAAATGAAAAAAAAGAAAAAGAAAAAAAGCCCTATGAACCTATCAAAATCAATGTCTTGCATAGTTCCCAACTTCTAGTCCCTTCAATATTCCCGAAAAAAAAAAATCCGCCATCTTGAATTTTTTTCCTACTCACCAGGTAGACCTCCGGGTTGTGATCATCTTTTGTCGAGAAACCGCTCCTCCATCTTTTATAGTCTCCGAGAGAGAGACGGACAAAATTTGCCGCCATTTTTTTTCCGCCATTTTGGAATTTTTTTTCAACTTACTGGCAACTGCTCGAGGTTTCGAATGACATTTGGTCGAGCACCCTCCACCTATCTACTATACCCTGGCCGTGCCCCTCGCTCGTCTCCGAACTCCTCACTCATCAGCTCTCTCCACCTTTCTCCGAGTCACATTCTTTGAGCTATATACGACACCATGGGTGAAAAAAAAAATTTTCATACAAAATTTTACAGGAGAGGGGTCGGAAATTTGAGACGTCACAGCTCGGCCGCCATCTTGTTTTTTTAATTTTTTTCACTTTTTCTGTTAATCGTTTACTAATTTCTACAATAATCCAAAATTTCAAAGAAATCGGTTGGAAAACAAAAGAGTTGCAAGAATCACGTCGGCCGCCATCTTGTTTTTCCGAAATGTCATAATTTTTCCCCACTCGAATCCCCCACCCGGACATATCTCCCCTACATCATTGTATCGTTTTCTGTCTCTTTCTAGGAGAACAATCGTGTCAATGAGTCAGTCAGTCAGTCAGTCAGTGGTAATCGAGCTATATAATATATTATAATTATAATAATTAATTAATGATACATCAAATGAAGGCTAACTTTTTATTGCACAAGTCTTTGGGGTCAATATTAAAATATCTTTTTTTCAGAAAACTGTTTATGAAAAAAGATATTGCTGGAAATATTTTAGGAAATTTTTTCCGTAAAAGTCACTTACGGGATTATTGTGTTAAATTTTTCCAAAGTCTGGTAAAGTAATAGTTAATTACAGACTTTTTGAATGTAAGTTTAGAAACACAATACGCGCCCGTGTCGACATTTCACTCAAATGCGGAAAATGGCATACATCTTACTGTGTTACGTACAATAAAAGGGTCATCATTGATATTTCCATAAATATTAATAGATAAAATCTGAAAAAAATTACATACTTGTATCCCAACTCGTACATTCCTTTGACAAAACATGAAAAAGTCAATAATATAGTACTTTACTGGTTTGTTGTACGGGGGTGTCGATATGGTTCTGCGACAGAGATAATATGTTAAAGATATTATTCTAATACTAGCTGATGCCCGCGACTTTGTCCGCGTGGATTTAGTTTTTAAAGTCCCTCGGGAACTCCTTGATTTTCCGGGATACAAAGTAGCCTAGATGTTGCCCCGAGTAATAAGCTACCACGGTATAAAATTTTGTAGAAATCTGTGCGGTAGTTTTTACGTGAAAGAAGGACAAACAAAAAGACAGACAAACAGACAAAAAAAAATTAGCTTCTGTTTTGATATCTGTATCTTGAACACAATTAGAAGCAAAAACCCTTTTTTGAATCTATTTCATGTACAGAATTGGTTTCGTTTCTGTTTTATTATATGTATAGATTTATTAGATTTCTTGATTAATTTATGCCGTGCAATTGCAAACACCTGCCAGAAGTCTCATGCGAAATTCACTTTAAATTCTACAAAGCCTGACCTATAAATAACCGTTAGATGGCAATACAAGTGAATATCTTTTTTCTCCCAACTTTATTTGATAGACTTTGATGAACTTTTTTGTTAGACTGGTTTACTAGAACAAACATGAGAATTTTGATTCGTGAACGTGGGCTTGAGGCCCACGGTTCAGTTCGTCTGGGTCAGAAACTCTATGGAATTCGCCAATCTCCTTTATAATAAAGATAGCTCATACCCAGGATTAGCACATAGGCTACATTTTATCCCGGAAAATTAAGGAGTTCCCGCGGGTGTTAAAAACCTTAATCCGGACGCGGACGAAGTCGCGGGCATACTTGTACTTATCATCCTTTTTATCTGAGTACCTACGCCTGAACCTAATCATCTTTTTTCTATGGTATTCCGCAAATTCCTCGTAAATCTAATCATCACAGATGAAAAGAGTTCACATGCAGATGTAGGTAGGTATAAACCTCAATCAGTGCACCGCTAAATGAGTTTTCTTTGCCACGTATGTCGCAGAGATAACAGGAAATGCGAAATGGGAGTATCGCAAATGAATTAATTGTCATAAATGCCAGTCTTATTAGTGTGTCTTGTTTCGTTTCCGTAGGAAAAGACTTCTTGACGAAACAGCTGCGGGCTTTGAATATTAACTTGGTTTAATACTAAAAGACTGCGGGGTATCGTAGTATTTTAATTAAACCTTAATCAAACCCACACGTAGGGGTATTTACTAAAATAAAACTCACTTTGACATAATATTGATAACAAAGAATAAGGTGATAAAGAATGGATAGTTGTGTAGTTTCGGATTGTGTATGCTGCTGGCCCTACTGGCCGTTACAGCGTCACCGGGGGGTTGGCAAGCGCGGAGCTGTGCCTGGGGTTTTGAAAAAGGCTCTAGGGCTCGAAGATATCGGGGGGCAACGTCTTCCTAAGGGCGCCTCCTGTGAGGCTCGGACCACGACTTAGGATGACGTTGGGACGAATGGGAGGAGTGGCTGGACTAAGTTAGTCCGTACGTCCCCGTGATCGTGGTAAGGATCCACGCCCAGGTGACGTTAGAAATCGGGGACCTCGTCTTCGCCGGCGAAGACGTTGTGCAGAGGTTGTTTGTGTGTGCAGCCCTACCTGATAAGGAGCGTTGTCGGTCGTTGTCTGATCGTCTGGATCGAAAAGGACGTGTTTGGGACATCGTTTGTCGGGTGGGTCATTACGGTCAGGGGTGTAAGCTGCTGCTTGAGCTACTAGGGGGTTAGGGTGACTGACTGCTTTCTCAAAATAGCTTTTTGAAAGCTGTTTAAAGTAATGAGCTAGAGTGGGAAGTTCGAGATCTCTATGGAGACCGACATTGCGTACGAACCACGGAGAGCTCGTAGCCATGCGCATGAACTTGTTTTGGAGGGCTTGCAAACTTTTAAATCTACTGTGGGGAACGTGTGCGAATGCTACGCACGCGTATGTCATTATAGGGCGGATGCAAGTTTTGTAGAGAGTTACTTTGTGAGGGACATTTTGCTCTTAGCACAGATCATGGGGTAAAGACGACTTAGCACGTACGCAGCCTTTCTACGGGCTCTGCGTATGTGAGCGGCGAAGCTCATCCTCCTATCGAAGGTTACACCTAAGTATTTGTCATTGTCTTGCTAGGGTATGGGGCGCCCGTAGAGGGTTATTTCATATCGGCGAAGTTTATCGAGGGATCTGGTTTTGGACTTTTCGAAGAGCACTGCTGCGCTTTTTTCCGGGTTAACCTCTATCCTTCAGAGACGGAACCAGTCGCCTAGGCTACTGACCGCCTTTTGGAGGCGAGCTTTAACTGAACGGACGTTTAAGTGGGAACAGTAAAGGGCGGTGTCGTCCGCGAACTGAGCTATACTAACATGTGGAGATCTTGGGAATTCGCTGGTATATAGCGCGTTTAAAAGGTGGGAGAGCACTGAGCCCTGAGGGACTCCTGCTCGGATAGGTCTAGGAGAGGAAAAAGTCCCATCCAGACGGTAACGGAAGGTTCGGTTGGTGAGAAATTCTCCTAGCAGACGTACGAGAATTTCACGCCTAGATGGAGTAGCTTGTAGATCAAGCAGGGGTGCCACACCTTGTCGAAGGCTTTGGCTACGTCAAAGAAGAGGGCTCCTTTTGGGATGCCTTTCGTCTGAAATCTATTGAAACCAAGGAGGATGTGCTCCGTGAGGCGGTGCGCTTGGTGGATACATGAGTGACGGGCTCGAAACCCGAATTGCTCGACGTTGAGGAGTTTCTTCTCCTCGACGACGGTCCTAAGGCGATTAAAGATAACTTTCTCATACACCTTGCCAAGGGTGTTGAGCAGACTAATCGGACGATAGCTAGTGGGGAGGTTTCAAGGCTTCCCCGGCTTCGGGATGTCTATAACCGTTGCTTCCTTCCACCTGTCGGGGAGGGAGCACCCCATCATCAGTGTTAAAAATAAAAACCAAGAGGTTTATTATTTGATCGGGGAGTAGCTTAAGGGTTTTGTTATTAATGCAATCGGGACCTGGGGCTTTTTTAGCGTGTAAGTCTTTGATAATTTTACGAACTTCGCCGTTAGTCGTGGGATTAATTGGGTCGCCCTCGGGGGCAGATGAGAAGGTAGTTGCTAGTTGGTTTTCAACTAGCTCGACATGGGACCTAACTATGGAGCTAGTGCTCGGTGAGCATTGTGATTCTAGGCTGTCGGCCAAGTATTCGGCTTTATCGATTTCCTCAAAGGCGGGTGGTTGGTCGGGGCGCAAGAGCGGTGAAGTGGCTGAGACAGGGTCGGCTTTGAGAGCCCTCGCCAGGCTGTAGTAGGCTACATGCGATGGCGTGAGCTCGCTCAGCTTCCTGTCCTATTGTTCGTCACGGAGTTCGGCAAGGCGAGCCTTAACCTCCCTCTGGGCTCTCCAGAATTTTCTCCGGCTGTCGGGTGTCGGAAAGGCGTCATGGGCTCTACGTCTGGCGTTTTTAACATTTATTAGCTCTCTAACGTCGTCCGGTAGTTGCCGGCGGGTGAACCCGTTCGGCATTTCCCGGGAACAGGCGCTGAGAGCGTCGCGAATATGGTTGGTAAGGTGCAGTGAGGCTGCATGCGCGTCGTCTAGGCTCTCTATTCTGTCGGGGATTTGGGAGATGTGCACTGAGTCTAGGGACATAAGATGCTCGGAGAGCTTCTTGAAGTCGATGACTGTTTTGGTCGGGGGGTCCGCGTTGGTTGGAGGTCCTAGCTGGAGTAGGACAGGACGATGGTCTGAACACAGCTCTGATAGCACCTCTGGGGGACTCACCTGAAGGGTGATGTTCTTCAGAAGCGCTATGTCGAGTATGTCCGGTCTGTCTGTGGTTCGTTCCGTTGTTGGGTAACGGGTCGGTTTGTCGGGAGCTATTACAATGAAATTAAAGTCTGGGTGATCGGTCAGTCTTTTAAGTTGACGTCCACGTGTGTTAGGGGAGCGAGAGTTCCAGCTGCTATGCTTGGCATTAAAGTCTCCAGCCAGAATGACGGAGTCTCCTAAGGAGAGGAGTGCGCGAGTGTCACTCTCTAAGAGATCTTTCGATGGGGAGAGATACACTGATGCTAGTATGACCGTCGGATGGCCGGTCATACTTACCATGTTGGTAAGTGTGGGAGGATCGAGAGGAGTGCAGTGAAGAGCCCTTCTGTAGTATATTGCAGTACCTCCGAGAGCGGAGGTTCTGTCGTTTCGGATGAGATTGAAATTAGCGATCTAAGGATCTTTTCGACTAGGTTTCAAGAAGGTCTCTTGCACTAGGAGAATATCTATTTGATGTGCACATACGAATTGACGGACTTCGTCTATTTGATCGATAAGGCCGTTTGCATTGTAAGAGTGAGGTTTTAGCCTACTTTTGGTTGTACTAGCCATTAATTAATTAGTTTATCTATTTTATTAATCGATTGGATTAGGTCCCAGTGTTGCGGATAGCATCTCTTCTAGGCGAACATCTTGGGCGAAGGCATCCATTTTCTCTATATCTATTAAGGCACAGAGACGGCTGATTAGACGTAAGTTTTCCGGGGCCCTAGTGGCTGCGAAAGACTGAGCTGAGTGGGACGGGAGAGCTGTGGGCTTAGGTGCCGCTACTGGCTCTGATTGAGCGGGAAGCTTGGCCGCGAGTGCCTGAGTAGGCGTGGCCATAGGGGGATTAGCCCTGGCAAGGGGTTTGGCCCATGCGTTGACGGCCGGGGCCGGTGCAGGGACGAAAGTTTGGGTGGGTTGAGAGGGGGCGGCAGGTTTGCGACCGGCCGGATTGACACTTCGCATGGGAACCTTTGGGGCTTTGGGACATCCGCGATAGTTCGGGGGATGCCCTTTAGCCTTGCAGAGTACACAGCTTGGGGGCTCCTCGGTCGGCTGCGCCCTGGGGCAGTCGGAGGTGCTGTGGTTCCCTAAGCACTTGACGCACCTAGGGGTGGTGAAGCAGTTCCTTGCTGAAAGGCCGTAGAGTTGACAGCGGTGACATTGGCCCATTCTACCGCGATTGTTTGGCTTCTCTATGGTGAGCCCAGAGAGGCGACATACGGACTTTATTTATTTATTTATTTATTTTTTTCCTGATACTGAGTACCAAAGTGGTGCTCAATTCGATTACAATCTAGCCTAACTTAGTTGGCTAATGAGTAATTTTAATTTAACCTAAACTTATAAATTATTATCTTATACACTAAGAGATTGTCCAATGACACATCTTAGTTTTTCTTGATAATATGTAGTTTTTAGACACTTTGTTCATGTGTTCTTTCAGGCAGCACTAACACTACACTATCACTATTTCACTATTCACTATTTAATTTAACTGTACACCAACTCAAAAGGCTTTGTTCGTTTTAATCGTCTCACTAGCTCTGTTACGTCAAGCAGCTGGATTGCTTCAACGTTAACATGATGGTGAAGCCGTTTATCGTGGGCTTCGGCAAATTTTGGTATAATTTTGTCGACGAATTCAATTTTCAGGTCCCGATGAATGTCGTCATTTCTGATGTACCAAGGAGCTTTCACAATATTCCTCAGTACTTTGTTTTGGAACCTTTGTATAATTTGAATATTAGTCTTTTTGGTACAGCCCCAAAGCTGTATTCCATAGGTCCAAACCGGCATCAGGACTTGTTTATATAAAATTAACTTGTTGTGTATTGATAGTGAGGAATGTCTTCCCAGTAACCAATACAACTTTTTATACTTTAAGTCAAGTTCTTTTCTTTTTGTCTTGACATGAGCCCTCCAGCGTAACTTCACATCAAATGTCATTCCTAGATATTTAGCTGTATCCACGTATGTAATTTGTTTGTCATTAATGAAAACAGCGTGATAATTTCCTGTTTTATTAGTAAAATCAATATGTACTGATTTTGCTTCGTTCAACTTTATTCTCCATATTTTGGTCCAATTGTACACCTTATTTAGCGCTGTTTGTACTTTTTCCACTGCCTCACTGTGCGTTTCTCCTATAGCCATAATAGCTGTATCATCAGCAAAAGTGGCAAAGGTATTATTTTCGAGTTCTGGGATATCGCAGGTATATAATAGGTACAGGATCGGACCTAGAACACTTCCTTGCGGAACTCCAGCTTTTATAGGTTTAAGTTCAGAGTAGGCTTCTTCTTGTCTTACTCTAAATGCTCTATTTGTAATATAAGATTCTAAGATATCTCCAAACGCCTTGGGTAGCATATTTCTAATTTTATAAATAAGACCTTCATGCCAGACTTTGTCAAACGCTTTTTCAATATCAAGAAATACAGTGGAGCACACTTTTTTTTCTTCAATTGTTTACTCTATAATACTGGCAATTCTATGGACTTGATCAATTGTTGAATGTTTCTCTCTGAAGCCAAATTGATGATCTGGTATCAGGTTTTTAGTATCTAGAATTCGTTTCATTCTCTTAAGTAAGAGTTTTTCAAACAGCTTTGACATAATAGGCAGCAAGGAGATAGGTCTATATGATGTCGCTTCATGAGGAGGCTTTCCCGGTTTAGCTATCATAATGACTTCCGCAAGTTTCCACAGGTCAGGCACGTACTTAAGTCTAAATGCAGCGTTAATCAATGTGGTAAGTTTAACTATGGCTTTTCGTGGAAGATTAAGTAAAATTTCTCTCGTATTTAAGTCGTATCCTGGAGCTTTCTTAGGACCCAACTTAAAATTAATTTCTCTGATTACTTCTTTGGGTGTTGCAAGTTTGATGCCTTCATCTTCTTGGATGCCCGTAATCATTTCGATGTTCATTATTTGTCCCTCGTGTGGCTTAAATATGTTCTCTAAATAATTTGCAAATCTCGTTGCTTTTTGAGTGTTACTTATCGCCCACTCACCATTTTCTTCCTTTATCGGGGGAATATGAATGACTGATTTGTCCATGTTCTCTGTTGCTTTCCAGAGTGAATAGTCTGTGCTGCGGTCATTCGTCATCTTTTGAAGATAATTATTTGTAGTAATTTCTTCATATTTTTTGATGTCACGGTTAATTCTTTTTGTTAGGTTATTCAATATTCTTTTATCTAGTGGGGATCTAGTTTGATGCCATCTATTTCTTTTCTTTCTCTTTTCAGTTATAAGGCTAAGAATATGTTTCGGGTATGGTGTTTTTCTAATTCTACTTTTCGATGATGGAGTATTTTTCCAGGCCGTCTGTTGTATGTCTACAACAAATTGATTGACCTCTTCATCAAGCTGTTCTGGACATTTTAATGGGACATTTAGTTTTATTATGTCATTCAGTTCTTGTTTAAAGCTCTCCCAGTCGGTGTTTTTATTTACTAAGGTCAAAGTAGATTCTTTATACAGGATTTTTTCACTTATTGTTAATAGTATTGGAGAATGATCGGAGTTCATGTCATGTCGCTCCTCAATTTTCAAATATTTTGGAGATATATTTTTGTAAATGAAGAAATCTATGAGATCTGGAATTTTATTTGGATCAGTCGGCCAATATGTAGGCTTTCCAGTGCTAGCTATATTACATTTTAATTTTTTAACTGCTTCTAGCAGTTCTTTTCCCTTCGTTGTGGTTAGTCTCGATCCCCAGTAGATGTTCTTAGCATTAAAGTCACCTCCTATGATGAATCTATTTCCATATTGTTCTAGAAAACTTATATATTTTTCTTTCTTTAATGAGTGTCTTGGAGGGCAATATACAGCCGATATTATAATTGGGTATAATTTTGTTTTTACACATAATCCACAGCTTGAATTTCGTGTTCTTCGTACTTACTTTCCTGGAAGTGGTACAGATTTTCTTTAATAATGACAGCACTTCCACCCCTAGCTGTATTATTAGGGTGCAATGCATGGTATACTTTGTACCCCTTAATTCTAATATATGACTCTTTAGTGAAGTGAGTCTCCGATATTAAACACACATCAATATTTTCCATATTTAAGACTACTTCTAGTTCGTTTTTATGCTGAAGTAGCCCATTAGAATTCCAAGCCATAATTTTAAGGGTGTTATTCATTGCTTTGATTTTGTTGTAGCTTTTTTGGTGCAACCTTCAAGTTTTTTTACGCCAAGGTAAACAAAGATCTCCAACTTACTGACTGGTCTAAACTTTATGAACACACCGATGTTAATACAGCCGCTGATGAATTTATTAATATAATAAACACTACTGTAACTAAAAATACAGAGTTGAGACTTATTCATCGTTCGCATTGCATACTCAAACCCTGGATGACTGTAAGCCTCATTAAATCTATGGAGAAGCGTGACCGTCTCCATGTCGCTGTACGAAAACATCCGGATGACCAAACTATCCTGAATGAATACAAAAAATACAGGAATACTTGTAATAACATTATACAAAATTTAAAGGACGAATATGACAGGAATAAACTATTGGATAGTAAAGGAGATTGCAAAAAGACTTGGGATATTCTTAAAGACATTTGTTACCTGAATAATAAAAAGAGTAACCAACGGCTTATTACCAATACTTCGCAACCAAGACGCATACTTAATGAAGCCAATACCTATTTTTCCACAATCGGTGAAAAGCTTGCTAAGAATATATTAAATAATTCCAGGAAAACTGAATCTGAACTAGCAAAGGATAGCATAAAACAACTTATTAGGAACAATAGCCAACATTCTTTTTTTTTACACCCACAGATGAAATTGAAATCCTAAAAATAATAAGCAACCTCAAAAACAGATCTGCAGCTGGCTTGGACAATATCACAAATGAACTTTTAAAGAAGTGCAAACTCGTTTTAGCTAGCCCTATTGCCTTTTTAAGTAATCTTAGTTTATCTACTGGCACAGTTCCAAATAATTTTAAAATAGCAAATATATGTCCTATCCTAAAAGACGGTGACCCTGCAGAAGTGTCAAATTATAGGCCGATCTCATTGCTCTCGTGCCTGTCCAAAATAGTTGAAAAGGTAGTCAACAAAAGATTGCTAGATTATTTAGAATTAAATAATCTTCTCTCTGGAAACCAATACGGGTTTAGAGCTAATCGTTCTACGGAAGACGCCGTCACGGAACTGACTGATCTTGTAACTGCAAAGTTGGATCAAGGAAGTAAATGTATTGGTGTCTTTCTTGATTTAGCGAAAGCCTTTGATACTTTATCCAGGAAAATTCTGATAACCAAGCTAGAAGCTCTGGGAATACGTGGTATTGCATTACAATGGTTTCAATCATATTTGACAGGCCGTAAGCAAAAAGTTACTGTAGGTGACCTATCCAGTGATCTAGCAGAAGTTAATTTTGGAGTTCCTCAAGGCAGTGTATAGAGCCCTACTTTATTCCTAGTCTATATAAATGACCTGTGCTCATTCAACCTCAAACAGGCTCAATTATTTACTTTTGCGGATGACACTGCGATAGTGTTTTATGGTGATAGCTGGGATTCGGTAGAACGTCTATGTCAACAGGGACTTCAAGAGGTGTTTTCGTGGCTCAGAACTAACCTACTTACGGTCAACACAAGCAAAACAAAATTTATTACTTTCAAAATATCTAGCAGAACTGACCCAATTAAACAATTAAAAATTAAATTACACGTCTGTCCTGACTATCATAGTAAAAGTTGCAAGTGTCCTATAATTGAACAGGTTAGTAACCTAAAGTATTTAGGAGTAGTGTTGGATGAAGGACTACGGTGGGATAAACAAATAAACGCTCTGAGTGGTAGGTTACGCAAGTTTATGTTCATATTTAAAAGGCTTAGGAATGTGGCTAATGCAGAGGTACTTAGGCTTGTTTATTTATCCTTTTGTCAATCTATAATAAATTACTGCCTACCCTCTTGGGGTGGAGCTGGTAAAACGTTTTTAGTAAAAATAGAACGTGCTCAACGTGCAGTTTTAAAGACTGCTTATAAAAAACCATTTCGTTATCCCACTGATAGCCTTTGCGGAGAGTGTGGATTTTTGAGTGTCAGACAGCTATATGTTAAATCCGCAATACTTAGATTTCACAAGTCGGCAGCCTCGACAGTAATTACACGCTCTCGTCTCCAAAGGTGGAGGTGCCCATTCTTGCGCACGCAGTTCGCCTTCCTTTTTGCTGGTCCGTTTTTGTATACCAAAGCCAACAGAGCTCTTAAAATCTTGAACATGTCCCGGTATAAATGTAAAAAAACACTAAATAAATGGTTAAGAGATACCAATTACGAAGGCACGGAAAAAATTCTAAAATTTTACTAACAACAACACACAGAGCACGCACACACACACGCAAACACACACACACACACACACATACACACACACAGAGACACACACACAAATACACACACGCACGCGCACACACACACACACACACACACACACACACACACACGCACACACACGCTCGTACAAACAAAACTGACATGTACAATCCTAACAAACTACCAAGAATATTACATATTAGGTATATGTTTCATTATTTAAGCTCATTCTATGTGTTTAGTTACCTACGGAAGGAAGTGATTTCCACGATACAGGGAATCCTAGTGTGGAAGTCACTGCCCCATTGTATAAGTTAAAATTACCTACTGTTTACATACTTTTTAATAAACTTTTAAACTTTTTAATAAACTTTTAAACTTTTTAATAAACTTTTAAACTTTTTAATAAACTTTTTTTAGTCGTTCATCAAAAGAAGACATGTATTTCAAGATGACATCTAATTTATTTTCGAGGGTGTCAATTATTTGTTTTTCATTGTTAGTTTTAGGCTTTGCTGCAGTTTGAGCATAAGACAATTTTTGTGGTGCATTGTATAAGTTTTCTTGACTCTTAGTCATATTGTTATTACGTTCTGATTTCCCTACAAATGTTTGTTTCTGTGGGTGTGGGACAGTAGATCGTTTAGCGTTGTTATTCTTTATGCTCTGCATTTCTTTTGCTATCATGCATCCTCTATAATTTGCTGGGTGTGGTCCACCGCAATGTACGCATTTTGGTTTCTCATTTGCTGGTTTTTTGCAATCTTTAGTTAAGTGTTTTCCGGTGCATTTTACATCTTGCTTCACGTGAGCAGTATTTTTGTGTATGCCCGTAAGCTTGACATTTTTTACATTGAGGTATTAACTTTGATGTTTTTATTGGCTGTATTTCTACCTTGCATCCTAGGATAGACTTAATGTTGTGGATCTTGTTAATATCCTCATCGTGGTTAAATGTTAGCATGAACATATTTAGAGGCTCCTTGCTCTGCCATCTTAATTTATTTGCTACATCTTCAATTTTGAAGCCTTTATGTATGAGGTATTCCTTGATTCTGTCCGGCTGACATGTATGATGCAATTTTTTTGCCATAACTCTTATTGGTCTTACCTGCTTGTTTTCGTAGGAATGCCAAATACAATTATTTTGCGTTAAGAACTTGCTAATAGTTCTGTAGGTATCTTCAGTTCTTGCGTTAATTTTAACTGTCTCCTTACCCATCATCTTAACGGTGAATGTATCGTCAGACTGACTGACATTAGGCTGACTTGCAGTTATTAAATCGTAAAACGATTGATAGTCTGATACACCAGATACAACAATCGGTGGAGGTTGTGGATTCTTTTTCTTAGATTTTCTTTCTTCCTGATCAATTTCTGTTTCAGGTTCTTGAGTTTGAGTGGGTGAAGTGCTCATTTTCCTTTTTTTCCTGCTTTTCGCTCTTATCCACTCCGTTTCTTTAGCGAGCTCTTCCTCATCAGTGCAATATTCAACCTTTTCAGAAGAGCTTTTTTGATTAGAGCCAGAGGCTTCAGTAGGTTTTGGTTCCGATAATTGTTTAATTTTCGTTTGGAGGTTCGAAATTTCTTTTTTCAAATGTTTTATGGCGAGATGAAGCTCTTGGTATTCTGCCTTCTTTTCATTAAACGCTTTAAAACGAAGTCGCTCAGTTTCAGTTTCTATTTGAATTTTTTGTGAAGCCATAGTTGCGGAATATAGCTAGTATGGCTTTAATGCAATATTTTATTTTATAAACAACCTAGTTCACTGTGAATCACGGTAACTGGGTCATAATGACGCACGCGGTTCGGCCGGCGCGGGCGACGCTGGCCGTGTCAGCGATTTTACGAGACTGCACAATACGCGGTTGCTTTCGACGGAAATTAAACACTGACTGACTTTATTGAGTTGATCTTCTTACCCGCGGGGGTAAGTTCAAGTGAGACTAGAACCATCTCGTAGGGTCTCTTGGTTCTAGGATGATACATCCTATAAACTTTGAGTACGGGCAGCTCCTGGGAAAGGAGGTCTGCCTTGATGAGCTCTTTCGGGAGGCCGCGGATGACGACGCGTAGGACGCGTTCGTCGGGGAGTGCATAGGTATGAAAAACCTATGTTCTCCTGACGGAGGGTCTTTGTTAGACGACGATGGTCGTCGGAGGTTGGGCATTGAACCCTGATGCCTATGGCGGTAGAGTGGGCGCTAGAGAAATTGATGCCTTGTGCACCCAAGATGGGCAACACGCGTTGCCAGCTGAGTTTTTCCCTTATGTAAAGGGGAGGGACTTTTTCCCTTGGCGTGTCCTCCATGGGAGAGTCTTCCGACTCCTTTACGGTGGCCGCCTGGGTGGGCGGAGCAGATGAAGATGCGATTACCACCTTTTTGGGTGGATTCGCGTGGGATTTTGATGCCTTCAGCTTGCGCTTCTGGCTTTTCGACTCGACTTTGGTAAAGTCGTCCGATTCGGATGAGGCGGGCGAAGTCTCAGAGTGAAGCTCCTTGACTTGGGTTCGGGGGGTTGGGGGGGCTGAGGGCCCGGCGGAGGTCTCGGAGAGAGACTCCTTGACCGGTGGAGGGATAATGGGTTGGGCTGAAGGCCCGGCTGCGGTCTTGGAGTGAGGCTCCTTGACCGGGGTGTCTTCCTCCATGGCTGAGGAAGGCTCCGGGATATCCCGGTAGTAGTTGGGGTGTTCCGGGTCTAAGCAAGACTCCGGCTCGTAAAAAAGGGACAGGTAGTTTGGCTGTCTGGCCCTGAGGTCAGCCAGCAACCTATGCATATTTAGTTTGGCTTTTGACTTGCCCGATGAGCGCTTGGGCTCGGCCGGGCCCGGAGGGGGCCCGGAGGGGGCCCGGAGGGGGCCCGGGGGCGGGTTGAGAGGGGTCCATAGTGGACCCGGCAGCTAAAGTGGCCCCCCTGCCGTGGCAGGGAGGTGAGTACCTAGGGTGTAAGCCCTAGCTGAGTCCCCGTCCTTGGGTGACGGGGGTGAGTACCTATTCTGCGCTTAGACTAGTGTAATCACGGACCCTGGAACCTAGAACTACACAAAACCTAACCACAACGTAGCATAAAGTCCGAGCACTGAAATCCGGCTGGCACTGGCACCAGAACACCAACAAACAATCGGGCGCGAGGATTTTCGAATACCGGTATGCACTCGAGGAGCATGTAAACGCGTCCGCCCGGGGCGAACACAGACAGCTATTTAGAATGGATAAGCGTTCGCTCCTATTTTGTATTAGGACGAGTGCCATAACCGTTAAAGTGTTTCTTACCTATTCCGTGATTGGTGAAATGAGTTTGCTTTTGAAGTGAGTTTGTATTTTACGGAATAGCGCTGCTGTAATCAGCTTTTGAACGCCATCGTGCCGGACCGGAACGCTATCGCATAGCGGAACGACTTTGACAGTAGGGTGGGGACTAACCACTAGAGGGCTTTCCTACCAAACCTGACCAGAGACATTTCAGAAAATTTAAATTTCGGAACACTTTCATACCGGGAGCTGGTAACACTAATAATTCCCATCATGCAGAATTGAGAATTGTGAATTAGTAGTTAAAAATTATAGGATTTATTAATTGATATAATTTTAATAGCCGAAAAAACGTTTAAATTTTATAAAATTTTTTTTTTGCTCTATGCAAAAATATATAACCGTCATTGCGGACATTGATTGTCTGCATTGTATTCAATAGAAAATTTCTTACTCTTTCAGGAAAAAAATTGCGCAAAAAATCTTTTTTTGCCGACCTATCTCGCATTCTTACCTATTGCATAATGTTTTTTTGAAAAGTACAAATATTTCTATTGAATATAATGCAAACAATCAATATCCGCGATGACGGTAATACAGTTTTGCATTGAAAAAGATATCTTTTTATTGAATTAGAACCAGGCGTTGGTGTGGCCAAGTCTCTCGTAGACCTCAACTTTTTAACATTTATAAAGTTAGTAAGAATAATTGACGTTAACTGCTGGAAAAAAGCAAAATAGTCTACTAAATAGAATTTAACTACCTAATTTACTTGAGTGAACTTTGCGGAAACAAAGTTTGTAATTGCTTGCGATATGATTCGGTACTCCAATTAAACTTTTTATAGTCCACTTGTTGGTTTGTAATACTAACGACGGTGAAACACGCTTTGGAAAACTTTATTGCACGAAAACCTCAAAAGACCCAACAGGTTAGGTCTGTTGAACTACCATGCTAATTTTCCAGAGACAGCACAATCATTGAAGAAGAAAACAATTTCTATGTTTATAAATTTGGAAAAAAAAACGCTCTACTTGGCATTTAAGTAGGTACCTATACATCCAATTTATTATTTTTATTAGTTTTCCGCCTGGTTGTGACTGGGGAACGTCGCATGGCGATGTTTTGAGACAGTCGCGAGGTCAAGTCTCAACAACATGAAAAAATATTATGGTTTTAATATAGTCATACATTCGTTGCTTTAATCTATTAATGCCCAGAGCTGGAAATAGATCGCTTGCATAGGACACTATCTCGTGATAGTTAATATTTCTTATCTATAATATTTCATAACTCACTTAAATGAATATTCTACACGGTTACTAAGCAATTAGTAAAGATATTAGAACTATTGAAATATACTTGAAAAAGAAAAAGGCAAGGCAGCAAAAAATGTAGAAAGAAACAAAGTACAATAGCTCACCTTACCAGGCTATGAAAACAAAATAACAAAGACCCTTTTATGAAACCTTATAAATAAAATCTGAGGTAAGAAGTTGAAATAGAAATGAAAATCCCTTAGCAATAATCTTATTGGATTTTCTTTCTTATGGCAGTGGAAATAACGCTACTATTACTTTGAACAACAGAAAATTAAATAACATAATTTTATTATTACGGAAAAATTGCACATGATAGGTTTATAAATCATATCTTTAGTACATTTTAATACAACGGTGGGTAGTAGATTATCACAAACGAGTTGAATATTGTGAGCTCATGCTCAGAGTTGACCAGGTGAAGGTGAAGACCTTAAGCATTCGCTCCAGGTGACGAAAGAAACCGCGGAGGATTTCTTTCGTCACCTTGAGTGATCCTTACTTCCTCCTTACCACGCTCACGGAGTCCTTTATTATTTCTCGGGGTTGGGGACGGGATCCTTAGGTTTTTATTTGATTCCACAAACAAAATTGTGAAGTTTTCGATTCAGGTTATAGAAGTTTTATTTATTAGCTTAAGGGATACTCTTAAGTGTACGTATTTTAACACTTACATATTATTTGTTTCAGCCCACTTTCCACAAGAAGATTTAATGGAAAAAACTATTGCTGATATGCATTCCCGTATGCGATTCATAGAATCCTTGTATAGAGCTCGTCAAGAAGATATTATTGCTCTACAGGTAAGAATAAATATTAAATAATAAGGTAAGGATGTCAAATAAATATACAATTATGTGATAATTTATCATAATATAAATTGCTACGTAGGAACTCCGATCCCTTAGTATTAGGTACTTACTCTTATTTTGTAGGTAAAATTTTATGAATTGACTACATTTATAAACCTATATCAGATTATTAAAGGAATGCCGCTACGTAGGTGGTTCTTTTGTGTATTCGTTATTTGGACAGACAGCGTTCGAAGAACAGCTGGTGGAACGGTGACCTCGAACTATAAAGTCCAGTGTTAGCAAACTTCCTACATAATTAACTCGACAAAGAATACATTAAACGAGTTGCAGCGAAGATAGGCGCAAGACCGAGGCGTGTGGTAGTGTTTTTTATGTGTTGTGTGTCTTATGAGTATACAGAGCAGCTAAGCATAAGCTTATGCATAGCAGTAAGCGTCTATAGGTTGATGATGAAGAATACGCTGAAGCCGAAGCTAAAGTTATGATGGCGTTATTCACAGTAGTGTTTATGAAGTGTTTGTTTGTTGGTATTCCTTTTTTAGAAGTGGCCATATTGGTAATCCCTGATTGATTTATTATCTGCCCAATTACAAAAAGTAGTTCTAAACAACTAAACAATGCCAGAAACTGCAGAAAAAGTAGCAAGTAATAGTATGTAGAGATCAACTTTCAGGTTGTGTAATTCATGAACGGAACTTATGGCTGCAATAAAAATCAAGGAAAATCTGTTCAGTTTTGTGCTATATACACAGATTATCAGAATCTACGGCCATTTTGTTTTAATGGCCGCTATTTTGTGGTTTTATAAAAACAAAGCCTAGCCAGTTATCATCGCACGATTTAGACGAATCGATGTACACCATTGATCAAAATCTATCCAGCCGCGATCTTTCAAGGATATGAAGATTAAAACATACGCGTGATAAACTCCCGCTATAGGTCGTTACACGCAGTCGGTAAAAATAAAAATTATGATGTGAATCCATGAGTTAGTTTCATTCGACGTGTGGTTTTCAGTCAATGTTTAAAATGTAAGCAAATTTAGTCTCTATTTATATTATTTTCAGAACAAAATCTACAGTGCGCGAAGTAACACATCGTACAAACATGCAGTTGCTAAGAGCAATTCACATCATTATACCGTTGCACCAGAAGTGGTGGCAATGATGAGAAATCTTACTGGTACGGAATTTTTTAAATAAATAATAATTTGAATTTGAATAAAAAAAGTTTTACATGTTTTCATTTACTGAAATAGATCCATTGCCATCAAATTATTCTTCTCTTTTTTAGCGATCTGTAGAGATTTAATCGAATGTTGATTTGAGTTCACTATAATTTATATTCATTTCTATGAATGAAATGTTTGAATATTGACTTATGAATAAGTGCTTTTATAAGAAATTATGTACCTAATTATTTCTAGACGCTCAGATTCGTTCTTACGTCATTGTTAGTATTTTTAGGTACTTATTTTTGGTATCACGAGAAGATTTTCTTTATTACATTTCTTCTAAAAGTGCTTCAGTAATTTCGCTTGCGAATTAAACAGCGTATGCGAATATCAGCCATAAAGGTTGTTCAGTTCAAAGGAAAACGTTCAAAAATTGTATCATGTTTTTCAAGCGAGGTTATCATGATTTCTTGAGCATTAAGCGTCCGTTACTAATTCAATTAACATGTTGCGCGCTTGCCACACCTTTATACACTTAATCATTACAGTAAGTACCTATGTATGGCAACTATGGCAAACTTCAAAAGCTCATAAAATCGATTGAATGAATCATACACACGCAGACAACCTGTTTCACGTTTATTCTTGTACCACTTCAATATTAGTACAAAATATTAGAACATTTATGAATCTTTAAAAAAATACATTTAAGTCGTCGCCTTAAATGTAATTTATATAATCTGCTTTCGCGAGGGCCGTGATGGCTTTTGCGTCAACGCGACGTTTTTAAAATCACGTCCACTAAGTATCAATTTCACAATCTCCGAGTAACGTTTAACCGAGTTTTGTTTAACGTTTAACAGTTTTCGTATTAAAAATCTGCTAGAAGGTCAAAGTCCCTCGGTTAAACGTCAATTGGCATTGGTGAAATTGGCTAACGTAAAGTACGTAATAATTTAACAAGTGTGATCGTCGTGTTTACTATTGAACACGGTATAAATATACTCAATTGAAGAAATATTAAAATGAACTTAATATGCTTGTTATTTGAAAATAATTTCCATTCATGTTAATCAGAACGACAAAATTATTATCAATTGAGATAGCTTCAACATTTACGCAAATCTATATTATATATTCGTAATTATGTAATTTTGATTTTTTTATAGAAAATTTGATAACGGCGAAGGAAAATATCGTGAGAAAATCTACCTGAGAGCACTGTGCCATGGCAATGGGTTGAGATGGATGGATGGCAAGAGATGGATGCACAGCAAAGTTGACAGAAAATAAATTTTATTCTACACAATTTTTAATATTTTTATCTACTCCAGCATCGAAAAGTTCCAATTTCGAGTTTGACAGCTGAATCGAAATGAACCCTCTTTCGGTTTTGCTTCTCATTTCGATGCAGCTCGTTGTATGGGAGCTGAATCGAAATGGTTATCTTCTTAAAATAGGATACCTAAAGCTAAGGCTCTGAGTTCTGGCACTTTTGTACCGTTCATATGACAGAGGCGCCACGGGCGGCTGGTGGCGGCTTACGTAGTTACTTTTTGTTACTTTTAATGATTTTATTTTCCTTGTCGTAGATAAAATCTTGTATGCAACTGAACGTAATTAGTCATTTTAATTCTCGTACTATCCTATTTTGATACTCGGCAAGCCTCGTATCAAAAAACAGCACTCGAATTAAAATGACCCTCATTACGATGCAGTTGCATAAATAGCCATATTCATCTTGTGGATAATAATAAACGCATTGCTACTTGTTTAATTAAGATTGCTTTTATATTATATATGCGAAAGTCTGTAGCAAATTGTAATGTTTGCTCAGTGTAATGAAATATAGCGAAATATTCTTTATATTGGTTTATTCAGATCGACTTTTGATATCATGAAGTAATATGATCGTCTCATTCATTCATTATCCATTTTATATAACACTTTATGTAGGTACATATTTTCAATAAAGTTTTTGTATTTATTTACATATTAAAGTGAAATATTCAATATTTATATATAATATATATAACTAGCGACTCGTCCCGGCTTCGCGCGGGTGTAATTCACAATTTATATTGATATTTTCATACAAAAAACTATTCACCGATTTTCCGGTGGGTTTCCCAAAAATCGATGCAGCAATTGATTTTATTTATAATTGTAGATGCCTCCTACTAGACTTTATTAGATGATGCACGCGATTTGATTTTCTTATTTATAATTCACTTTTCATTCATTTATTAAAAATCCCGTTGGAACTCTTTGATTTCTCGGGATACATAGTGCAGATGATTGTCAAGGTATTTATTTTGAACAGGCATGAAAGTAGCCTCCGGTTTGCAAACGGAAACATTAACCCTGATGCAGACATCATTTGTGTATCAGCTCCTTCCTCATCTGATGGCTACCCCCACTAGTCTGCAGCCCGCTTATCACTTGAAAGGACAAAGACAGTTCTCCGAAGTTGTCATCGGTATACCTACTGTACGGAGAGATAAAGAGAGTTATTTGATGATAACTTTATCGGTAAGAGTTCGGTGGATATTTTACTTTAAATGTATGTATGTATATATATGTACTACCTACATAAATCTATGGTATAACTATAGCTGACCCAGCGAACTTTGTACCGCCAACAAAAATATTTAGGAGGAGGGGGGGGGGGGGGGGGGCAGATTTTAATACAAAAACTGTCAGAACGCTCAATTTATGCCTCGGTTAAACGTCACTCGACGTGGGTGAAATCGGCACTTTAGTAACATATATCAATACAATGAAACATCTCTTTTTTAGCATCTGATCAGTGGCTTAACTACGGCGGACGTAAACAGCACACTTATCGTTATTTTCGTCGGCGAAACTGATTTGGAGTATGTCCTCAACCTTGCCCGGCAAGTTGAAACAAAGTAAGTGTATTTTCTATCTACTTAGGTAATTAGGAAACGTTTAGGGAAAGCAAATGGAACGTGTTTAACGAAAAGTTATTTTGGTTAATGTTTCCTTTTTTATCTTTATTCAAGGAGTTTGGTCCAATCGCCTTCTTACTGACATTAAAATTAATCACTTCCAATTTAGCTCCGCAATTTCTTAATACGTACATGTAAGTAGTAGATACCTACCTGAAACTACTTGAATCTCCTATTAAGTAATACTTTAAGATCCCATATTAAGTTTTAAAATTTGTAGGCCTATTTCTTCTATGCAACTATTGACACTTGGAAATACCGTAAAGATAGTTTGGTTTCCAAATCATTCAGTCACTTTATTAAGTTTTCAATTTTAAAACAAAATAATACTTAACGATATTAATTACGCACCGCTCGCTGGCGCTAAAGACTTCGTGAAGTGTGACTTCGGCTGAGATCCATAGATCGTACTCTGGCTCTGCTCAAGACTCAAGATAGAGTTCAAATGAAACACAAATATGTCCTGACCTAAATCTGTCTCGTTTTAACTCAGTCTTGAGTCTGAGCTGAGTGAGAGTGCCATCTATAGATCTCACCCTTAGAGCCTACAAGGGCGTAGCGTAAATCTTGAAAAATATCTTTAAAAATATTTTTTGTCGCTGATAGATACATTAACTTTTTTTTGTTTATGTAAAAAGTAAAGGTAAGGTAAATCGAACAATAAGTTTATAGAGAAAGGCAAACATAGGTTTTACTCGGTGATAGAACGTAAGGAACGTTTTATCCATAGCATCCTACTTATCTCTAGGTTTCCAAAGCATGTGGCTAACGGTCTAATAGAAGTAATATCTCCATCGGCTTCATACTACCCTAACCTTGAGAGCTTGCCACTGACTCTGGGTGACTCCTTCAAGAGAGTTAAGTGGCGAACAAAGCAAAATCTTGACACAATATACTTAATGGCATATGCACAGACGAAGGGGACTTTCTATCTTATGCTAGAAGATGATGTCATAGCAAAAAATAAGTATATGCAGGTAAGAAAATATTATTACCTATATTATTTTCCCATCTGAAGATCACAGTTTTGATTAGATATATATTCCTACCTTTACCAAGAGTATAATATTATAACTGGGTAATTAAAGATTTAACTAACGAAATACTTTGAAAAATTAGTTTTGAGGTAATTTCCGAGTATAACTACAGAAATATCATACTAATATTATAAATGCGAAAGTGTGTTTGTCGGTTTGTTAGTTTGTCCTTCAATCACGCCGCAACAGAGCTACAGATTGACGTGATTTTTTGCATGGGTATAGTTGAGAACCCGGAGAGTGACATAGGCTACTTTTTATCCAGAAAATCAGGAAAATCAAAGAGTTCCCGAGGGATTTAAAAAACTGAATCCATGCGGGCATCAGCTAGTAAAATAATATGTGTGATCATTTTTGAAATTGAAATTGAAATTATTTATTTCCTTTCCTGATTACATATAGGTGCGTTGACGACTGGAAAAGTTTAAACTGCGTTCCAGCCGTCACGCCCACCTCCAAGACTTAATTATATACGGAAATATTAACACGATTTAATTTATCTATTTATATAATATTAAATTAAATTTACAGCATGCAGGAAGTGTGAGTGAGTGTGCGCGTGTGTGTGTGTGTGTGTGCGTGTGTGTATGTGTGTGTGTGTGTATGTGTGTGTGTGTGTGTGTGTGTGTGTGTGTGTGTGTGTGTGTGTGTGTGTGTGCGCGCGCGTGTGTGTGGGTGCGTTCGTGTGTGTATGTGTGTGTGAGTGAGTGAATGCGTTTGAGTATTATTGTATTATTTGAGTGTGTATAAAAGTCTTTCGGTCTCTTCATAGGAGAGTGATTTTAGCCATTTGAAACATTTAGATTTACATAAATTACTTGTTAAATGGTAGATATTTAATAATTTATTGATTCTGTTGTACAGTAAACAGCTTAAAAACGGGTAATGGCGCCTTGAGATTGCCGTTCGAATCGATTCCATTGCACATACCATGTAAGATCTGCGTTTGGAGCAAATTTTTGGGTCATAGGGTAGCTCAAGGTGTTTACGTAGAATTGTGCACAAAATAAACAATTGTCTCACTGTTAAGACCTTAGTGTATGTATAAAGATCGACAGTACGAAAAAATATGGGTTTATTGCACATGACCTTTAATACTGATCTCTGCGCCCTTTCAATTCTCAACATTGCCGTTTTTCCTGAGCCACCCCAACAGGCAATGCAGTACGACAGAATAGATTGAGCCAAGGAGTAGTAAACTGTCTTTAAGCAAGCCAAGTCAACCACATTCCTCAGTCGCTTAAAGACAAAGATAAGTTTCCTCAGTCGAGACACCAATGAATCTATATGTTGGTTCCACGTCATAGCACCGTCCATAGTTACACCTAGGTATTTGGTGCTTAGTCAGCGCTCCAAGAGTGGACAGTTACAAGCATCGATATTGAGACAACAGTAGGCTCGTATGATAAAAGAGGGTGGAGCTTGTGAGGGTGAAGAAGATGCAAAAGTAATAAATTTTGTTTTTGCAACGTTAAGTGTTAGCAAATTCAGTTTTAGCCATATCAACACGGATCTTAAAGAAGATTCAGAGCGATTTTGCGCTTCTTGCCAGTTTTTCCCATGGGTAAGGAGTACTGTATCATCCGCATACATGATAATCTTACAGTTAGGTAGATTTATGGTACACAACTCGTTTATGTAAATGAGAAAAAGGGTAGGCCCAAGGACACTACCCTGTGGGACACCGTAATTAATTGGGGCCTCTTTGCTTAGGAAGTTATCTATTTTTACGCACTGGGTACGATCAGATAAATAGCTTTCAAAAATATTAAAAGCATTTTAATATTTTTTTTCATTTTTATTTCAGGAAATTAAGCACTTCACCGCCGCTACATCAGTTTCAACACCAAACTGGTACTTCCTAGAGTTTTGCCACGTCGGTGGCATTGGGAAACTGTTTAGGTCTGCAGATCTTATACATTTCATAACGTACGTGCAGTTGTTTTATAAAAATATGCCGATTGACTGGCTCCTGGAAAGTTTTCTTGCTGATCGTGTTTGTACTATTGACAAGTCTGTTGTAAGTATCGTTGTTATTTTGACTTTAACTAGTTTTATATGATTGACATCAATAACTTGGCAATATCCTTTATTCATTTTGTCTATTTTTAGCCAATTCAACACTGGTTATGATTTACCAAGTACCTATACTACCAAACAAAATATAGAAGGGTTTTTAATAAAAATCATTATTATGATACCACATTCGAAGAAGATTTGCAACGTAATAAATAACAATTTATTATAATATACAAAATTAATTTCAGAACAATTGTGGAAAAAATAAACTGCAAATACGCCCCAAGTATAAAACATCATTGTTTCAACACATTGGTGTATATTCTTCGCTTAAAGGAAAAATACAGAAAGTGAAGGTATTATTAATTATAAGGATATTGTTTTATAAATGGAACAATAGGTAGTTGTATGAATAATGAGAATGATAACGCCTTTTAGGACCCTCAATTTGGCTCGCTAGCAACTTACTATCCCCATGACAACCCGCCACTTAAACGCATAAACACAGACATTAAGGAGCATTCGGAACACACTATTAAAAGGGCTTATGAAGGAAAAACTTACTTCTGGGGCATCAAGCCGAAGCAAGGCGACGTCATAGAGTTTTGGTTTGAAAACCCAACTACTATTGCAAGGTAATAATAGATATTTACAACCGTAAATACATAGTTCGTAAGAGTTTCTATGTTTGAGATGTTTGTGTGTTTCCTTAGTTTAGAAGTGTGAACTTCTTTATGTTTTCACCCTGTTTTCTTTTTTATAAACTCTTTTAAATGAGTAACATACTAATTTACTTAATAAACTCCTATACAAACTTAGACCACACAATTTCTCGGTAATAATGGAAAACTGTTTTATATCATCATCATCATCATTAGCAACCCATCAATGGCTCACTACTGAGCGCAGGTCTCCTCTCAGAGAAGGGTTATAGGCCATAGTCCACCGCGCTGGCCCAATACGAATTGGCGGACTTCACACACCTTCGAGAACATTATGAAGAACTCTCAGATGTGCAGGTTTCCTCACGATGTTTTCCTTCACTGTTGAAGCAAGTGATGTTTAGTTGCTTAAACGCACTTGATTCCGAAAAGTCAGAGGTGCGTACCCGGGATCGAACCTGCGACCCCCCGAATAGGAACGACAGTCCTCACCACTAGGCTATCACTGCTTAATAAGTCAAAAAACAAGTCAGTTATAAGCAGTTTTATTGCAAATATTTGTCTCTTGCTAAAACGAAATTTTCTATGAATGAACTTATGCTCCTACTGTCTTGTGATATCTTATCAATATTTAAAAACTTTATTTAATATACAAAAATCGGCCAAGTGCGAGTTGGGCCTCGCTCTTTTAGGGTTCCGTACATATGACCAAATCATTTTTTAAACTAGATACATATTCAGATATCTTATAAATCATTATATATTATATTTTATTATATATATATATATATATATATATATATATATATATATATATATATATATATATATATATATATTTGAACTATACAATTTTACCGCTGACGGACGGACGGACAGCGTAGGCTTAGTAGTAGGGTCCCGTTGGCACCCTTTGGGTACGGAACCCTAAAAAAATATCAGTCAAATACCCTATTAAAAAATACTTTGTAAAGTATGAATTTAACTTTATTCCAGTTACACATTTCGAAGCGGAAATGTTGAGCATGTTTCCGATAAGTTCTATAACACTGTGGTAGAAGTTTTGCCGGCAAATGCGAGCAGGCGCTTTATTTTCGTTGATAATTTTGACGAATTTGGCTTAGCTGAAGGTGATCTGAAGCGCAGCTTGGGACCCCTTTTGGCTATTCGTATACGTGTTACCAAAGACAGTTACTATTGGACCGTTCTAAGTGAGGTGAGTCAAAATAAACTAATCTTTAAGCAGGTTCTGAGCGGAGTACCAAGTTTCTTCAATTACAGCTAAGGGCCTGCACACATCTCACCACCTCAGCAACAACTTGATTAAAAGTTAACATTGAAATGTGAGCCATACATCTTCGTGTAATGTAAAATGGAATTTTAAACACGTAAATGCGTGGACCGCACTTAACCCACGTATCGTAGACTTCCACACAATATGCTTCACACATACATTGTACATATTTTATTGTTTATGGTACATTGTTTTTTTTTTAATGTTAAGTGTGCGATGCAAATAATATTAAGGTAACATTTTAAAACATTTTCAAAATGATATTTAAAAAGAAGACGAGTGTTATTACAATAACACTCGTCTTCTTTTTAAATAGACCCATAGACTACTTTGAAGTAGATAACTCGATTTATTAATTACTTACTAGCTTTTGCTAGCGACTTCATCCGCGTGAAGAGGATTTTAAGGCCTTATATCACTATCTATAAGGCCCGCTTGCTGAAACGCCGGGTTATCCTTTTAACCCAGAGTTAGCTGCTGTATTGACAGGTTTCGTATAAAGCTTCTGTCAAAATTATAAAATTCATGGGTTAAACCTAACCCGGCGTCTCTGCAAGCGGGCCTGTCTTCAACTATACCCATGCAATATATCATGTTGATCTATTATTCCTTTGATGCATGATTGAAGGCCTAACCAGAAAACCAACACATTTTCAACAACTTTGGGGTGACAATATTACGGTAGGTATAATATTATTGTGTGTTTTGATTGTGCTTATCTAATTTCAGATTAGTTTGAAGACGATTGAACAAGCAAAGAAGAGTTGACGCACGCAGAAAATAGCCTGGGAACGATTTACAAAAAAATCCGCGGATCAGCCGTTGCATAAACCCTTCAAAAAAGTCCGTGGATAAGCCGTTGCATAAACTCTTCAAAAAAGGGTGTGGAGCACGTTGATCATTCCAACTATCGGATATTTTGCGGCTTATAATAATGTACTAATAACGTAAGTCAGTTGATGGATGAGTCGATATTTCAATGTGATACTTATAAAGTTATAAATTATAATATTGATTCCCCTAGCTTGGAGGTCGAGGTCAAATATAATATTGAATATTTCTTCAACAACCCAGTTGTAACATGTCTAGTACGCTATTAGCTTGAAATAAATTAATTCTCAAATAAAGCGACCTCAATATAATATTCTTCTTGTTGGAACGAAGTACCTTATAGGGCGTTGCGGAGGGGTACCCTAGCCGGCAAAAAAACGTCCGTAACGTTAAATAAAAAGCGCAAGATTTTATTCGTCACAGTCCTTGTTGTTTTCGTTTATTTTACAAATTACAGTAATGCTTCGATGGTGCAGCGGTAAAAAGGAGTGATACTATCGGTTCAGAGGTTCAAATCCTGACTTCAGATAATTATTATTTATTTTAGTTTTATTATTAATTTATTATTTTTTATAATTTATAATATTTGGTAAAAAATTAAAAACAAATTACACTTGTTATTATATATTTTTATAAATAATTGTAAACAAAATAAAGGTGTTAAGATGATTTTGTAAAGTAGTTTTTTTGATTTTTATCGATAAAAAAATCATGATAAAAAATGTATACCCGAATAATTATTTTCTTTATACCTCGAATAGAACTTGAAATTAATATTTTTATAATAAGGAACTTCGTTCCTATCTGGTGTCCCAGGACACCACACAATTATATAAAAAAGTAGGTATACTACCTATCGCATCGGAAATAATATTTGTGTACCTGTGACGCCAGGCCGGTTAGGTATTAACCGCCAGAGAGAACGGTGAAAAGATAAAATTAGCATAATAATATTATACTTAGTATACTTATTATAATATTACCAATTATGTATTTAGATTATATTAAAAACAATTTAACAAACAATATATTATAGAACAGATATACAATATGCACTGGTATTTCTGACATTGTAATAATTATTCTAATTTAAATTCTAATTAGAATATTATGTCTATGTATTAAGTATAAATATGAAAGTGACTACGTCTGTTTGTTATATTTTCACGTCTACCACTCAAACGATTTTTACAAGAAGAATAGGAGATGGCTGACAAATGATATAAATTTTTTATTTCGGGAAATAAAAGAGTTTCCACCACGGGATATTTGAAAACCTAAATAAAACTCTAATAAATACCTAAAGCCAGAAACAACTATTTTATATATATAAATTAGGTATATACAACTTAGTGGTTTCGTAGTAGATTTTTTAATAAAGAAATAATAATATTATACACGTAAAAATAATACATTTTTTTATTAGACTAATATAAAATAAAGGACAATTTTGTATATTGGTTCATCATTAACAATTGTAGTAACGTTTTCGAGTCCATGTCCTCATTTTTTAATATAATTACTTATCGAGGTACTGTTGCTGCAAATTAGTACTGCAAGGCAATGTAGAAAACCTAATAATCAGACTTGTGAAAATAAACACGGTGAAAAATTAGTGGTTTTAAAGCCATCGCGAGTTGAATCGCCTCAAGCATTACTATCGAGTCCACTGGTTGTTTGTTTTTTTGTACTAGGTATGTTTTTGAATTTGAAAAAAAAAATCGAAATAAACTCGAAACTGTGAGAAACAGTAGTAGCGGTTTGTTTACTACGCGGCCCGCATGCAGTACTGCCGCTTTTAAAACTTTCGAAACTTTTCTACCTAATGTAACTACAGCAGCTGATAGACGTACAAAGGTTAACGACCTGTCGCGACTCGCGCGCCGCTCGCTTCAAGCGTCACGTAACCGCCCGCGCAGACAGCGCCAAGGGCGGCAGGGCTCCTAACAACTGTTCGCGAAGTTTTCTAAATATTAATTTCTCGATCAGTATAAATTCTCGAAATGGATTATATTGCTAATTTCGAATAACTTCCCTGCGGCCTTAAAACCACTAAATTTTCAACGTGTATAAAAAATTACTTGTAAGGATGGTTGCATAGTAACGCTTCCCGCCAGCGCGAGCGACAAGCGCGGCTCATAAGCTTGCTGATGACTCGCGCAATATTGTGTGTGTGAGTGTGTGTGTGTGTGTATGTGTGCCATGCGGTTTGCCGCCGTGGCCAATTCGTGATAAAATGTCTCATGATTTATGCATCATTTATTCCAAGAATAAAAGAAACGTTGACGACGTGCACAGTACATCCTTATAATTTCACAACATTGCTGAGAGGTGCGCGGTTTATCGTCACGTCTCAACCGCTCGCGGTTTTTTCACAATATGTAACGAAGGATAGAAGAAACCATAGGCTCGTGACACCCGTGCTTACCGCCTTAAGCGTAAGTTTGTCTGTGCAACCATCTAAGGTTGATCAAAATCCTAGTTTAGTTCATTTAAATAATTCATTATACTGGGAACCTCATTAAATAATGATGGAGAGATAACGTTTTGAAGGATTTTTTTCGCGAGGAATCTGTTAGAATTACTTTTTATATAATAGTATCAGGTCATGGAGGTAGAGTATCTATTATAATATTTCAAATAAATAATTATCTTATAATTATTTATTTGAAAAATAATAATCGTTGTTGCTTCATACAAAGACTAATTATTTATTAATACACCTTTATTCTATATTATAATATACCTAGTTTTAAAGATTTGTGCTTTTAAATCGTAGGGACATCAAACTTCTTCAATTTTAAATGAATTTCGAAGAGGAGTTAAGTCCTGTACTCAGGCAAATTAAATTTGGTTAAGTATTTGAATTTAGACGTTTAAGTAAGTGATACCTGTAAATATAATAATAATCTTCACGCAAAAACTAATGAACCGATTGCGATGAAACTTGATAGGTAGGTACATAGCTGTTACCTATAGCTGTCACTTTTTATCTCAATATTCCCACGGAATCGAAACTTACGTGGGTGAAACCACAGGGTACAGCTAGTCATTAATAAAAGTAAAAATTTGAAAAAATAAAACAACGCTGTATTATTACAAAATATTAATAAAAGTTTTTCTTTTTTATGGGGCACGCTCAACAACGTTAGAGGCCCTTCAATAAACGAATTATTTATCATAATTCATGTCAATTTATGTCTGTTAAAGTGATAAGTTAGTAATAGTTAGGATTTACAATCTAGGTACAGGTACACCTACCGTATACCCAATGATGAATTACCAATGAGATTGCAGTCAAAGATCTCACTACATATTATTATGGGCATGTGGGCATTAGAGGCATGTGAGTAAATTACCGAACAGAGGCAAGGCTTTGTGCCCGCTCGTGACGTCGCGTACGATCTGCGAGTAGACAAAATCGCTCTAAGTATGTACACCGGCGCGGCCTGGGCGTTGCACATTGTATTTGTTACCGTTACACTATTTTAAATTGTTAATTCTAATAAATGTTAACTTTGTCAGTTTATTTACTATAAGATATTCTTAAATAAAACGGATAAACAAATATTTTGCTTCATTTATATTTTATACTCCGGTGACAACCCTACCAAAATAGTTATAAAAAGAAGTGGATGAAATTGGACCTAACTTTTTTGTAAACTTTAAGTGGTAAATGAAAGACTAGATGTGTTACATAAGTAGTTAATTTTTCATTAATTGTACAGTCTGGGTATTTGTTGCGGACGGGAGCAACGTACCAAGCGCGGCGTCAACGGTGAATAACGCTGATTGGTCAGCCGCGTAAGCCCCCGCCCCCGCTACGCCCTCAACACCCGCGAACGCCTTGTCTCTCGCTCGTCATGTTCATATGCGCATGCCGGGTGGGAAAATTATATATAAGAGCCCTATTTTGAGGTAGCGAATCAGTTCGCCTACAGCTCCCGAAGAAGACTGAATAAGAACTACGAGCTACGAACTTAGAACATTGTGAACTAGAACATTGTGAACTAGAACATTGTGAAAAATAGTGATCAAGATAATACAGTCCACTTGAACCACCGAGGAATTTTATTTAAATCCCTCCCCAACATCTTTGGTCCTTCGAGCCGGATCAAGAATCTTAAGAACCGAAGTCTGAAGCCTCAAGAACTGAAGTCTGAAGCCTCAAGAACCGAACTCTGAAGCCTCAAGAACCGAAGTCTGAAGCCTCAAGACCCGCAGTTTGAAGATCTCAAGAACCGAAGCTCGATCAAGATGGTTCGAACCAGGAGTCAGGACTCACAGCGTGAAGATGAACACGACGAGCACATTGCGCCGCAAGAACCGACCCCTCGCGCGCTGAACCCTGCACGTCCTGTTCAGATTCGCTTCATGGAGTCGTCTCCATCAACCAGTGCCGGTCCATCTAGGCAAGAACCCATCATAGAAGCACGAAGCGTTATCGGAGAACAAGCCCATCGTGATCACCCTCCTTCGCCGACGCGATCAACCCGATCACAGCGATCTACTGCAAGCACGGCTGCCCGCGTTAAGCAAGCAGAATACGAAGCGGCAGAGCGCCTGGCAGCCATTAAAATGCGTCAACTACGACAACAGCAGCAAATAGAGCAACGACAACTACAAATCGAAGCCGAGCTAATTCAGAAGAAACTTGAAGCTGATCTAGCTACCATCCAAGATGAAGATCAAGGTAGCACACAAGGGCCCGAGGAAGCGATCAACACGAATCGACGTACGGAGGATTGGTTGCGACATGCCGATCCTACACGAGGGGAGCCAACCTCGGCCTTACCAGCGCGGGAAACCCGAACCCCTCCCGCAGCTGCACCCCCTGTGAGACCCGTCACGAACCAAAGTGAACCTCGACCCGAACACCGAGGCTACGAAGATCGCCGAGCCCGCTCGCCTACACCAAGTCGCTCACGGAATCGCAGCATTGAAGCATTGGTCGAAAGCTTCGAACGACTGAGCAACTATCGACCACCACCAAGATCATCGACTGAACTGCCAAGCTTCAGCGGGTCTGAAAACGAGTGGCTGCCTTTCAAAGCCTCCATGCGCGACTCAACACGGCTTCATAAGTTCTCACCGATCGAAAACCTTCAACGTCTACGCAACGCTCTGAAAGGCGAAGCCCGAGATGCCGTCGCCTCGCTACTGTACACGGCCTGTGACCCTAAAGAGATCATGGAAGCTCTAGAACAGAGTTTCGGCCGTCCAGAAGCTCTAATTGACAAGGCACTGGACGAGATCAAGTTATTACCGCCTTTGGGGCCAACGACTACCGAGCTGAATGTCTTCGCTGTGAAAGTCCGAAACATCGTAGCTACGATTTCGAACGTCGAGGGCCTTGAAGGATGTCTCCAGAACCGTATGCTTACCAGAGACATCGTGGAGAAGCTACCCCCCGACTTGAGAAGAAGTTTCGCCAGATACGCTTCTGAGAACCGCCGGCCAAGAGAACCACATATCGTGACGCTATCACGTTTTTTGAACAATGAAGCGGCAATAGGATTGGAGTTTACCTATTCTAAGCCACTTGCACCAGCCATATTAAACCCAACGGGACCACAACTGAGATCCATGAGAACCAATAGAACACCGCAACCAACATGGAAGACCCAGGATGTCAACGTATTTTCTGCCAATGAAGAGGAACTGTGTCTGTGCTGTGGTAACGATCATGATACACCACAGTGCAGGAAGATACGTGACATGACCGTCAATGTACGTTGGGAATGGGCCAAGGAAAACAAAATATGTTTCAAGTGCCTTTCGAAGAAGCACCAGCGGACCGAATGCAAGGCAAAGCAATGCGGCATCGACGGCTGCATCCATTCGCATCACCCATTGCTACACGAACGAAGCCCCTCTAGCGAGATATCTATTAAGAACGCCGATGCCTCACATGAACAAACAGAAGAGATGGTGGCCTCTATTTCTGCGACCACGAAGACCGGCAGCAAAGTGATGCTAAAAGTATGCCCGATCGTCGTCACGAACCCTCATGGCGTAGAGATCCATACTCACGCCTTATTGGATGAGGGCTCTACTATCTCCCTCATTGAAAAAGACTTAGCGGACCAACTGAACCTCAACGGACCCGCTCAAGTGTTTAACGTTCGTGGTCTCAACTCCAGTGAAAAAGAACAAAGTAGCAGAATCGTCCAATTCAGACTGCGAGGCAAGAACACAAGAGCCTCGTATGTCGTAAGAGCTAGAACAGTACGACGTTTCGACCTGCTACATCAAACAGTACCGCTAGAGCTTCTGCGGTACGAACATCTTCAGAGCCTAGATCCTAGCGAGGTCTGTTACCAACAAGCTCGGCCACGAATACTCATTGGCTCCGACAACTGGGAGCTCATCGTGTCGAAGCAGCTACTGACTGGAGGCCGCCACGAACCCGCAGCTTCACGAACGGAACTGGGCTGGGTTATCCACGGCTCTGTACCAAGAGCTACAATAAGTAACGAGGAAGAACACGTATTTCACCTCAGAACCGAGGACTGGATACGACCAGCCAGATACGAGCCTCGCGACGTATTACCCCGCGTTCTTGAAGCAGATGCGATTGGATTTAATCTCAAACCAACAAACTTTGTTTCGATCCAAAAAGAACACCGAACGAATCTGGCAGAAGGATCAATACAAGGGCAACTCCCTCGGTATTCCATTACGAGGGGAGTCCAAATCGTTGACAATCCCTATATTGTTCAAGCTTACGCCGAAATAAGATCTCCGCGAGCAAGTAAGCTAGGGTCAGAACAATATATGACTCCAGAACTCAACCAGAAGAACTGTACGAACCACAGACGTAGCGCCAAGGAACTTGCCACTTGTTTAATCAAGAACCATGGAAGATCCCTGCAGGCCTAGACAAAGGGACATTCTATTAGCGATGTCGCTAGTGGAAAAGTCCATAAATGTATGGGATTGACATTAGCTATCGATATGTCACGTGGTCTAATAGAATCGAATCGAAATTTGCTAGACAATGTTAATTTAATCGATTCCATCAAAGGAATCGACATCTGTCGAAAGACTAATTCCATAGGATGTGTCGACAATTGCTAGACAAAGTGACATTTTTGACAAGCGTCATCGATAGTTGTCGAATAATTTAATGGAAACCCTAGCGAGCGCTAAGACCCTGTAGAAAGCGAAAGAAATAGCATTGATTTGTCGATTCTTTAGTTTATTTTAGTCGTGTTTTTACGAATTTTGTAATTTTTGTTGGCTTTTTGCATTATTATTTATTTTGTAACTTTGTCGGTTGTTTTCGTTTGTTTGTTTGTTTGTTTAAGGAAGATCAATCTCAATCATTTAATTAGTAGGTAGATTATAAAATGTAGGTATAGCATTATATTTTATTTAAAATAGTTTTAACAGTTGATAAATATATGCCTAAATCTATGAATCTATCATAGATTTAGGCATATAATTATCAAATAAACTATTTTTGTTACATTCATAACATTAAGTTACATAATATTAGTTGAAGCCCGCGAATTCATCCGCGTAGATTCAGTTTTTAAAATCCTTCGGGAACTTTGATTTTCCGTGATAAAAAGTAGCCTATGTCACTCTCCAAGTCATCAACTATACTACCCAGGCAAAAAATCATGTCAGTACGTAGCTCCGTTATGACGTGATTGAAGGACAAACCAACAAAAAACACATGCATTTATGATATAGAATAGAATAGAAATGTTTTTCATTCAAATAAACTTTTTTACAACTGCTTTTGAATCGTCGGTACCAATGGTTCGGAATGCCCTTCCTGCCGAGAAGAACAGCAAGAAAACGGCGGTTGCTTTTTTCAAAACAAGTTTACAATTCAATAGATACTATGCTATTTATGCAGTGTTTCCACAATGAGTTCCACAAAAGCATACCTAATTAGCAGTGATAGCCTAGTGGTTAGGACTGTGGTCTCCTATTCGGGGGGTCGCAGGTTCGATCCCGGGTACGCACCTCTGACTTTTCAGAGTCAAGTGCGTTTAAGCAATTAAATATCACTAGCTTCAACGGTGAAGGAAAACATCGTGAGGAAACCTGCACATCTGAGAGTTCTTCATAATGTTCTCGAAGGTGTGTGAAGTCCGCCAATTCGCATTGGGTCAGCGTGGTGGACTATGGCCTATAACCCTTCTCTGAGAGGGAGACCTGCGCTCAGTAGTGAGCCGTTGATGGCTTGCTAATGATGATGATGATACGTAATTATAATTCAACACATGTAAAGACGGGCAGACAGAAAGTAGCCCCATTCACGCTGGTGACACCCGTTCACGAGCATGACGCATGATCCAGCCATTGCTTCGCTCAACCTTATTTGAGGGAATGTAACAACCCACATCACACAACACCACCACAGAAATGTTTAAAGAGAGTTTGACATACTTAGGCTACCACAGATAATATAAAACAATTTAAGGTACCTACATATATTATTTTGAATTTTGAATGACTAGATTTTTATATAAATCTTAACTTTTTTTGTGCAGATGAGTTTGCAGCTTTGTGAAAAAATGCTTGCACTATATTATGCAATAAGAGTAATATAGGACAACCCAGATGATCACTGAAAACTAAATTGCTTACAAAAATAAAAATAGTAATTTTTCAAATTAATTAAATTAACATTTCTGGGATTTTAATTGCATTTTCTAATTTTTTGTATACGGCATTGGGTGTAATGGGTATAGAAATTGGAAGACATTTTAGTTTTCAATACTTTTATTTCTTGAAAAAATAATAATTTTTGTTATAAACTATAAAAAACACAGAATTTAGGGTGAAGTGTTATCGACCGAGCGAAGCGAAGGTCTCTGAGTTAACTAGAGCGATTTGCACTTGTCCGTCCGTCCGTCCGTCCGTCCGTCCGTCTGTCAGAGCCTTATAACTTTTGAATTACTGAACGTAATTACTTCAAATTTAGATATAATATGTAAACCGATGGCCTCCAGCCGAAAATGGCTTAAAAAGTTATAAAAATCTTTATTTCAGGGGGGCTCTCATAGAAGCGAATGCGAAGTAAAAAAAAAATATCGCGTTACATAAAACTGTTACGTATCATTTTAAAGATAATTTTGAACTGAGTACAAAAATATTTTTTTTTTAATTTTTCCCTTAAAATTGACGAAATGGGGGGCTTTCAAAGTGGCGATTTTATACGCTCGCTTGAAGACGCTCTCTAGAAAAATCCGCTATGGATTTTCAAACTGATTTTATGTTTTTAGGTCACTTATATCCTGTACTTGAACAACAAATACTAAAATTATATGAATATTATAAAGAAACGAGATTATTTAATTTTTAATGTACATCAGTAATTCATATAGCATCAACATAGCTTCACAATAATGCTAATAGATGGCGCAGTCAGTAACTATTCCCATGGAACTACGAGTTACGACTACGACCATTATTATTTAGTTACTTATTTTAATACAATAATTGTATTGTAATTTTTTTTGTACCATATTATTCAATTAAAATTATTTTTTAGTTAAATTTTAGTTAAATATTGTATATTTTCTATTCGCGTCGATAGATGACGATTTGTACAGATGCCCGTAACCCGGTTTCACTCCTTAGTACCTACATAATAAATAAATAATTCAATGTTTAATAAATAATTCAATGTTTTCACTAACGTTCCCTAACCTTTACTATAAGTTAGGTGATTGATGTTTTCTGTCAACTTATTTATCACGATCCTGTACGGGACACCTAAAAGGATATTGGGACGGATGTTAGGACTTAGGATTGTATTTAGGAGCTACCTACGTTAAGAGACTCCTACTTAGGGGATGATTTAGGTATGTTTGGTGAAAACGAGCATAATAATAATGTCAGTTTTGGTTATCATGTATCGATTGAATGAATAATCATGGGATACCGTTACCGCGAGGTCTCAGTTCGGGGCGAACCACTAGTTAAAAAAAATCGGCCAAGTGTGAGTCGGGCCTCGCTCTTTTAGGGTTCCGTACATATGACCAAATCACTATTTTTAAATTAGATACATACCTATTTAGATATCTTAGTTCTTAAATAGTACTAAATTAGCATATGATGGGGAAAAAATGCTCGTTTGTTTTGGTCACAACTTACAAACCGCATTATAAATCGGTGTTTTCAGTATTTGCTGTTTAAATACACTATATAGTACATAATATACCAAAATTTCAAATTCCTAACTAGTTTAGTTTTTGAGATAGACCCCCTAACAAAATTGGTCTAAAACCGAAAACTTTGACAGCCCCCCATTTCTTCATTATTGTAGCTAAAAAATAAAAAAATAAATATTTGAACTTTACTTAATGAGCTCTAGACAATGATACCCCACATGCCGGGGTAAAAAAATAAAATTTTATTTCGACTCCTTTTCCATGTATGGGAGCCCCCTTTATTTTTCAATTTAATTTTATTTTTATTATTTGTTGTTATAGCGGCAATAGAAATACACAATATGTGAAAATTTTAACTGTCTATCTATTACGGTTTACTAGATACAGCCCGCTGATAGACGGACAGACGGACGGACGGACAGCGGAGGCATAGTAATAGGGTCCCGTTGGCACGGAACCCTAAAAAGTATAACTTTTACAGTGGAAAAAAATACTTTTGTCCTAAACTCAGAAATAATTTAAGTAAAAAAAAAAAATAAGTAAACATTAAATTTTTGTACAATGGGGTTTATTCTGGCAAACAATCTCTGAAGTAAAAAAAGTAAAATTTCAGAGTTAATACAAAAGTACAATGAAACAAAATACAAAAATATAAATACAATGCTTTAACTCTTTCAATGCTAGTGGATAGTGCGCAATTTACTTAACTTTAGAGATAATGTTTACCAGAGTTCGCCTTAATATCTACGTTTAGTTTTAAAGAATTTATTTTCTAAGGAACACATTGCTCACCTATAGAACTTAAAACTATAACACTAATAAAAACATACATAAAAAACCAAAAATGGTGACTCTTAATAAAACTTTATAGACTAACTAGTTCTAGATTAGCTCAGGTATTTTAAAAAATCTAAGTTTGTTTCTAAAAGTTAAAAATAAAAAATTTCAGTAAATATAACATTATCCTTAGGTAGACAAATATATCTACAGAAATCCTTTAAACTATAATAATAATAAACAGAAATAATGTTATCACTTTCATGAAGTAATAAGAATATTATAATGATTGGTCCAAAATCAACTTATATCCTACTAATCCTACTAATATTATAAATGCGAAAGTTTGTGAGGATGGATGGATGTTTGTTACACTTTCACGCCACAACGATTGAAGCAACTTAGCTGGGAATAGTGATAGCTCATACCCAGGATTAACACATAGGCTACTATTTATCCCGGGAAATTGCAGAGTTCCCGCGGGAATTAAAAACCTTAATCCACGCGGACGAAGTCGCGGGCATCATCTAGTAGTAAATAAATCAGCTCTATCAGTTTTGGGAGGCTTCGGCCGTGGCTGGTTACCGCCCGACCAACAAAGGCGTTCTGCCAAGCGATTTAGAATTCCGGTAATTCATTTGAGGATTAAATTACCATCCTCTTCCAAGTTAGTCAGCTTTCAACTTAGACTGCATCCTTACAACTATTTAGTGCTACCTCTACTTTGTAGATAGTGCAGAAGAAATCATTCAGCAATAGCTGCTAAGTTATTCAACACGTTTGTTCTATTGTAGTCCGCCTATATTCCTCGGTGAGGGAATTATTATTAGAGTGTGTGAAGTGGTGGTGACTGGTGATGAAGGCGATTGCGGTGAGATAACATCCCTTCCTGCAAAGCAAAATATATTTCATCAATACACAGTTATAAAAAATCAATGTATGATTCAGAAACCTTAAATAGAATTTTGTATTTTTTTACAAATTTTTTGTTGTCTGTACAAAATTCCCTTTGACCAGAACTTTGTCCAGCAGTGGATGTCTACGGTTGACAAAGAAGTTCAAAATAGGGAATATGCATAAAATTTAAATTTGTCTCAAATATTTTTTTCTAGATTCTTTTTTGCCTTAACATTATACTTAAAAGGTATTTTTTTTATTTAGTTATTATTTAAACCCAGAAAATATTATATAGAAAGTGAAAAATAAAGGAGGGAAATTCAAACTTACAAAACGCGTCGCCATTGGTCGAAACGAAATGTGACGTCATTTGACTTACGGTTGATTTACGGCGTCGATATTCATACAGTGTTTGTGAGAAAAATTGTTTAAAACTGTATTCCTGTGTGATTACTTGTGAATTTATATTTGTAGTCAATCTAGGTCGATGACTGAAACTGGTTTTGTCAAAGCACAATCGGATAATCTACCGAAAATAGATGCATTTATGATGTCAGCATATTTTGTATCAAATCTCGATTTTACGAACGCAGAGATCCAAGGAGTGAAAGCTGCAATGTAATTATTATGTTACATGGTATATTTTAGTCCTTAACATAGATTTTTATTCTTATATGTTTAAATAATACTTAAAACAAAACATAACCTTTAAATAACCATCTGTGTTCCTAAACTCCTAATTTACGTCTATATCATGATAATTTATACGTAATATTATGTTATTGAAGCTCACTCAAGTTTGATATGTTTATATACTTTTTGGTTCCGTACTCTAGTTGGGTTCCGTACTCTAGAAGTAAAAGTGAAAGGATAATATGAAATTAATTTGTTTTCGCTAACTAAGGGCCTCATAAGTAGGCTCAGGACCGCTCAGCGGGCGACGGAGAGAGCTATGCTCGGAGTATCCCTGCGGGATCGAATCAGAAATGAGGAGATCCGTAGGAGAACCAGAGTCACCGACATAGCTCAGCGAGTCGCGATACTGAAGTGGAAATGGGCGGGGCACATAGTTCGAAGAGCTGATGGTCGTTGGGGTCCCAAGGTGTTGGAGTGGCGACCCCGCACCGGGAAGCGCAGTGTTGGCAGACCCCCCACCAGGTGGACCGACGACATGAAGCGAGTCGCAGGGAGCCGCTGGATTCAGGCGGCGCAAGGCCGAGGCCTGTGGAAGTCCATGCAAGAGACCTTTGTCCAGCAGTGGACGTCTATCGCTTGATAAAGAAGAAGAAGATATACTTTTTGTAAATAAGTATTAGATAAATACGATATTCCGATTTACATGAACAATTTTCTTACACTTTTCGTACTTTCGCATCTCGTGGAATACGAAAAAACACTTTATCGGGTGTACTAATAATAGTGTTTTTGTACTTAGGTACCATACAATACTTATAAGAAGGTTTTTTAACTTCTTCCATGGTTTGTGTAGCAATTAAAACTGAAAATAAGTATGAAGTAACTGAAACGCTATAGTAAACAAACACGGCACATGTCGAATGACGTCATCAAAAGCGCGCGCTAATGGTGGCGTTTGAACGGCTCAAATTTATTCAATGTTTTAAATTTCACTTTTAAAGATTATTTGACTATTTTCAAACCTATTTATATTTTTTATATGTTATAAAGATGTAAATGATTAATTTAAGAAATTAAAAAAAAATCATGCATATTCCCTATTATTTATTTAAGTCAAGAATCTACCACCACTTCGGAAAGCTAATTCTTTTGAGAAGAAAGAGCCGGTAAGAAACTCAGCAGTTCGAGGCAAAAATGTTTCAAAAGCTACACTGTTAATGTATAATGTACAGATTATATTTATACCACTATACTTTGAAATATGACTACTACACTACTTTGAAATATTAGAGTGAACACCTAAGAACACTAACAGGAAACAGTGTCCATTAACTTATTTTGTTAAATTATTAAACTAACATTATGCCATACATAACACATACCTACCTACCATCTTCAACACCATCATTGGTTCTACATGCAGCTGGGGGTTGCTGAAAAATATAAAGATAATAAGCTTATAATATTATAAGTTATGTACCTACTAGTTTTATAATATTATAGATAATAAATAATCATTTGTAATATTATGAGAGTGAGTTGTTCTCTTACAGAGTTGTGTGGTCTCCATTCAACATCCATCCATTATTTTTTTATATTACTTACTATATGGTATTTAATACAATCAAACTTATTTTTCTAACATCAAAACCTTTCTCTTTTGTCTCCTCATATCCCTTCACTGCCAATACACCAATAATTCCTGACAGCCTTGTCTCTAAAGCTTTTAGAGCCTGTCCTCTATTAGCAGTTTCAATTTAAGTAATAACTATTTGGAATTTAAGCTATAAAATATGTATCAAGCTCAAAGTACACCAATACATACCTTTTTCCCTTTGTGTGGAGTCTAATGTACCCCACCGCCAACTGAGTTAAGGAGATTTGTTTGACTCCTGCCACAAACGATCGGCTCTAATGCCACCTGCACCAGACTGAGGGCTGACGCTCAGACAAGTCACCGTGGCTGAAATATGAGTTAGCAAATAGCCCTTTAATTGCGTTAAAATGTTATTATTGTTCATTCACGTCATTGCTTACATTACGAGTACCATTCGGTCGACTGTACCTATAGCGTTTAAACTTTCGTAAACTTAATATGTATTGAACAATTATTCATATTTTAGCTTTCCATAAATTCTAAAAGAGCCGAAAACTGCTCAGAAAACAAACATTTTACAATATTAGTACGTTATTTAGTTGTATTTATCGAAAATCGAAATCTTTACTTGCCTAGCTGAAATCTAGGTTAGGTTAACTTAATTGTTTTTAAAACACACAAAATCACTTTGTTACTTACCTCTGAATATTACGAGTAAGTAGTTATAAATTAATTTACATAAACTTTACATTCACACTGAATATCCGTGAAAAACAACTCAAAACGACTAAAATAAAAAATTACTCTTAGGAATTTGACGTTTCATAACGCTCAGACCATAGACAAAAGTTAATTTTTATCGAAAAGATTAATGGACTAGGCGATCGCTAATTGCAGGTAACTTTGTCTAGCTGTCCAACTTCGTTTTCGATAAAGCGATGGCGAATCAAGATATCGAATCGCTCCGAATCGAATGCTTTTTGTCTAAGCTCAATTATGCATCGCCACGATCAAGCCATAAAGTTTAAAGAAAAGATGGGCCGCAATCGTCTCCTTTGCCGTGTTCAGAGATCTGCGACGGGCCTGTTGTCCATCAATCAGCGTGAACAGGCTATTGAACGCACTGAACCGCTGGTCCAAGAATTAACTGGCTATCTATGTTACTGGGTACGAAAGAACCACCCTACGTGGTCCGCAGACAGCCAGCATCGATCAAGCACAGACCTTACAACGATGACCACGTTGATAACAATGGGTCACTCCTTTCTACTGAAGAAGAAAAACGAAGAAGATGGATACGCCATGTTTCATCAACTAAACAAGGAGCTCGCCGTCCTAAAGAAGAAGAGGAAGCTGCGCGAAAGCTGCGCTGAGGGGAGAAATGTTGCGGACGGGAGCAACGTACCAAGCGCGGCGTCAACGGTGAATAACGCTGATTGGTCAGCCGCGTAAGCCCCCGCCCCCGCTACGCCCTCAACACCCGCGAACGCCTTGTCTCTCGCTCGTCATGTTCATATGCGCATGCCGGGTGGGAAAATTATATATAAGAGCCCTATTTTGAGGTAGCGAATCAGTTCGCCTACAGCTCCCGAAGAAGACTGAACAAGAACTACGAGCTACGAACTTAGAACATTGTGAACTAGAACATTGTGAAAAATAGTGATCAAGATAATACAGTCCACTTGAACCACCGAGGAATTTTATTTAAGTCCCTCCCCAACAGTATTCTTTAAAAAATATTTCCATCTGCAATATTTTAACTAAGCAACACAAGAAAATCAATTAATTATTAAGCTTAGTTTTCGGTAATCATTTCTATTATTTGTTTAATGAAAATCTGAATAAAGTAAAAGTAAAAAAATTGGTTGTCCGTAAAGTTGGTTTACGGACGGTAGTATTACGTGATAACGTCATAAAGAAACATTGACGAAGACTGGCGGGAATGGCGAAGAATCGTGCCTCACTATCGCTTGTTCCGCGCTCTCGCTTGCACACTCAGGCTCAGGCGGAACGTGACACTTTTTCGTGTGTGCAGCCGGTGTTCATCGATTTATAAGACGTTATCACGTCAAAAAATAGCTCATCCAAACGCTCCGCTTTTTCATTGTATTAGTATTATATTCCTTCCTCTTTGAATTTCTACACAATCTACACACAAACTAAAACAAAATCTAAACTTCTATAAAAATATTTATATTTTAACCTACTTAAATAGACATCAAACTCTACAAATTAAGTTTTGTTTAAACTCTGTTGTACCCAGACGAAAGCATGGGCCCATGACTGTAAATACATTCATTTCCTTTTGCATTTGCACTGTACCTACATTGTACAGAAACAATTAATTAGTATTGTTTTAAGTAAAATAGGTTTAAAAACTGCACAGTTTCATGTTCCTACATAATCTAGTCTTCATTTCGCAGTACTTAAGCCTGATAATAATAATTTTATATGTGTGTTAAATTATAATTTTATTGTGGAAAATATTTATGAAAAAAAAAATATTTTTAACTTTCTATCCCGTAGCCGTAGCGTAGCGTATAGCCGTACTGGTAAGCGTTAACAATGCGATAGCAATTCTTTTTAAACAAAATCATATGAATTAATAAGGTGTCGGCCGCCACAATAAAGCGATTTATCAATTATACCAAGCAAGAAAAGGTTAGAATTATTTTGCTATAATCCGCCAACAGAAAAAATCTGTATAGTCAAACATGCAGTTACAAGCTAAGCACCGCTCACCTTCCTAACCAAGCAAGAAAGCCAAGTTCCCATGCAAGCAATGCCACCACCACTCACATGCACCACCACACAAGACTTTTACACTACTCTCGACGCACGTTTCGCCCCGACACCGGAGCATCCTCAGGAGATGTCGACTTTACAATGCAGTATTGTCTATAGTCTGTTTTTTTAACAAACGAGTACCGACAATTTTAACTGCGTTGCTATTGGTCCACGTAATCAACATTGAGTCCCAGGCCCCACCCCTAATATGACCCATCTGACTCTGTCAATACCGGAAATGTGCGAGAAACATACTCAGTACCCCACCCCTAACAATGACCCATCTCACTCTGTCAATATCGGAAATGTGCAAGAGACATACACAGTACTTGTTTGTTAAAAAAATAGACTCTAGACAATTGTCTAATTCTAACCTTTTCTTGCTAATCATGAACTTACCGCATGTAATAATGAACCGCAAAGTAACGCCTGCTTCTATCCAATAATTATACCAAGTCTATTATGTGTCGGTATTTCAAAAACGATTAATCGCATCGCAAACACCTAGCATCGGGTCTGACTTTAAACTTAAAAAAAGTACTTGCATTTACTAAAGTAAAAAGTAAGAAATAAACTTATTATACTTATACTACTAACTAAAAAGGTACAATATTATAATAAAATATACAGTGTGTTAGTGTATATAATCTATGATAAGAATTATTGTAGATATAATATTTATTATGACAAATTATTTCAGTAACAGGTGAGATGTTAGTAGCTTTGTTGCATACTTTATCGAAGTGTTCTCTAAAATTCAATTTACAGTCCATTGTTAAACGTAATAAAGTGAGGACGCAAGTTGTAATTGAAAATTGTTTGGTGTAAAGCTTGGTGTATCGTAATCGTTTTATAAGTTACAATGATCACTTGCGTTTTGTGTGCTGCAAACCGCGTTTTGTTATTAACGCCTACTGCGATAAGGGCGATAAGTACTAAAGCTCTGTTGACTTATATATTTTAGTTTGGATTTTTTATATGTGTGTCGAAATTCTCAGCTTGCTATTTTTCAATTGTAAATTAGATCCCTTGTTTCGCATGTCTATTTATGTACATCATCATACTAATATTATAAATGCGAAAGTGTGTTTGTTTGTTGTTTTGTTGGTTTATCCTTCATTCACGCCGCCGCAACAGACCTACGGATCGATGTGATTTTTTGCCTGGGCCTAGTTGAGGACCTGGAGAGGCTAAATAGGCTACTTTTTATCGCAGAAAATCAGAGTTCCCGAGGGATTTTAAAAATTAATTCCACGCGGACGAAATCGCGGGCATCAGCTAGTAGATAATAATAATAGTTCATCCCTAAACTTTTAACGCTTGTAGAGTTTATTCGCTGTTTCGGTTTTTCTTAAGTGAGTCTGTGACTTTTTAGCGTGCGAAAAGCACAGTGGATAGGATGCTCCTGTCCGAACGAGTAGGGGTGTGCCAGCAGTCAGCACCAATCCCATAGGCGCTGCTGTCCACAAGCACTAGCGGCCACGATTCTAAAACTTAGTAAAGTTCTTTTTGCCGTCTTAAACGCGGACTCTTTATTATCTAACATCAGGGGATAATCGATCGTCATCTAATTTACAATTAAAATCGCTCTGTTATGGCAAGCCGAGTTTTTCGACAAATAACAAAATGCAGCAATGTCATTAAAGCCTTTACTGCATTTGAATCGCATAACACAGAAAGAGTATTAGTCCAGATTCATGACAAATCTAAGTTTGTTTTATGAAATGTTCCCTACACCTAACTGGTGCATTTTGTCCAGAAAAAGTACTAGTCCGTACAATATACTAGTGGTTCGCCCCGAACTGAGAGCTCGCGGTAACGGTTTCCCATAATTACTTATTCATTCAATAGACACATGACGATCAAAATTGACATTATTATTATGCCCGTTTTCACCAACCATACGTAAATTATCCCCTTAGTAGAAGTCTCTTTACGTAGGTAGCCCCTAAATACAATCCTAACATCCCAATGTCATTTTATCTTTAGATTCTACAGTTTGTGCAGAAAGTGCTTATAGTTTAGTTTAATGCCATTTCAAAATTAGCATTTGCAAAAGTAGTCAAAGGTACTGACTAATACCCTTTCTGTCATATGCGATTCATTTGGTATCTAGATCGACGCCCTATTTGGCATCAATTTATGCTTCCTTTAACATCGAGCGGTCAATGTGACAGGAAAATGTTTCCCGGCGCGGCAGGACTAGTTGATGTTCTGGGTGACTCGACAGCGCTGCATAGAACACTGCTGCTAGGCGAGTTCCAAGCATTCACTAGCCCGGCTATGCGAGGCATTCTTCATGCAACCGGACGGGTCGGCAGAGTTGCGTATCGCCGGTGTCCTCGACCCCGGACAAGAACGAACTGCTTCCGCGCCACTCCTGGGCAGACCCTTGAAAACTTCTAATGTGCTGCCTATCCCATCCTGAATCTATCACCCTAACATGAGTATTCCCTTTCGTATACTCCACACACACTTGCACAAAGGTATGTATGTATGTATGTATGTATGTATATACTTTATTGCACCATAAAACACAAATGAATTACAGGTTACAAAAAAGAAAACTTAAAATGTAAGTACAAAAAGGCGGTCTTATCGCTAAATAGCGATCTCTTCCAGACAACCTTAACGCTAGGGAGAAAATGAACAAATAGACAGTGGGAGGTGGTGTATATAATATACCTAAATACTAATAGGTAAATAAACTAAACCATATAATATAATAATAATAACATATTAACACACTAATATATACATTATCACGTATACATATATATTACATTGTATAGTCTTATGCATGTGTATTATATTTATTTTGTATATATTAGTGTGTTAATATGTTATTATTATTATATTATATGGTTTAGTTTATTTACCTATTAGTATTTAGGTATATTATATACACCACCTCCCACTGTCTATTTGTTCATTTTCTCCCTAGCGCTTGGCAGCGGATTTTGGCTAGATCAAATGGTTTAGGTATTTACTATTAAATAACGGACTTACAAAAAATATATGATATACCTTAAGATATTGGCTAAAGAATGTGCTAATTCGATACACGATACGATGTACTTCATTCGATCAAATAAAATCTTGAAAAAGGCTAAAATAAAATTCTAAAACGAATTGTTTAAATATAAAATTTCTGAATTTGCACATAATTTTTATATGGAGATTTTTCCCTTTAAGTACTACAGAGAACCTGCTAAATTTTGGTTTTCAACTAAAGTTCTATATTTATTAAATTCACATTTAACCCAGAACTTGAACGTTGCCCAACGTTTTCAGAACACGCCACGCTGCCCGCTACCCCGCCAGTCTCAATCGAGCGCTTGCCGAGGTTGGGTCTGTGTCAATTTCTCCGTCCAATTTTACGTTTGTGCATCGCTAAAATGGCTAATAGAAAAACAAAATTATAAAGAAATCAGTTGTTAGATCTAAAAGAAGGATAGGAAAAGAGAACTACATGAAAAGATATGGAAATTACTCTCTTTTTATGCCTAGTAAAATTATGTACATTTAATTGAGGCGCGCGCGGGTGGCTCCCCACACCTCACCTCCTAAAATCTTGCCTCGCGTTGAAATGTATCGCCTTAAGGTTGTCTGGAAGAGATCGCTATTTAGCGATAAGACCGCCTTTTTGTACTTACATTTTAAGTTTTCTTTTTTGTAACCTGTAATTCATTTGTGTTTTATGGTGCAATAAAGTATATACATACATACATACATACATACCTTTGTGCAAGTGTGTGTGTACCTTTGTCTATGGTTGACAGTTCGCGTTCCAATTAGAATGTGATTGTGTCCACAGGTACAAGCGTCCATAGGTACAGCGTGATTAACAAAAGCAAGATTTTTACCTGTAACAAGGTGGTCTTAAAGCTTAAATTGTCTTCAGGATTGTTTTTATTGAATTGTTGCTAGAATCCGATGCGGTTTTTACGGCACTTCAGTTGGTCATCTGGCAATTAATATAATCCTGACAAGATTCTGAACCCACAGTACACGAGTACGACTCGCACTTGACCGGTTTTTAGCTTTGCTACTCGGGTAACATATGAGATAGGTATCATCGATAGAAATAGGGATTTAAAAACTAGACCTATCTACACCACAGTAGTTATTTACTAAAATATCTACTTTGAAGAGATACAGTTAATTTCGATGTTTCATTCTCTCAACTTTAACCGCTTTGTAATTCTCCGTTATTAAGCCTGCTTGTAAGGTTCTTAACTGAGGCTTGAAGATTAAGAACTATTTTCTTTTCTCAAGATGTAAATATTACAGTTTATATCAATGTCTTATTATTACCCGTACTTGGTGTTGAATAAATTAAAAAAAATATATATTTAATTTGACTTATTTATTTCCACTTTATGTACTTAGCTACGAATAAGTAGAATAATTGAGGGTTAAATTAGTAAAATATACTAATATTTATATAACTAAAAAAAAAATTAAAACCACACCGATGTCAACGCAGCGCGGCATAATAACTCTTTAGGTAGGTACTCAAGGTGCTGGCAACATTACTCCTTTAGTCAAACTAATTGTTTGGCCAAGGTAGCTGCCAGATTTTATTTCAATTTATAATACACACATTATTTAAAATAACATATTGCAATATGAGGAAATTACATTCTTGTTACTACTAAAGCGTTAAATGGTGCAGCCGATGCCGTGGCTCCATCGACATGGTCCAGAGATGGCAAGGACTCTCCTGGAGCCGGCAAGAACGTAAACCTCTGAAGCATAGTTGTTATGAACATAAACATATTACATTTAGCTAATACGTCTCCCATACATCTGTGCTTTGATAACCCGAAGGGAAAGAAGTGGTCCGGTAAACTGAGCTTGCCATCATCAATGAACCTCTCCGGTTTGAATCCGTATGGCTCAGGGAAAAGTTCTGGATTCATTAGCATGTTTGGAAAATTACTAACCACCATTGTATCCTGTAAAATATATTAAATACTATTAAAATCTATAATATCTTTATACGAGCAATTCTTGTATATATAATCTGAATCTCGGAAACGGCTCCAACGATTTTCATGAAATCTGGTATGCAGGGGGTTTCGCGGGCGATAAATCGATCTAGCTAGGTTTCATTTTTAGAAAAGGTCGTTTTATCCGTGTTTTCAGGCAATGAAAAACCCCTTACAATATCATTAGAATACGAAGGTAAATTTCGCCATCATCTATAAAATATGCCCGATAGCCCGACGGTAAGTCGGGCGGTCCCGAAACCAGAAGACCCCGGTTCGAGTCCAAGTCGATTATCTTTTCCCCTATGAATTTTATTATTATTATTTTTTTTTAATATATAATTTTCAAAAACCACGATTTACCAAAAAAAACCCAGATATTATTATATAATACGCGAAAGTGTGTTCTGCAAAAGAGAATCGACGCGGTTTTTTGCATGGTTACAGTTGAAGACCAGATGGTGAGTGACACAAAATACATCTATCCCGGAAAAACAGAGGGATCCCGTGAATAACGGGCAGTTATGACAAGGATGCATGAAAGCAATCGACATTCAACTCAGCTTCCCTCATGATAGTGTAATGAACTGTAAATTATAATATTATTTTACGCATTTATTTTTGATACTTTAATTTTATGGCTAAACACAATTGAAGAGTTTTCATTTATGGATATTTTGATACAAAGTGATAGCTTGACACAACATATGCACTAAAAATATTTGATTTTTGAAAAAAAGGACACTACAAACACGTAGCCGTTACGGCTCGGGCAGACAAGTTGCTTATAGTATAGGAGCAGCGATCGCATGTCTGCCCTGGCCCTTATATGTTTTCAATGCGATTTTATGAAAAATTCAACTCTAGAACTTCAAAACGAACTGAAAATTACATGAATTCAACGCCGGCATCAACATATGTAGTTATTTTATAATAATTTCGCTTTCAACTGCTAGATTGAAATTCAGGTTCTCCGATTTATTTTCAAATTGTTTGAATATGAAAAACTATAAAAGAGTGTAATTAGTAAGTATAGGTATTTGTTACGTGATAACTATTTGTTTAAATGGTTAATAAAAGTAAATTATATAATTATTGTAACTATTTTATACGTTTTCACTTACTTTGGGTATATTATATCCAACCAAAGTCGTATTTCGCAAAGCTCTGTGTGGCACTCCAAACGTTCTACCCATAAAATGACGAATACTTTCATGTACAATTGCCTCGTTGTAGGGCATGCTGTAAAACATAGGAAGATTTTTATATTTTAATATAGTTTGAAGCAGCGATGGCTAAGTAAGATTTCAGTATCCTTTTCGAGGTTCCGGAGTTCAAATCCCTGTCATGCGTTATGCGTTTACAAAAAAAAAATTGCTTACTTTAGCGATAAACGAAAACAACGTGAGAAAACTGCATGTCTGAGAGTTCTACTAAATCATAATGTTCTCAAAGGTGTATGAAGTAGTTTCAATGTCGCAGTAAGATATATATAAGCTATAAACCTAGGTTTATAGGTATATGCCGGAATATAGCTATACGAAAGCTATTCATAGCTATCTTACTAGGAATATAGCTATACGAACGCGATCTAGTAATATAGCTATCTGACTAGACTAATCTAGTAAAATGGTTAGAGAAGTATACATTTTCTTCTTTGATTTGCACAACTGGTTAAGTCTTGCCAAAATCTAAAGTTAGGTTAGGTTGGGGTTCGAATTGAACAGTCAGGTGCCCGGCCGGGCACTAGGTTCCATTTGGTCACTAAACCTAAGTTAAATATGCACGCATATCTGATTATACCAAATGGAACCTAAGTATTCGGCCTGCGGCCGGGCACCTGGCTGTTCATGTCGAACCCCAACCTAACCTAACTTTAGATTTTGGCAAACATAGTACTTGTTAGGCAAGATTCGGTGATCAGGTGCTTGGGAATTGCGCGAGTTGTTATTTTGCCTTCGGCATATTACATGACGGCTAGCGTTTTCATACTTAAATAAACAAATTACTAAATTAGTCTAGTTAGATAGCTAGGTATATTGCTAGATCGCGTTCGTATTATACCTATATTCCTAGTAAGATAGCTATGAACCACTTCCGTATAATTCCGGTTTATAGCTATAAACCTAGGGTTATCACTAGCCTAGCTATATCACGGTTTCAACTATCTTACTGCAACACCAATATGCACTTGATTGCGGGATTGATTATGGCTAACTCCTTCTCACTCTGCGAAGAGACTTTCCCAGTAGTAGGCCATTGATTTGTTGAGAGCTGATGATAATGATGATGATGATTTTGACTAATCACACAATAAATATAAAATGAAAATCAGTTATTGACTTACTTAGGACGGTCATCAAGGCAAGGCATTCGATTTTTACCAACGACTCTATCTATTTCTTCCTGAGCTTTCTGCTGAATTTCTGGTTCCCTGACCAGATAACTGAAACAAAAACTCATACTCTTATTTGTAGTTTCTGTTCCAGCCATGAACATGTCCATGCAAATCGCCACTAGCTGCCCTTCAGAGTAAGTGTTCACTTCTCCATGTTCATTTAAAGCCCTTATATAAACATCCATAAAATCTCTGTCTTCATTTTTTGGATTGAATCTTAATTTATGTTTCGTAATTTCATCGCGTAGAAATTTCCAAATTCTTTTATGTGTTCTGACGAAATCTGTGTAACCCGAAGCTTTAGGTGCTACCAGACTTAATACCGGAAAATGGCTAAACACACATCCAACCATATCGATAGCTGCAAATAGCTCAAATAAAATATTCTGTAACAGTATCATGTCTGGTTCGCTTGGGTTATAGCGTATACCAGCCATCATTGTCCAGAGTGTGTTAAGAATATAAGTGCAAAAAAAGCCATGCATATTTTGAATAACTGCACTATTATTATTTTGCATTATTTCCAGTACATCGTTAATCATGTGTTCAGCTTCGGAAAACGAAATTTCACTCATGCCCCTTCTTCCAAAACCAAATTCCCTTAAATGTTTAATAAGAAATCTTCTCTGCTCTTTCCATAGTTCACCGTCAGTGAGAAGAATTCCTCTTCTTTTGCCCCAAGTTCTAGTTTGATAAAATATCCCTTTTGGGCGTCCATCAATATCTTCATTATGAAGCATTTCTTTGTTCGCTTCTACAGTATTAACCATAACAATTTGATCTTTTCCTATTTTAAGACCAATCAAAGGCCCACCTCCACAGTAAATACCTGCTAGTTCTTTAATACTTTTGTAAAGATATCCCGTCTTTTCTCGCATTTTATTAACTTCTATGGCACTTCCTACAATTGGTAACCATTTGGGACCAGGAGGAAATTTTTTAGGTTTGATAGTATCTAAATATAGGAAAAGGCCAATCATTGACACAATCACAAGGGCCGTTAACCACATCTGTAAAAAACAAAATAAATGCATTAGTTTAGTATCTATTTTATTCTAAAAAGAATACATGCAAACAACGCATAAAAGGATAAAAACATTTTAGGGCTATAGAAAATAAAGTTTATGTTACTTAATTACTTATGTATAATATTTCAAAGAGCATTAATGTTTCAATTGCCTATTATATATCATTAATATATCAGAACATATTTTCAATATAATAATGTTGTGTTGCTGTTTATTATACTTGTCGACCCGCCCGGCTTTGCAAGGGTAGGCTTCAAAACAAACACAATGGTGCAAAAATTTGGGGCCTGGAGGTTAAGGTATATTTATAATTTATGCCTATGGCTAAGTCCCTTATAATACATAAGGTATGCATGGTTTCGATCGTTTGCTCATATGCGAGTGACTTGCTGCTATCCGTGAAAAGTTATATTCTCTATCTCCGATAATAGTTATCAGATATTCATCAAAGTTAGACAAAACATGCCTAATAGTATACATCTATATATATATATAAAAGAAAGTGGTGTTAGTTACACTATTTATAACTCAAGAACGGATGAACCGATTTGGCTGAAAATTGGTGGAGAGGTAGCTTAGAACCAGGAGACGGACATAGGATACTTTTTATCCCGTTCGACCGCGTTTCCGTCAAGTCACTATAAAACGTGGTATAACAAAAACGCATCTGACATGGAATAACAAAACGCAAATGACAGTGGAATAACAAAACGTAAATGACAGCTAAACGTAATTTTGTCTTTGGTTAAGTATGGTAAAAAATTTGACAATTATAAAAAGTGTTATAATAAAGCATCACTGATATTATAAATGCGAAAGTGTGTTTGTTTGTTGGTTTGTCCTTCAATCACGTCGCAACAGAACAGCGGATTGATGCGATTTTTTGCATGGGTATAGTAATGGATGTAGTAGTGGTTCCTCAGACCGGGAGAGCTACTTTTTATCTCGGATAATGAAAGAGTTCCCGCGGGATTTTTAAAAATTAAATCCATGCGGACGAAGTCGCGGGCATCAGCTAGTTTTTAAATAAAAAAAAGAATTTTTAAAATCGATTCAAATTTGATAGAGTTATATCGGGATGAAAACTATCCTATTTATGTTAACCCGGAGTATCAACTATCACTGTAATTAATTTCATTTAAATCCTTTCAGTAGTTTTCGCGTGATTCACGGTCACACAGATAGACAGAGAAACAGAGAGACGGACAAAAATTAAATGAAAATCTCTTTTGGGCTTAGTATCGATAATATAAGCGTCCCCCGGTTTCAAAATTTTCAAAAAATATTCAATGTACAGAAATCGTCCAGTTACAGTTTTATTATAAGTAAAGATATTAATAATGATGTTTATAAAGTATAATAACATTGGAACATGTTCATTTTCGCTATTCATTTTGTACAGTTTCGTAAAATTTATTTAATTTTCTTCAGTTGTTTATTAGATCTTTTGATTTTATTTACAGTATATATCTGTCGCCTGTAATTTCGTCTAATTTTGTCCAGGTGGACACGAAAAATATGTAAATTAAAGGTAGAATTTACTTATTTTTTGTATTGTATTTCGTGGAATTGTAGGTACGTAAGTACTGTAAATTCTAATAACTAGAATGTTTAGTTATGTCCGAGGCCAAGATCACCCTATGAAATAGAAGTCATTAAATATAAATTAATAAATATAAAATTATTTTGAAGTCAGTTTACTTTTAATTAAAATGTACAGTACTAAAGATTCAATATTTCAAAATACCAGATGAGTCCAAATTTATAACTGTACTAACATTTAGGAATTTGAGATTTCCAGTAACTGCATTCTTTTTTATCATAGTGAGCAAAATTCTATTTTTGCACTCAGTTTGGAAAAGTGTTTTGAATTTGGAATGTTGAGATTTGGTATTTGTAATGCGTAAACATAATAGATAGGGAGCCAGCACGTTTCAGACCTTCGTTATTTTACAAAAGCTGAAAATTCCTCTGCGTATGGCCCCTATATATATGCGTATATATAGAGATCAGAACGATCCCCGACTATGAAGTTTCGATCTTGGTGGCTTTGGGAGATATCAGGTAAAGGTGCATAAATTCTGAGGATACTTTCGTCATAGTATAAAAGCTGAGTTTTATATATGTTACTTGGGGACCTATCAGAAGATGTTTCCTCAGCAGTCAGACACTTCCGATGGTTCTTACGTCCTGTCAGACGCTTTAAAAATCTGCCGTAGGTAGGAAGGTAGGCGAACTTTGATGAAACCATCAACTTTTACGGGATATAAAGTAGCCTGCGTGTTAATCCAGGCTATAATCTATCTTCATTCCAAATTTCAGCCAAATCGGTTCATTAGTTGTAGCGTGAAGACGCAATACGTGAATTTCGGGTTTTGAAAATATTTCGGGAACCATGAATTTTTACGGGATAAAAAGGAGCCTATAAGTTAACTAAAAGTATATTCTATTTTTCATTCAAATTTCAGCGAAATCAGTTCATTAGTTGTGGCGTGAAAAAGCAATACGTGAATTTCAGTTTTTCAAAATCCTGCGGGAACCATGGACATTTTATGAGATGAATAGGAATATATGTGTTAATCCAGGGCATAGCCGATCTACATTCCAAATTTCAGCCAAATCGATTCATTAGTTGTGGCGTGAAGAAGTAATGCGTGAATTTCAGGTTTTCAAAATATTTCTGAAACCATGAATTTTTACGGTATAAAAAGTAACCTATAAGTTGATGCAAAGTATAGTCTATCTTCGTTCCAAATTTCATCTAAATCAGACCATTAGTTGTGGCGTGAAGAAGTAATGCGTGAATTTCAGGTTTTTAAAATATTTCTGGAACCATGAATTTTTACGGTATAAAAAGTAACCTCTATGTTGATGCAAAGTATAGTCTATCTTCGTTCCAAATTTCAGCTAAATCAGACAATCAGTTGTGGCATGAAAAAATAATACATAGCTGAATTTCAGGTTTTCAAAATTCTGCAGGAACCATGGACTTTTACGGAATTGAAAGAAGCCTATATATAAGGTTATACCTTGGATTAACACATATGCTACTATTTTTCTCATAAAAATCCATAGTTCTCGCAGGATTTTGTAAAAGTGAAATTCACGTGTGCTTCTTCACGCCACAACTAATGGTCTGATAGGCTACACTTTGTATCAACTTATAGGTTACTATTTATACCATACAAATTCATGGTTCCAGAAATATTTTAAAAACCTGAAATTCAAGCATTAGTTCTTCACGCCACAACTAATGGTCTGATTTACCTGAAATTTGGAACGAAGATAGACTATACCTTGTATCAACATAGAGGTTATTTTTTATATCGTAAACATTCATGGTTACAGAAATATTTTAAAAACCTGAAATTCACGCATTACTTCTTCACGCCACAACTTATGGTCTGATTAAGCTGAAATTTGGAAGGAAGATAGACTATATATGCATCAACTTATAGGTTACTTTTTATACCATAAAAAATTCATGGTTCCAGAAATATTTTAAAAACCTGAAATTCACGCATTACTTCTTCACGCCACAACTAATGGTCTCATTTAGCTGAAATTTTGAAAGAAGATAGACTATACTTTGCATCAACTTATATGTTACTTTTTATACCGTAAAAATTCATGGTTTCAGAAATATTTTGAAAACCTGAAATTCAGCTATTATTTCTTCACGCCACAACTTATGAACCAATTTGGCTCAAATTTGGAATGTGGATCGGCTATACCCTGGATTAATACATATACTAGTATTTATCTCATATAAAGTCCATGGTTCACACAGGACTTTGAAAAACTGAAATTCAAGTATTGCTTCTTCACGCCACAACTAATGAACTGATTTCGCTGAAATTTGAAATGAAGATAGACTATACTCTTCATTAACTTACAGGCTCCTTTTTATCCCGTAAAAATTCATGGTACCCGAAATATTTTGAAAACCCGAAATTCACGTATTGCGTCTTCACGCTACAACTAATGAACCGATTTGGCTGAAATTTGGAATGAAGATAGATTATAGCCTGGATTAACTACTTTATATCCCGTAAAAGTTGATGGTTTCATCAAAGTTCGCCTACCTACCTACCTACGGCAGATTTTTAAAGCGTCTGACAGGACGTAAGAACCATCGGAAGTGTCTGACTGCTGAGGAAACATCTTCTGATAGGTCCCCAAGTAACATATATAAAACTCAGCTTTTATACTATGACGAAAGTATCCTCATAATTTACTATAGTTTAAGGGTGTCTGACACGGCGAGGAACTATCGGAAGTGTCTGACTGCTGAGGAAACATCTTCTGATAGGTCCCCAAGTAACATATGTAAAACTCGGATTTTATACTATGACGAAAGTATACTCAGAATTTATGCACCTTTGCTACCTGATATCTCCCAAAGCCACCAAGATCCAAACTTCATAGTCGGGGATCGTTCTGATCTCTATTGGGGACATACACAGAGGAACTTTCAGCTTTTATAAAATAACGAAGGTCTGAAACGTCTTGGCTCCCGGTCAGTACTTAAATCGTTGAAAACAACGTAGACTCTTTATTTCGACTCTACTGGCAAGGTACGAGTATAAATTATAATGTCCGCGTCGCGTTCCTTCTGCTGAACCAACGTTCGCGCCAACGTTATTATGTAAATTAACAGTGCTTTGTCGGAGATATTCACGACGCATCAACATAATTATTGTTATTGAGACTTGTTGGGGCCAACTTTGAGGCCAGTGTGAGCTGGCTTAATTGACACTATCAAATCAATAGTGTGGGCAAATAAATTATCTGTTTCAACAGAACGGACTATTTAGAAAGCAGATTGTGGTGAGAAGACCTCTCAAGAAACTTAACAGTTGCTCTATTTGCATCTTTAACGACTGCAGAACTTTTAGGACGTCTGATGAGCGTCTCGTAAGAAGCCACAGCACGAGTCGTCTGCGTTTGATATCTAAAAGAGTTCGTCATGCATCGAAACACAGCGGATTTGCGCAAATAGGGGCCTCGAGTCAGAAGCGGCTGATTATGTAAAAAATACGAGTATACCTAGTAGTAGCTACTATTGTATAATGCAAGAATTGCACATCGTGTTCGGAACTGGTTTTCTGCGAAAGCCGGTAGTGTCAGGAGTTTAGAAACGCAATATTATTTTGGTGAGTGGCTTTGTGTTAAGGCGCACTAAACGGGCCTGTCCGCGAAATTCAAATTTAATTTGGTTTTTCGCTAATTGTAAACTAATACGACAAAGTAGGCTTATGGCATTCTAATTGCGCCAATAGCATTATCATCTTCACAGGTTTATGTAACTAGTGGTTCGCCCCGAACTTAGACCTCGAGGTATCCCATAATTCCCATAAGGTAGTTTTAACTATATATTGTAATTAAAACGCGCCGAATCTGAAGACGTCAATCGTCATCTGCTTTCGTGGATGGGATGCGTATGCCTACAGTATTTTACTAAAAATCAGCTGGTTCGGTGAACGGGTCTTACGTAGTATACGATTTCATAATTAAAAAAATATAAATTGCGATAACTATGCGCTTGCGGCTTCTGCGGCGAGCATGTCTAGATGCGCGCTCATCTTTACATTCATAGACACAGTACAATCATACGGTAATAAATATAACATGTCTCTGTCATCAGTAGAATATTTTTTATTCCACGTAAGATGGTGCTAACTTCTAATTATTGTAAGTAGAAACGGATTTACTTTTGCAAAAACAACGTGATAGTTTTATTGATAATTATTTGCTAATTGAATAACATAATTAGTAATAGACAAAATAAGAATAGCTGACGCAAAACTGTATTTACAATAATAAAGACAGCGCCGTCTATTAACAGTATAGTGAAGTTTTGTTAAAAACATTGATGCCCATTAAAAATTAAATAATTTCGTTTCTTTATAATATTTATCTAATCTTAGTATTTGTTGTTCAAGTACAGAATATAACTCAAATTATGTGTAAGTTTCAAGTTTTAAAATAAAGTGGTTTTAGAGATCTAGCCTCGAATAAAATCTCCACTTTGAAAGCCATTTCGCCAATTTTAGGAACATTGCCAACATTTCGTCAAATTTTGGAAAAAAATTAAAAAAAAAAAGTATTTTTGTACTCTGTTCCAAATTTTCTTTAAAATTAGGTACTGCAACCCTATGAAACACAAAAAAATATATTTTACTTCGCATTCGCTTCTATGAAAGTCCCCCTGAAATAAAGATTTTTATAACTTTTTAAGCCATTTTCGGCTTGAGGCCATCGGTTTATATATCATATCTAAAATTGAAGTAATTACGTTCAGTAATTCAGAAGTTATAAGGCTCTGACAGACGGACGGACAGACAGACAGACAGACGGACGGACGGACAAGTGCAAATTCACTCAAGAAAACTCAGAGACCTTCGCTTCGCTCGGTCGAAAATCTTAACTTGCATGTGGCCAGATTAAGAAATTATTCAGAATATTGACTAATTTGTGAGTAACTCACGTCCAACTCGATTTTCTGACTAATTTATTAAACTGGACAATTTCAAGTAAAGTTTTTTATATAAACCTGTGAAGATGATACTACCATTGGCGCAATTAGAATACCATAAGCCTAAATTTTCTTATTAGTTTACAAATTGCGAAAAACCAAATTAAATTTGAATTCTGCAGGCAGACCCGTTTAGTGCGCCATAACGATCTTTAGCAACGACAAAAACGAAGATAACTGACGCATTAAAACAGGCTCTGTCCATGAAGTGGCAATGGGCAGGGCACATATCGCGATACACAGACGAACGGTGGACAATCCAGGCTACGCATTGGGGGAGACCCGAGGGCAAAAGGGTTGTCGGAAGACCATGTAAACGGTGGGCTGATGACATCTTAAAAACAGTGGGGAAAAACTGGACAAAATTAGGAAAAGATAGGGAGAAGTGGAAGAGGTTGGGGGAGGCCTTTACCCGAGAAGGGGCCCATATCTCTTAAAATTTTTAATTAGTTAGTAGTAATTAGTAATTTAAATAGTAGTGTTAGTAAATAATTAATAATTTAGTAGTAATTAGTAATTAGTAATTTTAAATTAGTTAATACATGTAAATTAAGATAAGGAAATGATATGGGAATAAACGGCTTTTTTATTTTTATTTATTTTTAATTTGACTTTTGGCCCGACTCGTACTTGGCAGATTTATCATTTACGATAAATGATGCTATAAAACTGTATTAAGCAAGCTTAACTTATTAAGTCCACATCTGAACCGAACATGTAACCCAACTCCGTGAACCACTGGTCAGCTTTCCCATGAAATCCTAAAAATAAGCACTTTTCAAAAAAACACTTTCCAGTGAGTGAAGGTTATATGCACCGTTAAATCGTCGGTACCTGCGGTAAATTAAAAAAAACCGGCCAAGTGCGTGTCGGGCCACGCGCAGTGTAGGGTTCCGTAGTTGAAAGTCTCAAATATTATTGCTGACCTAGGATAGTGCTTTTATTATAAGCTTTTTATTAGCTTCACTTGTATGTTTGTAACAATGTTTGTAACAATGTTTGTAACAATGTTTGTAACAATGTTTGTAACCGACTTCTTTGGGCGCGATTTTGACCCACTTTAAACGGCCAGATTTCGTTCAAACTTTGTAGATTTATCGAGGACCGATGACATTACACTAATTTGATAAAAAAACAAAAAAAAACTTGTATGTTTGTAACCGACTTCTTTGGGCGCGATTCCGACTTCTTTGGGCGCGATTTTGACCCACTTTAAACGGCCAGATTTCGTTCAAACTTTGTAGATTTATCGAGGACCGATGACAATACACTAATTTGATAAAAAAACAAAAAAAAAAGTCATTCAAAATTAGTTGCCGAAAAAACAGCTATTATATACTAGGAAGGTACTGCACTAGCGCCCCTGGTAAAATAAATGTACATAATATTTATATCACCATCCATGTTAATATTACATGGATATATATAGATATATTAAAATTAAAAAAACAAGCTATTAAAAATAAACCAAACTAAAAAGTAGAAAATAAATAATAGTTAAAAAAAACTAAAAACACGCTTTTTATAGAAAACCAAACTTAAAAATAGAAAATTTAATAAATTTAAATTAAGAATAGGGTCCAAAAATTTCAATAAATATAAATTAATAATAGTGTAAATAAAAAAAATGTATTTTATTTTAAAAAAAGCGTGGGGTGCATGGTGTCAATAGTTATAAATATTTTATTGACAGATATGAGTAGAGTGATTATCATTTTGATAATATCTTAAAAAGCTGTGAATTTTTTCTTGTATCCTAAATATATACAACCATTTAGCTGGCAGAGGGGGGGGGGGACACTTGACTCTAATAAAATTTAGCACTTTAAAATATCATATATCACAAACGGATCCCTGAATTGAAAAATGGTGTTCCCACACCCACAATATTTTTGAAAGACCTATTCAACAACACCCCACACTATGGGATAGTCGAGAAAAAAAAATTCATCCCCACTTTACATGTAGGGGAGGTACCCTAAAAAAATTATTTTTCAAAATTTTATTTCACCACTTTGTCGGCGTGATTGATATTTATATCCGTGTCAAATTACAGATTTCTAGTTTCAATAGTCTCTGAGCTAAACCGCGGACAGACAGACAGACAGACAGACAGACGGACGGACATGGCGAAACTATAAGGGTTCCTTGTTTACTACGGAACCCTAAAAACAGTCTTTACTTACAAATTGATTAGGTATAATAAATAATAATATTATGTAGGTACAGGCTTGAATGTTATACTATAATAGGTCTAATTCATGTTATATAGCAGAGACGTTATTATTACCAAGACTGACAGTCCCGAAAGTAGGTAAAGGTTATCTTTTCAGGTGCTTTAATTAATGATAGTGTATTAAATGAGAACATTTTCATTTATAATTTTATACAAGGACGTGCACCTACCTTAAATACAGCTCGTCTATTATTTTTAAACAGGAAAGATAAATTCGCTGTGGAATATCGGTTTATTTTTAGGGTTCCGCACCCAAAGGGTGCCAAACGGACCTGTTACTAAGCCGTAGTAGTACTATTATATATTCTGTGGCCGTAGATAAGTCCGTCAGTCCGTCCTTCCATCAGTCTATCTGTCGGAGTATCGGGTATCTTATGAACTGTAATAGGTGGATCACTTGAAATTTTTACAAAATGTGTTTTTCTAATGCTGCTATAACAAAAAAAAATACTTAATGTTCAAATTTCAAGAGGGTGATGAAGATGACCCCATACAATAAACTTATGTTTTTAGTCGATCTTAATAATTGCTGGTGTTAAATCTTGTAAAATTGTAATTTTAAAAAACCGGCCAAGTGCGTGTCGGGCCACGCGCAGTGTAGGGTTCCGTAGTTGCTTTCAACTACGGAACCCTACACTAAAAATTAATATAATTTCAAATATTATTGCTGACCTAGGATAGTGATTTTATTTTATTTATGAATATTGAATACATTTTGAGTTCCATGCTTTAAATACTATAAATATTACAAAATGTGCAACTTACACTACGTGTAATACCTAACTTCGAAAAAACAGGTATAACTCTTTAACTAATGAACCCTACTTAGCCGTGATAGTTTTCCTTTAAAATTCATTATATATACTACTGCTGTGAATTTTTTCTTGTATTCTTTATAGAACCATTTAGCTGGCAGAGGGGGGGGACACTTGACTCTAATAAAATTTAGCACTTTAAAATATCATATTTCACAAACGGATCCCTGAATTGAAAAATGGTGTTCTCACACCCACAATATTTTTAAAAGACCTATTCAACTACACTCCACACTATGGGATAGACGAGAAAAAAAAATTCATCCCCACCTTACATGTAGGGGAGGTAACCTAAAAAAAAATATTTTTTACAATTTTATTTCACCACTTTGTCGGCGTGATTGATATTTATACCCTTGCCAAATTACAGATTTCTAGTACCAATAGTCTCTGAGCTAAACCGCGGACAGACAGATAGACAGACAGACGGACGGACATGGCGAAACTATAAGGGTTCCTTGTTTACTACGGAACCCTAAAAACGTGTTATTTGGTTATGTCATTAAAATAAGCATCTAGAATATCCAAAGATATTATAAATGTAACAATTATGTATATGTTACGGTAAATGTGATTAATTGAAAATTATTAATAATTACCGATCATTATTAATACTTATCAAGATTGATGGTAAAAGTAATAAATTATTCACTTTTTTCTGTGATTATTAATAATTACACCTTACTCTTGGTAAATTTAATAAATTTTTAAAAATAAAATTCGCTTATAGGTAAACCGCCGTAAACTTGGCCCTCGCGATGGTCTAATAGGGCTTGGGGTGGGTGATGTGTTCGGGTATACACTATGCGACGGAATGATCGAATACATACATGATATTTTTTAAGCAAATGCATTATTTTATTCTATTAGAACTAAATATATGTATTAAAACTTAACCGAGTATTATATTCTAATGCAGTGATCTAATGAACAAATTAAAATAAATTTTAGCAAGGGTCTTTATTATTTTTTTTATTATTCGCATACATAATTGAAAGCAGGCAATAAAAAACACACATCAACATTAATCTGAACTTTTTGTATTATCAGAACATTCTTTATTCGAACAATCCTATGATGTATCATGCGATTGTTCAATATTAAAATACAATGTTCAGCTGTCGCTAGGAAAATATCACAAGTCAGTCACTGCCGGCGGACAGCGGCAGAATACCTGATTGATTGAGCGCGCTCTCGCCCCGTAGTTTAGGTGGGCAGTACTCTGCTGCATCAGAATTGAACAGCTCCATGATGTAGTCTATGCTTGGTACCTACAGTATCCATTCGATATCGACTATTCCTCAATCCCCGGAATTTACGTGGGCAGTAATCTGCAGCATCAGGAGCTATGACCTAGAGCTCCATGACGTAGTCTGCTTGGTGCCTACAATATCAATTCGTAATCGACAATTCCTAAATTCCCGCATTTTGTGTGGACAGTACCTTGCAGCATCAGGATTGAGGAGCTATAACCTAGAGCTCCATAATGTAGTCTATGCTTAGTGGCTACAATATTAATTCGTAATCGACAATTCCTAAATCCCCGCAGTTTGGGTGGGCAGTACACTGCAGCATCAGGATTGAGGAGCTATAACCTAGAGCTCCATGATGTAGTCTATGCTTCTTGACTACAGTATCAATCGACAATTCCAAAACCCCCGCAGTTTGGGTGGACAGTACCTTGCGCCATCAAGATTGAGGAGCTATAACCTAGAGCTCCATGAGGTAGTATATGCTTAGTGGCTACAATATTAATTCGTAATCAACAATTCTTAAATCCCCGCAGTTTGGGTGGGCAGTACCCTGCAGCGTCAGGATTGAGGAGCTATAACCTAAAGCTCCATGACATAGTCTATGTTTAGTGGCTACAATATCAATTCGTAATCGACAATTCCTAAATCCACGCAGTTTGGGTGGGCAGCTTCAGGATTGAGGGGCTATAACCTAGAGCTCCATGATGTAGTCTTTGCTTAGTGTCTCGGTCCCTATCCGAAATATCGCTGGTAGTTTTTAATAGGTCTAGGTACGAGGAATCATAATATGTATAGCCTTTGGGCGGCACCATTAGTACCATCCGTATAAACTTGCATCTGGAAATCCTTACTGTTGGCTCGGTTGGCCACTTTTATAACCACCCAGAAATGCTTTCAACTGAAAATCCTTACTGTTGGTGAGGTTAAAGGTGGCTGGAGAAAGGAGTCGGGTGGTTTAGAGGGGTTGTCAGACTGGTTCTCGTTTGTTTTATCACTTTTACCGAAGACAACAGTGAATTATTAATAATAACCGATAAAAGTGATGAAATTCATAGTATTTATCAAATTTACCAAATGGTGAGGTAATTATTAATAATTACCGAAAATTATTAATAATTATCACATTAATCACATTTACCGTAACATATTATACATAGATAATGAGTCACGACACCTGTCTGTTATTTTTGCACAGCCCAATCGCTAAATCGGCCTTAAATTTTTTTTGTACAATTATATGTATAGCTTGCCACCCGGAGATGGGGTTTTTTATAATACCTAAATCCACACGGATTGCAATGCGAAAGTATGTTTGTTAGTTGGTTTATCCTTCTATATGAATAACTAAATGTTTCCCGCGACTTCGTTTGCGTGGAATATGGTTTTTTGATCACAGCGAGAACTCTGTAATTTTCCGGCATAAAAAGTAGCCTATGTGTTAATCGTGGATATGACATTTGTCCATTTCCAGGCAAATCGGTTCATTTGTTTAGGAGTAAAAGAGTAACATCCATCCATTCATCCACACAAACTTTCGCATTTATAATAGGTATTGGTAGGATGCACCAACGGACAAACGGATCGACGTGATTTTTTGCATAGGTATAGTTGAGGATTTGAAGGGTGACATAATATAGGTTACAGGTTACTAGGTTTTTACTAACTCCACGTGGACGAAGTCATGGGCAAAAGCTATTAGTTTAATCATCCATCCATCCATCAATCAGCCTGTATTTATCCACTGCTGGACATAGGCCTTTCCGAGAGCGCGCCACCAAACACGGTCCTCCGCTTTCCTCATCCAACCGCTTCCCGCCACCTTCTTAAGGTCATCGGTCCAGCGAGCTGGAGGGCGTCCTACACTGCGCTTGCCGGTACGCGGTCTCCACTCCAGAACACGTCTGCCCCATCGGCCATCGGTTCTGCGACAGATATGACCCGCCCACTGCCACTTCAGCCTGCTAATCCTCAGAGCTATGTCGGTCACTTTTGTTCTTCTACGAATCTCCTCGTTCCGGATTTTATCCCTGAGAGAGATTCCCAACATAGCTCGCTCCATAGCGCGCTGAGCGACTTTTAATTTGTGAACGAGGCCCACCGTCAGTGTCCACGTTTCCGCTCCATACGTCATTACCGGTAGGACACACTCATTGAAAATCTTTGTCTTCAGGCTTTGCGGTATCGACGAATCGAAGACCTGACGCAGCTTTGAAAATGCTGCCCAGCCCAGCTGAATTCTTCTGTCAGCTTCCTTGTCGAAGTTGTTCCTACCGAGTTGTATAATCTGGCCAAGGTAGTTGTATTCCTGAACAACTTCGATGCTGACATTGTCGACGTTGACAGATCTTGAGATAACGTGCTCGTTCAACATGACTTTCGTTTTGTCTATGTTCATCTTAAGACCCACTTGTCTGGAAGAACAGCTGAGCTGGGCCATCATTTCTTCAAGGTCTTCCAGCGATTCCGACAGTATAACTATATCGTCTGCAAAACGCAAGTGTGAGATGTATTCGCCATTCACATTAATGCCTCAACTTTTCCAGTCCAACACCTTAAACACGTCTTCTAGGGCGCAAGTGAAGAGTTTCGGAGATATAACGTCTCCCTGTCTTACCCCCCGCCGTATGGGAATCGGATTCGTTTGTTGGTCTTGGACTTGGACTGTTATAGTGGCGGCCTCGTACAAACATCTCAACACCTGGATATAGTGCCAGTCGACTTGGCATCGCTGCAATGAATCCAGAACAGCCCAGGTCTCGACAGAATCAAAGGCTTTCTCGTAGTCCACAAAGGCCAGACAGAGGGGCAGATTATACTCCTGGGTCTCCTGCATAATCTGCCGTAGCGTGTGAATGTGGTCTACGGTGCTGCCTTTGCGAAATCCGGCCTGCTCTGGCGGCTGAAATTCGTCAAGCCTTCGGGCGAGACGATTCGTAATCACCCTGGAGAACAGCTTATAAATATGGCTCAGAAGTGAGATTGGCCTATAGTTTGTAAGTAGGTTCTTGTCCCCTTTTTTTAAAAAGAGAACGGTGACACTTCTGCTCCATTTATCCGGTGTTATGCCAGTTTTGATGACGGTATTAAAGAGGTCTTTAAGCTTAATCAGAATTGGATTTAATATATTAGTTTAATATATTGCTGATACTAAACCACACTATCCTACTCGTAAAAATGTAAATTAAGTGGAACCATTTGAACTCACAAGCAAGAGCATTGACTTCTAGTGTACCACTTTCAATACGAATTATCGAACGTTATTTTAATTAATAGCGCTTCATTTCGTACATGAACATCGGTAATGCTAATTGCTTATACAGTAACTTCCATGATAACTTCGATTACGATTTTATTAAGGTACATTACGAACCAATGACTGATGCTAAGGCTAGAATCACATCTGTGCGCATCGATTCGCATTTTGGAACGTAGTTCCTTATCGCGCGGTACGGAAGGGGGATAGACGGAAAAAATTAAGGAACCGACACTCGACATATTTTTGAAACCGACACTTTTTTGTTGAATGTGAATTTTGCATTGTGTTCGGTATTTTCGCGATACAACATTAGGTCTCCGTAGCCTAGTAGCTCCGGCAGTCGCCTAAAAGTTCAACGTCGATGGTTCGAATCCCAGCTCGAGGCGGGAGGCCTTTTTTATGGGAGGCGTGTACGCATCCATTCGGCTGTTCGCATCGATTCAGCTTTCGCATTTTTTGTAACTCAAATGTGTAGAAGTGTGTCCGTTCGCATGCTTACGCATCCTTAAAGGATGCGAAAGGATCCTTTCGCATGCATTGACGCGCGATGCTTTTATTACGTGCGACTAAAACCGTCCACCTAAATGCGAAGCAATGCTCACAGATGTGATTTCAGCCTAAATCTACATTCGATTAGTTGCGACACGCTCCAGATCTTAGACTATAACGCATACACCGATAGTTCCATACAACGAGACCAGCTTAAGGTTGATTATACGAGTCTGCCCGCAAAATTTAAATTTAATTTGGTTTTTCTCAATTTGTAAACTAATACGACAAAGTTGGTGTATGGCATTCTAATTGCGCCAATGGCAGTATCATCTTCACAGGTTTATATAAAGATCTTTACTTTAAAGTGTCCAGTTTAAGAAATTAGTCAGGTCATCGACTAATTTGTGAGTAACTCACGTCCAACTCGATATTCTGACTAATTTTTTAAACTGGACACTTTCAAGTAAAGATTTTTATATAGACCTATGAAGATGATACTGCCATCGTCGCAGAATAGAATGCCATAAGCCTAATTTGCCGTATTAGTTTACAAATTGCGAAAAACCAAATTAAATTTGAATTTCACGGGCAGACCCGTGTAATCGATAGGCGTAAAGAGCCTTTGAAGGCCTCCATGAAAGTGTTACACTCCGCGCGCGGTGCTCTATGCGTTATAATTCTATGCTCCAGATAACCGACAAATAAAGTTGACGTTTTGAAAGTTTTGTATGGGAAACCTGTCAAAACGTCAAAATTATTGTCAGTTAAAGTTTACTTGAAGGTGGTGAGACAGGCCCTAAGTAAATTAGGTATTAGGCACGTATTAGGTAATAGAAATGTATAATAATATATTCGTCAAAGAAATATTTTGTTTGTGAATCAGTTATATAATATATGTATATATTCAGTTATGTAAAATCTGCTACGGACCATTCAAAATATCTGTTACGGTAAATGTGATAAATGTAGTAATCTATATATATAAAAGCGAAAGGTCACCGATTCATCACGAAATCTCAGGAACTATAAAATCTACAATTTTGAAATTTGGAATGTAGGTTCTTTCTAGGAGGTATGTGTCAGCTAAGAAACGGATTTGAGAAAATCCCCCCCCTAAGGGGTTGAAATGGGATTCCGAAGGTTATATGAAAGTCCTATGTTTTTGAAGTTAGACGTATGAAAATTGGCATTTAGATTATTAACTTTAAATTATAAAGATTTGTATAAGTTATTTTGAAAAATCCCCCTTAAGGGTGGTAAAGTAGGAGATGAAAGTTTTTATAGGAAAGTTTTATTTATTTAAGTTAAGTTATTGTTATTGTTAACTTGAAATTTGGAACTTCTTCTTAACTTTCTTTCTAGAGGCTAGGTGTCAGTTGAGAGTAGCTTTAAATAATAAAAACCTGTATAGTTTATTTTGAAAAATCCCCCCTTTTGGGTGGTAAAATAGGGGATGAAATTTGATGGAAAAGCTTTAACTAGTGGTTCGCCCCGAACTGAGACCTCGCGGTAACGGTTTCCCATAATTACTTATTCATTCAATAGATACAAGACGATCAAAATTGATATTATTATTATTACCGTTTTCACCAACCATACCTAAATCATCCCCTTTGTAGAAGTCTCTTTACGTAGGTAGCCCCTAAATACAATCCTAACATCCCAATGTCATTTTCACCTTTAGTTGTCCCGTAGAGGTTCGTAATAACAAAGTTGACAGAAAGTGTCGACTAACTTAACATAGGTAGCCCGTAAAGGTTAGGGAACTGTTATAGTGAAATCCTCAAGGCCTCAATCAAACATATGTATAGTTTTTTGGAACATTCAAATTAAATTACTTGTACACAGCGTCAACTATCGACACGATCAGAAAACATGTAAAAACAAACTGCATGTAAAAACAAACGTGAAGTTTTATTGATGTTTGCTAAATGACTAAATAATAATTTTAATTGAATAATAATTTAGCTGCATTTGCTATATGAGATGAGAGCGCCATCTATTGACATCATTATGAAGTTCTGTTGTTGCTGCTCATTAAAAGTTAAATAATTTAGTTTCCTTATTACATTTATCTAATTTTAGTATTTGTTGTTCAAGTACATGATATTACGCTAAAATTATAAAACTTTCAAGCCCCAGCTTTCAATGGTTATTCCGTTGTGAGGTCAAATATAATCTCCACTTTGAAAGCCCCCCATTTCGTCAATTTTAGGAAAAAAATAAAAAAAAAATACTTTTGTACTCTGTTCCAAATTATCTATAAAATGAAGTACTGTAATCCTATGAAACGCAAAATTTTTTTTTTTCTTCGCTTTCGCTTCTATGAGAGCCCCCCTGAAATAAAGATTTTTATAACTTTTTAAGCCATTTTCGGCTGGAGGCCATCGGTTTACATATTATATCTAAAATTGAAGTAATTACGTTCAGTAATTTAGAAGTTATAAGGCTCTGACAGACGGACGGACGGACGGACGGACGGACGGACGGACGGACGGACGGACGGACAAGTGCAAATTCACTCAAGTAGACTCAAAGACCTTCGCTTCGCTCGGTCGATGATTTTTATTTTTATTTCAAATTTGGTAGGCTGTAGGTTCTTTCTAAGGTCTAGACTTCACTGATTATCAGTATTAACTGATGTAAAGAAAAGGTTGGAGAAAAAACCATCCTAAAAGGATTGAAAGGAGGGATATGAAAATAATATGTTTTTGAAGTCAAAGACATAATATGAAAAGCGGTTTTTCGTGAACTTTCGTAAATTTGGTTAGTAGATTTAAATAATAAAAATATACTCTAAGTTATTTTAGAAAATCACCTCTTGAGTGTGGTAAAATAGAGGACGAAATTTTCAAGAATAAAAATACATTGAAATTGCGATATCCGTGGGTCGCGGTTTTTACTAGCGGTTGCGGTAGAACTTTTCCGATAGGCTTCTTGCAGCGGGAAAATTCATTTTTTATAATCTCATAGAAAATCATAAATTCTACGCGGACGAAGAAGCGGGCGACCGCTAGTCTAAAATATTAATAAAAATCAATGTGTGTATGTTTGTCCTCTATGCGTTCCGTAACCATTGATCAGATTGTGATGATACTTTGGTAGGGTGTTTTGGGGACGCCCGCGAGGGTCCCTGGCCCAAATACCTAATTATAACCTACTTTACGACTATTACTACAGCTAGTTACAAATAATAATCTAATCAGTGATTTTTAATAATTACCTCACGATTTGGATAATGTGATAAAAATCATGAATTTCATCACTTTTATCATTATTTTTATTTTTTATTGTTATGTTTTATTGTTATTTATATGGATATTATATTTAATTCACAACTGACTTCAGCAAAAGTAATAAAACAAACCATTATACCTATCCCTCTAACCCCTCTAATCCCAACTCCTTCTAGTAAGGTCTTTCGGGTGCATGTATTTCTGGGTGGTTATAAAAAAATAACAAGCTAACCAACAGCATTAGGCCTGGTTCAGACACAACTTAATCCATGTGGATGCAAACCTGCAGATCTTTTTAGAGTCTTCATTCTATTCAAAACAACCGTGTAGACAAGATTATAAATGAGTATGTTGATTCAATTCATCGGATGAAACTTCAAAAACCATTTAAGTTCCTTGGTATTGTGATCAGTAGTAGATTAATCCATTACCACAAATTTTACGTAGAACCAACGTAGAACTAAAACTCATTTTGGAACTTTTAAATTGCGTAGTTAAAGCAGAATTTTAATATGTTTCTAGTAAATTCGCTAAGGAGGCTTGTAATATTCTGTTTCTATATTAAAGCAGGTCACAAAAAATAAAAATTAACATAATATTGTAACATGAAAAATATTAATACAGATATAACTTCGCTTGGCAACCTAATAGATATCTAATTTTATCTATACAAAATATACATCATATAGCACTTCGAATTTATATCACTATAATTTTGAGAAAATGTTGTTATCATCATTTAATGCATCAATTAATACTGTAATACATAAAAGTGCAAATCAAGAAAAATAGGAAATCTTAATTTTACCTTATACGAGTGTCACTGAAGTCCAAGCCAACCGTATTCGACAGTGCGATTTAGCAATATCAAGTGAATAATTGTAAATATACCTATAAACAATTCGATTATCGTTTCAATATTATCACGGCCTTTCCTTCTCGCGGTAATGTTAAACTTGGACTGGGTTGGGTAGAGTATTGGTTGTGGTTGGTGAGGCAATGGAATGTAAGGTGGGGAAAATTGAGGAGGGATCGCAAAACTCGTTCGCGAATTCAAAATACTTAATATGAAAACGGCATTATTATCTCAACAGTGTGTTCTTGTATCGCAAAGTTCTAGCACGGCTCTGAACTTGCTTGGAAGATAAGAAATGTATGCTATGTATTTAAATGCTTGGCGCCTACTCTAAGCATCATCTCATCTTCGTAAAACTAAAACACAAAGTCACGATTTGCAGTGATCACTTCAGAATTATCCCTACTAACATTTACTTACATTGATTTCCACAATACAGGGTATCCGAGTGTGAAAACCCCTGCCCCACTAGTTTTATTATTATTTAATAAACGACATATTGTGAATTGTGATGATTTTTCAAAAAATTAAAAAAAAACCGGCCAAGTGCGTGTCAGGCCACGCGCAGTGTAGGGTTCCGTAGTTGAAAGTCTCAAATATTATTGCTGACCTAGGATAGTGCTTTTATTTTATTTATTAATATTGAATACATTTTGAGTTCCATGGTTTAAATACTATAATATACTACAAAATATTCAACTTACACTACGTGTAATATCTAACTTAGAAAAAACAGATATAACTCCTTAAGGCGCTATAACGATCCTAAATTGTTTGGGTCGTACGAGTGGGATAGAGCTATATATTTTGCAGTGCTAGGAAAGAGATGGAAATTATGGATTCAGGGGTCGGGAATTGAAAAAAATCTTTAAAATTGATTTAAAAAATTATGGATGCCAATAATCAAAGAATTTTTCTCACCGCTTTTAGTAATTATTTATATCAACACAAATAAAAAAAATAGCAGGAAAAAAACCTACCGTTTCTGTTTAAACAAGGTTTAAACCTAAAAAAGGAGTTTATTGGATCAAAGTTTGGGAAAACTTTCTATCGAGGATTTTTTTTCAATCGTGTTTCTATCTCTAAGCGAATTTAGTTAAGGTACCCAAATTACATATTGCATTGAAATTATTCGAATTGGAATTATAGTTTTCAATTTGTAAACCTCACAGAGCTCACCGAAAATCGCCTGTCGCATGCTTTTACCACCTTAACTAATGAACCCTACTTAGCCGTGATAGTTTTCCTTTAAAATTCATTATATATGCTATTGCTGTGAATTTTTTCTTGTATTTCTTTATACAACCATTTAGCAGAGGGGGGGGGGGGGGGACACTTGACTCTAATAAAATTTAGCACTTTAAAATATCATATTTCATAAACGGATCCCTTAATTGAAAAATGGTGTTCCCACACCCACAATATTTTTGAAAGACCTATTCAAGAACACCCCACACTATGAGATAGACGAGAAAAAAAAAATTCATCCCCACTTTACATGTAGGGGAGGTACCCTAAAAAAATATATTTCACAATTTTATTTCACCACTTTGTCGGCGTGATTGATATTTATACCCTTGTCAAATTACAGATTTCTAGTACCTATAATCTCTGAGCTAAACCGCGGACGGACAGACAGACAGACAGACAGACAGACGGACGGACATGGCGAAACTATAAGGGTTCCTTGTTTACTACGGAACCCTAAAAAATGAATCTATACAAATCTATATAAGAAAATCTATAACATTAGGAAACCGGCGAAGTGGGATTATACCTACTCTCACACTGAAGGTTTCGGCCACGTTTCGGCCTTGTGAAGATTATCGAACCCGAAATATGGCCACGAACTTACTCTCAGGAATGGCGCTAGAAGGAGCTACACTACAAATACCGCTAGTAAATTTCAGTGGTCACGTATTTCAGCACAGAGTTAAACTAGAAGTTTGAAATTTTCACAGCATTTAGAGACTATAAAGCAAAAGTGTTTGTAGCTTATTCACACAGCAACGGAGTCAAGGAATCTACAGTACCCGGCGATATATATTGCACATCGGACTTTGGAATAAAACGCTATTCTATTCTATTGCAAGGAAAGCTAGCCAGAAATTCACGTCGTAATTACTGAAATCTCTTCACAATCGGCGAGCACATCACCTAACATATATAAAAAAAATGCAGTCGAACTGTGAATAGAATAGAATAGCGTTTTATTCCAAAGGCCGATGTGCAATATATATCGCCGGGTACTGTACGTGATTTTCTACATGGGTATAGACTATAGTAATTGAGGACTTGGAGGTTTACCGCGGGCTTTAAACAATATCTTCACGCGAAGAAACTCAAGGGCAGATTTAAAGATAAACTCTTAATTTTTCTTATAACCTGACTAGCTAAACGGTAGTCTTGTCATCGATATCATTCGTATCATTGAATAACTATTTTTCGGTAACGTCACTATCATCTAGTGAAGTTCTTCGTTAAATAAAATACATAGTTAAATAAATAGTGAACACCTTCTAATTGTAACATTTCAGATGCTAATTTTAGGTGAGTTCACTGGGAATCCCCAAAGCCTATTAATTATTTCATTAGCAATTTTATTTATAATTATTATTATTCATTTGCGGTAAGTAGCGCCTATATCAGATATTCGAGCAGAATAGCATTTATGGGATATTGCTTTTTAAAAGTAATTTGAACTTTTAATTATCCATCAGGATATCCATGTGGCTTTTATGTAAACAAGACTTAAACAAGCAAACACATGGTCTTCACCTAGTAGGTATTTAAATAGGTAGTAGCCCGGTCAAATTAGACCAAAAAATAGGGGTGAGGTTACAATAATTCCCACTTGGCTGAAAATTGGTAGGATTGTCCAAAACACTATTATAAATGAAGTGTGAAAAATCCTCATCGATTTTGAATCGTTATATCTCAAAAACGGTGGCTCTTAGGAAAAAAAATATTAAGACATTTTTTATAGATAATCATCTGATCGACAATTTTTGTTAAGGCTAATTTTATGATAAAACTTACTGTTTTGCTGAAAATCGCGAAAAACCCGTTTTTGTGTCGGATCGATGAGTTTTCACATTTCATTTATAATAGTGTTTTGAAAAATCCAACCAATTTTCAGCCAAGTGGGAATTATTGTAACCTTGGATGTCTAAATTGACCGGGCTATACATACTTACTATAATAATATATTATGTACTAAAAGACACTATAATTATTACTCCATGGAGATAGTTGGGAACCTAAATAATAAATATGCAATAATATAAAAAATATTTTTAAAATACCGACTTTAATCTCCCGCACCACTATACAAAATATATAATTTATTGTTGATATATTAAAAACCGCTTGACCGATTTCGATGCAATTTATATGGGACCACCTGAGAAGTATACCCTTTCAAAAAAAAAGTATTTTTCAAATCGGTTCAGGCGTCTTCGAGTAATCGGTGGACATACATAAAAAAATATTCCGACGAATTGATAACTTAAAGTCCTCCTTTATTGAAGTCGGTTAATAAAGAGCCACAACCTCTGGCACAATTTTCGCAGAGTTTGTGTTTGTAATTACCAATATAACTTGTTGCTGTGCCATCATCTTAGCCGAACGGTCAGTTCAATAGGCTCCGACATTAATTTGCAGTCTAATTGGACGAAAACCGGTGTGTTCAACATGACTTTGGCTCTAATTGGGAACCTTTAAGGTTGAAGACAAGGGTCTGCCCGCGAAATTCAAAAATTTGGTTTTTAGCAATTTGTAAACTAATACGACAAAGTAGGCTTATGGCCTTCTAATTGCGCCAGTGGAATTATCATCTTCACAGGTTTACATAAAAACCTTTACTTGAAAGTGACCAGTTTAAGAAATTAATCAAAATACTGAGTTGGACGTGAGTTTCACACAAATTAGTGATATTTTGATTAATTTCTTAAACTGGACACTTTCAAGTAAAAATTTTTATATAAACCTGTGAAGATGATACTGCCATTGTCGCAATTAGAAAGCCATAAGCCTACTTTGTCGTATTAGTTTACAAATTGCGAAAAACCAAATTAAATTTGAATTTCGCGGGCAGACCCTTGTCTTCAACCTTAAGTTTTAAAATTGGGACATGAGGCTCCCGCCACCCTCATTAACTGTTCCACGTTTCTGGATTCAGATGTTTAAGACGGGCGTTTCCTATCGAAAGTTTTGAGGAATTCCCAGGGAAACACAAAGTAAGGCTGAGGCCTCAATAGTCCAACGGTTAAAGCTTCGGGATAGAAACTGAAAGTTTCCATCCTAGCCCGTTGCACTTAATATACTTATCGTACACAAGCTTTACGTTTATTTTAAGAGGAGTGTGGAGTGTTAGTCAAGTTCAGGATTGTCGTGATTTTTTGGATAGGTATAGTTGAGAACCTGGAGGGTGACATAGGCATCCCGGAAAAGCAAAGAGTTCCCGCGGGATTTTAAATACCGAACGAATGGAAGGATTTTAATGTGCTTTACTCTAAAACCACATTAAAATCCTTCCATTCACAGATCACAGGTCAAACATAACACCTCTCTTATTTCGTCGGGGGTTAAAACGACCGTTAAACAAATAAATTCAATGCAGACGAAGTTGCGCGCTATTAAGTTATAAAAGTAGGTAACGGCAGTAGGTAAATAGGTAATACCACAGGTCTAGGCCATTGAATTGATGATAATATTAGTTTTTCACAAGACTATTTATTATTTTCCACTCTAGCGACTTCGGCAGTGTTATTGTGCTTATACAGAACAGATTGTAGCGTGATTGTAGCGTGTGAGTATGAAATATTGAATGGAGTTGTCATGGGTGGATGCGCCTGCGCGTAACGGTTGCGGCGTCCACTTACGTCCGTCTGCATGCCAGTGTGTTGCGCGGGATTCGTGCTGTGTAGACTAACTCATGCACAGAGGTAGCTGTGCATGAGTTAAGTAAAGAAACCGGCCAAGTTCGCAACCACCAAGTTATTTTTACTTTTTGAGCAATAGGTATTGTAAATATTAATTGTAATATAAATATAAATTACAAAACTAAGTATAAATTGTTAATTATGTAGTAAGTATTACATTTTGTTTTGAAAGTATATGTTACATGTACGATGGGGCTGACATATACTTTATCTAAATATATAAAAGGCAAAGGTGACTGACTGACTGACTGACTGACTGACTGGTCTACCAACAAACAGCTCTAACTACTGGACGGATCGGGCTGAAATTTTGCACACAGATAGTTATTTTGACGTAGACGTCCGCTAAGAAAGGATTTTTGAAAATTCCAACCCCAAGAGGGTTAAATGGGGGTTGAAAGTTTGTGTAAAAGTCCGTCATTTATCAAATTATTTTTCATGTAATATCCATGAAACTTTAATTTTTGGGCTTTCGATAAAAAAATAAGAAATACGTGTTTCGCAAATTTCGAAAATTCCACCCCCAAAGACTTCAAATAGGGGATGAAAATTTTTATAAAAGTCCAGATTTTTAAGTTAATTTTCAAGTAATATCCATCAAACTTGGTACTTTAGCTTTCATCTAAATATATAAAAGGCAAAGGTGACTTACTGACTGACTGACTGGTCTATCAACGCACAGCTCTAACTACTGGACGGATTGGGCTGAAATTTTGCACACAGATAGTTATTTTGACGTAGACGTCCGCTAAGAAAAGATTTTTGAAAATTCCAACCCCAAGAGGGTTAAATGGGGGTTGAAAATTTGTATAAAAGTCCGTCATTTATCAAATTATTTTTCATGTAATATCCATGAAACTTTAATTTTTGGGCTTTCGATAAAAAATAAGAAATACGTGTTTCGCAAAAATTTTGTAAATTCCTCCCCCAAAGACTTCAAATAGGGGATGAAACTTTGTATAAAAGTCCAGATTTTTTGACAGTTTTAAATGTTCAACTCCCAATGGAGTGAATGATTGTTATTAAGTCTTTCGTTTTTCAACTTAGGTGTAACCATGAAACTTGGCATGTGGGCTTTTTACGGAGATATACGAATCGCGTAAAGTTGGATTTTAATTACCAATAAAAATCGAACTTAACGTGAGCTAACTAACCGCTAAGAAACAATTTTTGAAAATTCAACTTCTAAGGGGGTAAAATAGGGGTTTGAAAAATCGAACTTAACGTGAGCGAAGCCGCGGGCAAAAGCTAGTATTGTATAAAAGCCCTTTACAATAAATAAAGATTATGAAAAAAAATGTTATACTTGGTTCCGAACCTTGTGAAGATAATATTAAATGAGAGTCCGGGTCGTCTCCTCTGGCTGTAGGCCAGTGGAGGTGCGGGCATCGAGGCGAGGCACAGTGCCGTGGGGCGAAACTGCTGTATGAGGGGCATAGGATTTTTTGTTACAAATTCCCTTTATAAAAATACATATCGAAAGATCTCGTCATTTCGATGAATAATTGTAATTAAACGTTTTTCTCTGAAACTGATAGTTTGCTCGGAAAAAATATTTTCAGTTTTTGTTGTATGGAATGAAACAGAAACTGCTAAAATTTGGCCAAGTCTTGGCGGGCCTTGCTTTAAAACTACTTTATTCTTATTCTTAGGCTTGTTGGCTATAACTCTACGCTATTAGCGTGCACGCAAAGTTGCCCGTTCACGAGTTATAAGAATCCGAAAATTTAAAAAAAAATTTTTTTTTATTGATTTTATAATATCGTGGACTATCAAATATTTGACCAAAATAATGTGCTACGTAAAATTCTATGAATAAATATTGAAATTAACTTTAAGTCACTAGTTCACTAAAGTTAAGCACTTAAGTTAAGCACTTAAAAAAGGATATTTCATAGATTAAAACTGTAAATTATACTTAACATAACGTAAATTCAAACAAAGGATCTACAAAAACAATTTTTTTAGCTTTATTTATTTCTTTTTAACAATTCATTTTATTATGTATTTAATGTATCTCCTTAGCTAAATTGTCTTTTGTGTTAGAAAGTAATTACACACAGTTAAAAATTAGCTAATCATCAGATAATAATTATAATAGTTCATTTGCTGTTCTATTCATTACGAATTATCTCCTACAAATTATCTTTTCTATTTGCTTATTACCATATTAGTAATTTAATTCAATTTAATGACTCCACTTCCCTAATAATATACCTTAATGATAGGGATAGGAAGGAGTAATTCCGACCTATATAAATAGGGAATTCATTTAAATAAAATCTTATGATCGTTGGGGTCCCAAGGTGCTGGAGCGGCGACCCCGCACCGGAAACGCAGTGTTAGCAGACCCCCCACTAGGTGGACCGACGACATCGAACGAGTCGCAGGGAACCGCAGGATTCAAGCGGCGCAAGACTGAAGCCTGTGGAAGTCCATGCAGAAGATCTTTGTTTAGCGGTGGACGTCTATAGGTCGATAAAGAAGAAGAAGAAGAAGAAGAGTACTACCTGGTCATTGGGGTCCCAAGGTGCTGGAATGGTGACCCCGCACTTGGATGCGCAGTGTTGGCAAACATCTATAGGTAGACCGACGACATCAAACGAGTCGCAGGGAGCTGCTGGATTCAGGCGGCCTTTGTCAGCCAGTGCACGTCTATCGGTTGAACCCTTGCCGCAAGATATTTGAACGAAAAATAAATGAGAAAAATGAGTTCCGCTGGATAACACAGTATATTATTATGAGGTACTAGCTGATGCCCGCGACTTCGTCCGCGTGGATTTAGTTTTTAAAATCCCTCGCGAGCTCTTTGATTTTCCGGGATAAAAAGTAGCCTATGTCACTCTCCAGGTCCTTAACTATACCCATGCAAAAAATCACGTCGATCCGTAGCCCTGTTGCGGCGTGATTGAAGGACAAACCAACAAACCAATAAACCAACAAACAAACACACTTTCGCATTTATAATATTAGTAAGGATTATTTATATTTGCTTAGCCATCAAGATAATCACAATTAATTTCTAGTTTTTTTTTTTTTATTCGATGACAAGCTAGTCCTTGACTGCTATCTCACCTGATGGTAAGTGACGATGCAGTCTAAGATGGTAGCGGGCTAACTTGGAAGGGGTATATCAGTGAACATTCAACCCATACCCCTAATTGGTTTCTACACGCCATCGTGCCGGAACACTAAATCGCTTGGCGGCACGTTTTTTTCTAGTAAAAGTAGTTGATGGATAAATTGTTCCATGAAGACATTTTGTCGAGACAACCTCCTGCAGGATCAAAATGAGAGAGCTATTTTATTCTCTACTCGTTACTAATCTACGTACGAGGATACTCGCGGGGGAGACAGTGGGGAGGTGTGGAGTACCGAGTACGCGACTCGGCGCGGCGCGGACCGTTCGCTACTCCGTAGTCCGTAAAACTAAAATCAGTTGTGCGCGTTCTGCGACGGTTGGATCACGCGCGTTGTGATAAAAAGTTCGATCGGCGTCACATGTAAGCACGATGGATGTTCTCCCTAGCGGTAACCTATTCCGCGAGCTTCAGGATGTTACGGACACCGGTTACTTCGAATGGAAGTTATCATTTGAAGATTACTGGCAACAGGTAAGTGGTGCTGAGCGATGACATTAACCACTGTGGCATGCTATGCTAGCGAGAGAGCTGGCGCATTATTGTTTAACAATTTCGAGTCTCCACTTGTAGGGGGTAGCGTCGCGCTTGCGTGAGCTATCGCGGTCGATTTTCCACGAATCTTCGAAGTACTAAACCAGAAAAATATCTTTCTGAAACGACGCTGGAATTACATATTAACTGTTTAATTTTTAAATCAACTGTGTTGAAGGTTGTCTCTGTGCGATGTACGCCGAAGCGTAGTTCACTAGTTTTAACTTCTGATCATGCTTACGCCATTACTAAAAATATCCTAGCGATGTTTTAAGAGGTTTGGATTTACGATTTACTGTGGTAGCTACATAGAAGTCTGGTGGTAGCCGACTTATTTGAATATCAAAATCTTATTTGTTATCGTGAGTGTTCATGATTCATGACGTTTCGTCATTTAATTCATGACTTCTTTATCGGATACAACAAACATATTTTACGGGTAGTTTTAAAACTTTCAAAGCCATAAAGTCTGTTAGAAATCGTGCTTTCACACTGCCTTTGGCAATGAATATTCACCGAAAACATTGATCACACATTTTGGTCAATTCAAATCGTTCGTATTCTTAAATTTTATCATAATGATTGTTTGAAAATAAAAATACGTACCTGTATGTAATAAAACTGTAACTTCAAGATTTCTGTAAATTTAGTATATTTTGAAAATTTTAACTGGGGGAAAATTTTATTATCGATACTGAGTCCAAAGCTGATTTTTATTTAACTTTTGGGTTAAACTTTAGTACGGTTGATGCAAAAAAGGGTGGAGGGAGGGGTTGAAGGGGTGAGGGGAGGCGGAGGGGGTGAAACCCCCCTGCTAGGGAAACCCTGATAGTTTCGAAATATAATTTTTGAATCTTGTTTTTTAGGTTAGTTTAGCCGAAATCCGAGCAAAACCTCGCTCAGTGAAGGGAAAGGAAGGTGAAAAAAGAGTGGGAGGGAGCGGGAAAGGAGTAGCGGGGCTTAGAACCTCCCTTCTACTGCACCACAGCCTTCTAACTTTACCAACAATAAGGATTTCTGGGTGCAGGTATATCTGAATTTTTATAAAAAAATAACCACAAAAACTGTGGCAGAACCAGAGTTGAGCGAAGCTACAAATCAAATGGGCTACGCCAGAAGACTCACTCCTTCGCCCATTCATTCAGCTTTACCTACTCGAGCTTCGTTTCATTCAGGACCTCCTTCGCGAGCTTCTGGCTTCGCGCTTTATAAAAACGCTCTAGGGGTGGGCAGACTACTGACCGGACACTTTGGCGAGTACTTGTGCCGGATCGGTCGCGAGGCTGCCCCGCGGTGTTATCACTGTGATGAGGAGCGGGACAGTGCACAGCATACTTTAGAAGAGTGCACTGCTTGGGACCCCGAACGCCACAGCCTAATCCGCCAAGTGGGAACAGAACTTTCCCCATCGACGGTGGTAGGAGCAATGTTATCAAATGGGGAAGCATGGAGAGCAGTGATCTCTTATTGCGAAACCGTTATGGTAAAGAAATGGTGTCCGGGATGAGCCCAATGGGCGCCGCACGAGGGGGGCACCGATGCGTTCGTAAGAGATCTCGGAGCCTCACAACATGTGCTAGGTCGGCTACCGGGGGGGTTTTAGTAGGTAAAAATCCTACATAACCCGATTTTCCCCCCAAAATCGGGTATCTCAAGGAGATTTCCCCCCGTCAACAAAAAAAAAGGGGGTGGGCAGACAAAACTACGAGAAGTCGGATTTGGCCAATTCAGTTCTGTCACCTTCTGTCTGTCACATTAGAAATTCTTACTATTGGTTAGGTTAGAAGGCTGTGGTAGAGTAGGAGAGGAGTCTTAAGCCCCCCTACTCCTTTGCCCCTCTCTCCCACTATTTTTTCTCCTTTCTCAGTCCCCTCACTAAGCAAGGTTTTTCTCGAATTTCGGCAAAACTAGCCTAAAAATGTACAAGATAAAAAAATTATATTTCGAAATCTATCAGGATTCGACAGTTTCCCCCGAACCTCTCCATAACCCCTCCGTTGCGTCAAACTTAGGTACTAAAGTTGAGCCAATTTTTGTTGTCTGTCTGTTTATCTGTCCGTCTGTCTGTTGGTCTGCTGTGTGATCGCGCATCACGCGAAAATTACCGAACGGATTTAAATGAAATTTAGTTTAGTTGTAGCTAATACTTCGTGGCAATATATAGTGTAGTTTTTATCTTGATAAAAAATAAGCTTCCTCCAGGATAGGGGATTCATCCCTTATCCTGGAGGAACCTATTTTGATGCGGTTTTTCCTGTTTGACAGCTAATATATTTTGTGAGTGTCACTAAAAACATAATAGTAATCAAATATGGCGACCACCCTCCATTACCGTTCGATTTAGATATGGAATCACTATCCCCCACCCCAAGCTACATCACTGGACTAGATCACTAAACAATAAGTACCTCAATCCTAATGCTGTTGTAAGACACAACAGCATTAGGATTGAGGTACTGTTATAGCCTACCCATTATTGTGGGTATTTACAACAGAAACTAAATCGCGGGCATCATCTAGTGTCATAATAAAAGCGACGAGGGCTGATTTATACAACGTAAAACAAGTCTTATCCGAACGTAAATCTGATATTTTGACAGTATTTTTAAAACAAAAACTGTCAAAATGCCCAATTTATTCGGCCATGAAAACCACACGAAAACGCGCTCCAATTTCGTATTTTGCATGCCGCGAACCTTGCGTCGACCAATCACGTTCGAGTACAGTAGTTTAGTTGGTTAAATGCTGTAGTGCCCAAGACGCTAAAGCTATTGCCTCTTTGGTAAGCACTTGGGCTAAATAAGCGCCAGCTCTTCGGCTACAAGTCGCAAGGATCAGCTATCAGTAATCAGTATTTACCTAACTTTCCTAAACTTAATTACCTATCTACCTAAAAATCATTTAAAAATTAACTAATAGCCCTATTGAACATTAGAAAAAATCCTTAATAATCCTTAATATCTGGGTGACCGAGCTTTGCTCGTTTTTTTTTTGGTAAATCGTGTTGCTTGGAAATTATATATAAAAAATAAATAAATAATAATAATAATATTAAAAATTCATAGGGGAAAATATTTATAATCGTCTTGGATTCGAAACCAGAAGACCCCGGGTCTTCTGGTTTCGGGCCCGACTGACCGAGCTATCGAAAATTTATAGATGATGGCGAAGTTTACCTTCGTATTCTAATGATATTGTAAGGGGGTTTTCATTGCCTGAAAACACGGATAAAACGACCTTTTCTAAAATGAAACCTAGCTAGATCGATCTATCGCCCCCGAAACCCCCTGCATACCAAATTTCATGAAAATCGTTGGAGCCGTTTCCGAGTCTCAGATTATATATATATATATATATATATATATATATATATATATATATATATTATACAAAAATTTCTCGTTTAAAGATATTAGATTAATCGTTAATATTATTAAGGATTTCTTCTTATATTCAATACGGCTATTCTCTATCTCAGTGGCACATTTTATATTTCTACATTTTGTATTACAAAGGCGGGTTTGACAGTTCTTAGTAACAGCTTTCCATTGTTTTCTATAGCCATAGGGATGTCAAAATTAGAGAATACGGCAGCAGAGCATCCAATAATTTTAAAATAAGTACATAATAAGTACCAACTTGCCTAACTACAATTTTCATAAAGAGTTCTTTCTTGCAAGATCGGAACAATGAGCGAACTTATTACTGGTAAAGGCCAATACTTTGAATGAACAGTTGTACAATGTATGTAGTTACTTGAGTACTATAAATTAGAGTGGTTATTGAAGGTACGCTAATAAGAGAATTTCGGACAATCTTTTCACGCTAGTTCGACAGCAAAGAGGTGGGGGTTCTCTCTCGTTTAATAAACCTGATATCCTCTAGGCTCTATTTGAATGATTCGTCATCAGCCTTTGACCGGTATCTATCTACTATTCGTGGAGAAGCTTGGGTTCTACAATACATCTGCGTTACCTTTCAAGAAGGTAGAAAAACCATTCTGGTGGCAGAATCAGGCTAAAATTGACATTTTTTTACAGAATCCATGGGGTTAAGCTTACAAAACTGTCATACATCTCTCAGCTTAGCCCGCTTCGATCTTAGATTGCATTATCACTTGCCTACCACCTTGGGGATTTTAAAAAAATCTAACTCCCCTGTGGATGAAGTCGGGGGCAAAAGCTAGTTTCTTAAAATTTTAAAATCGAAAATAATTATAATATGTATATAACCTAACCCACTTTATAGATTCTTGTCTTACATTGAACCACGTAAGAACTTCTTATAGCTAAATATATTCCGACAGAAACTATTTGGACGAAACTATTTTTTGCCTTTGGACTCTTCTGACAAGCTTTTATTTAGTTTCACCTGTCCCGATGTTTGTCATAAACGATGTTTGTCATCAACGATGTTTGTCATCAACGATGTTTGTCATCAAATCTTGCAAATTAAATTTGATTCACTTCCCGGTTACCGATTAAGCTAAAATTTTGCATACATGTGTAAATCGCGTGACAATGCAATATTATGATGACATGGCGCTGATCTGATGATGGTACTGGAAGGTGGCCATAGGAACTTCGCAAGAACTTCGCAATGAAACGACACAACCTCATCGAGTTTCAGCACGTTTGATTTTAGATGGTTACCAGGGTCTGATCTGATCTGACGTATAAGAATGCATACACGAAATTGAGCTCTAATTCAATGCTGTTACGGTTTATATTACTTTGACGCTAATGTCATCGAATACGATTACGATCAATGCAATAACTTTAGACAATCGCACCTCTGAATCGTTTGTTTTTATTAATTACTCGTAATATGAATATTACGAAGTTATGTGGTACTTGGTAAGTAGGTAGGTAAATATGACTATGCCAGCAGCGGTTTTGTAGTTTTGTTTTAAATGAAACAAGGAAATATCTATACAAAAATACGTACGTACAAGTATTTAATTACCTCTAAATTTGCAGCTTACAAAATAAAATAGGTACGTCTTATATTAATTAAGTACTCTCAATATCTCTATTTTTATTCCAATGATGTTGGACCGGCTAAAAGTCAAAATAATCGTACGTAGCTCACAGGAATTCCGGTGAATAACGTTACTCACAGGAACATAGGACGCATTCGGATTTAAACAAAAAATGTAATTATTATCGTATATAAATAAAAATGTATATTCCCTATATCCCGTGGTAGAAACATCACGCGTGAACGGCTGTACTGATTTTGACGGGACTTCCAATGACAGATAGCTGATAGTATAAGCCTAGCATAGGCTACTTTTTAACTGATTTTCAAAAAAGGATCAAAAAAGTATTGTGTTTTTCAACCTATAAATATCAATATCTCCGTGATTTCTAAACCAAATCGGTTTCAAATCATTGGAATAAAAATTTATATCTAAAACTCTATCTCAATAATTTTATCCGATAGGTAACCCACGGTATATTATACAAGGCAAATTACACCTGATTAAGTCATTATTATTATTAAGATTTAAAAGACATCTGATTCATTACAGTTAATGTGTGTATGACTAACAGACTACAATCTCCTAGGAGATAATCCGTCACTATGGAGTAACGGGTACCTACGTACCTGCGAAGGGCAGCAACGAAGGGCATTCCGAACCAGTGGTAGACTCATCGACGATTCAAAAGCACTTGTAAAAAGGTTTATTTGAATAAAAAACATTTCTATTCTATTTCTATTCTATTCTACCTACCTATGTACGTACGTCATTGGTAACAATTATGATACCGTCCGTTCTGACGATACTTTTACTCGATTCCATACTGAGAAATATGGTGAGAAAATTATCGTCCGTATATATAATAATAGGTATACGAGTACCTACCTAACCTATGCAGTACAATTTTCCTAAGGATTATATAGTCCAGTCCAAAGGTAGGAAAAAGTGGGGTTTGGTGGAAAAAGGTCGGAAGTCAATGAATCTTTGGGATGTTGTGACGCTGTGCTGAAAGAGGGGGGGGGGGGGACTATGTTTTCCAGTAATTTTTTTTTGTTATATAAATTATCTGTGTGTAAATGTGTGAATTAAATAAACAAATAAATAAAAATATTCGACCTAAAAAAAAATCGAAAATTTTGAAATAAATATATTTTGGAAGCGCCATATCTCGGAAACGAATTGACATACAAAAATTATAGAATATATAACGCTCTACTAAAAAGTACTGAATACTTTTGCCGTAGGACGTAAGGGAAAAAAGTTATTGCGGAAAAACAGGAGGAAGGTCAAAAATTTTGAGGTCCCCCCGCCTCCTCCCCCTCCTCTTTAAGTACAGGGTCCTCGAGGTCCAAAACTTGAGAAAATTTTATTTAACCATCCCTGAACAACATCCCAAAGTTTCATTAACTTCAGACTTTTTTTTCTATCTGAAACTACCTGTCAACTTGACTATTAAAGATAATCACGAGTATTTACAAAAGTCATTCATAATTTAGTTTAATATTTATTTATAAAATGTAGTCCGACTTAGGCCCGCTTGCAGAGACGCCGGGTTAGGTTTAACCATGGAATAAATTTGTAATTTTGACAGAAGCTTTATACGAAATCTGTCAAAGCAGCAGCTAACTCTGGGTTAACGGTTCTAACGATTTTCATGAAATTATGATGCTAAAATATAATTAGTATGCTGGGGGTTTCGGGGGCGATAAATCAATCTAGCTAGGTTTCATTTTTAGAAAAGGTCGTTTTATCCGTGTTTTCAGGTAATGAAAAACCCCTTACAAAATCATTAAAATCATCTAAAAAATTTCCAGTAGCTCGGGAAATCGGGCGGTCCCGAAACCAGAAGACCCCCGGTTCGAGTCCAGACGATTATATTATTTTCCCTATGAATTTTATTATTATAATTATTTTTTTTTTGCTCGGTCACCCAGATATTATTCCAATTAAATGTAAAGAAACTTGTGCTTTATAATACCTGTCCACGCTTGAATATTCAGTCTTTTTAGATGGAGTCTAGTTCATTATACTAACAATACAGGCGCAGACGAGCTGAATTGCGTCGGAACACGAACTACGAGTAGGCGGATGAGTATGACCACTAAGAGACGATATCACCACAGTAAAATAAGTTTTATCGGAGCGTAAAGATATTTCGAAAAATTTTCAAACTAAAACTATCAAAATATAGAATGGGAATAGAAAAGAAAAATCTTTATTGGTTTTTTATTTTTTAGGGTTCCGTACCCAAAGGGAACCAACGGGACCCTATTACTAAGCCTACGCTGTCCGTCCGTCCGTCCGTCTGTCAGCGGGCTGTATCTCTTAAACCGTAATAGATAGACAGATGAAATTTTCACATATTATGTATTTCTATTGCCGCTATAACAACAAATAATAAAAATTAAATTAAATTAAAAAAATTAAATTAAAATATTTCCATGGGTACATGGAAATATTTTAATTTAATTTTTTTTAACGGAACCCTAAAAGAGCGAGGCCCGACTCGCACTTGGCCGATTTTTTTAATAATATCAAACGCTCAGATACATTTATTTTACGTTGGTGAAATCGGCCCTAATCAGATTAAAAATCAGGATTTTTAAAAATTTACCAGTTAGCCCCAGGAATTATCGAGATCTCTTTTTAGGGTTCCCCCCTTATGGTGCGTGCGACTTTCTCCGTCCGTCCGTCCGTCCGTCTGTCAAAGTCGACTTGTAACTATTAATAATTATTTTTGTAGCTATCGACATGAAATTTGGAATAGTATGTTTGGAGTAGTAATGAAAATATCATTGAAATAAAAAAATCTAAAATTATTTTTAGTTTAGGTAAAAAAGGGGGAAAATCGGGGGTTTGAAATTTCAAAGTAAGATTATTATACCGAGTGGGGTATCATATGAAAGGAAAAAATCATATTTACCTGTACATTCTAAAACAGATTTTTATTTATTTTTATATATAATAGTTTTTGATTCAGCGGGCATAATGTCGAAAAAAATACCATTCCCCCCTTATGTCCGAAGTTTACCAATCGAAAAATCAGAAATAATTATGGTCAATAGAAGTTTATGTATATTTTACTGGAAAAATAAAACCAACGCGAAAATTATTTTAGTTTAATTAAAAAGTAAAAGTAAAAGTGTAAATTAGTATGTAACTATATTGTAAGTCATAGTAAAAATCACTAGTAAACCTATTAAATTAAAAAAAGGGGGGGAAATCAGTTGTTTGAAATTTTCATTTATTTTATACATAATGGTTTTTGATTAATCGAGCAAAATGTCGACAAAAATACCGTCCCCCCTCAACTTCAACCTCAACCCCCCCTTGACTTAAAAAACCACTTTACCAGCGGGATTTTTCATACAAACGCATTACGCTTTATTTTTTTTAAGTTTTAAACAATATTGATTACTTTTGCAAAAAATTACGTAATACGTTACGGTAATTTGCGCGGTATAAATATAGCACATCGCGCTTTTGAGTATGACCCTGTACAATTAAAGTTAAAATGCTGATTATGACATAAAAGTTCAGGAAAAGATTTATTTTATTTTATTTTTAGTTTCGTAGTTTACTGTTCAATATGGTAACACAATTGAAAATATTTTTCTCGGCCTCCTATTAAAAATTATTGCACAAAAAAGGTCGGGAGCTGAGGCCTAATTACAATGATATTTTCACATAAAAACGTAGCAATTTAATCTCAGTGAAAATGGAGTATGAAAGTTCACATTTGCTTTATTTATGACAAAAACATGGCAACCGGGACTTTGCACAAATAATTAGCTGTAACGAAGAAAGTGTACGGACTGCCCAACTCACCATCTTCTGATGATAGCTTTAAATCGTGGCTAACTTTGCATTTGTTTAGATGAGAAGAAAGTTGTCAGAAGAAAGGTGGTCACAGGAATTCAGTCCTGTCAAACGTACCACTTCCTCGTTCCTAATACGCACCGCTAAAACTTGGAATGCCCTTCCGGCTTCCGTTTTTCCGAAGGACTATAACTTGGGTACCTTTAAATCAAGAGTGAATAGGCATCTTCTAGGCAAGCGCGCACCATCTTAGGCTGCATCTTCACTTACCATCAGGTGAGATTGCAGTCAAGCGCTAGTCTATATATTAAAAAAAAAAAAAAACCGAGTTTGTGGCTGTTGAATGAGTAACGATGAGTATTTTTTTGGCATTAGTTGGGTTGCTGATGGTGACGATGAAGCAAAATATTAGTTCATCATCATCAGCAACCCATCAATGGCTCACTACTTAGCGCAGGTCTCTTCTCAGAAAAGAGTTCTAAGCCATAGCCCACCACACAAACCAAATGCAAATTGGTTCACACACCTTTGAGAACATTACTGAGTACTCAGGCGTGCTAGTTACCTCGTGATGTTTTCCTTCACCGTTGAAGCATGCTATATTTAATTTCTTAAAAGCATGTAAACTGCTAATAGTCACAGGTCAGAGCCCGGGATTGAAATTGCGACCCCCGAATAGGAGTCCCCAGTCCTAACCACTGTGTTCCTCTGTTAGTTAGATACACGTTTACTAATAATTATAATTTCGACATATTGGAAGCAATTTTTTGTACCTATTATTACTTAGGTGCTCTACTCACTCTTAGTATCAGCTGTAACCTGTAACACAAAATCAGCTGCTGTATGATAATATCTACTTATGAGTGTTATCAATGTGTAGAATTTGCGATAGGCAGAGATAACGTTGTAAATTCATTTTTTCATAGTAACTGTTAAAGTTGATAAGCATTTCATAATAAAGTTATAAATAATAAGTATAAATAATATTGTTTTGGATGAGGTCATTTTGGTTTGTAGCTAAAATAAGTAGGTACTAAATTTAGGCGCTGCGCACACGTAGTAGCTATTATTACGATTTTCATATAATTTTGAGCAACAACTCTAATTGCGAGTTTTGGTGGGTAGCGAGTTGCATGTGTTTCCATAACATCCGTCTTAACATGTATTGTATAAATTGTAGTGCGCATTTTTGGAACTTCAAATTCAAATTCAAAATTATTTATTTCACGTAGGCCAACCTGTGGCTCTTATGACAAGTCATGACTCTAACGGGTTCGGAAAGCGGATTCTGCTGAGAAGAGCCGGCAAGAAACTCAGCAGGAGACGAAACGAAGAAACTATTCCCTTCATTGTGGAAATATTATATTCTATTAAGTTGCATGAGATAAATCGGCTTGGCATCATGCTGCCCACAACATAGTATAAAAAACTTATTACAATGCTAATAATATTGTAAAATTATTATTTTGAAAAGAGCAAAGCTGCTGAGTTTCTTGACGGCACTTCTCAGCAGAATCCGCTTTCCGAACCGGTGGTAGAGTCATGACATGTCATAAGAGCCACAGGTTGGCCTACGTGAAATAAATAATTTTGAAATTTAACACTTTTAAAAAGTTGACAGTTTCTGCAACTTTTTTTTAACTAGTCTCGTATATAGAGCTTTAAAGTTTCTTGTTAGTCAAAGAGAGCGTACTTGCGTGTGACGTCACAAGCAAGTAGCTCTTTACACTCTCCATTGAAAATTCTTTTTTAGACCGATTTATTTTCTGTTTTGACAAAATTTAATTCTTACATGTTAAGTATATTTTCAATTATTATGAAGGAATATGAATACTTTGACAACAAATACTTACCTATTTAAAGTTGCTCCGTGCTTATTTGCGTGCGAGCTAATTAACCCTTTATGCAGCAATGTCGTTTGACAAAGTTCCATAACACGCCTCGTTGCGTTCTCATATCATGATTCACCGTGTATTATGTTATAAGTGTACCTACTATAATGATTCATCTTATAACTGTTAATGACGGATTATTTCGGATTGATTGGCCAAGTTCCTTACAATTTACAACACAGACTTGATGATAATAATATTACTATTAGCTCATGATAAAACTAATTCATGCGGTCGAAGTCTTGGACCTTACCATCTAGTCTCTTCTTTTTCTTTATCAAGCGATAGATATCCACTGCTGGATTTCTTGTATGGGCTTCCACGTCACTCGGTCTTGCGCCGCCTGCAACCGCCTGTATCGACTCCCTGTGCTCCTTTCCAGTGCGAAGTTGTCACTACGCACCGTGGGACCCTAAAGACCATTTGTTCTTCGAATTATGTGCCCAATAACACTATGGCTTCGTGACTCTAGCTGTCAGTAACTCTGGTCCTCTTAAAGATGTCCTTATTTCTGATCTTTGATAGCTTTATTCCCTGATATGAAGAGAATCGTCAAAATAGCCAATCAGAACGCAACGAAAAAAGTGGCATGACAGCCGACTAATGTTTAGTTTATTAGGCTTTTTAGTTTGTTTTTTGCTCGTTTTTGCTGTAACTTGAAAATTATTAATACAAGGCTGAACTTTCGCACATTCTTAACGTGAACACCACATTCTTAACCGACTTCAAAAAAGGAGGAGGTTATCAATTCGTCGGAATCTTCTTTTATATATGTCCACCGATTACTCGAAGACGCCTGAACCGATTTAGAAAATTCTTTTTTTCTAAATCGGTATCAATTTTATTGAAATCGGTCGAGCGGTATTTAAAATATCAACAATAAATTAAATACTTTGTATAGTGTGTGTGTAATGTAGTAAAGCGGAAGTTTGAAGTCGGTTGTTTAAAAAGATTTTTTTATATTAAATTATATACAACAGCTCGCCAACTTTTCAACTTTTTTACCCAAAGTATTAAAAAGAACAACATTCCGAACTCCGTAGAACTTTGCGATTTTGTTGAAGCCGTGCGCAATCAATTCAGCTGTTGTTGACTTAACATCAATAGATTTTCTATTATGTAAAGAAATATTTTCTTTTATAATATTCAGTACAAAAGAAATGGAAAAGTTCTTATCTAGAACACGGAATAGTTTTCACAGAATATCAGAAGCTTTACTAGGTTATCCGCCGAACTCAACTCGGTCATACCTGAAGACTACAGTCCTACCTACATTATGTATATTTTAATAATAATGATAAAAAAAAATTATTGCTCAGGCTTACAAACAATGAAAAAGGTTAGCAAGAGAAACTTATGTCTAACTAACTTAAGCCTAACAACTCAGCAAACATAAAACAACCTCAAGAAAAAATTATATAATATCACTAGCTGACTCGGCGAACTTCGTACCGCCAACTTATCTATATAAATAAAAAACAAATAAACTATCCTAATTCAAAAAAACGATCCTATCTTTCAAGTTGGATCAAACCGCACACGGTGTGCAAATTTGATTAAAATCGGATAAGTAGTTTAGAAGTCCATCGCGGACAAACAACGTGACACGTAATTTATATATAATAAGATTATACTACATATATATACTAATCATCTTGCATACCTCTTGAGTTTAAGCTTAAAACTAATATCGCTTATAACTATTTGCCTAATTCTATTTAATTAATACATTGCGTTTGCTAGTGATGGTGTTCATAAGAAGGCACAGTTTTTTATACGTAATCGAATCAGAAACGAGGAGATACGTGGAATATCCAGACTCCAGAGCAACCAATATAACTAAATGAGTGGCGAGTTGGAGGTAGCAAAGTGCGGGTTCAACGGGAACAATTAAGCCATGCCAAGAGACCTATGTCCTGCTGCGATTGACAAAAACAAGACTAAACAAAATGCAGGCAGCCGAGTGAGTATTTTTAAATTCGTTTTTAGGCCATTTTTAGGGTTCCGTAGTAAATAAGGGACCCTTATAGTTTCGCCATGTCCGTCCGTCTGTCCGTCCGCGGTTTAGCTCAGAGACTATTGGTACTAGAAATCTGTAATTTGGCAAGGGTATAAATATCAATCACGTCGACAAAGTAGTGAAATAAAATTCTGAAAAATAATTTTTTTAGGGTACCTTCTCTAAATGTAAAGTGGGGATGAATTTTTTTTCTCGTCTATCCCATAATGTGGGGTGTCCTTGAATAGGTCTTTCAAAAATATTGAGGGTGTGGGAATACCATTTTTCAATTCAGGGATCCGTTTGTGAAATATGATATTTTAAAGTGCTAAATTTTATTAGAGTCAAGTGTCCCCCCCCCCCCCCCCCCCCCCCTCCTCTGCCAGCTAAATGGTTGTATATAGGATACAAGAAAAAATTAACAGCAGTAGTATATATAATGAATTTTAAAGGAAAACTATCACGGCTAAGAAGGGTTCATTAGTTAAGGATTTATATTTGTTTTTTCTAAGTTAGGTATTACACGTAGTGTAAGTTGCATATTTTGTAGTTTATTATAGTATTTAAGCCCTGGAACTCAAAATATATTCAGTATTCATAAATAAAATATCCTAGGTCAGCAATAATATTTGAGACTTTCAACTACGGAACCTTACAATGCGCGTGGCTCGACACGCACTTGGCCGGTTTTTATTTAATTTAACCGTTATTCAAAACTGTAGGTGGCAACATTGATGAAGGTTTGATAAAATATCCTATGATCATTTTAAACCGTACTCAAAGGGTGCTAATGGGTTACGGGACCCTATTAAGTACTTTGAGTCCGCTGTTCGTCCCTCCGTCCATCCGTCTGTCCGTCCGCATGTCAGCAGGCTGTATCTCATGAACCGTGAACCGTAGTAGGTAGATACTTGAAATTTTCACAGAATGTGTACTTCTATTGCTGCTATAGCAACAATAATATTAAAAAAGGTACAAATTAAACAGGGTCTCCATACAATATACCTACTTTTGTTTTTGCTCGAACTTTTGCTTTTGTTTTTGCCTAATTTTGATGAAGATCTGATAAATATTATCGGAGATAGAGGACATAACTCTTCACGGATAGCAAGCAGCAAGTCACTCGCATAAGAGACAACGATCTAATACGTGCATATTGCATACCCTATATATTAGGGTCTTGGCCATAGGTATTAACTACAAATAAACTAAATTATTAACCTCCAGGCCCCAGATGTTTGCACCATTGTAAGTATTTGTTGTGTAGCCTACCCGTGCGAAGCCGGGGCGGGTCAACTAGGTTAAATATAAAGTTTGTATTCTGATTTTACCTAACCAACCACCTAATTTCCGAGAGCTTTGACCACCCAGCTACAGTATGTCAAATTCCTACGTAAACCTATTTTTCTTGTAAATAGCCAAGCAATTATTATTTTTACCCTACCGTGTCCACTTTTGAAAATATAGTAGGTATTCGTATTCGTTCTCGGAATCACTTGAACAAGGAAAACTGAACGTCAATTTACTAATTTTAGTTGTGAGTCGAGATAGCGTGATTCATTTATATAATTATACATACATCCTAATAATGTGTTTAAAATATAGTATGGTATAAATATTTATTAATTTTAGTTATGGGTAAACCTCTAAAAATTCTACTTCATGATACGGTTAAAGAACTTTATTTCTCATTACGAATCACAACAAATTCACTTACATGAGAAACTTATTAACAATCGGTAGGTGTCTACTACATATATTCTTTATTATTTTCTTCTTTATTACTATATTCTTAAAGTACTGTGATTTTATTTATATAAAAACAAAGTGGGTAGAAATGAACTACACCGAGTGGTTGATTGCGCGGATGGCGCGAACATAACATAGTATTGGCGGACCCTTATTAATTCACTCGGTAGTTATTATAAAAATCTACCTTCAGCTAACAATAGATTATAAGCGACTAGATACGGCTTGGCACTTCAGGGTAAGTAGGGTACGCAGATGTATTCATTTATGTATACTTAAATATGTTTATAATATATACTTTATTGGAACGTAGTTCCTTATCGCGCGGTACGGAAGGGGGCTAGACGGAAAAAAATTAAGGAAACCGACACGACACATTTTTGAAACGTCATTTTTTGTTGAATGTGAATTTTGCATTGTATTCGGTATTTTCGCCTTAGAACTCGGCGTCTGCATGGCCAAGTGGTTAGGAGAGTCGCCTATAAATTCAACGTCGATGGTTCGAATCCCAGCTCGACGGACTGAATTTTCTATTTTCAATTTTATTTTAAATAAATTTCTAAATGTGGAATTTTTCCCTTATTTTTTATTGTATAAATTGGATAACGCCATCTGTGAAAAAACAGTAACTCCACCAGAGTAACTCTTTGGTGTTGTATCAGTGCAATAGACATAAACTAAAAATAATTCATCGTAGTTAATCAATTTAATACTAGATGACACCACTAGTTTATTACAATTTCTTCACTTAAATACTACTACTAAGGTACTACGTTCCATCCGGGTGTCCCTTGACACGTCTCTTTTTTTATAGTCGCGTATATAAATGTATTAGATATATTTATATAAAAATATTATATATAAATATAACTATATTAGTGGTAGCAGATAGTTAGAGGTAAAAGGTAGTTAGAAGAATTCGAATCTCAAATCTAAAATAACCAATCAAATACATAATCACAAATTTTTACTGTAGTATTTTAAAACGAAAATGATTCATTATTATCAATGAATGAAAAATAAGGTGCGACTTATTTTTCATTCATTGATAATAATACATAATAAATCGGTAGAACAAGGGCACAATAATTGCACACCTATCTTGAAAAATAAATTAATTTAAAAAAAGGTAAAGGTTCGTAATTCTTGAAAATAGCATGCAAAGATAGCATGCCTCGAATGGTTTGACTATTTAACCCTAAGTAGTCGTAATTCCTAGTTCCATGATCCCCTCGTATCTTTAAAGATTAAAGTTTATATAAAACTAGCTAACCCGGCGCCCGCCACCTTATCTACATAAATAAAAGAAATAAACTATCTTATTCCAAAAAAACTATCCTATCTTTTAAGTTGGACCAAATTACAAATAGTTACGAAGTTTGATCAAAATCGGTTAAGTAGTTTAGGAGTCCATCGCGGACAAACAACGTGACACGTAATTTATATATATTAAGAAGATAAAGGAGAATTATTTAAGAGCAATATCAACAGAACAGATGTTGAATGCCAAAAATTCTTAAAATGGCTCTCCTGTAAAATTGCAAAAGCTGCAATTATGCGCTTGTTCTACGGAAGGTGCGAAGTATAAATTTATGAAAATATTTTTAAAAAACAAGCTTCTAGTAGCTGGCTACATCATCAGACCGTAAACCAGATCTAGGACCAGAGTACTTGTCAAGACAAGTTAAACGAGCCCAAACTTGATGGGGTTAATTCGTTTTATTACAGAGTTTCCAAAACCACCTTCCGGCTTCATCATCACACCATGGATATTAATCTAGGACCAGAGTACTTGTCAAGACGAATCAAACGAACATGGAAGCTAAGTCGTTTTATTATAGAGTTGCCAAAACCCGTTTGAAGCTTCATCATCAGTCCCTGGAAATTATCTAGGACCAGAGTACTTGTCAAGAGGAATCAAAGGAGCCAAATTCGATGGGTTTATGTCTTTTTATTACAGAGTTACCAAAATCCAAATAACAGTTCTTTTTAATTTAAAAGTAGCCTTGAACATATTTTATAAGGCAATACAATTGCGATTTGTTTTTATAGATAATATTCGATATAAAATACTTTTCATCTGGTAAAAAGATGGGTGAAGGACTTTGACTTTTTTTTGTGAAGGACGCTTTCTCTTCGGATCTTGTACTACTAAAAACGATGTCAGAATATTTCTTTCTTATTTTATACTTACTTTTTTAGTAGTCGTAAACGTAATTCCTAGTTCCATGGCTCTAAGGCTCAGATCAAGTTACGGTAAAAGTAAATTCTATGATCAAGAAGCTTAAATACATGGAACTAGGAGCTATGACTACGTCTTTTCAGATCTGAAAATCACATAGGTTTGTACATTTTTAAATGCTGGCCACTATTAAAATCATTAAAGCATATATTTCTTTTTTTTTTGATAAATTGACAATCTGCCGTCTTTATGAGTAAAAGAGATGTGCGTAGATAAAATAAGAAATATCGACAGACTGATCAATTTGTTTATATCGATTTAAAATTTCAATAAGTATTTTTCATTCTGCTCGATATAATTGTTAAAATAAGAGGTTTTGTTTTTAGTTTGCAGCTCTAAAAATAGGGCCACTTAAACACGAGGCGACAAAAATCCAACTCAACCAATCGCATTAGTACTGACATTTTTATAGTTACACGGCGCAGCAGCTGTCAATCGAAATTGAAACCGAATTTTCGACTCCGATACAACCAGAAATATATCAGCCATCGCGATTTGTTCCGTCGATGTTAAATTACTCGTTTTTACGTGGCTTTAAACTAATTCTGATCGCAGATTTGAGCTGGCTTTAATTACCAAGAGATCCAAGTTTTGCCAGTCTACGTTTTCTAACGATATTTATTCCTGTCAGAATAAATGGCATGAATTAAAACGAGGACGCAGCAACGCATTGCACATCCCAGCCGCATTATTTACTGAATTGCCCACAATCGAGTTACGGGAGCCAATGCTTGACCCCACTTATTAAGTTAACTATCAGCCCCGGCTTTTAAAATGAATAAGCCCGTATTGGGATTCATTTAGCTAGCTTGTCCGTGAATTGGTAGCTCGGCATCATTTGAATGCTTTATTTGCTGTGGAAAATTTTACCAGTGATTGGCCTGCATGAAGCCGATAAGTATAATCCCTTAGATCAATGTCATTTTAGGTGCTCCCTTTAAGGTTTGTGAAAGTGAAGTTGACAGAAAGCGTCACCATTTGCTTAGCGGTAGCTGCTAAAAGTAAAAAAACGTTGGAGAAACGGGCATTACCTTTATTTTTTCGGATTTCTCAAAATTTATTTAGAAAACCATAAAATCCTAGAATTTAAAAAATTATAAATTCAAAAGAAATATAATATACGTTCTGATACGAACAGTTTTAAATTAGTGTTGTCCTCAATTATTTAAGAATGCTTATTATAATTGAATAAAGTGACCCCAAACAAAGTAAATTATTTATATATCTGAAAGTAATTTAAAGATAAATCTCTTTTTCTCTTCTCCTCAAATTATTTTGTTATCTAAGTAAATGTATCGACAAAAACAATTTATAGGATATATAAGAGTATTTATATAGTAAACAAAGTAAATAATTCACAAAACGGTCCATCAAACTGAATAACGAATCAAGAGTACTCTAAAACACTGTAATGCCCAGCATCCAAATACCCGGAGAATAATAAATGTTTCATCGTTCTCCCCTGTCCGTAGACTATAGTTTTAGAACATCCATCTCTGTGGACCGTAAAAGTGACGTCGGGATATAGCTCACTGATGCAATGCAACTCCACATGGCCCGCATATTCTCCGTCTCTAGACATTAAATTACGATAATCTGATGGATCTCGTATAGCTAGTCCGTACGATCTGTCACCGATTATGAAATCCTTATAACGCTGCCAGTTATTAACCACACGGTCCACTACTCTCAACCTTATTTCTCGGTGCCTTTCCTGAGTTCCGAATAAGCAGTATGACACAGATCTAAAGAGACAGTTTCCGTCGCCACGGATTGAAATGAGACGTCGAGACATTTTCTCTTTGCTGGTTCTAAGCTTTCTCGGTACGCTTGGTGTTGTATATTCGATTTCTCGATCTTGATTCATCGAAAAAGTTAGTATTCATTGGGTATTCCCTATCGATGTCAAAATTGAGTCTTCGCTTATCACTTTGGAGTCGAAAATATTTTCTTTCCTGTTTGAAATTCAATGGAAGCCGGTGAAGTGGATTGATTTTCCTCTATAAAAATTTTCTTCTTAAGTCCTAGCAGATACATTGGCAGAAAATACATCAAATTTTGTTAAGTTACTATAAACTTATTAAATTTTACTGAGTTTGACCGCAGTCATCAACTGACATTTAATTTTTTTTATTCCCTCTTAGAGAGAGGGAATCAATTCAAATTCTAACGAATAAAATCGTGTTTTGCTTGACAATATCAGTGATATAATTTATAAGGTTTAAAATGTACAGCAGCTGCTTCTTTCATATGCAACAAAGATTATCTGATGCACTGAATCATAAAAGTTCGTCGATAATGATTCATACCTTACAGAAATACCTACACTAGTAGTTTAAATACGGACAGCAACAGCCGTCTTTTTACGTGTAAATGGAACACCATGAAAACCAGTTATACAATAGTATTAAGCTAACTGATGCCCATGAACCACTTCGTACGCCTGGATTTAGTTTGTGTAAAAATCATAAATAAAGCGCCATGATAAATATAATGACCATAGATTTATGATAGTTAGTCGCTACGTTAGCTATGACTTTTCTACAAAATGTAAAACTAAGCTGAGCAAACTCTGAATTTATTAGTTAAAATATTTATTATTTCGTGTGCTGATTTATATGAAATAAGCCTATATTACATATTATGTTTGCCCAAACTATTCTCAAGTTTCCTGTTTACAATTCCATGAAAATTTGCCTAGTTATGGAGTTATATAGTTTTGGAGTTCAGCACTGGGTATAAACTCGCCGGCATATTTAGCGGAACATAAAAAAGGTCCATAATTAAAAAAATATGGTTTTATTTTAAAATCTACTTACTACACTTCTTTTGTTATTTAAAGTTTCATTTGTTTTACTTAAAATGAGATCACATTAAGAACAGATTTTGCGAGTAAAGGCTATTTGTGAAAAATTGTACATTTTTGAACTTTTCATGTAACCGGGAAAAGTGAAATTTAATATTAAAATAACAATTAATTAAATTAGAAAAATGGTGATTAATATCGCGTATTTCCTCCACGTGCTCTTATTAAAGTTTCTACCCGTCTAGGCATACTGAGAATGATGTTATCGATGGTCTCCTGGGATAGTCTCCGCCATTCCTCAACTACGGCGATTCGCAGTTCTCCCACGTTGGCAGGAGCTGGAATTCTGGACTTAACTTTTCTTTTCAGCAAGTCCCAAACGTGCTCTATTGGGTTCATATCCGGTGATCTCGCCGGCCACTCCATAACAGTGATATTCATATCATTAAGATAAGCTTGAGTTACCCGAGCGGTATGCGGCCGAGCATTATCCTGCATAAAAACAAAATCGTCACCGATATATGGGGCAAACGGTACGACATTTTCTTCTAAAACTTCTCTGATATAGCGGTCTGCAGTCAGACTCCCTCTGTCAATCACTACCAAGTCTGTGCGAGCTCCCAAACAAATGCCCGCCCAAACCATTATTGATCCACCACCGTATGCAACTATAGTTTCAAAATTTGTCTGAATGTATCGTTCTCCTTTGCGTCTGTATATTCTTTGCCTGCCGTCAATTTAATTTAAGAGAATTCTGCACTAATCACTAAACAATACCTTACTCCATTGGTCCGCGTTCCAAAGTCGATGTTCCTGAGCAAAAGTTAACCTGTTTCTACGATGATTTACCTCGAGCCTTGGAGCCTTGGCGGGCACAAATGAACCCAAACCAGCTTCTTCGAGCCTTATTCGTTCCGTACGCTCACTTACGGTTACACCCCGCACTGCTTCTAACTCATGTCGGGCTTGGACGGCCGTCAAACGGGGGTTCCTACGTACACGAAGCCGAATGAAACGATCATCCCTACTCGAAGTGCGTCTTTTTCTGCCTTGTCCTGCTCTTCTCACATAAGTACCGGTCTCCCTGAACCGTTGGATACTGCGATGGATCGTTGAAACTGGTCGACGAAGATCTCTGGATATCACTCTGTAGGTTTGTCCATTTCTTCGCATTTCGAGTGCCCATGGCAATCTCCGTTGGGGCTAAGTCAGGCATAATTCAGTCATCAACTCCAGAAAGATACGCGATTAAAAAAAACTAACAAAAAACAGTATTTCAATGAAATTTTAAATCAAACTCAGAAGGAAGAAATACTCGAAGTTCGCTCCAGATAAGGTGTATTTGAATAAAATTAAAACAATTGCATAAAATGTGATGTTCAGTTGTTTTCTTAGTTTGAAAATATTTCTTTTTAAATTAAATGACGTATAAACCAGCCAGCAACCTTATATGATACTGATATCAAACCTTTTTTTTATGTTCCGCTAAATATGCCGGCGAGTTTAATATAATCACTCCGTAGCTGTGTGTTCAAACACACAGGCAAATAGAAAGACACACATTTTTTTATTCTGTTGATTATATTTATATATTGTAGAGGCAAAACAGTAAATACTAAAAATTTTTTAATGTGAAAACTTCTATGGTTGGGACTAATAATATGTTTATGCATATTATGTATTTCATTAACATAAATCAGATCTGAATAGTCTGAATGGGTATAGCCCAGAACTTAGTTCCCCAATTAATTTTGAACGCCGGAAGCGCATAAGTAATTAACAAATTTACTAGAGCAAAACTTCGTTAATTTTATGTTGGACCAATATTCAATTTTGATATTCAAATTAATATGATTTCCTGAATCAATACACGTTTCCAAGGAAACCAGTTTTCAGCAGTAGAAAGATTGGAAAGACCAGGCACTTCATGTTGTTGTAGTGGCCATTCTGGGTACCAATTGTCTAAGAGTTATTCCATTGATCGTATTCGTATTTGTTGACATTAGTGTCAAAGTGATTGTTTTGATTGAAATTCACAAATTCAGTACAACTGATTTTAACACGGAGCGTTATGGAGCGTATCGTACATACCTAAACGTGTAAGAATGCACACGAAATGGAGCTCTAATTCAATGTTGTTATGGTTTATTTTACTTTGACGCTATTAGTGATCGAATACGATTACGATCAATGGAATAACTTTTGACAATCGCACCTCTGTTCATCCACATCCTACCACAAACATTGTATTTGCTACCGTAACTATTTACTGCATCGATACTCCACCGCTGACTACAGAGAATTAACAAATAAAAACCGGCCAAGTGCGTGTCGGGCCACGCGCAGTGTAGGGTTCCGTAGTTGAAAGTCTCAAATATTATTGCTGACCTAGGATAGTGCTTTTATTTTATTTATGAATATTGAATACATTTTGAGTTCCATGGTTTAAATACTACATTATACTACAAAATATGCAACTTACACTACGTGTAATACCTAACTTAGAAATAACAGATATAAATCCTTAACTAATGAAACCTACTTAGCCGTGATAGTTTTCCTTTAAAATTCATTATATATACTACTGCTGTGAATTTTTTCTTGTATCCTATATATTACCATTTAGTTGGCAGAGGGGGGGGACACTTGACTCTAATAATATTTAGCACTTTAAAATATCATATTTCACAAACGGATCCTTGAATTGAAAAATGGTGTTCCCACACCCACAATATTTTTGAAAGACCTATTCAACGACACCCCACACTATGGGATAGTCGAGAATAAAAAAATTTTTTGAAAATTTTATTTCACCACTTTGTCGGCGTGATTGATATTTATACCCTTGTCAAATTACAGATTTCTAGTACCAATAGTCTCTGAGCTAAACCGCGGACAGACAGACAGACAGACAGACAGACAGACGGACGGACATGGCGAAACTATAAGGGTTCCTTGTTTACTACGGAACCCTAAAAAGTAACCTTCAGTATTTGTTGTTGGTGCCGAACCAGGATCGATGTAGGTCGGCACACAATTAGGCTTACATACATTGTATTTTATTGTATAGTTATTATTTTGGTTCTTATTGAGGTAGGTGATACATACGCCTTTGCTCCGTTGAAGTTTGTTCGTAAACATTCTATTTTATAAATAAAAAAAGATACTGGTTGAAATGAGAACTTCCTCCATTTTTGGAAGTCTGTGAGACTGAGTTTCCACGGCGCGGTTCGCACCCGCGCCTGCAGCGGTTGCGGTACCGCTGTTTACGCGCCCGCCGCGGGCGCAAACCGCGCCGTGGAAATTGCTACAAAAAAAAATTGCATTCTACGGAGGGCCGCGGGCGCGCGGGCTTGTTAGTAAACAAGGAACCTTTATAGTTTCACAATGTCCGTCCGTCCGTCCATTCGTCCGAGGCTTAGCTCAGAGACAGACTACTGGTACTATAGAAAACTGTAATTTGACAAGGGTATAAATATTAATCACGCCAACAAAGTGGTGAAATAATATTGTGAAAAATATTTTTTTCCCCTACATGTAAAGTGAGGTTGAATTTTTTTAAAAATTTAAATAGAAAATTCAGTCTGTCGAGCTGGGATTTGAATCATCGACTTTTAACTGTTTAGCGACTGTAGAAACCACAAGGCTACCGAGATCTTATATTGTACTGTGAAAATATTGAACACAACGCCAAATTCACATTCAAAAAAGTGTCGGTTGCAAAAAGTGTCGGTTCAATTTTGTCTTAATTTTTTCCGTCTAGCCCCCTTCCGCACCGCGCGATAAGGAACTACGTTCCAATAAAAGCACTATCCTAGGTCAGCAATAATATTTGTGACTTGCAACAACGGAACCCTACACTGCGCGTGGCCCGACATGCACTTGGCCGGTTTTATTGTATTGCCGGCCGGTGATTGTAAAATTATCAAAAAATCGATTATCACTTATTTAAGATCTGATCATTGCGGACAAATGATATCTATTCCGAGCAGTGAGCAGAATACTACAAAAGTAGTAAAATATAGGCCAGTTACCACAAAAAAAGTAAGGCAATTTAAACAAAATATCGCAGCTGCATTGCCGACGCTTGATATTGCACAGGGTGGTCCGGATGAAATTTATAGTGAGTTTTTTGATCTTTTAAACTCTCAATTTAACTCTATCTTTAAGATAAAAGACAAAAGATTATTTAATAATTTAAAATTTAGTGATTGGGCAACTGTTGGCATCTATAAAAGTAGAAATAGGCTGTTTGACTTGTATGCAGAAAAACAATATAATTATACCCCCGCGTTTATAGAATATGTAAGAAATTACTCCAAATTGTTTAGAAACGTGTGCATACAAGCAAAGTCACTTCACATAAAACAAAAAATTGTCAATTCAGATATTAAATAAAAGCAGTATGGGACATTATTGGTGATGAAATGGGTAAGAACAAGATGCATTATATTAAACTGGAGCTTAAACTTAATAACCTTGTAATTGACTCCGATATAGAAATTGCAAATACATTTGAGAACTTTTTCAAAAATATACCATTAACCACGACCAGTTCTCTAAATTCCTCGCCAACAGAAGCCTGTAATCTTCTAAGAAGCAATGTCTCTGAGTGCAATAAACTATTTAGGTTTGAACACGTTACCCCATATGATATTATCAAAACATTTAAATCATTGAAAAATATTAAAACAGGAGACTTATGGGGAATATCAGTTAAATTAATTCACAATATCATTGATATTATTGCGCCTTATCTTGCTTTAATTTTTAATAAGTCTGTAGATACTGGATCTTTTCCAGACCTAATGAAATGTAGCAAATTAATACCTCTTTATAAATCGGGAAGCAAATTTGACCCGAATAACTACAGACCAATTTCAATTTTGCCAACTCTCAGCAAGATTTTCGAAAAAATTATGTTCAACCAACTGCTTCTACACTTTAACTTAAATAAACTTCTTCACCCTGAGCAGTACGGTTTTACTAAGGGTCGATCAACAACCGATGCAGCCGCAACGCTGTTACAACACATTTTCGATGCATGGAATAACTCACAGAATGCCATTGGTATTTTTTGTGATTTATCAAAAGTCTTCGACTGCGTTGATCACAAGACCCTCTTACTTAAACTGAGCCACTATGGTATTAAAGATATTGCACTTAGCCTCATTGCGTCTTATCTAAGGGATCGTGTTCAAAGAGTGTGTGTCAATGATGTAAAATCATCCGGATCAGCCTCAGTAATGGGTGTACCCCAGGGTTCTATTCTAGTTTTTGATTCATGTTTTTGATTTACATAAACGATTTACCATATTTTGTCCAAAATACTTGCGATATTGTACTATTTGCTGATGATAAGTCTTTGATTTTCAAAGTCGATAGGAAAAAAGACAATTTTGAAGATGTTAATGCATTATCTCAAGTTTCTGAATGGTTTACGGCAAATAATCTACTTTTAAATGCTAAAAAAACAAAGTGTGTTGAGTTTTTATTGCCTAACACCAGAACTGTCAGTAAAAATTTAAAGATAAGTAATGAATCCTTAAAAACAGAGGACTCTACAGTGTTCTTGGGATTAACCCTGGACTCAAAGCTGCAATGGGGCACCCATAAAGCAGTACTTGCTGGCAAGCTCAGCTCTGCTGCTTACGCTGTTAGGAAGATTCGACAGATAACTGACAGAAACTGCAAAAATTGTTTATTTTGCATATTTCCATAGTATTATGTCATACGGAATCTTAGTATGGGGTAAAGCGGCCGATATTGGAAAAATTTTTGTATTGCAGAAGAGGGCGATTCGCGCAATCTATAATTTAAAGCCGCGGGATTCCCTTCGAGAAAAATTTACAGAAATAGGCATTCTTACAGTAGCTTCACAATATATTTATAACAATATAATATTTGTCAGACAAAACATTGTGAATTACAAAAAAAAGGGTGAATTACACGATAGGCAGGTTAGAGATCCAAATAGGCTCGTGAATTCGTGATTCCTCGACTGCGCCTCAAGAGGGTCCGAAAGACATTTGTGGTAATGGGTGTGACGTTCCATAATAAAATTCCACAGTCGATCTTGGACTTGCCTTTACACAAGTTTAAGAAATCGATTAAAACTACGCTCATAAAAAAAGCATATTATACGATTGAAGACTATATAAATGACAAAAAAGCGTGGATATAATTCGTTCCAGCGATTCATGAGACAGTAGGTAATGATTAACCTGTATAATTGTATATCAAAATAATTCTATTCTATTCAGAGTTTCCACTTTATTTGTGTACAAGTCATATTTTAAAATGAGTATTTGATTTGAATATTAGTTTCAATTCGATGCCTTAAGATGGGTAGCCTATGTCACACTCTCTTTAAAATTTCTGCGGTGGTGTCGTGTGATGCGGGTTGTTACGTTCCCTAAAATATGGTTGAGCGAAGCAATGGATGGGTCATGCGTCATGCTCGTGAACGGGTGCCACCAGCGGCAATGGGGCTACTTTCTGTCTGCCTGTCTGTCTGTCTGTAGAAATAATAACGTATGCTTTTGTGGAACTTTCCCTCATCGTGGAAACTCTGCATACATAGAATAATATCTATTAAGTATATTGTAAAAGTATTTTGAAAAGAGCAACTGCCGAGTTTCTTGCTGGTTCTTCTCGGCAGGAACGGCATTCCGAACCAGTGGTAGACTCATTGACGATTCAAAAGTACTTGTAAAAGTTTATTTGAATAAAAAACATTTCTATTCTATTCTATTCTATTTGTGAAAATGAAGCATTATTTTTAAAGCCGTAGATCAAATAAATTTTTTTTCGATCAACGTTCTTAACTACGATGTTAAGTCACGTCAAAACGTCGGTTGAAAAAAAAATTGATGGTGTCTGTCAGGTCAATTTAGACGTAGTCGTAATTCCTATTTCCATGATTTGGTCACATTACTTTACGTTATATTGCTTGTCACCCGCACCGCATAGAGTTTAACAAATATAATTTAATATGAAAAAATATTTTTAAAAAACCGACTTCAAATGCCCGCGCCACTACAAAGTATATAATTTGTCGTTGATTTTTTGAAAGCCGCTCGACCGATTTCGAAAAAAATTAAATGGGACCATCTGGGAAGTATAATACTCTTTCCAAACAAAAAACGAATTTTCCAAATCGGTTCAGGCGTCTTCGAGTAATCGGTGAACAAACATTATATAAAACAAAAAAGATTCCGACGCATTGAGAACCTCTTTTTTTTTTGAAGTCGGTTAAAAAATTCTTCTTTAAAAGTGAACTAATTATTCTTCCTAATTGACGCGTGGGAGTTGTTAACAATAGTCCAGGTTGGTGGGTCATAAGTGGCAACATAGGTAGGTATTCCGCTTATATCGTACCGAGTGAGGGTGTGCATTGCCGCGTAGTTTTCGGAACAGCGGAGCGGAAACGGTGACACGGGGCCGTCACAGTCAACTGTGTCAACGCTGCCTGATACCTGTCTACCCGTCAATAGTAATTAAGAGATACTATACCGCGTTACCATGGATCTAGGGTAGAGCTGACCTGTGTTGCTCTCTTTTTACTCACAAGGGAATGGAGAAGTGGTATGTTGCGCCTAGTTGTATACCATTTTCCTGAAAAACTATGAGGTTGTGACGTAGTTTTTCGCATTTAGTATTTGTGTCACTTCAGACCAGGTTCTTAAATATGAGTTACGGCTTTAAGACACAAAAATAAAAATTCATTTGAACCCTAAATTCAAATAAACTAAAAACTATATTATTCAAAAACAAACTTTTCATGTCGTGTGTATAACGTGGCATGTTATCACAACTTTGCAACAGCGCAACAACTTTGCAACAAGTTTCCAGAACGCACCGTTTTAGCTACACAGTTTTAATGTACAGTTGAACCTATGACGTTCAACCTTGCTTGTATGAGTAACTTTATCGATGACAGAGTTTTGCGCTTGACCGAGATCTCATTTTGATGGTAAGATGATCCAATCCGAGATGGCACTGTAAACTGGAAAGGGTTTGACAGAAAATTACACAACTTGCGTGTATGAGTAACTTTATCACACGGTTTTGCAGTTCACCGAGATCTCATTTTGATAGTAAGATGATCCAATCCGAGACGGCACGGACACTGGAACCTGGAAAGAGTTTTTCAGAAAATTATATAATTCAGTAGATTTTTTTAGAGTATCTAATGAACATGATGATATCATTGAGTAGGTTACTCCTCCTTATACTGTGTGTGAGTGCCATGCAGTTTAGATTTTATTGTTAGTCATGAATTTATGTCTCGCGCTGGCTATTCGTTCCACTTCCAAGGTTATTCTAGATATTTTGTTCGCCTCTTATTACCCGACTGCGGCAAAATCTAAAGGAAGGGCTATGAATTATGATTTTAGCAGTCTATGTATGTATGTAGGTGACTGTTTCTCCATGGCGTTTAAACTTTAAACTACTCAGCCGATTTTGATGAATGAGGTGTCAATCAATTTGATAATATAGTCCGAGTGACATCTTCTTAATATATATAAATTACGTGTCACGTTGTTTGTCCGCGATGGACTCCTAAACTACTTAACCGATTTTGATCAAACTTCGTAACTATCTGTAATTTGGTCCAACTTGAAAGATAGGATAGATAGTTTTAGTAGTTATTTGTTTTATTTATATGGGTAAGTTGGCGGTACGAAGTTCGCCGAGTCAGCTAGTAAACTATATATTATATATTGTAGTATCAATTGGCGTTTAGAGACAAACCACCAGAAGATGAAAATACAGTTTTTTGTGGTCAAATCTCTCGTTAAAGTAGTTGTAAGGAAGTAACTCATAAATGGCTCCCTAATGAGCGCAGGTCTCTTCACAGAGAAGGGTTATAGGCTATAGTCTACGCGGGCTGGCAAATTGATAGATGAAATTTAAATTAGACCATCGATTTAAAGCCATACCACATAGCAAATTTTCTTAGGCTATACCTTACCGTTCTAATCACAAAAATTCCGATGATTATTAAATTTTTATTGAAAAATTGTTAAACTAAACTGTTTAAACTATATTATCATTTTGCAACGTTCTGTTAGTTTCAAGTCAGCTATTTGGAATATTCGTAATGTGTATACAAAGACAAAGTTGCCTTTATCTGAAGTAGTTACCTCCTCTCACATTCCAAGTTTAAGCGGCTGACAATTAGCTGGAATATAAATGCATAACATAACATACAGCCACTTTGATGTTTTTGTTGCAGAGTAACAAACTTGAACATAACTAATACAATTCTTTAACTCATTCTCTTGTAATGTTTACGTGAATTCAGTTGTTTTTCGTTTGCTACGAGCTTTTTAAGCTATTGCATAGCATTTATCGCGGCTTTGAACTTTTTAGGCTTAGAACTAGGACAAACAGTTTGAGCGCGGCGACCGAATCAAGAAATTCCGTAACGAAAATAAACCTAACACCGTCACAACCGTACCGTTCACAAGTAGCTCTGTTTGGCGCAGTGGGCGAGCGGCCGCTTTCTTTACCGTATGGTGTATGATGTCGCAGGTTCGAATCTCACTCGCGAAGTAGTGATAGTGCGCTTTTCTTGTTTGTTTGTTTTTTAATTATTTTTTTTCCATAATTTATATTATGCAAAAAAACGGGTTATGGGTAACGATGTCCAGTATATCGTACATATTCGGGGGTGTTTTAAATTTTAAATTTATACGTTAGCTTATTGCTTGATAACCACAGGCGGTTGGCAGGAGGCTAACATATATAGAGAAGTGCTGAATTTATTTAACAATTAATGGTAAATTAGTTAAATAATAATATTATGATAGATACGGTACATTTTCAACGGTCATCCAAATAATTTTTAATAGTTAGATACCAAGTAAAACATATGGACTACAAATTAAATATTCTTTCTTCTTCCACATCGACAAAATATGCTCATTGTTTTATAAAATCAAAGCGTATACCTAATACTTACTTACTTAGTTCTTATTCTTCTCTCTCTTCTTTCGTACCTACTGCTATACCTAAGACATTTTATATTCTCATTCACTGAAAATATGTTCATTATTTTGGTAAAACATATTATCATGATTTTATATAAACAATGAACATATTTGAACATAATAATACATATATATTTTCATGAAATGCTGTAAATGATATTGAAAATCGCATTGAAATTCACTTTAAGAAAAGAAGAAAAAAGAAAAGTTGCATACATGCACAGAAAAACGCGAATTTTGCTTCTACTGTGTACTATTTAAAGAAAATAAATACCTATTAAATGTTTAAATAAGAATATAATAAAAAGGTAAAAGTTGTATTATATAAAGTTTATCAAAAATATATATCTAACCTTACCTACCCTTTAAGTTGTATTTAGTTGTATTCCTATACAAGTGCAAATGACAACACAATAAGTAGAGTACGAGTCCAGTGAGAATCCAGAAAATCGATCGTTGACCCCTTTACCAACACACCCCAACCGTGACTTGATCATGTACATTTTATACCCTGTGGTATAGGAAACTGTAGTAACGGAAAAAGGAATGAATTTCCCAGACCGAGCAAAGGAAAGGAAACCGTATCTTGTGTGAATAAATTTCAATTCCATTTGCCTCAAATTCAGCCGATCCTATACATGTTCAAATCAGTGAAAATTGAGAACTCTTTTTGAAACGTTAACGACAAGCAGAAAACACCACAAACACGACTAGTTGACTCTCAAATTTCAGTGTACTCCGTACAGTCAGTATTGACAAATATAAATTCCAAAAACCAGGAAATCCCTTTATAGTTTGGTATTCTGTTTGACCAAGGTTTGAATAAATATATTGTGTTTACTGATGTTTAATAAATTATGAGAAATAACCTGTGTTTTATTTCCGTAATTAGGGATAGCAAAAGACATAGGTGGGAATTTGGCTTAAAACGTGCCTTGGGGGTAAGATCGATTAACGATAAGATGTTATAGATGACAAACTTCGTCCGCTGATTTAAGATTTCTTTAAAATCTTATCTCTCTGTTTGAAATCTTTGATTTTCCGGGATAAAAAGTATGTACTTTAATTTCAGTCTCGGGGATACAAACCAGGTGTTTTTTTTGCGATCTTTGTGCGTTTCTTCAAAGGTTAAGTGGTAAGGCTGGGAAAAGGTTTATTATCTGAAAGCACTTTATAAGTTTATTTGAATAAAAAATTATTCAATTCTATTCTTATATTACACTAGCTTTTTCCGCAACTTCGTCCGCCTGGATTTATGTTTTAAAAATATCGGGAGAAGCATTTATTTTTCCGGTATAAGAAAGTAGCCTATGTTACGCTCTGGATCCTCAACTAAACCCATGCAAATAAAGCTTTCGAACCGTTGCTCTATTGCTGCGTGATTGAAGGACAAACTAACAAATAAAACACTTAAATTATAATTTTAATAGGGTTCAGATGTACTTAATACTGTGTATATAATATTTACGAGTATATACTATATATAGGTAATTTACAATCTACATGCGAAGGTAGGGTTATATTTTTGCCCATATTATGCTCATCTTTCATTACATCAAGACACTCATAATGGTGTCGCCTTCGTGGCATCACTTAGAGGGAATGTGGCACTTGAAACCCTCCTCTTGAGTGACACACGTAAGTGACGAGAGCGTGACCTTTTGAGAGATTCGATATCAGTCATCATTTTTTGCCCCTTTCTTTTTTGCATGCTATTAAAGAAAATTACTAAAGAAAAACCCTGATGAGACTAATAATAAAATATTACGAAGAATTTGAAATCATCTGTAGTTTTCTGCGTCTGCGTCGTATTCTTCATTCTTTTTGGGGTTCCGTACCAAAACGGTAAAAATGGAACCCTTATGGTGAGACTTTATCCGTCCGTCCGTCCGTCCGTCCGTCTGTCACAGTCGATTATTTCAGTAACTATTGAAGCTATCGACATGAAATTTGGAATAGTTGTGTATAATAGTGGCCCAACATCATCGGAATAAAAAACAATCGAAAATTAATTTTAGTTTTATTAAAAAAGGGGAAAAGTCGGGAGTTTGAAATTTAAAAGTAAAATAACTATACCGAGTGGGGTATCATATGAAAGGCCTTTACTTGTGCATTCTAAAACAGTTTTCTATATATAATAGTTTTTGAGTAATCGGCCAAAATGTCGAAAAAATACCGTTCCCCCCCCCCCCCCATCTCCGAAGTTTACCAATCAAAAATCTGAAATAATTAAGGTCAATAGAAGTTTATGTATATTTTACAGGAAAAATATAATCAACGCGAAAATTATTTTAGTTTAATTAAAAAAGGGGAAAAATCATTTTTACCATTTACCAAAATGGTACGGAACCCTTAAAAGAAAAATTTAATGCACGAAATACTTAAGTTTTGCGTAAGCCCTAAATCATGCATTCAATCACCTTTTAATGTAATCGTATTGGCCCTACGTGTCTATGAATACCTGGCCTCAATATTATAACATCGAAAAAGTTAACAATTAGATTAATTTTGTTATATTTAGGTATATTCAAATAGGCTCTTCAAGTTCTTTTGAATCGGAATGTGTACTAAAACCTGTTTTAAAATGTTGCTTCAACCGAAAAAAAACTGCCAAAGCTTTTCTCAGTTATACCTAATAAAATAATAAATATAAAAAATAAAATTTTGCAACTAATAAGCATCGATGAAATGTAGTTTTGGTTTTCTTTCACGGATTGGTTCGATAAAATTTTTGTGTTATTTTAAAGTAGGTAGTTTTAACTTATTTCAACGTAATGATGGTGATTTGATTTGATTTGATTTCAACGTAGTGATTACACTTTTTAATGCATATGAATATCATTTTTGAAGGTTTTCGTGTCCTTATTACTAAACTGAAATCCATGTTAAAATCCAAGATGGAGGACTCGCTCACTTTTGAAAAATATAACGTTTTATTTCTTTACCGTAGGGATTTCTCGTTGAAAATACATTCCTTTTTGGGGATTTAGAATATCTTTAAATTTTAATTAATGAATTTATTTTTATTTTTTAAATTATTTAGGTATGTGTACATTACACTGGCTATAAAAAAAATTATTGGGATAAAAAATACAAAAACAACCTATGTCTCACGATTTGACGAATGACATAATATCTAATACCTATCTTACATTAGTATAATATTATTTATTTGATTCTTCGTCCGAGTATTATCTAATCTAAGGTACCTATGTACTTATATTATTGATCGAAGACTGTTGGAATATAGCAAAAATCCACGTCTTTGGTGCAATAGTCTGTGTTATCTGTGGCTATAATTCATGCAATAGACTGTGTTGTCTGTGGCTATGACTCATTCCAACACTACTCTCGTACATTCACGTCATTCGCTTTTTCATTCTTTCACTGTTCGTTTTCTGTATAAAAACAAATGTTCCTCTGAATTTTATTTATTATGTGTTCATTATAAAGCAGACAGTCGAACAGTGCAGACGTCTTTCCTTTGCCCTGCGACTCATATATATACCAACAAAGACCAATACGTTATGGCTGATATTATTATTAGGAGTTAGTACGCCAATTCCGTGAGCTATACAGTAATATACCGGGAGCCGGTTACACTGAAAGTCCCGTCATGCGGATTCGAAAATTTGGTATTAGAATTGATAGTTAAACATTATACGTTTATAATAAGCTCGGTATGCGTTAATTTGAAAAGCCGAAAATATGTAAAAAAAAAGTTTTTTTTCAAAATCCAAAAATGTTTTACCGTCATCGCGGATGTTAATTTTTTGCAGTGCATTCGATAGAAAATTTCTTACTCTTTCGGGAAAAAATTACGCAAACCACTTTTTTGGCCGGAAGAGTCTCATCAGTCATCACATAGCTACTTCAAGTAGGTATGCGGGATTCTTCCGGCCAAAAATCAGATCTTGATCAAAATTGGGAAAAACATATTTGATAGTGTATAATTTCAAATAAAAAAATAATTATTAAAATCGGTTCAGATTTGATTGAGTTATGGAGTAAAATCAACAAAAAATTTCATCCCCTATCCTGGAGAAACCTAATGTTTTATTGGGATACAAACTATCCTATATATTGACCCGGAGTATTAACTACCAGTATATTAAATTTCATTTAAATCCGTTCAGTAGTTCAGTAGTTCAGACATACAAACATACAGACAGATAAAAATTAAGTAAAAAATCTGTTTTGGGCTCAATATCGATAACAAAGCATCCCCCAGTTAAAATTTTCAGAAGATATTAAATGTACAGAAATCTTCCAGTTACAGTTTTATTATAAGTATAGATAATAATTAATATATCTTTATCTACTCCCATCCTTTAAATCCTCCATAAAAGATTCTGAAACAGTTAGCTTATTGCCAACATTAAAACACCCAATGTCCGAATAACTATAATATCCAAACGGATCATCCGTTAATGTTATACCGAATTTCATAATAACAATCCTTTGTTTTTTTTCGATCCCTTCTTCGCAAAGGGTATATTCAAGAGACAGCCACATTCTTACTGCTCGAAGCGTGGTATCTGTATGAATTTCAAATAAAAAGTCGGCCAAGTGCGAGTCGGACTCGCGCACCGAGGGTTCCGTACTCCAAAAGTAAAAGTAAAACGATAATATTATATTAATTTGCTTATTTATCGTTAACTTTGTTTGTAGAGGTTTATTGTTAATATAAAAAAAACTATGCTAGTTAGAGCGTTGGTTTTATTTTTCCTGTAAAATATACATAAACTTCTATTGACCATAATTATTTCAGATTTTTCGATTGGTAAACTTCGGAGATAAGGGGGGGGGGGGGGGGGGGAACGGTATTTTTTTCGATATTTTTACCGATTACTCAAAAAGTATTATATATAGAAATAAATAAAAAACTGTTTTAGAATGCACAAGTAATGGCCTTTCATATGATACCCCACTCGGTATAGTTATTTTACTTTGAAATTTCAAACCCCCGATTTTCCCCCTTTTTTAATCAAACTAAAATAATTTTTGCGTTGCTTTTATTTTTCCTGTAAAATATACATAAACCTCTATTGACCATAATTATTTCAGATTTTTCGATACGTAAACTTCGGAGATAAGGGGGGGGGAACGGTATTTTTTTCAACATTTTGGCCGATTAATCAAAAACTATTGTATATAGAAATAAATAAAAAAACTGTTTTAGAATGCACAAGTAAAGGCTTTTCATATGATATCCCACTCGGTATAATTAGCTTACTTTGAAATTTCAAACCCCCGATTTTCCCCCTTTTTTAATCGAACTAAAATAATTTTGTCTGCCAGTCTTGACATGTATTTAATTTTGTACTTATGTATTTTTGGATTTGTTCTATAAATATTATATCATCGTATTGTTGGAAATATTCTATTCTAACAAGTTGCATGGGGTAAATCGGCATGGCATCCAGCTGCCCACAAGATATTATAAAAAGTTATTAAAATGTAAATACATATTACCTACAAAAAAATATTGTAAAATGTGTAATTTTGAAAAGAGCAACTGCTGAGTTTCTTGCCGGTTCTTCTCAGCAGAATCCGCTTTCCGAACCGGTGGTAGAGTCATGACTTGTCATAAGCGCCACAGGTTGGCCTACATGAAATAAATGATTTTGAATTTGAATTTGAATTTTCGCGTTGCTTTTATTTTTCCTGTAAAATATACAGAAACCTCTATTGACCATAATTATTTCAGATTTTTCGATTGGTAAACTTCGGAGATAAGGGGGGGGGGGGGAACGGTATTTTTTTCGACATTTTGGCCGATTAATCAAAAACTATTATATATACTATATAGAAATAAATAAAAAACTGTTTTAGAATGCACAAGTAAGGGCCTTTCGTATGATACCCCACTCGCTATAGTTATTTGACTTTGAAATTTCAAACCCCCGATTTTCCCCCTTTCTTAATAAAACTAAAAATAATTTTCAATTTTTCTTTATTCCAATGATATTGAGCCACTATTATACACAACTGTGCCAAATTTCATGTCGATAGCTTCAATAGTTACTGAAATAATCGACTGTGACAGACGGACGGACGGACGGACGGACGGACGGACGGACAGAGAAAGTCTCACCATAAGGGTTCCATTTTTACCATTTTGGTACGGAACCCTAAAAAGAACATCTGTATGAATTTCAAAAAAAGAACATTGTCATTCACGCGCGTTTCACTATCAGAACGCCGCGCGCCGTAATTAGTAGGTTATTCGTATCCCCGCCATTTTTCTTCAATATTTTTATTGTTTTATTTACAAAAAAATGAGCGATTCAAGTTTTGACAGCACACCGCCAGATATTTTAAACACTGCAAAAGAGATTTCCAACAAACTACTACTGTTTTAATGTTAGCAGTAAGATAACTGTTTCAGAATCTTTTATAGAGGATTCATATTATGGGTGTTGATAAAGTCTTGTATGCAACTGTTGATAATTAGTTATTAAAACACTCATGTGATAAACCCACCTTCGTGTTTTAATCCCCCTTATTATACAACAGTTGCATAAATAACTATTATTTTCATATCAAAATTAATTCATTTTATAAATTACTTCGTTGAATTATTATCACCTCAGCCTAATTTAGATCCTTTACCATGTAAGGAGTAAACAAGTGGGATAAAAATTCTATTTTAATCTTCTGCTCAACTTCTGTTTTCCATACATCAAGGGTATATTGTTTATTTATTATTAAACTTCGAGCGGAGACTAAGCAAAGGCAGAGTAAAGATAGATAGATTATGGAAACTACCTATAAACGTTCGAAACGGCTCACTCACACAAACATGCGCATCGACGAGACCAAATACCGGTCCTCAGTACTGACAGCACTGCGAGGTCCGCTAATTGTCTCGTCGATGCGCATGTTTGTGTGAGTGAGGCCGTTTCGAGCGTTTGTAGGTAGTTTCAGTACTGGTTATAATTCTACTGTGGCAAAGGTGTAAAGTGGCCAATAATATAATTAGTAATATTCATGACCAGGGCAATAAAATAAGTTAAGTAACTATTTATTTATATAAAACATAACATCATATACATTATCTGTATTTTCTGTATATTACTCGTACTTAAAAATAAATTACTTATTTAGCTTTCCAACCAGCGAAATGGTAGACGTTTGAGTCCAGTTATGGACATATTATAAAAGCCACAGGTTGGTCTGTATGAAAAATATAGTATTTTGATTAATGAATTATTTTAACGACAATTTGGTTGGTTGGAGAAAAATTTTGAAATCATTATTTCTTACTTGTCATTCTTTAAGTAAGCTCTTAAACAAATAATTATTAATATTATCAATTAGAATACAATGAAAAGGAAGCTCAAAAGACAATACATTTTATCATTTATGAAACTCATTAAGAAAATCAAATATATATATGTATAATACCTACTTATGTTTGGTTTTATTTCTTTGTTTATGTTCAATTTTTGGGGACCAATGCTGGTTTCATTATTCTTATTCATTGAATTAATAAAGTACTTAAATATAATTTATACATTCGCACAACACATATACACTAAGTATTTGATCGATTAGAGCTATTTTGCTCTCAAACGTTATGCATCCTAGGATTTTATTATAATACTAGCTTTTGCCCCCGCAACTTCGTCCGCTTGGAATTAGGTCCAAGTTTCATGGATATAAAACAGTATAACCGAGTTGTTTACGGAAGGATTTTAACGAAATGAAAAAACCGTCCAAGTGCGAGTCGGACTCGCGAACCGAGGGTTCCATACCCCAAAAGTAAAAGTAAAACGATAATATTATATTAATTTGCTTATTTATCGTTAACTTTGTTTGTAGAGGTTTATTGTTAAAATAAAACAAACTATGCTAGTTAGAGCGTTGGTCTTATTTTTCCTTTAAAATATACATAAACCTCTATTGACCATAATTATTTTTGATTTTTCGATTGGTAAACTTCGGAGATAAGGGGGGGGGGGGGGCGGTATTTATTTCGACCTTTTGGCCGATTAATCAAAAACTATTATATATAAAAAAAATAAAAAACGTTTTAGAATGCACAGGTAAAGGCCTTTCATATGATATTCCATTCAGTATAGTTATTTTACTTTGAAATTTCAAACCCCCGATTTTCCCCCTTTTTTAATAAAACTAAAAATAATTTTCGATTTTTTTTTATTCCAATGATGTTGGGCCACTATTATACACAACTATTCCAAATTTCATGTCGATAGCTTTAATAGTTACTGAAATAATCGACTGTGACAGACGGACGGACGGACGGAGAAAGTCTCACCATAAGGGTTCCATTTTTACCATTTTGGTACGGAACCCTAAAAATGATGGACTTTCATACAAACATTCATCCCCTATTAATCCACTTTGCGGGTGAAATTTTTAAAGACTGCATCACTTATTTCTTCATTTTTAATTGAAAGCCCAAATATCAAGTTTAATGGATATAACTTAAATAACTTGAAAGATGACGGACTCTCATACAAACTTTAAATTATTTAACCTTCTTATTATTGATTGAACCCTTATTGAACCCTCTTGGGATGAAATTTAATCCTTTCTTAGTGGGTACCTGCGTCATAAAAGGAATCTGCTGTCCTGTTCGGAAAATTTCATGTTTCTTACTCCTATGGTTCAGACTGTTCGTTGAAAGGTCAATCAGTCAATCAGTCAGGCATTCAGCCAGGACAAGTCTTTTTATAAGTATAGATTATTTATTATTATTATTTTGCGCTCATCGAGTTCATACCAGTAGTATGTATTTTTCGGTTTGACCTTGATTTGACCAGATTATATTTAAGCGTGGGACGTAATTCGTAATCATAAAAGCCCGATACATCTTCCAATTTCGTGAAATTTTGTTGTACTCAGACATATTCAAGAGTTAGTAATATCTATTAAGTAAATAAATAATCATCAAAATCCGACGACTCTGTAAAAAGTTATGTTATATACGCGATTAATTGAGAACCTCCTCCTTTTTTTAGTCGGTTTAAAATACACATTCGGTCTATAGATAGACCATCCGTGCAAAGCAGGGGCGAATCAGCTAGTGTTTTAATTATTAATATTGCAAGTTGCTAAAAAACCTGCTGCTGCTGTAAACTAAAGCTTGTTCAGCTTTGGTTTACAGCAGAGTTTGGTTTACAGAGTCTAGACTTTGAGTCCTTGATTACGCAAAAAGAAGTTGTAGGGATTTCTTGTCAAGAAAATCTCAATAGAAGCCTAGAATGGTAATTATAAAGTGCACTTGTGCTTGCGCACACACGTGTGCAATATAATATCTTCGTCGTCTCGGCTAGTCCGCATCTGTTTTTAGGGTTCCGTAGTAAACAAGGAACCCTTATAGTTTCGCCATGTCCGTACGTCTGTCCGTCCGTCCGTCCGTCCGTGGTTTAGCTCAGAGACTATTGGTACTAGAAATCTGTAATTTGACAAGGGTATAAATATTAACCACGCCAACAAAGTGGTGAAATAAAATTGTGAAAAATATTTTTTAGGGTACCTCCCCTACATATAAAGTGGGGTTGATTTTTTCTCGTCTATCCCATAGTATGGGATGTCGTCTTTCAAAGATATTGTGGGTATGGAAACACTATTTTTCGATTCAGGGATCCGTTTGTGAAATATGCTATTTTAAAGTGCTAATTTTTATTACAGTCAAATGTCCCTCCCCTCTGCCAGCTGAATGGTTATTCATAGGATACGTGAAAAAATTCACAGCAGTAGTACATGTAAAGAATTTTATAGGAAAACTATCATGGCTAAGTAGGGTTCACAAGTTAAGGAGTTATATCTGTTTTTTAGAAGTGAACCGCGAAAAACCATGGAACTCGAAATATATTCAATATTCACAAATAAAATAAAAGCACTATCCTAGGTCAGCAATAATAATTATTGTGACTTGCAACTACGGAACCCTACACTGCGCGTGGCCCAACACGCACTTGGCCGATTTTTATTTTAAAGCCAAGACAGCCTTAATTCGATTGGGTGAACATAAAGATACTCGTGATTACACAAGTCATGTAAAAGGTGCGACATTCCAGATACCTACCTACCTAAAACATTTATTTCAATGAGTCACTCGCGAGCATTTGGTCAGCTGTTCAGGACTCAGGTCACGACATTTGACCGTCAATTGAACTTAATAAGATCGGTGGCGACTTTGTTGAAATAGCCATATTTAAACGGTCACGTCACGAACCGTGAGTCAATCTATTAATTAAGGTCAGATTTTGCAAAATTTTGGTTTAAGCTCTTGGAAAGTGGATGGAGGTTCATAGTGCTGAAAGGTTCAAGTAGAATTAGACGGGTCGGTAAATTCAACTATTTCCCGCATAGCTGCAACTTAATTTCCGAGCTTTCATCCCTCGTATCGTATGACTTGACGTCATCCGTATACCTTTTATACTTGTTTCTAGGACAGTGTCTACACACGCCGATCAGTGAACATTAGTATCAGTGAAAAAATAGTTTTCATTGTACTGTTGCATACCTACCTATGTCGTATTATGTATAATTATGGTGTTATCCGCATTTGTCAGAGGTGGTAACGTTCAAGTGATGTCAGCTTGCTCCAACGCGAATTCCTAGCTGAGGATATTTTTACTGATTGCACGTACGGTTTGAAGATGGGAGGCAAGAAATTGATACTACAAGTGCCCATAATATTATAATAACCAGAAATCACGGGGCGCGGCAGCGTCAGAACTGCAACTACCTGATCGGTACGCCATTGATTGTCACGTCTCGATCTTAAAACGTGCCGTAGAGCACATTGCGTTTCTATTAATGTTATTAAAATATTATAAAACTAGCTGACCCAGCCACGCGTTGCTGTGAGTTGTGACCCAGTAGGTACAATAGATTAAATTGATAGTAAGATAAAAACTATCCTATCTTTCAAGTTTAACCAAATTACAGATAGTTACGAAGTTTTATCAAAATCGGTTCAGTAGTAAGCTACTGAACCGATTTTGATTGGACTCCTAAGGAGTCCATCGCGGACAAACAACGTGACACGTAATTTATATATATTAAGAAGAAAGAAGATAAGATAGAAGCAATCATAGAGTACCTACTCAATAGAGTTGCATTAACACGCTATACTCGTGAGGCTGATATTCAAGGTAATATAATTATTTAATATAAGAAAATATTCCTACCGCATCCATACGTCTCTAGTGGGTACACTTATGGATGAAATATTTTCTGCCATGAGATCGCCGCCAACGATATGAGCAATTTATATTTTTATGTAAACTGACAGAAAAATTATATTTCAGGATGTAATACATGAACAAGTAATTATACTTATATTCAAAAAATAATGCCAAAACCCACTTCGCAATTAGGTATTGTAGTTTTGCGTCAATTGTTTTCCCTATTCTGCTGGGTTTTCGGAAACTATTTTTATTGATTTTCTTAGTATAAGTATAGAACACCCTACCAAAGTTTCATCAAAGTTTCATTCAAAGATTTCACATTAAACTAATAAATATTTATTATTTACATAATTATACATAAATATATATTTGATAAATAGGCAGATGATTATTGACCCTAATAAACTTGTTTCTAGAAATGACATGGAAAAAATATTTCTGGATAAAAATATTATTTATTTATTTTATGGAAAAAATAAATCCCATCAAAAACATTTTCATGTAAAATGTTGCCAAGACGAGACCATATGGCTCGCACTGGCAAAAAGTTATCAGATCTCATGTAGAGCCAAGCTTCTATCTCTAAACGCCCTTACTCTACAAGCCCTAACTTCACAAACTCTACAAATTTGTCAAAATATGTAGCTTGGCCATTTCGCTGCATCCACATGGGCTTAAGGTGAAAAATTTATTCACTGTTATAAATAGTTCAAGAACTATTTATAACAGTGAATAAATTAATATTAGTAACGAGAAGTAATAGTAATGTTAATTGTATGGCCTCCCGATATTACACTACGGCCGCGAAAGCCAACAATATTATGAGCGCAGGTGAAGAGTAGCCAACAGTAGCCAACACAGGAAATATTATCGTTCACCAGTGTGTGCACAACCATAAATGGATTTTGAACGCCCTCATTCTCAGTGACTGATAAGACGGCAATCCGACTAAACTGGGAAGAGATCAAGCTCAGAGCTGACTACATTACGTGCTCTCCAAAGCACTGGGGTGTATCTATAAAAGCCAAATTCCTGACTCCGAGGGTGCGACACAGAATTTTTTACCCAATATTTGTTTTTGTCCGACTCAGTACCCAAAACTAGAGCCTCATGGTCACGATGAAAAGTGTATATATATTATTATTTTAGCTCGACCGAAAATAGACTAAGTCTATTTCACTTGTAGCTACAAGATTTTAACAGATCTTTATTATTGTAAATATGTTTTCAAGACTTCAGATTCTTGATACGTTGATCGTTATGTAGATGAGTGTACTCGATAAGATTTGTAAAGTTATTAAAAGTTTTATTTCATACCTCAAATATCGAGAAAATAAATCACACATTTTCATATTTTTTATAGACCGTCCATATTTTATGATGAAAGTAATAACAATCGCGGTTATATAGCAAAAATGCTGGCACTTCGTGTTATTTCATTGTGTGAGTAATATTTATTATATTATTTTTAATATTTTATCACAGTTTTTTTTTTTCATGTTGTGTATCTCGTACTTATTTCAGTCACTATATCAAGCGGCTGCGCTATGAAAAAGAGTTCAGTTTTTCACGATATACAATTAAATAGGATGTTAGATACAGATTCAAATTCCAGTTTCAAAGATACAATGATGAAAGATGTCGATGTATACAACACTAAATTAACTAATGGGACAAAGATCTCTTACGAAATATTTATTCCATTCCTATTAAATAAATCTATGCAACTATTAGAAAATGCCCAAAATAATATCGTCAACAACTACGACCTAAGCGCTGAAGAGATAAGTAATATAGAAGTAGCGTTCGCTTCAAACAAATATCAATATCAAATAGTTTTAAAGAAGAATCTGAAAAGTATGATGAATAGCATAAAATACGATTCCGGTGAAATATTCTTGCTTGATTTTACGGATTTTTCAAATTACTTGCTAGAAAAGATAATTCAGAATAGTCTTAGTAACATTAAAGGAAAGTTGCTTGTTCCGAGTAAATGGAATAAACATTTATTTAAATACACTATCATAAGACAACAGACAAAAATTATTATGAATACCATGGAGGTCGAAATTTGTTACAAGTTTTCTTTATGTGTCCCAAAATCACAATATAGTGAATACGTCGTTGAGTGTCTGAGACATCTCCTTAACATGGATAATATTAAGTTAAAAGAATTTATTAATCTGATACCTAAAATGTTGTATAACCATATGCACACAATAAAAACAAATGAGAAATTCCGTCAAAAGAGCAAAGAACTAGCTGAAGCAGATTTAGGTTATCAAAGAAATTTAATCGACTTTATTGATGAAGTTATAACAGAACAGGATATTATGAAAGTTGTGGATCATAAACTAAGAAAATATGTTATGCATTTGAAAGATTTGTTTATATTAATCGATGAAAATTACGATTTGAATGTTGAAAATGAAAAGAAAATGGATCAATTAAATAAAAAGTTTTGGTTATGGGCAGTGGGTGAAAATATGCAAATAATTGAGGTATTAGAGGAAATATTGGAAAATATGTCGCGTAATGTGCAAATTTGGTCAAATGATGCCCAAAATAAACTTGAAAACATTTGGGTGAAAATTGTGGTTTTATAACAATATTTACCTTGCAATAAAAAAGTGTAGCTATAAATAAATTGTCTTTATTCAATGGTTCGAGTTTATATTAATTATCCAATCTCAGTGATATGGTTGGACAGGAAAAGCTATCTTGTCCTACATTTATGTAGTTTTATTGTAAATTGGATTTATTATCCGATACTTATTTTGCGATTTGAATTGAAATATTTGAAAGGCATAAACTGCGAAGTTAAAAAATAATAATACCGGGCAAGTGCATGTCGGGCCACGCGCAGTGTAGGGTTCCGTAGTTGAAAGTCTCAAATATTATTGCTGACCTAGGATAGTGCTTTTACTTTATTTATGAATATTGAATACATTTTGAGTTCCATGGTTTAAATACTATAATATATTACAAAATATGCAACTTACACTACGTGTAATGCTTAAGGCTTGGCACCGGAGGCTAAGCGGAGAAAACAGGTTTGCTAGATCAAATGGTTTAGGTATTTACTATTAAATAACGGACTTACAAAAAATATATGATATACCTTAAGATATTGTCTAAAGAATGTGCTAATTCGATACACGATACGATGTACTTCACTCGATCAAATAAAATCTTGAAAAAGGCTAAAATAAAATTCTAAAACGAATTGTTTAAATATAAAATTTCTGAATTTGCACATAATTTTTATATGGAGATTTTTCCCTTTAAGTACTACAGAGAACCTGCTAAATTTTGGTTTTCAACTAAAGTTCTATATTTATTAAATTCACATTTAACCCAGGACTTGAACGTTGCCCAACGTTTTCAGAACACGCCACGCTGCCCGCTACCCCGCCAGTCTCAATCGAGCGCTTGCCGAGGTTGGGTCTGTGTCAATTTCTCCGTCCAATTTTACGTTTGTGCATCGCTAAAATGGCTAATAGAAAAACAAAATTATAAAGAAATCAGTTGTTAGATCTAAAAGAAGGATAGGAAAAGAGAACTACATGAAAAGATATGGAAATTACTCTCTTTTTATGCCTAGTAAAATTATGTACATTTAATTGAGGCGCGCGCGGGTGGCTCCCCACACCTCACCTCCTAAAATCTTGCCTCGCGTTGAAATGTATCGCCTTAACTTAGAAAAAACAGATATAACTCCTTAACTAATGAACCCTACTTAGCCGTGATAGTTTTCCTTTAAAATTCGTTATATGTACTACTGCTGTGAATTTTTTCTTGAATTCTATATACAACCATTTAGCTTGCAGAGGGGGGGGGGGAGCACTTGACTCTAATAAAATTTAGCACTTTAAAATATCATATTTCACAAACGGATCCCTGAATTGAAAAATGGTGTTCCCACACCCACAATATTTTTGACAGACCTATTTAACGACTCCCCACACTATAGGATAGACGAGAAAAAAAATTCATCCCCGCTTTATATGTAGGGGAGGTACCCTAAAAAAATTATTTTTCACAATTTTATTTCACCACTTTGTCGGCGTGATTGATATTTATACCCTTGTCAAATTACAGATTTCTAGTACCAATAGTCTCCGAGCTAAACCGCGGACGGAGGGACAGACGGACAGACGGACAGACAGACGGACATGGCGAAACTATAAGGGTTCCTTGTCTATTACGGAACCCTAAAAAGGTAATAATACAAATTGAGTGCATTAGAATTAGATTTGATTTTCAGTTAAATACTACATAATTCTTAAATTACATATTACTTGGTTCATTTTGCGTTAATCTTAGAAGATATAATGAATAATATTTATAAATAATAGATCAGTTTAGTGGTACAACTCAATACGATACATACAAACAATTTCATACATTGCACGTTAAATATAAGCTTGTAAAAATAAGACGCTTTGCCAGCTACTTCGTCTTTAAAGTGAGATATGCTAACCATTGCTATTCTACGGGATTTCTTAAAAAAACATAACTCCACGTGAATGAAATTGCAGGCAAAAGCTACTTGCATTATGAACGAGTGAGTTTTTTTGAATGCTACAATCTTGGTTAAGAATAAAGTGATCCCGCCTCCCGGTACATAGTGTTTCAATAGCTCTCAGTAAGCCTAGCGAGGTCTACATTATAATACTACCTGATACTGCGACTTCGTTGAAGTTGTTTGCTGTTTTTAGTTATATCATGGAAGTTCTTTGATTTTATGGGATGAAGAGTCATCATTATAATTTTCCTATCCTATAGGTATTCCCACATATTAAAATTACTTTTACTTTACTTACATTTATTTTTAAAAATATTATCACAAATATTTTTACTAATCATAAATATTTGCATGTGTATGTGTATTTTGTATGTGTTATGCAAGATAAATCATCGTGTACATAATATATTTAGTCCATTGAAATGTTACATTTTTTAGGCCTTACCTTGCGTTTTTAGAGGACGCAATTTTATTTTTTTGATGTGTAGGGGGGGTCAGTGTAAAGCTAAAACCAAGTTTGTGGGGTCGCCACCCTTGTCCCACGGCCGCCATCTTGAAAATCGGGGTTGAAATGGTTTTAACGATATGGTTTTACGATATATCTTAAACTATTTATCTGATAAAAAAAATTCTTAAATTTTTTTTGTTGCAAATTAAATTCTCTACAACTTTGGTCCAGTAACTTTTTGTCGTAGAACTACGAGTATAAATAAAAAAAATTCTTTTCAAAAAACCGACTTCTAACGTCACTACAAAGTATAAAAATAATTTTAGTTTGTCCACGTTTGTTGAAGTCGGGCGGGCCTAAAATACAAACTATGAAACCGATGCGCGACGCTACACAATATGAGAGACTCGTTTATAGAAGTCGAGCGAGCATCGCGAGTCGGTTTCATAGTTTGTATTTTAGGCCCGCCCGACTTCAACAAACGTGGACAAACTAAAATTATTTTTATACTTTGTAGTGGCGTTAAAAGTCGGTTTTTTGGAAAGAATTTTTATTTTAAGCTTTTAAGTGTAGTATCCTATGATTGAGGAGCTAGGACCTGGAGCTCCATGATGTAGTCCATACTTGTTACCTACAATATCAATTCGTAATCGAAATTTCCTAAATCCCCATAGTTTTAGGTAGGCAGTACCCTGCAGCATCAGGATTGAGGAGCTAGGACCTGAAGCTCCATGATGTAGTCCATACTTGTTACCTACAATAATAATTTGTAATCGACATTTCCTAAATCTCTTTATTTTAGGTGAGCAATATCCCTGCAGCATCAGGCTTGAGGAGTTGAAGGTGAACATTTTTATGGGATCATTTCGTTACCATCCTCTGTCGATTACAAAAAAATCACGCGAATCGGTCCAGTAATCTCGGAGAAATCGGTGGACATACATAGAAAAAAAAAAGATACCGGCCGAATTGAGAACCTCCTCCTTTTTGGAAGTCGGTTAAAAAGTTATAAGCGAAAATGTTAAGAAATTCGAGAAAAATTTATATTTTTTGAAATAACTTTTTTTTAATCATTTTACGAAAAAATGATATCAGACCATTTTTGTAGATCGTTTTTTGAGGAACAACTTTTATACGCAACATTTTTTCATTAAGAACGCGTATAACGCCAAAAAAATCAGATTTCGCGATGAGATAAAACATAGCCGCAACCTCATGTGAGGCGCGACAAAAGAAAGCGTTTTGCGCGGAATAGGAGTGTAGTAAGCGTACTTTGTAACTCGTAAAATATTCATTTTCTTTTCAATTCGCCAGGCTACTCTCTTGATAATATCAATCGGAATTTAATGTAAAAATTTTGGCTCTGTAATATGCAACACATTGAAAATAAATGAATATTGGTTAAAAATTAGACCTAACTTCGCGATTTTTTATTAACGAACAAATTTCATCATTTTATGTTTTTGCCCAAGCACGTCCCTTGGCAGTATGATGTAATTTTTGCGTGTTTTTTTTTCGGATAGTTGAAACTTGATCTACTACTGTAAAAATCAAATCTGTTTACTGTTAACGAGCGCACACCCACTCTTAAGTCAATAGCTAATGTTTTACAGCGCTCCGAAGTGAGTACTATTTTTCAGTACTCTTAACTATACATATTATGTATAGTTAAGAGTACTGAAAAATAGTACTCACTTCGGAGCGCTGTAAAACATTAGCTATTGACTTAAGAGTGGGTGTGCGCTCGTATTATACGTGTGTTCTAATAATGTGTCATCAGTTATTGTTTCTCGAATTTCTGAACATTTTCGCTTATAACTTTTTTATTTATAGTTCTACGACAAAAAGTTACTGGACCAAAGTTGTAGAGAATTTAATTTGCAACAAAAAAAATTAATAAATTTTTTTTATCAGATAAATAGTTTAAGAGATATATCGTAAAAACCATTTCAACCCCTATTTTCAAGATGGCGCCCGTGGGACAAGGTTGGCGACCCCACAAACTTGGTTTTAGCTTTACACTGACCCCCCTACACATCAAAAAAATAAAATTGCGTCCTCTAAAAAACGCAACCCCAAATGTAACTTTTCAATGGACTAATTATTATTTCGTTGTTGTGTGTAATTTTTGAAATTTTCACGTTAATGCCTACCCCTCTAAATCTTTCTCTCAGATCACAATAACATTATCCTCTGCTACGTGGTTGCCTGGTAAAGATCGCTTTTAATCGATAAGACCACTTTGCAGTGTGTACATTTTTAACAGACTTCAAAAACCGGCCAAGTGCGTGTCGGGCCACGCGCAGTGTAGGGTTCCGTAGTTGAAAGTCTCAAGATACATTTTGAGTTCCATGGTTTAAATACTATAATATACTACAAAATATGCAACTTACACTACTTGTTATATCTAACTTAGAAAAACCGATATAACTCCTTCACTAATGAACCCTACTTAGCCGTGATAGTTTTCCTTTAAAATTCATTATATATACTACTGCTGTGAATTTTTTCTTGTATCCTATATACAACCATTTAGCTGGCAGAGGGGGGGGGGCACTTGACTCTAATAAAATTTAGCACTTTAAAATATCATATTTCACAAACGGATCCCTAAATTGAAAAATGGTGTTCCCACACCCACAACGTTTTTGAAAGACCTATTCAACGACACCCCACACTATGGGATGGATGAGAAAAAAAAATTCATCCCCACTTTACATGTAGGGGAGGTACCCTAAAAAAAATATTTTTTACAATTTTATTTCACCACTTTGTCGGCGTGATTGATATTTATACCCTCGTCAAATTAGAGATTTCTAGTACCAATAGTCTCTGAGCTAAACCGCGGACAGACAGACAGACAGAAAGACAGACAGACAGACAGACAGACAGACAGACAGACAGACGGACGGACATGGCGAAACTATAAGGGTTCCTTGTTTACTACGGAACCCTAAAAAAGGAGGAGGTTATCAATTCGACGCGTTTTTGTTTTGTCGATATAACTTCAATTACTTTTTTTTTATTTGAAAGGACATATCGTAAGGTTGGTCCCATTTTTTGGTGAAGATCTAATGAATATCTTCGGTGATGGAGGATGGAACTGGATGGAGTCTTTTTTTTAAAATCTTATCTCTATTATCATATTTAGTTTTAAGTTTATAAGATTTGATTTGGTGAACAATAAAAAGTACTTATTCGTTTTATTTAACTTAATTTTCAATATTTAAATGACTCTATATCGCATCTCGCTGTTCTATCTAGGTCATTACAAAGTCATACAATTTTAGTCTCTAGGTAGCGCTTTTCAACGGAGATGTGACGATGTGCACACTTAATACGGCACCTTCATCAATTTTAATGCATCTTAAGTATACCTAAGTATTTCTATAAGTAACTCGCACGGTTGAGTCATTGTCTTCACACAATGGATTGAAATGAATCGGTGTGACGCCAAAACATTCCATCCAAGTATCCAATTCACAATCAATGGTATTGTGTGTTTACGTGACTAGACTGCAAGCGACTCTTCATTGGAAATTGAACCTTATCTCTTAGATAAGGTATCCCTTAATCTTTTTACCTACCTAGCGATTATATTTCCAATGCGCTTTTTTGTTTTATGAATAGGGTATTTTACTATTTTTTTTGAAAAGTGTTAATTTAATCCAAAGGTGATAATTTACTAGTTATTTTTTAAATTTTATCCAATCGATAAGTACTTACCAATAAAATGCATTTTAATTTTGCATTTTAAATTTTCGCGCGTAAATTGACGAAAACATTTAGAAGCCATGTTATAGCGTCATCTGCATAGTAAACTTACAGAGTAGGTAGGTACTAGATATCTCAGAGTGACACAGAGTAACTTTGTCTTAAACTATCTGGAATCACATCTGTGCGCATCGATTCGCATTTTGTCCATACAAAACTGTCAGTTTTCATAGTCGTGTACGCATCGCAAAGCCGAATTGATGCGTACACGACTCTATGAAACTTTTGTCTCTAAACTAGATAGTAGTGATAGTAGTTTAAAAGTAAACAACAGTGAGCTGACGCAAAAAAAAAACCGGGATTGTTGAAATAAATACAAAAAAACCAACAGGATTCAACATTCACGATTCAACCTTAGCACGAATATACGAAAGAAACAGAAACGAATTTTCTAATGTCAGTCTGGTCAGTCAAGCTAAATTGCGTTCCATTTTACGCATACAGTATAGAAAATTGTCTATGGTTCCCAAATAAGTTATAAATATCGTTGCCTTACACGCTTGTTGATGAAAAATAAAAATAAATTAATATTTTATATAAAAAAAACCACGCATTTCGCGCAAAGAGGAAAAGTATTTTTAAGAAAGGGGAGCGAAAACTACATCTAATTCATGCATCAGTAATCATGCCAGATGTCAGTCAGATGGATGGAAGTAGATAGGAAGGATTTACTGACTTAATGACGTAGTATTATGGCGGGTATCGTTTCGCACATGGAGCTAGGAATTACGACTACGTCTAACGCATATTTATTGCATAGGTAAAAAAAGTGAAAACTTTGAAATAAAATATAAAATCTATATACAGGGTGGGCCAGACCAGGTGGATATAAAATTTTTTTTAGATTGTTCACTTAGGGGCCTACCAGGACCCGCAAGGAAAAAAATCGGTTCCCACTCGATTGCTAGAAAAAAAAATTTATTTAAAATTTTGGAATATCATTGCCTTGACGAACATTTAATTTTTTTTTAATTTTTCCAGTGATAATTTCAACAATTTTTTTATGGAATAGCTTTACCTATTAAGTGTACTCTCTTAGAAAAAAATTTCAGTTTGATTGGCTGGTTTTAAGAGCATTAAATTTTAAATTATTTCAAGAAAATTAAGTTCATCCAAAATCTACAGAAAACTTTAAAATTCCATTAAAAATAAAAGAAGAGGTTCATTGCACTGGTGATTTTTTAAAAACTGTAGCAACTTATGTTCTTTTGATTGCTAAAAGAAAAATCGCATATGAATGTGCCGGATAAAAAGTTATGATTTTTCAAAGTCTTCGTTCCTCATTCGTGTAAATAACGACATTATTGAAAAAAATGTTAATTGTTTGTGGAGACTGCAGTATGACCTTTAATTTTAACTGCCTCATTGGTCTCGTGTTCGACTGCGGCAGACGAGGTCCCTGGTTCGAGTCCCGGGTCGGACCATATCAAGTATTGGGATTTTCCGTAAGAAATTCTCAGTACTAGCCCGGAGTTAGGAAGTTGGCATTGTTTCACCCCCGTGCCTTGGAGAGCACGTAAAGCCGTTGGTCCTGCGCCTAATCTCTCTCCGCCTGCGCCTGATCTCTCTCCGATCGTGTCGAATTTTCCTTCCTATCGGGCTATGAGAGTAAAGAAACAGAGAGTGCACCTGTGTTCGCGCACACACTTGTGCACTTTAATATCTCTCGCACAGATGGCTAAACTTTCTGAAGATAGGCCGCCGCCGTGGCCGAAATTTGTTCGGGAGGACATTAATCCTTTAATGATGACTGACGGTATCTACATATTTAAGAGAAAGAAAAATAGAACAATGTTTTATTTTTCTGAATTTCGGCCACCAGTGCAATGAACCTCTTCTTTTATTTTTAATGGAATTTTAAAGTTTTCTGTAGATTTTGGATGAACTTAATTTTCTTGAAATAATTTAAAATTTAATGCTCGTAAAACCAGCCAGTCAAACTGAAATGTTTTTCTAAGAGAGTACACTTAATAGGTAAAGACATTCCATAAAAAAATTGTTGAAATTATCACTGGAAAAATTAAAAAAAAATTAAATGTTCGTCAAGGCAATGATATTCCAAAATTTTAAATAAATTTTTTTTTCTCGTAATCGAGTGGGAACCGATTTTTTTCCTTGTGGGTCCTGGTAGGCCCCTAAGTGAACAATCTAAAAAAAATTTTATATCCACCTGGTCTGGCCCATCCTGTATATAAAAGAAAGTGGTGTTAGTTACACTATTTATAACTCAAGAACGGATGAACCGATTTGGCTGAAAATTTGTGGAGAGGTAGCTTAGAACCAGGAGACGGACATAGGATACTTTTTATCCCGTTCGCCCGTTTTTCCGTCATGTCACTATAATACGTGGTATAACAAAAACGCATCTGACATGGAATAACAAAACGCAAAATATGATAGTGGAATAACAAAACGTAAATGACAGCTAAACGTAATTTTGTCTTTGGTTAAGTATGGTAAAAAATTTGACAAATATAAAAAGTGTTATAATAAAGCATTACTGATATTATAAATGCTAAAGTGTGTTTGTTTGTTGGTTTGTCCTTTAATCACGTCGCAACAGAACAGCGGATTGATGCGACTTTTTGCATGGGTATAGTAATGGATGTAGTAGTGGTTCCTCAGACCGGGAGAGCTACTTTTTATCTCGGATAATGAAAGAGTTCCCGCGGGATTTTTAAAAACTAAATCCATGCGGACGAAGTCGCGGGCATCAGCTAGTTTACTATATAATTTTGTGAACTGAAACTTACACTTCCCGATTTCATAAAGCCTATACTATCTTATAATATTTTTAGATTATTTCTCACTAGGAGTAAAATACCCCATTAGGAATAAAATTTTTGCACCCGGTAACTGAGGCACAAGTTTGTAAAACATGTAACACCTGCGTAAGTAGGATATGTACGATGCTTATTCTTGAAAACATAGACTTGAACAGCAGAAGCTCATGAGTATAATAATAATAATTGTTATGTGATCTATAAATTGCAACCACAAAAACACCAATATTTGAAGTTTTCATTCATTCAGTCATCTGAATCCAATGCCGGTCGAATACTGGGCAGTGGGCACAGGTCTCCTCTAGCACGGCCTAAAGTCCACCACGCTGGCCAAGTGCAAATTAGCAGATTTCAGTACCTTTGAGAGCATACCTATTGGAGAACTTACCGAATTGCAGGTTGTCTTAAGATATTTTGCTTTTACTTAATTTCTTAACACGCACATAACTCAGAAAAGTTATAAATGCGTGCCTCAACTGTGCCTGTCATCAGCGAACTCTGGACTCCCCAATAAGGAGGTCAAGTCATGTTTATTAAAATGAGCATCGGAGACTTGAGAAATTATGAAAAATGCTACTTTAAAGGTTTTTCCAAAACCAACTGCATAGAGTTGACGTTGACTGTGTACCTACTTGATATAAATAGTGTTTGTATATAAATAGTGCAAATTATGATAAAATCTAAAAAGCACGATCTCTTTCGTTCATTGAACGTGGTTCAATGTGTTGAGTTTTTAGTTTTATTTGCTTTTAAAAATTCCGTAAAATTACTTTGATGTTATTGATGAACATGTGATGGGGACACCTCGGAATTTCTTTACGTAGAAGAACCAGAATCATCTAGCTAGAAGTGAAGCTAAAATCGCAATGACGTGGGGGTTTTCTTGAAAGTCTATCTCACAGGTGGTTCGGAGATATTAGAACAGGGCTTGAAACCGGTTTCAATTTACCGGAAAATTTGGTTATCAACCGGTTAGTATAATTATTGTTCTTCAATTTACCGGTTAATTGATTGAACGAAAAGAAATCATATTGGTGAGCGGTATATTCAAGGCAGCGATTTGATAATGTTCAATGAACCCAAATTAACCGGTTTATCATAGTAACGTTTTAGATAAATAACGGTTGCCACTTCTGCGTGGACCGTGGTGCATGTAAGTCCAATCGCAATAACCGATTTAAAGTTTTGAAAACCGGTAAGTTTACGTAAATTGAATGGGATCAAATTAGGAACGGTTTACTACGATCCCGGGGTTAGTGACCAAAACTAGTTTGAAATATTTTCCGCATTAGATAACGTGCTGGGAGAGACTGGGAGCCGCTGAATTCAAGTGGCACAAGATTGTAGCGTGCTAAGGAAACCTAGAGACTTATGACTAGCACTGAACATCTATCGGTTGACGATGGCGTTCATAATTAGTACCTACACGTAATTAGACTTTCTATGCAGCATTCAGATTGTCATTACGTTGAATATTAATTATTTATGTGAACTCTTACGGGTACAAAGCCATAGGTCCAACACGTAGAGGATTTTATCCTTCAATACATTATTAAGTTGCACTGAACGATAATCCTCGGTAGGTGCAGGACTATATTTGAAGGAATAGACACTAAACTACAAAATTAAGCTAATGGGATGGGGTGCTGTGGACTATTAGTATTTAGGCTACGTTCGAGATACTTGATGACGCCTGCCATTACAATACCTCGCAAATTTAAATTTCGGCAGGCGGTAACTACTAACTAGTCGCCTACTAGATGGGTCTCGCAAAAAGAGCCGACAATAGTGCCGGCATCTCACAGTAAATATAATATTTACTCTGAGGCCGGCATGCGGGCCAACAGCGGTGTAGGCGACTCAGGGTGTAGAGAGATGCGGCAACGATTTCCCCATTAGCGAATAATTGACCTAGTGGGTATCCTCGTTCTTACGCCATAAAACACTTCCACCCCGGAGCTTATAGCTCTTGCGGCCTCACTCCGCCCGGCCGGTGAAGGCAAGACGGAGGCGGGTATTCAGGAGGACGCTCAGGACCGATAAGTTCTATGAGGTCGCCGCTCCCCAACAGCTCGCCACAAGCTGCCCTACGGTTAGCTATACCCTAGTGTAGAGAAATGCGGCACCGATTTGACCATTAGACGCAAATTAGACGAATACTAGTCGAGCGGGTTTCCTCGCTATTACGCCATTAGACACTTCCACCCTCGAGTTTAAACTCTTGCGATCCCACTCTGCCGGCAAGGTGAAGGCAAGCCAAAGGCGGGCTCGAGTACCCAGAGGTACATCGGGTCCGTGGTGGCGCTACTCACCAACAGCTTGCCAAAACTGCGCTGCGGTATAATTATTTATTATTGTTATGAAGCAGTGATAGCCTAGTGGTTAGTACTGCGTTCTCCAATTCCGAGGGTCGCAGGTTCGATCCCGGGCACGAACCTCTGGCTTTTCTTAGTTAAGTGCGTTTAAGAAGTTAAATATCACAATCTTCAACGGTGAAGGAAAACATCGTGAGGAAACCTGCGCACCTAATTGGCCAGCAATAAAAGCATTGGGCCAGCGTGGTGGACTTGCGAGGTGGACTATAACCGTTCTCTGACAGGAGACCTGCGCTCAGTAGTAAGCCGTTGATGCATTGCTGATGATGATGATGTTATGGGAATAATTTATAGGTATATACTTAGTTAAATCATTTGAAAAATTAGTTACTAGATTACATTTGATGCATTTGATGAACCTTAGCGATGTCGCTAATTTAATAAGATAGATAGTTGTAGTGAAATCAAAAGGAATCGTTTGCGAGTCGTGGGAAGATTCAGACTAGTTTCCATGACAAAATTTAAAACCAATAACCTGTTTGTTATGTTAATATCTGTAACGGCCAGAAACATCCTTGAAGCAGGCACCTACCATACATAATATCTATGTGTTGTTTGTCTAATATTATAACCTATCCGTAGTACCTACTCTGCATAGAGTCTAAAGAAAAAAGAGTACGGCCGTTAAAATATGAACTAAAGATTGTTGAAATCCTCGAATTTTTAATTTTGCTGAGCGATTGTGAGCTTAAGATCTGTGGCCGTTACATGACGTAATATTACTCTGCTGGAATGCCGCAATACGAGTTCGCCTGCAAAAGCCGGCAAAAGCACACGAATATTAATATGACAGGCAAACTAAGTAACGAACTTTTAAAATTTAAATCTGAAATCCTGATTCAGGATGAACATTGTTAAATACGAACTTTCGCAATATTGTTTTAAGGTACACTTATAATAAGCAGTCGTTGTTGAATATATATTGAATTCATTCTTACACATAACATAAAACAAAGTGCCGAGTTTGTCTGTCTGTTCACGCTAATCACAAAAACTATCAAAGGGCATTACATCCTGTTTTTTAGCAATGGAAAGCCTGATTCTGCGAGAAGGTTTTAGGTCTTGATAATTTTTGATTAAGATAGCTATAAAACATTCTTGGAACATTTCCTGGCTTATGCTGCATGATGCACCCTTTATCGTAGAGAAACAGACTATCCATAGGTGAAACCCGATTGGAAATATATATAGAACCGGCCCCCCATATAGTTATTGGCCATTTCAACTTTGTGACAAAACGCCGCCAAAAAAATATGTATATGTGGCCAATAACTGTTTGATATTTCAGTTTTTGTGTTAATTTTATTTTTTCAAGAAATAAGAGAATTTCAGTAATATTTTGTAATACAAGCAGTGATAGCCTAGTGGTTAGGACTGTAGGACCTATTATGACCTATTCGGAGGGTCGCAGGTTCGATCCCGGGTACGCACCTCTGACTTTCGGAGTCAAGTGCGTTTAAGCAATTAAATATCACTTGCTTCAACGGTGAAGGAAAACATCGTGAGGAAACCTGCACATCTGAGAGTTCTTCATAATGTTCTCGAAGATGTGTGAAGTCCGCCAATTCTCATTAGGCCAGCGTGGTGGACTATTGCCTACAACCCTTCTCTGAAAGGAGACTTGCGCTCAGTAGTGAGCCGTTGATGGGTTGTTCATGATGATTAATGATTATGTAATACATAAATATAATATAATTCAAATTTTTTTTTATCCATAGGTATCTATGCGTTTAATTTTCTTTATTTTATCTGAGACTAGCTAAGTGAAGCTCAAGGGCACTATACCTTTTCTCGAAGCGCTTCATCGTTTGTTTGAACCCTCGTAACTTGGGTTTGGATTATAACAGATAAACAATATTGTTTATCTGTTATAATCCAAGATCCAGATCGGGTTAAAATCCAGATCGGGATATGATGTCAATAGTGGACTTATTAAACATATAAAGTTTCAATTGCATAGCTCTTTTATTTTAGATTTTATTGATATCTAAAAAAAACCGATTTCGTCACTGACTGACTCACTGATGATCAACAAAATACTTAGGGTAGAAAAGCTGAAATTTGGTATGTAAGCTAGTATTAATTAGTACACAACCAATAAAAAAATTCCAAAATTTGCGAACCCCAACCCCTTAAACTAGGGGATGGAACTTTGTATAAAACTTACAAACTTTATGCAAATTTTGATGCTAGAGGTTTGAAAATTGTTAGGGACTGCTTATTATAATTAATAATAAACAAAATTAAAAATATTGTAATAAGTAACTTATAAAAAGAAGTTAAATCCCACTAAAAACATTTTCAAGTAAAATGTTGCCGATACAAGAAAGTTATCAGATCTCATGTAAAGCCAAGCTTCTAGCTCTACATGCACTAACTCTGCAAGCCCTAACTTCACAAACTCCTTAACACCTTGGTCAATATATAGGTGAATTTAGCGAAATGGCTAAGCCACATATTTTGACTAAGTTGTAGAGTTTGTGAAGTTGGGGCTTGTAGAGTTAAACCTGTTCCCCTATACCTATCTCTACTCTATAATAGTTCGTAAGTATATTTATAGATTTAAATATTTATAATAAATAAATATTTTTATTTTACTTTTAAGTTCTCATAACTAACTCTTGTTCGCACAGCAGAGCTGTGTCCGTTAATGGAAACAAAGAATCTTTAGTAATAAAAGTGATGCCTTTGTGTTAAGCGGTCGTGCGAAAAGCTCCACGGAAAGTGAATATAACCAAGACCGCAGCTTTCCCTTGTTCAAACCGCTCGGACGATACTAATGGGTAGCATTGTTATACTTAACTAGAAATTATCCGTCTTATAATGGTTTATTTTACCCATGTTTATTATATTCTAGTATTCATAAGAGCAGTGATAAACATAGTAGTGGCTAACTGTTTTTTGATAAAATTACGTAGGAGTAGGACGAATCCGCGATGGTGTCAAAGCTTAATTATTATATTATAATTTTTAATTGTTTTAATGATACGAAAGAATTGAACATTCTTTATGCTTTTATAAACCTAAAAATGTATTTTATGTACACAACACAACTATGCTGTACATTTTCCTTTTAATACTTAGACATTTTTGAAAACTATACTCAAAAAAGTTTTAATTAAAGTTTATGATAAGGAAAAAGGAACATTTTTTTTTGCTTTCATAGACCTAAAAATGCCCTATACGATACGTTCATTAGGTATTAAAATAGTACGTTAAGGAACTCATTAAAAACAATTTTAGCGCCGACGCATTCCATTCATACTCGTACGATAAATAGAGCACTGTAAATAGCTACAGCAATTATCATGGAACTACGATACAGAACAAAAACTACTGTGTTATCGTTAGGTTAATCGCTCATGAACTCACATGGCTACACATAGCTATAAACTAAATGGTAAACATTGCAACTGGGCTATGACGAATCTGTAACAATAGAGGTTAATTTAAAAAAAACGGGTAATATTATGTTACATAATACAGTTCTATTGGATAAGCATCAATGTGCTGTTTATTATTCCTACTTACTACCGTAAAGAGATAAGTAGGTTCATCAAGATTACGCCAGTGCCCAGTCACTTAAACCTAGTCTAGTGGCTAGTACAGGTAGCCTAGATCACTGCTTGTATAATCCTGTATCTGGCCCAGACAGACCGGCAGATTGACTTGTCGATCAATGACTGACAGACAAAAATTCTGCAAACTTTAAGATGAGCTGATCAAATAATATGGGGCAGGTACGCAGATATTATTTCTCAACCATAGTCAGTCACTTCAATATTATTTACGTCATGGATCCCGTAAGTAGATAGGTAGTATCATTCTTAATGCCCTCAGGGTATTTTAGCCTGAGAATCCGTAGGAACATTATTGGAGCATCTACAAAGTGTAGATGTCTCACAAAAATTTGCTGATGAATGTCTTGCTATATATAATAATAATATTATTATTATCATCTTCATGGACTTATGTACAGCTCTCATTAATTTTTATATAACAGCTCGTAAGTTGAAGTTTTTCTAACATAGCAAGGCAACTGGATGTTTACCTTAATACATTAGAGAGGTCGATGAATAACGCATGACTCATAGTACACTAGATAACGAGAGTAAACATACTCGTAAATCATAGATTACCCACTGAATAGCTACTAACTATACACTCAAGAGCGCAGACTCTGGGAGTCTGTAAAATTGACATGACTGTCAATATTATTTTTAACTTAATTTATTTTTTACTTACAGGTATGTGCATTGAAGGTGCATTGCGGTTTCGTATATTGTAAGTACAACAATTAGTTTCGCTATTAATTTTCGTCAATGAAGATCGTGATTTATTAATAAAAATAAAATGAAATTTAAAACCCATTTTAAAATAATTTAAAACCCATTTCGTTTTAGATTAAAGCTGTCAGTACTATTAGTAATTTACATTGAAATAATGCATTATTTAAATTTATATATTAGGCCGGTCGTTTACTTGATAAAACATGGTATCTATAATTATCGTGACGTATTTGGCTACATATAATATTTATGATTGTGTCGATAAAATTAAAGGTCGATGCAAAAGAAGTGCATTAAATAATTTCGCATAATTTTATTATGCTAAATTATATTTTAATGCAATAACTTAAGTTGCGCATGACATTGTGTAGGTATAAGTCTAAGGTTAATGCAAAAACCATTATATTAATAATAAATAATAATTAGCAGTGGATTTCAGTAGCGATATTATAAGCATAGCAGACGACGTTGCACATTCAACCATCACCTTTCGAATGTTCAACCGTTGTGTAATGAGCAACGTCGTCTTCATTGTCAATCTTTTGTCAATGTTCTATTAATGTTTTCTTTTACCATGGAAGATTTAATACACTAGTGACATTTTAATATCATAAAAATCATACGGATCAGCCTCAGTAATGGATGTACCCCAGGGTTCTATTCTAGGTCCATTCATGTTTTTGATTTACATAAATGATTTACCACATTTTGTCCAAAATACTTGTTGTACTATTTGCTGATGATACGTCTTTGATTTTCAAAGTCGATAGGAAAAAAGACAATTTTGACGATGTAAATAGTGCATTATCTCAAGTTTCTGAATGGTTTACGGCAAATAATTTACTATTAAATGCTAAAAAAACCAAGTGTGTTGAGTTTTTATTGCCTAACACCAGAGCTGTCAGTAATAATTTAAAGATAAATAACGAACCTTTGAAAACTGAGGACTCCACAGTGTTTTGGGATTAACCCAGGATTCTAAGCTACAGTGGGGCACCCATATAACAACACTTGCTGGCAGGCTTAGCTCTGCTGCTTACGCTGTTAGGAAGATTCGACAGTTAACCGACATAGAAACTGCAAAAATTGTTTATTTTGCATATTTCCATAGTATTATGTCATACGGAATCTTACTATGGGGTAAAGCAGCCGACATTGGAAAAATTTTTGTATTGCAGAAGAGGGCAATTCGCGCAATCTAATTTTAAACCGCGGGATTCCCTTCGAGAAAAATTTAAGGAAATAGGCATTCTGACAGTAGCTTCACAATATATTTATAAAAACATAATATTTGTCAGACAAAATATTTTGAGTTACAAAACAAAGGGTGATTTACACGATAGGCAGGTTAGAGATCGAAATAGGCTCGTGATTCCTCGACTGCGCCTCAAGAGGGTCCGAAAGACATTTGTGGGAATGGGCGTGACGTTCTATAATAAAATTCCACAGTCGATCTTAGACTTGCCTTTACACAAGTTTAAGAAAGCAATTAAAACTTCTCTCATGGAAAAAGCATATTATACAATTGAAGACTAGTGTTATAAACCACTTGCTAAGCTATGCCATGCTGGACCGTTACATACACGCTACTTCCGGATTATACACCAAATACTTTAATTAGAAATAATAATTAGTAATGAGTAAATCTTATTTTGTTATGAATGGTTAATATCGTAATATTTATTATTTTATGTTTTACGAATATATACATCTATGAATTATCTTTGGTTTGTAAAATAGCACTGATACTATTATGATTACTTTGTTGGCAGAATTGTTAGACTATTATACTAAATCATAGGTATTTGATTGATTAAATAATTTACTCAGTTCATTATAATTGTAATTTAATTATTTCGTGCAGCATAATTATTTCTGTTCTGTAAAATAGTATTCGGAACACTAATACTAATAATATTAGTTTGGTTGGCAATACTGTAAGCCTGTTGTCTAAATCATAATTATGTATAAAAGTGAAGGTATTGGATTAACAGACGTTCATTCTTGTAAAATATTGAAGGTAGAAACTCTGCCCGAAAATATAGTGAAAGTATTTTTAGTATCGACTATTATTTCAAGACGCTCCCATGCTCTGTCACACTATATTAATCTATCTATCTATATATATATATATTTATATATGACGGCTCAAGGGCCTCAGAGTTATTTTTAGTAACAGTCACAATCTTCAATACTTTCACTCAGGAATCAAAACACAACTAGTCGGACTTTACTTTTATTACGACGACTCTCAGAGGTCCGTACGGTCCGACGCCTCGAGCGAGAATGAGCTGCGAGGGATCAGCCGCCCGTATTTAAATGAAAGCATGCTTGTACAATTATCTTTTGTAAATTGTTTGCTACCGTCCAAATTATGTTTACAAACCCATATTGAGGGTAGTTAACATTGATTAACAAAGAAATGTTTGATTTGTGATTCAAACCGTCTAAAAGCGGTTAGTTATTGAAATCTAGACTTTCTTGACGCCGCTGAATGAGGTTAATTACCTCTTCGCGCCGACACGGCCATTCTGACAGGAGGCGGTGCGCGCTCTGCACCAGCCTGACGCGGACGGTTTGATGTTAGCTCTGAAACAAAGATAAATTTCTTTTTGAGTGTGGTACCTGTAAGCATCTAATGATGCTTAGTCATATTTCTGATAGACCAATACATCTTTCATGTTTTGGTCCTTAAGGATTTAGTATGTCTAGTAGACAATTTTGAAACCCGTGAACTAATTCGTAGATCTACGGGGTTACTCGTGGATCTCGGGGATTACTCGTAGATCTCAGGGATTGCTCGTGGATTTATGGGATTATTTTTAGGGAGGAATTTCTTGTAGATTTCTCGTAGATTTCTCGTAGATTTCTTTTAGATTTCTCGTAGATTTCTCGTAGACTTCTCGTAGATTTCTCGTAGAGTTCTCGTAGTTTTCTCGTAGAGTGGGAGGAAAGGATAGTGTGTCTCAGAGGAAATTGGGTTATATTCTCGTAGATCTCGTGGATCTCGTAGAGTCGGAAGAAAGAATAGTGTGTCTCAAATGATTATCGATAAGCGGGCTTTACAACATGGTTGCGACTCACCGATTTTTTTTTATTCTGTTGCATTTTCCGTGGTTGTTTCATGAGTGGGTTGTTCTGGCAATCCTTCTCGTGAAGGCAACGATTCGGGATCGGTCAGCCAATCATCTTCTGGCGCCGACACGGTTTCCTGATCACCAAGTTGAGGATCTCGGGGGAGCTGGTCATGGGAGACTTTCCATGGTCTTCCTCTGCTGACTACGTGTGCCTTTCCTTGGTTTCCATAATTATTATCATGGTCAGTGCATTCTTGAGTGTAGTCACGAGTCTTTCAACTTGACCATTTGCTCGGCTGATTCCTGACGCTAGCGTTGTTGTGCTGCGGCATATTTAATGATCGACCTGAAGTGGTGGCCGATCCCACTTCTAATGACGGCTCAAGGGCCTCAGAGTTATTTTTAGTAACAGTGACGTCAGCATTGCTGACGTCACAATCTTCAATACTTTCACTCAGGAATCAAAACACAACTAGTCGGACTTTACTTTTATTACGACGACTCTCAGAGGTCCGTACGGTCCGACGCCTCGAGCGAGAATGAGCTGCGAGGGATCAGCCGCCCGTATTTAAATGAAAGCATGCTTGTACAATTATCTTTTGTAAATTGTTTGCTACCGTCCAAATTATGTTTACAAAACCATATTGAGGGTAGTTAACATTGATTAACAAAGAAATGTTTGATTTGTGATTCAAACCGTCTAAAAGCGGTTAGTTATTGAAATCGAGACTTTCTTGACGCCGCTGAATGAGGTTAATTACCTCTTCGCGCCGACATATATAATAATTATATAATACCTTTAAACGAGCAATTCTTGTATATAAATAAATATATATATATAATCTGAATCTCGGAAACGGCTCCAACGATTTTCATGATATTTAGCATGCAGAGGGTTTCGGGGGCGATAAATCGATCTAGCTAGGTTTTATTTTTAGAAAAGGTCGTTTTATCCGTGTTTTCAGGCAGTGAAAAACCTCTTACAATATCATTAGAATACGAAGGTAAAATAAGTGATCAAACGAACTTACCTGAAGTGAAGTTCGATCATTATTATATGAGTTGCTTCATCCGAAGATATAATTATTACAAAGGTAGTCACTCCAGTCGCCAGAGATAAGTCCGCGTATTTTACAGTTATACCCTATTTTAAAAATAAATCACCTTGGCAGCACCGTCTTAAGTTTGCTCATTATTTTTAGAGATGTATACGGTTCAAAACTTTTTTATTTGGGCAGTCAGGGAGGGTGGGTAATTATATCTTCGGATGAAGCAACTCATATAATAATGATCGAACTTCACTTCAGGTAAGTTCGTTTGATCACTTATTATATTTCTTTGCTTCATCCTTCAATATAATTATTACAAAGGTAGTTGTTTAGAGTAAAAAGTTTTGATAAACATGTACGCAATACAGATTTGATTTTGTAAATCGTGTATTTTTAATCACTTTCTTACGGAAATACTAATTAATTTGCTTGCATACACTTTAACAATATTAAAATTTATTTATGATATTATTATTATAATATTATTTAATACTATAAATTAGAATATATTTATTTTTATGATTAGGTATAATTCATAAATTGATTCACTATTAGATGTGTTAACGCAATTATTATTAAGACCTGTCTTGGCAGGGTCTGGCCTAATCTCCCTCATCCGCCATGGATCTAACATCTAAGCAGCGAAAGAATGAGTTCGATGTGTTAGTCCAGCCTGCCGTTTTTCTAATTGCCTCAACGCTCGCCTGAGCGTGAGGTGCTGTGCGCTTGTGTCAACGCTGCTCCCTGATAGCGTTTACTTGATCCACCTGCTGATCGATTGAGGTTCGGCCTTTTTGTAAAGCTTCTTGTAGGTAAATAGCAGGTTATTTGTCCCCTCAGATCTTATATTTTTAGTTCTGGAAATATAGTGTGTGGAGGGGTGTAGCAGGGCAGATGCTCAGATTTTCTTGAAAGTAAGGTAGGAAGAGAGAGAGAGAATAGGCTTGGTATCTGCCGCAGCGTATGTTTTTTTTTTTTTTAAATTTACCGTTATTCTAATTTAAACCCCGATTTCGAAAGTAATATTGCTTTCCAATTTAATTGATGGAAGAGTTTGTAGTCTATGAGCAGTGCAAATTGCTAGTATACTGAAAAGTTTCTTAGTGATTTTTTCTAAAGATGAGTGACTATAAGGGAACCAATTTTTAATATAGTTTAAAACAAGTTGAGGGACCCAAGTACGGGAGTAATAGGGTTTGGTTGATCTTAACTTATAGACACCTTTGAGGAGACGTTTTACGCTCGCTCCAGAAACAATGCTGTTTCTTAGCATAAATTATATTGCAATTCGATAAGGGTTCAAACTCCGTAACAAACGCTGTAAGAGAAGATACCTAATGCTGGTCTTTGACGGTTTAAATACATTTTTATTATTTAATTTACACAACTGCCACCGAAACTTGAGTGTGGTATTACATTGTTTTAAAATACTGTCAGAGAATATGTTAACATTAGTGACGCTGAGTCTGGGTCGGCGCCTTGTTTTAAGGGAGAGAGAGAGAGAGAGAGTCCGGAGAGTCTCGCGACACCCAGGGTAAGTTACTTGTGCAAGGAATGGTGAAATGAGATTGCAATAAGTATTAATGAGGATTAACATTAAGTAATATCCGAATCTACCAAGCTTTGTAGGAGAGAGTACCACACTTGTGGTAACCAATTTGAAAAAACTAGGATTCCGATTGCCTCGTTATCAATGATTTTCCTCAGACACTTTAAAATTAAAGAAAAAGGAGGAAACAAAAATCATAGAAAAATATAAAAGCCCCACATAGCGTAAATGCATCGACAGATAAAGCGTCCGGATCTTGTTGTCAAGGCACGGATTTTTTAAATTTAGTATTGTTATTCAAGCAAAAACGGACTTAAAGCCTAGGTATCTCGAATAGGTTATAACTTCTTTTATGACCTTGATTAAAACACCTGGAGTCACTGATAAGACGAACAGCCTAACATTAGGTTTAGGCATCAATAAAATAAAACTCGGAAGTAATAGCTCCTATTTGTAATAAATTATTATTAATAACAACCCACATATTAAGTTGGTAAGCTGTTATCCTGCGCCGCAGTGTTACGCCCCCCCCCCCCCCCAGTTCATGACGAGTACCGACGAGGCGCTCGCCAGTTTTCCTGGTTGCCGGCTGGTCGAGTACCCGTATATAGTTAGGTAAGAACATAACGTATATTGTCTCGCAGCCAATAATTTGTAGCTAATGTACATATATATTCACGATTACACATTTTCTACACAATTGTCATAAGGATATGGCTCATAACTAGCTCGCAGCTAGTAAGGTTATCACAATTACCAATTTCCTTTTGTGGAGTCACAGCTTTAGCAGCTTTAGGATATGGCTCATGAGTAGCTCGCAGCTAGTTATGTAATCGCAATCGACTCGCAGTCAATACCGATTTGTTTAAGGAATCACAGCTTTAGTAGGTGATTTATGAATAGCTCGCAGCAAGTTATGTTATCACAATTGATTCGCAGTTAATCCCTTTTTATTGTGGTGTTACAGCTTCAGGATTAGACTCATGAGTAGCTCGCAGCTAAGAAGTCACATCTTTAGGATATGAACCATAAGTAGCTCGCAGCTAGTTATGTTATCGCAATTGACTCGCAGTCAATCCCGATTTGTTTGAGCAGTCACAACTGTAGGATTTGACTCATGAGTAGCTCGCAGCTAGGAAGTCACATCTTTAGGATATGAACCATAAGTAGCTCGCAGCTAGTTATGTTATCGCAATTGACTCGCAGTCAACCCCGATTTGTTTGTGGAGTCACAGCTGTAGGATTTGACTCATGAGTAGCTCGCAGTTAGGAAGTCACATCTTTAGGATATGAACCATAAGTAGCTCGCAGCTAGTTATGTTATCGCAATTGACTCGCAGTCAATCCCGATTTTTTTTTTTTTTTGTGGAGTCACAGCTTTAGGATTTGACTCATGAGTAGCTCGCTCGCAGCTAGTTATGTTATCGTAATTGACTCGCAGTCAATCCTGATTTGTTTGTGGAGTCACAGCTTTAGAATATGACTCATGAGTGGCTCGCAGCTAGTTATATTATCGCAATTGACTCGCAGCCAATTCCAATTTGTTTGTGGAGTCATGGCTTTAGTATATGACTGATGATTAGCTCGCAGTTAATTATGTTATTGCAATTGGTTCGCAGTCAATCCCTGTTTGTTGTTTTTTAGTTTCTCGGATAAAGCCAATCCAAATAAAGTTGTGTCTCCTTCCGAATCTTATAGTACTTCTTGTTGAGTTGAGGCATTAAGAGTTTAATGCTGCTTTGAGTGATTCCGAAGTTTGAATCACATAGGATCCTGCAGCCATCTTCCTGCTTAGGTGTTTCATGGCCTGCAACCTGTTTTCACTCTCTTTTAATAGTAGGCCTTTACTAACGGCCGTGATACTCAGGACGAGTAGTCTTTGTCGCATCCCCTTTTTTTAATATAAAGAGCCATATGGTTGGCATGAATATTTTCACCATACTTCGGGGAAACATGCGTCGATTTCCCAAGCGCCGAGTGTAATTTTGAGTCAATTTCGAGTTGACCGACCTTTTATAAAGTAACTTTGAACCCTTTGTCAAAATGACCACTCAGTATCTGGATTAACTGTACTAGACTCGGCGTCGGCTTGATTTTCTTCGGTGTTTACGTATGACGCAAAAAAAAAAACAAAGCTCACATTGTTCACACCAATGCCAACTGGTTCTAGTTAACTTATTTAAGTGAGGGTATTGAATGCCTCTCTTTCAATTAATATAACTCATTACCGTCGTAGTGTCGACACGAACATTGCACAGTTGTTTAAGTTACGAGCAAGACTTTCAAACCGAGGAAAATGGCCATTATTTCTTCCAAATATTTAATATCTTCTATAATATCTAATAATATGCTACTTGCTCTGCTTGTTCATCTTCCATGGCTTTTAATTTTACGTGTTTCGTAACAATTAGTGTTTTCAGATAAATCGAAGAAAAGGTGGGTAGTTAGTTCCCTTACGCTCCGCTTGGCTCGTCTTGGCAGGGACACTACCGTCTCTCCAGATAAATAATATTATATTTTTGTTTACAAGTAGGTACTCGAATATAGTTAACGGCTGGGCAAGCTACTAAAGCCCCGTTGAGCGAATTTTACGAGCATAGTTGAGTGAATTCGTGAATTTTATTACATTTTTCGAATGTATAATATGATATGTAGAAATAATAATGATAAATTACCTAAATAAATCCGAGACACTTGGGGGGTAGGTACTAAGTTAATTCAATCGTGATTGATGACAAGTTGTAACAATAGTGTTACCATAATAATCGTTATAGTTGTGTTTTAATTTTTATTAATTTTCATAATAAAACACTTCCGCAAGTATTTGCAGAGTAGGTAACGTAATATTTAATTCAGAATATTTACGTTTTCTCTGATACCTCGTAATCGATGAAGACTCACAGTAAACCTCGATACGAAAAGTGTACCGTTTTTATGTTAATGCAAAAACAATAATATAGTAGGCTATGTGGCGGTACGTAAGCGCAAACAAGAGATCGTTTGAAAACAGAAAAGAGCTCGTACCTTTTTCCTTCGATGATGATGATGATGATGATTTCAGCCGATGAACAATACTGCAATCACACTATCCTACAATATCACTCGATCTTCTGCACTTCTGGTTAAATTATTAAGTGCGGCGCGCTGAGCGCGTGCGGTCCTTATCTCGCGCGAAAAAGTAATGAGCAAACTTAAGACGGTGCTGCCAAGGTGATTTATTTTTAAAATAGGGTATAACTGTAAAATACGCGGACTTATCTCTGGCGACTGGAGTGACTACCTTTGTAATAATTATATTGAAGGATGAAGCAAAGAAATATAATTCGCCATCATCTATCAAAATCCCCATAGCTCAGAGAATTCGGGCGGTGCCGTAAACAGAAAACCTGGGTTCGAGTCCAGCCGATTATATTTTCCTCTATGAATTTTAGTATTATTTATTTTTTATTATTTTATTATTATTTTTTTCTAAATATATAATTTCCAAAAACACCTTTTACAAAAAAAAAACCGAGCAAAGCTCGGTCACCCAGATATTGACAAAAAAGCGTAGATATAATTCGCTCCAGCGATTCATGAGACAGTAATAATCAACCTGTGTAACGAAATAATCCTGTGCTATTCAGTGTTTCTACTTTATTTGTGTCTAAGTGATGTCTTAAAATGAGCATTTGAATATTAGTTTTCAATTCGATGCCTTAACATGGGTAGCATAAGTATGTCACGCACTCTTTAAACATTTCTGTGGTGGTGTCGTGTGATGCGGGTTGTTCCCTCAAATATGGTTGAGCGAAGCAATGGCTGGGTCATGCGTCATGCTCGTGAACGGGTTCCACCGGCGGAAATGGGGCTACTTTATGTCTGCCCATCTTAAGATAAAAGTTAGTCGGTATGCATTTTTGGAACTTCCCTCATTGTGGAAACAATGCATATATAGCATAGTATTTACTGTATTGTAATTTTGTTTTGAAAAGAGCAACCGCCGAGTTTCTTGCTGGTTCTTCTCGGCAGGAAAGGCATTCCGAACCAGTGGTAGATTCATCGACTATTCAAAAGCACTTGTAAAAGTTTATTTGAATAAAAAATATTTCTATTCTATTCTATTCTAATAATTATTGTACAACGTTTTTGTCAATCGTTTATAATACATACCGAGAGCCGGTAACACTAAAGTTCTCGTCATGCGGAATCGAAAAGTCTTTAGAATAGAATAGAATAGAATAGAATAGAATAGAATAGAATTGAATAGAATAGAATAGAATAGAATAGAATTGAATAGAATAGAATAGAATAGAATAGAATAGAATAGAATAGAATAGAAATGTTTTTTATTCAAATAAACTTTTGAAAGTACTTTTGAATCGTCAATGAGTCTACCACTGGTTCGGAATACCGTTCCTGCCTAGAAGAACCAGCAAGAAACTCGGCAGTTGCTCTTTTCAAAATACTTTTACAATATACTTAATAGATATTATTCTATGTATGCAGAGTTTCCACAATGAGGGAAAGTTCCACAAAAGCATACGTAATTATTTCTAATTATAATTCAACACATGTCAAGACGGGCAGACAGAAAGTAGCCCCATTGCCGCTGGTGGCACCCGTTCACGAGCATGACGCATGACCCAGCCATTGCTTCGCTCAACCATATTTTAGGGAACGTAACAACCCGCAATTTATGGAAATTAGTTAGACCAATTATTATACGATTAAATTAAACTTGGTATGTTTTAATTTAAATAGCCGAAAAAGTGTTTAAATCTTTTTTAATGCAAAAATATATAACCGTCGTCGCGGATGTTGATTTTTTGCATTGTATTCGATAGAAATTTCGTACTTTCTCAGGAGACCAGTGCTTGGTACCTACAATATCAATTCGTAATCGACAATTCCTAGATCCCCGCAGATTAGGTAAGCAGTACCCTGCAGCATCAGGATTGAGGAGCTAGGATCTAGACCTCCTTGATGTACTTTATGCTTGGTACCTAAAATTCGTAATCAACAATAATTCCTAAATCCCTGCAAATTAAGTGGGCAGTACCCCTGAAGCATTAGGCTTGGAGGTTGAAAGTAAAAAAATTATGGAACCACTCCGCAAGGATCCTCTGTCGATTAAAAAAAAATCACGCACATCGGTCCAGAAATTCCGAAAAAATCGGTGGACATGACGTAGAAAAAAAGATACCGGCCGAATGCAACTTCCTCCTTTTTGAAAATCGGTTAAAAATAGTGATGCACGATATAATATAGAAATTCTTTTCAAAAAACCTACTTCAAACGCCACTACAAACTATAATAATAGTTAATTGATTCATTAATACTTTGATATTTTTGATAACTACCCTCACGTTTAGATGGTCTTTGTATATCATGTTGTGGTTAAATTAATTAGATGTGAGGTCAGGGGCTGCAATTACGGGCGGAGGAGGCGACATTAGGTAGGGTTGCAGGCTGCAGCGTTTTTAAAGATGTACTCAATTGAGGCATGATTATTTTTTGACTAATAATTCCCGCTTCTGGATCTATGGCTAATAATATTATAGATGATGATCTCTAGTTCACTTTCCCTGTGACTCGGTACCAATTGCTTGCATTCTCTGTCATGAATCTAGTGAACAATGGTTCAATTAAATCCCGGAACATCCACAAAAAACCTATAAAAAATCGCTCATGTCTTCGACAGAAATTTTTAATCCGCCGCTGGAATAAATGGGTTAGGTATGGGCATAGAACACTACGATTTCGTTTTATAAAGACTAAGAGGGTACTTAGCAGTGATAACCTAATGGTTAGGCCTACGGTCTCCTATTTGGTAGGTCGCGGCTTCGATCCCGGACACGTACCTGTGATTTTTCTGAGCTATGAGCGTTTAAGCAATTAAATATCACATGCTTCAACGGTGAAGGAAAATATTGTGAGGAAACATCCACACACCTCCATAATGTTCTTAAGGTAAAAAAAGATACCGGCCGAATTCAGAACTTCCTCCTTTTTGGAAGTCGGTTATAAATAGTGATATACGATATTCGATTGATATAGAAATTCTTTTCAAAATACCGACTTCAAACGCCACTACAAACTATAAAAATAGTTAATTGATTCATTAATACTCAATTAGTTAAGATTAATTAATTAATTAATTTAATAAATATTAAATATATTAAAATTGAAAATATTGTGAGGAAACATCCACGCACCTCCATAATGTTCTTAAGGGTGTGTGAAGTCTATCAATTTGCATTGGAGCAGCGCATAGTGTTATAATTGACCCAAAATTGGACATCACTTTTTTATGATACTAATCGAAAATTTAGGCTTTTTTAATACTAGAGTAAAGCCGACTTGCACCAAACTACTTAATCATGTTTAGTTAAATTTTGTAATGCTGCCCTTCTCATGTCAACCCTGAAATAGTATTGTCAAAAAGTGACAGCAATACAAAATTTAACTAAACATGACTAAGCAGTTTGGTGCAAGTCGATCTAAAACTCCCAGAAGTTAATTTTGTTTAAAATTTAAGTAATATTTTTTCTGGATTTTTTGCAAAGGCGAAAATAAAAGAATTGCATAACACATTTTAACAATTATTTACAGTACAAATTGGCATTATGTATAGGTCATTTTATAAGCTAAATAAAATAATTTTAGTTATAGCAAAATAGTTAATATTCTTAATTTTGTGATTTTTACATTTTACTTTTTTTCTCATAAACCATTTGTGATTAGCAGTAGATATCTATCTGAACACATGCCTCGTCACTGGGTTGTTAGTTGGTTTCAGGAATTTCTATGATATTAGAGTTTTCACAATAAGATCATAATAATTACAAAATTAAATGTACTAACTAAAATTGTAAACCGCTGACTGAATGAAGCATGAAAATGTTAAATCAAAGCTTGTAAAAAATATAACTTCATTTTGGGTATGTTTGACAGATAATTGAATGATATAATAACTTTTAATATCACCAAAGTTAAATTCAAGATCTGTAAAAACAAAAAAGTCCTATTTGGATTCTGATTAGCTTACTTTTGATAAGTGCCAACCCTAACATTAAATTTTTAAAATTCAATCATACATAGAAAGTTACAGCATTTCTTAGCTTTTTTCTAGTAATCATAGAAAAATAGTACATTATAGTACAAGTGTGTAATCATCAATACACACACTTGTGAAGAAAATAATACTAAAATATTATTTTAACTAACCTTAGTAGCCAGATATTGGTTAACTGGAGAGTATGTTTTTAAGTCCACTCCATTCTTTGTTCGGACTGTACTTTTTAACATTGACTATATACACCACAAAGAGCTAGATTTGTACTTAGAAGATAATTCTTTAAAGTACGCCATGAACACATTTTCTGAAAAAAGACTGCGTATTCTTGTTGTTTTGCCATTGTATGAAATTTTGGTACGCTAATAGATATTCTTCCTTGGAGTTTTCAGGTAGTAAACTTTCCATAACTTTAAGGGCTTCACATCTTATATCGGGCGGTGTACAACATAAATAATTTTCTTCATAATTAGTACTTGTAGACATTTTAATTAATAAATAACTGTAATTTCAACAGTGAAAACGAGTTGTGCAAAATTTTTCGCAATGGTGGAAAAAATTAATCAGTTTTCCTATGCGTACGCGTCTTATAATGGCGATCGGCCATAGACTAAATGAATGAGGTTTCTTTCTTTTTGGCTTTTCGCGGATAGCGTTTTAGCCACGTACAAAATGGGGAATTTCAAGTTTTTACAGAAAAAAGAAAAGTTATATTTGAGTGAGTTTTATTTATGTGTTTGCGTGTTTAACGCACAAGTTAAAATTATCTATTTAAATACGAAGTTGCATGAAATGAGCAAGCAATAGGTACATTAATTTATTTGTACTATTGAACACGATCTTTTTTGTATCGAAACTTTTTTAAGAACAAAGCAACTCAACCAATAAGAAAAACTCTATAACTCACTTGTGAATAATAGTAATGAAAAAGTCAGTTTGATTATAGTTGTCATTATGCACCTAATTGGAGGTGAAATTAGAGCCACTTTATGAGCTGTGTTGAAAAAATTATAACTCCAGTTCTAAACTGAATTAACTTCTGGGAGTTCTAATCTAGTATTAAAAAACCCCCAAAGTTTCGATTAGTATCATAAAACAGTGATGTCCGATCTTTGGGTCATTTATCTCACTATTTATTATTTTACTAGCTGATGCCGGCGACTTCGTCCGCATGGATTTAGTTTTTAAAAATCCCGCGGGAACTCTTTCATTATCCGAGATAAAAAGTAGCTCTCCCGGTCTGAGGAACCACTACTACATCCATTACTATACCCATGCAAAAAGTCGCATCAATCCGCTGTTCTGTTGCGACGTGATTGAAGGACAAACCAACAAACAAACACACTTTCGCATTTATAATATCAGTAATGCTTTATTATAACACTTTTTATAATTGTCAAATTTTTTACCATACTTAACCAAAGACAAAATTACGTTTAGCTGTCATTTACGTTTTGTTATTCCACTGTCATTTGCGTTTTGTTATTCCATGTCAGATGCGTTTTTGTTATACCACGTTTTATAGTGACTTGACGGAAACGCGGTCGAACTCGATATAAAGTATCCTATGCCCGTCTCCTGTTTCTATGCTACCTCTCCACCAATTTTCAGCCAAATCGGTTCATCCGGTCTTGAGTTATAAATAGTGTAACTAACACCACTTTCTTTTATATATATATATATTTTTAAAATAAAATAATAAATAGTCTGCAGCATGGTGGATTATTGGCCTATTACCCTTCTTTGCTTCTCAAAACCTGTGCTCAGTAGTGAGGCGTTGATGGGAAGCTGATGATGAAGAGAGGACTTAAAAGATTATGGTGTGACCTAGTTTTTAGACGTCTACCACAGCAGTGTCGCATAAAATTCATATCCATTTCCGAACCAATCGTTAGAAATATCTTACTGCGTGATCCGAACGTTCAAACTAAACCATTCCATTTCCAATTCCAGTGTTTGTGTTTAACTAGTGCAGCACGAATTCCGAGAAGCGGGAGCGACCGATTTACCGCGATAGATACTCTGCAATACACTGATAGATCGGGAGCCAAGGCCTTTCAGACCTTCGTTATTTTATAAAAGCTGAAAGTTTCTCTGCGAGTGCCCCCCATTAAGGTAAGAATGATCCCCGACTATGAAGTTTGGATCATGGTGGCTTTGGGAGATATCAGGTAGCAAAGGCTTATACACCATTCACCATTGCTACCTGATTTGGCGAATCACGGATTTGTACGGGATAAAAAGTATCCTATGTGTTAATCCAGGTTATAGTCTATCTTCATTTCAAATTTCAGCCAAATCGGTTCATTAGTTGTGGCGTGAAGAAGTAATACGTGAATTTTGATTTTTCAAAATCCTGCGCGAATTATAAATTTTAACGGGATAAAAAGAAGCCTATGTGTTAATCCAGGGTATAATTTATCACCATTCCCAATTTCAGTCAAATCGGTTCATTAGTTGTGGCGTGCAGAAGTAACACATGAAATATTTTTTTTCCAAAATCCTGCGGAAATCATTTTAGGGGATACAAAGTTAGCTATGTATAAATCCAAGGTAAAATTTATCTCCATTTTAAATTTCAGACAAATTGATTCATTACTTGTGGCGCGAAGAAGTAACACGTGAATTTCAGTTTTTCTAAATCCTACGGGAACGATGAAATTTTACGGGATAAAATTAACCTGTGTATAATTCAAAGTATAATCCATCTGCATTTAAAATTTTAGCTAAATCCGTTCAGAAGTTTTTGCGTGAAAGAATAACAAACATACACACAAACATAATTATAACTGAATTTTAGTAATTAATTGGTCAGATTGGACTGAAACTCAGAATGGAGATAGATTACATCTTGGATTAATACTTAGGCTAGTTTTTGTCCCGTAATAATTCATGGTTCCCGCAGGATTTTGAAAAACCGAAATTCACGTTTTACTTCTTCATGCCACATCTAATGCACCGATTTGGCTGAAATTTGGAATGAAGATAGATTATAACCTGGATTAACACATAGGATACTTTTTATCCCGTAAAAATCCATGATTCACCAAATCAGGTAGCAAAGGTGTATAAAACTTTGCTACCTGATATCTCCCCAAGCCACCATGATCCATACTTCATAGTCGGGGATCGTTCTTACCTCAATGCAGAGAAATTTTCAGCTTTTATAAAATGACGAAGGTCTGAAAGGCCTCGGCTCCCTACCTACGAGCTTCAAATGCAAACCGGGAATGAGAAACACCGCAGATTGCATAAAAGCGATGCCACACGGTGCTTTGTTGCCATCGCAGATCATGAACATCTAAATGTGAACACAGTGAAACAAGAAATTGAAAACTTCAACTGTACTCTGTCCGCATCGTATTCCTTATTGCTGAGGGTCGTAACCCCTTTCTATTATTTTGGAATAATAATGCGGTAGGTTCCCAGATCCTTCTGCATACGGAGAACGAGGTTTCGATTCCCAGGTTTAACGGTTATTATCAGATGTGAGCGCTAATCCGCGGTGTCTGCCAATTCGCATTAGGCCAGCGTGGTGGACTATCAGGCCTATAACCCTTCTTTGAGAGAAGACCTGCGCTCAGTAGTGAGCTGTTGATGGGTTGCTAATGATGATGATGATGATCAGATGTGAGTGATAACAGTGCGTATTGCCAGTGATGACTTACGGATCCGAGACATGGTTGCAAACTGTGGGCCTCATAAAAAGGATCAGGGTCACTCAGCGAGCGATGGAGAGAGCTATGCTTGGAGTAGCCCTGCGAGATGTCCCTGAACCATGAGTCAATAAAATTGTATTCAGACTAGGCAGCATATATCCACGTGGCATATCAACTAATAGCATGTTATATTTCATTGCTTAACGCACATAACCCCGAAAAGTGACATCACGCTCTAATAGACACGGATCTCTTCCCAGTATGAGAAGGGGTTTGTAAAAAAAACTAAAAACTCTACATCTTTGAGAGCAAAGCCCGGAGATAAATGCAGGCTGTTCTTATCCAGGAAAAACATAACATTCCCAAAGGATTTAAAAAAAACTAGATAGCAAGCATCAGTTAGGAAAAATAAAATATTCAGCTACGCATGGACTCACAAGCAATGGACAAAATAAATTAAAATTGGACAAACCTGGTTGGCGGATCCGGGTAGAGCTGTCTTTTCACAATTTTATTTGCGGAAAGGGTAAAACTGTGCGCCATCCTGTCAATCTACATTTGGGAATTTGTGTGCAACTGAATTTCAATTACTACCTTTTATCAAATTCTTCGTGTACTTTTTCCGTACCAAACATCGATGTATGATGTACTAAACGACCTAACTGCAATAATGCATTTAAATGTACAGATTTACCTATCACGTTGGCCTAACCCTAGCAGTTAGCAAATTTGACTACAGATGATGAGGATTTGGTTTTGATTCCCAGATCGGTGAAAATGTATTTGGATTTTCTTTCGAGAACGTCTCAGTATTCGCTTGGAGACGATGCAAAGTATGGACCCCGTGCCGCAGAGAGCACATGAATCCATTGGTATTTCGCCTGATCTCTCTCTTGTCATGTCGGATTTCTGTCCAATCGGACAATGAGAGTGAGGGAATAGAGTGCACCAGTGTTTGGGTACACACTTTACCGAGCAGTTGGTTTATGTCTGTGGAGATTGGTCGCCTTGGCAATATAATATTTAGATAAATAATTCTATACATAAAAATGCAATAATCTGGCAATTTTAATTCCCAGCTCTACTGATATACCTACTTGATAGATTTCCCGCAGGTCTATTAGCTTCGAATGGGATCCGGCAATGGGAAGTACTGATTGCATAATTGTTTGAGCGTTCACGCCGCACCGCCGCCGGATGGATCGGTGAACCCGCCAATAATAACAATGAATTCGGACGCTGAAACGTTTTGAATAACCATAATGGCAAAAGGAACAGTACACAGAGCAACGGCGAGGCAAAGGCCTCTCATTGCAGCGGGCAGCATGGCATCGTACCGCAAGCTCCCTTTGTTTTTGGTACCTCAACCCTGGTCGCGCCAGAGCGTGTTTTTTTTAAAGGACAACGTTACACTGCACAGATGGCGGCTTCGCCCGATATCAAAGGCGTTATTCAACTGCATGGATTATACTGCATAAGACTGTGATGGTAAGATATGAATGAAAGACAGGTCAACCATAAAGCGCATTTAGTTGTTATCTAAATAAAATACACACATTAAAAGTGTCTAGGGATCAACATATATTTTTGCAATAACTTTTCTCCTGATTGATATTAATTAAAATTTTCTTTAAGGATTCATCAAATAAAGTGTTTTCGTTTGTCACAGTAACGATAAACCAAGTCACCTTTGCATTAATAAAGAAATTTGCCATTTTCCTAATAAAGGGATTTTTGACATTTGAACCACTAACATTAAAGTTCGAAAAAAAGACTGAAATAACAGTTTTCTTTAAAATTTTATTGGGTAACTTAAACAATTAATAATCCGTGTTTCTACCGCGAACACTAACAACACAAGAACATCGGTTTGGCATACTCAAAATGAGTTCATCCAAATCACGCTGTGGAATGGCCGCCCATGTTCGTTGCAACAACGAAAAAAGGTCTTCTTGCCACTGGATACCCTCCATATTCGGCAGAGCTCTTCTCTGTAGCATATCCCATGCATGCTCAATCGGGTTCAAGTCTGGCGACTGAGCAGGCCAGGGCAGGACATTGATGTTAGCTGCGGCGAGAGTCTGTCTTACAACTCTTGCGGTGTGCGGTCGTGCATTATCATGCATTAACTGAAATAAGGGACCGATTTGCACTTGTAGAGGAACGATGACGTCTGATACAATCGTCTCAGCATAAATTTGAGCGTTGAGGTTGCCTCTGATCCAAATCAACTCAGTTCTTCCGCCGATCCAAATACCCGCCCATACCATGATGGTTCCACCACTATAAGGATGGACTTCCTGGCAGGATTTTAATCGCTGTTGGCGTCCAGGGGTTCTCCAGTGTCGTATACGTCTTGTATCCGGTCTCATACCAAAACGAGACTCATCAGAAAAGCACACGAAACGCCATTGTTCTTCTGCCCAATTTCTGTGTTCAAGAGCCCATTGATATCGAATCCTACGATTGTGCATTGCTATAGGTGGTACCCGTAGCGGTCTTCGGGAATGAAGGTTCACTTCATGCAAGCGGTTTCTGACTGTTTGGTCGCTAATTAAGTTCCCTGAAGAGTGATGAAGCCTCACGGCTAACATCATGGCGGTTATTGTTGGAGCTCTTCGAGTTAAGATTTGAATGTATCGGTCTTGTCTCCGTGTGGTGCAGCGATACCGTCCTCCATGGCGCTCAGCCACGGTACCAGTGCTTCGGTAACGTGTCCAAAGTCGACTGATAACACTCTGACTTGTATTCAGAGCTAAAGCCACAGTACGTTGCCGGGAACCAGCTTCTATCATTCCCACGGCTCTGAGCATTTCTTCCCTGCTTAAATGACGTCGCCGCTCCATAATAACGTTGGTTTTAATCAGTAGTAGGGAAACAGTAGCACTAATAATGTCTCCAATGCGTTGTATGTTTTTATAGGGAAAATATTGACAGCTGATTTTCATCTTTTACTCGAATTTGATTGACAGTTCCTGATTCAAATTATGAAATGCACCAAAAAGGATCCATATAAATTTATAAAATCATAAATTTATTACAAAGCCACATCTCAATCTCAAGAAATCCGCATAAAAATGCTTGATCCCTAGATACTTTTGATGTGTGTAGATTGAGGCGGAGGATTTCAGAAGATTTCATATTAAAATGGTTATTTTTTATTGGTCGAGAATACTAACAAAAATATAAAAACCGGCCAAATGAGAAATTAATTCGCGCACTGAAGATTCCGAACCTTGTAAGGATTATTTAATTACTAGATGACCAACTTAAGTGAGCAGTTTTATTGCAGAGTTCTGTAACTGTTTTCAAGTTCCATCATCCTGGATATCATCTAAGTCCTAGGACCAGAGGAATTGTCAAGACGAATCAAACAAGCCGTAACTCGATGGGGTTACTTCATTTCATTACAGAGTTCCCTTAGCCGCCTTTGGTCTCCATCATCAGACCCTGGATAATTATCATCTAGGAATAGAGTACTTGTCAAGATGAATCAAACGAGCTGAAACTCGATGGGGTTACGTTGTTTTATTACAAAGTTCCCATAGCCGCCTTCCGGCTCCATCATCAGACCCCGGGATGTCATCGGGAAGTGGTTCCCAATTCTAATTTAGCTGGCAAGATTAAACCTAGACAAATTTACATACATACATTGCATGTTAAAAATAATATTAATAAAAGATTGTAAAAAAGTTAAAGAAATTAAAAGAAAAACAAAGTACCGGGAAATACCCTAGATTTTATAAGTGACGTCACTAGAATTTTTGTATGAAAATTTGTTTTAACTTTAGCTGTAACTTTTTATAAAGTTAAACTAGAAACCTGAATTTTTCGCAGCATTAAGAGACCATTGACTTTATTATATATATTTATTATATTATTTAGATTTTTATTATATATATATATATATATATATTAGATGACGACGGAGTTATCCTGTAAGGGTTCCGTTTTTTTCGGAACCCTAAAAGTGAGCTATCATCCCCGCGAAAGTTCTACTTTACCAGAGACTCAAAGGCCGATAGTTATCGCAGCCAAATACGAAGTCAATTTAAAGGTTAACGATGTATACGCGGACGAATCAATTGATGTCTCCAATTACCGGCCTGCGGATTAATTTTAAATGAGTGCAAAAGTGGCAGTTTTATCTAGGCATGATGAAAAAATATCGATTTATTATTATCATCCACAGCCTGTTCTAGGCCACAGCAGGACTATGGCCTCTTCACTTGCATGCCATTCTGTGCATTCGGATTGTATTATTGGTAATTATGACGCCAACTCAACAATCACGCCACTGTGTTCGATAAATAGAAAGATTGCAATTTAATGTAAATTATTTAGACGATAACCCGTCGTCTGTTTGTACGAGCTAATCTTCGGAACAACTGAAAATACTTTCAGAGGACGGCAATCTTCTAGCTAAATATCGAAATATTGACTGAGTAATACAAAATGTTTATATTGGCAAACTTCACGAAACTCGATGTATTGGGAGTAGATCTTGGTTATTGTTTGGCTGTGATGAAATGTATATAAACTAGTTCACAATGGCGAATTCTTACTAAGATCGTTTTAAGAAATTTCGGCCCATTTTTAACCGACTTCCAAAAAGGAGGAGGTTCTCAATTCGGCCGGTATCTTTTTTTTTTTTTTTTTTTTCTATGTATGTCCACCGATTACTCCGGGATTACTGGACCGATTCGCGTGATTTTTTTTTAATCGACAGAGGATGTTTGCGAAATGGTCCCATAAAAATATTACCCTTCAACTCCTCAAGCCTGATGCTGCAGGGATAAAAAAACCTAAAATAAAGAGATTTAGGAAATGTCGATTACGAATTATTATTGTAGGTAACAAGTATGGACTACATCATTGAGCTCCAGGTCCTAGCTCCTCAATCATAGGAAACTACACTTAAAAGCTTAAAATAAAAATTCTTTTCAAAAAACCGACTTCTAACGCCACTACAAAGTATAAAAATAATTTTAGTTTGTCCACGTTTGTTGAAGTCGGGCGGGCCTAAAATTCAAACTATGAAACCGACTCGCGATGCTCGCTCGACTTCTACAAACAAGTCTCTCATATTGTGTAGCGTCGCGCATCGGTTTCATAGTTTGTATTTAGGCCCGCCCGACTTCAACAAACGTGGACAAACTAAAATTATTTTTATACTTTGTAGTGGCGTTAGAAGTCGGTTTTTTGAAAAGAATTTTTTTATTTAACGACTTCAAGAAAAAGGAGGAGGTTCTCAATTCACCGCGCGTTTTTGTCTATCTTACTCCATAACTCCGTCAAATCTGAACCGATTTCAAAATAGATATTTTTTTTTATTTGAAAGGATTTACCGTCAGATTGGTCCCATTCAAATTGATGAAGATTTGATTAAAATCTTCGCTCGCGATCAGAGAATGTGTAGACTGTAGATTGATCTTATGAAGCTACACTAAAAAGCTTAAATCTTAAGTACATGGAAATGGTATTAATTATATTTTTATTATATGAAACTACAGCTTCGAAGGTTCTATACACTCAGCCGGGTGAGCGTTTCACAGTGATTATTCTACTTCTTTTTTGTCAACCGATAGACGTCTATAGGTGGACAAAATGCCATCGCATCGGGAGTGCCGTAAAAACACGTTCCGTATGACGTTTCGCATATTATGCTCCATATCTTCAGTTGTTGCAGTTGTGAGTTGTGATGGTCAGACTACAGGTAAACTATTTGTACAAAATAATGATATCGCTTTTTAATGGGTGCGACATACTTCTGTTACAAGTGTATCGTCTTTACGCACGTAGAATGTAGTAAGTGGCTACTATTCCATACATCCTGTGACATCATTGGCGTAAAAATTGAGGGAAACTAGACTACTATAGGTTTTTACGGTTCTGTACCAAAATGGTAAAAATGGAACCCTTATGGTGCGACTCTCTTTTTCTCGTCCGACGTCAGTCGCGGTCGATTATTTTAGTAACTATTAAAGCTATCGACATGCAATTTGGAATAGTTGTATATAATAGTGGCCCGACATCATTGGAATAAAAAAATCGTAAATTATTTTTAATTTATTTAGAAAAGGGGTAAATTGGGGGTATGAAATTTCAAAGTAAGAACTATACCGAATGGAGTATCATATGAAAGGGCTTTACCTGATCATTTTAAACAGATTTTTATTTATTTTTAGATAAAATAGTTATACAAAATAGTTTTTGATTAATCGTACATAATTTCGAAAAAAATACCGTCCACTCCTCTTATCTCTGAAATTTACTAATCGAAATGTCAGAAATAATTATGGTCAATAGATGTTTATGTATATTTTACAGGAAAAAAAGCTCTAATTAGTTTACAATTAATAAAAACAAAAAATATGAATACGCAAATTAATAATATCATTTTACTTGAATACTTTTACTTCTGGAGTACGGAACCCTCGCTGCGCGAGTCCGACTTGCACTAGGCTGGTTTTTTATCGTAACGGTCACAAGTTATGGTATTAGGGCGAGGTTAAAGCCCAAAATTTATCGTTTTCTATGTTACAAAAAAAATAACAAAAACTAACCATAAAAAGAAGACATTTAACACCGAGCAATCATTTCAAGATTTCTATTTTAAATCTATTTGTTTATCCCAAATTGACCCATCGAAATATCGACCTATTAACTGATTTGCCCCAGCTTCGCACGTGTTTTACTTATTTTATAGACTACAAGATGACGCCCGCAAATTAATCCGCGTGGATTAAGGTTTTTTGATTCCCGCGGGAACCATGAACTTTGGATAAAATAGGTTTTTAATATGAAAACTCTTAGATATCGCATATTATCACATTTAGATTATTGCTAATTGTGTCGAAATTTCGCAGTTTTTTTTGGGTTTGCTTTTGGCTACGTATTTTTCAGTTGTCACTTTTAATTAAAAGTATTTTTAAACAGTTTGCGGAGCAAAACACGGTCAACTGCGTGTCGGGCCTCACGTAGTGTATGGTTCCGTAGTTGCTCGTCACAATATTGATCATCAATTGACTTATGACTTAAAAGTGACGTTTTAACACTACGAGCATATTTAATTCCGATTTCACGTCGAGTGACGTTTAACCGAGAAAAAAATTGTGTTTCTGACAAATAAGTTATTTCGTTTTTGTATTCAAAATATCAAATTTACGCTCGGAAAAGACTTACTTTACGTTGGTGAAATCCTTGGTGAAGTGAGTTTGCGGTTTAGGTTTTAATAGCGACAAAAAACTCAACCACATGTGACGGTGGCAGGTGAGGGTATTTTGAAGGGGTTAATTTAAAATTTCACTATGGAAGAAAAAATATTACCGCGTGTAGAGGCAAAAGCTTCATAGGAACGTGTGTCTCTGAGTTAAACCGCGGATAGACCGACTTGGCGACCTATAAAGATTCCTTGTAATTTTACTATGTAACCCTAAAAACAAAATCGACAGTAACTGGTGTTTTGGCACGATGCCTACTTATAAATCAAAAGTATGTTTTCTGATGACGAAACATAGTTTTTTCGTCTTCGGTAAATTGTTTCGTTAGAGACTTCTATAGATATAATTGTATTTAATTTGTTCACCGATTGACGCAGATTTTAATTTTAGAGTTCTGTTTACTTATACCTACAGTACAGTACCCTTACTACTACTGGTACGTATAATTAAACCTATACTGCGGAGTTGTAAAGGATATATTATGTAAGTTTTGAAGGAGTCCTATTTATTGGAGACGTTACTGCCCTCTTTGAATTTCCAGAATACCATCACCACATTATGTTTTATGTAACACTCAATTCGGGCAAAAGTAAATAAATGGTTCTTCTTAACATAATTCCCCGCTGCCGGTTTCGACAAAATTTCTACAGAAAAGATAACTAGCATCTCAGAAATGATCATAGTGTACTTTTTACCTCGCGAAATCAAAGAATTCCTCCCGCTTTTTCGGAAAGAGTAAGTTTAAATAGCATCGCAGTCGTTAGTTTACAAATAAAAGGCGATATAATGATTATAAGAAATGTTCTTTAAACAGTTTACACCTAACACCTCCTTTTTTTGAAGTCGGTTATAAATGAATACAAACGTACCTTCTTGTGATGGCACCTACTATCGGGAAGCTGCACGAGCAACCAAGCACGTACACTGTTTCGTAGTGAAAACAACCAGCTATTCATTAGCTTTAAATTGTAATGAACTGATAAAGCCTTACATAAACCCGTGTATGTTAAAGAGCAAGGATAATTAACTTAAAGTTAGTGGAATTCTACTTTAACAACGATATTTTTTAAAAGACAGCGTTGTTTTACAGTTTCTTGATAAAAGAGTTTGTATTTTATTAACGTATTTTAACCTTAGTTAGAGTCATAGGTCATTATTTCAAAGGAGTTTCTTTGGAGCGCGCCCCATACAGACGTTTGATTCTTCTTTGAATACGTGTAGGATAGTAGGACGTTAGGTATACTAAAGTTGATGAAATTTTTAGACACGCTCTATTCTGCGTTTCTCACTTGCTCGAAGATTTACACAAAATCTTTCAGACCGTGTACCTAACTGAAACTTTTGCGTATAGAAGGGCACAAGCTTCTGATGATGAAGCGTCACCATCAACTTTATTAAACGTAAAACGTGGAATTTTATTTGATAGGTAAAGAAATAGGATTTTTTTTACAGGGAAGCCTTATTTCGATACTGACCCTAAAACAGATTTTTATTTAATTTTTGTGTATGTCTGTCTGTATGTCCGTACATCATGCAAAAACTACTGAACGGATTTAAATGTTTGGTATAGCGGTAGTTTGGCGGATAATTTTTATTCTGATAAACAATCAGATCTCTCCGGGATAGGAAATGAAAGTTTTTATTGATTTTACTTCATAACTCCGTCAAAAACCCGTTTTTAATAAATTTTTTATTATTTTAAAGTATAATATACTTAAAATGTTATGTTTTGTATTATATACTTCAAATGTTTTAGAGGTATGTTTTGTTTAATTTTGACGAAGATGTTTGTACATTGTGTTTGTTTTGAAGCCTATCCGTGCGAAGCCGGGGAGGGCCAACTAGTTTAAAGTACCTTTTTACCTTTACTAAATTTAAGTACCTTTTTATTTTAAAATTCACTAAAACAATATCCAGAAGCTTCAACCCTATCAGAGAGTCTATGAACCGGCATCATCGATGACTCACTGACAAAAATACCATCCTTATTAATATTATAAAGGCAAAAGTGTGTTTGTTTGTTGGTTTCTTTTGTCCTTCAATCAGGCAGCAACAGAGCAATTAATTTGTTTACCTGAATTTTTGCATAAGTATAGTCGAGGATCTGGAGAGTGGCATAGGCTAATTTTTCCCGGAACAACAAAAGGAATCGCGAGGGATTTTAAAAACAAAACTCCACACGGACGAAGTCAAGGGCATCAGCTAGTAATTTGGTCAACAATATTCTACTTGTAGTCCTGCTATTGTTTTACATTTTTACTATTCGTTGATTACTTTTGACTTGTAAGTCTCTCGGAGTTTTATTCCAATTGGCCTAATATACGCACTGGTAAAGCTATTACTTTGTAGAAGGTTCTTACGGAAAGAAAGTTTAAGAAAATTGCGCAGAAAATTGGATAATTTCAGAAAACTTAACAACTATTCGTGCGTTTAATGGATGGGAATTTAGAAATTTAGCAAACAGCTGTTTTATTTTTTTGTAAGAAATTGTATAAAATGATGGATGGAAGGATGGAACCTTAGGTTCCATTTGGTATAATCAGATATGCATGCATATTTAACTTAGGTATAGTGACCAAATGGAACCTAAGTTCCCGGCCTGCGGCCGGGCACCTAATTGTTCATGTCGGACCCCAACCTAACCTAACTTTAGATTTTGGCAAACATAGCACTTGTTAGGCAAGATTCGGGGATCAGGTGCTTGGGAATTGCGCGAGTTGTTATTTGGCCTTCGGCATATTACATAACAGCGAGCGTTTTTATACTTCAATAACCAAATTACTAAACTAGTCTAGTTAGATAGTTATATTACTATATCGCGTTTGTTTTATAGCTATATTCCTAGTAAGATAGCTATCCGCTTCCGTATAGCAATATTCCGGTTTATAGCTAATGTAAACCTAGGGTTACAGCTATATCACGGCTTCAACTATCTTACTGCGACACACACACGATTTAACGCGTGTTGTCGCTGCATTGTAATCACATTAACAATGTCCTTATGGCCTGGTATTAGGGGCAGTCTTTATTTGATCACTATAATAACACTATTCTTATTTGTCATTCATATTATAATGTGTATAAATAAATACAATATAATAAAATAATGTACTTATACAATTATTGTTACTAAATATTTACTACAATATTAATTTAAATCTATATTTGTGAGTACAAGAAAGAAACCGAATGAGTGAACGTAGGTCACCTATGTTCACACCATACGTTTTCGATCATAGTCTATGATTAGATAAATTTTTTCATTCATTACGTCTTTACGAATCGCCAAACTGAACTTTTATTTTTATTTTTTTTTAAATATATAGACTAGCGCTTGACTGCAATCTCACCTGATGGTAAGTGAAGATGCAGCCTAAGATGGAGCGCGCTTGCCTAGAAGATGCCTATTCACTCTTGATTTAAAGGTACCAAAGTTATAGTCGTTCGGAAAAACGGAAGCCGGAAGGGCATTCCAAATTTTAACGAATGAACGAATTTATTTAAAGCGTGGCTTTAAATAAATTCGATTTATTTGATGATGATACCTACCACATTGTTATTACTATTATTAATTTTTAATATTAATAATTAATCATAATATTGTTTGTTAGAACAATTGTAACTTTTTCAATCACGTCTGCGGATACTACACTATAGAATCCATAGTCTCAATCTATCTATATCTCTCAATCTCAATAGTCTACGATTCGCCGTAAATTATGATCGTGAGTCACGGTCTTGCCAAATTAAACATTTATGAAAACCAAACACATCACATACGGCCTTTCTCAGATAAACATATCTTAAGTATATTTTAATCCTCAGAAGACCATTCAGTATTTGTATAATGAATATTCTATTAACAACCGTTAAGCAGCTATTGCTCTAGCAACATAACTATAACGAGTACAAACGGCTCCAGCGGCCTCATTCGTGACCTCTTTCTGAGTAAAATCATTTAAGCACTTAAAACGTTAGCAACGGTGAAATCGCTGAAAAGATTTTTCGTGCATCTATTACTACCCTTTTGTTTATTTTTCGGTCAGCAAAATGTATGTCATATAAGTACTCGTTTTGTACTTATAGTTTCCAATAACTACCAACTGAATGAATAATTATTCAGTTAGTAGTAGTTGTGTATAAACGCAGTCGAGGGTGTTTTTAGTGAAAACCACTCGAAATTAAAGAACTTTTGACAATGTATATTATAAAATTTTACACTGGGAATTCTTACTCTTCTTCTCTCTTTACGCCGGGAATTCTGGGAATTCTTCAAACGTATTAATATGAATTTGGATAAACTAGCCTTCTCAATAAAATATTAGCATAGTACGACACTGTGGAAAATGTGTTTTAATATACAATGCGTTTGTCTTTAAGCGTGGAAAAGTGCGAGAAACTTCGAAAGGCGGTTGTGAAAGTCACTCACGCGCAACGGAAGACTCTGTAGGGTGACCATGTTCATATATCTGGGAACTGCGGTTTTACGTTCAGTCCGTAGAGATGCCAACGCACATGGGAATAAACACGGCCGTGGTTAATGGCCTTGGCCGTATGTATTTACAAACTTATTTATATACGTACAATGTCGTTACGACAGGTGCGCAAATTTTTGCCCACAGGTGCGCAAATTTTTTCCCGGATGTTGTAACACGTATACACGATAATATGTACCTGAATTTCCTCGGTCAATTTCTTGATATTAAAAGGAAAATATGGTTTTTACTTTACTTGTTTACTACATGTTACCCGTTTATCTGCATAATGCTAGGTTAGATTAAAGTTAATATTGAACATTTTGTTTGCGAGCATGAAAACTATAAAGAACTAGCTGATGCCTGCGACTTTGTCCGCGTGGATTTAGTTTTTAAAGTCCCTCGGGAACTCCTTGATTTTCCGGGATAAAAAGTAGCCTAGATGTTGACCCGAGTAATAAGCTACCACTAAACACTGTAGCTCTAACTGTAGCTAAACAGACAAAAATTAAATAAAAATCTGTTTTGGGCTCAGTATCGATAGTAAAGCATCCCCCAATTAAAATTTTCAAAATATATTAAATGTACAGAAATCTTCCAGTTACAGTTTTATTATATGTATAGATAAATCTGATAGCGAATGTATAAATGAGAATTTTGACGTATTGCCAATGAATGTTTTCCTTATTTCTCAAAAACATTAGCTGCATGTTTATTTTCTACACAATAAGTAATTAAAATATGTGATTTTACTTTATCTTATTGTTAACTAGATTATAGTTAATCACACATTAATTTATTATACAAATAAATTATAGCATCTGTTGAAAAAATGCTTCTGCGAATTTCATTATATTTTTATAAAGCGTGCGAATTTTATTAATATTGCAAAAAGCGGCGTTGCCTGTTCACATTTTCAAATGAATTTTTAATACTAGATTTTAAGCTTACGCGATTTATTTTGAATGCATTTATCTATATTTATTTTGAATATTTTTACTGTTTGCTTTTTTTGTATGTTTTTAAACTTTTTTGTGCCTTGTGATTTAAAACTATATTATGTCCGATTGAATAATCTTTCTTTAGGGTTCAATAACATTATTTCGTCATGTTTTAACGGTGAAGGAAAAAAATCGTGACGAGACGTGCAATGTGCATGCATGAGAGTTCTCCATAATATTCTCAAAGGATTGTGAAGTCTACCATAACCCGCACCTAGCCAGCTTGGTGCACTATGGTTTAAACCTTTCTCATTCAGAGACCGCTGCCATTGTGGGTCGGTCATGGGTTGATATTAATGAATTAACACTATCTATAAAATTATAGATACATTTTGTAATTGAGGTCTTTGTTAATATTTGACGATATATCTGTTCTATGAATCCATTTATATACAAGTTTTCATTTCCGTTCTCTACTTTCGACTAGGCTAATCAGAATAGAATTGGTCTATATTTCGTCATGTACGTAGAACAACGACGTATCTGCATTTTACTAACTTTAGAGTACAGCAATTTGAAATAATTTAAATAAATTAAAATTAAAACTATGATCATAAAAAATATGTAGCAATGAAAATTCGCAATGTGAAATTTCATTGCTACACATGTTTTATTTAAAATGGCTGTACTGTATAGTTAGTAAAATGCAGGTACGTCGTTGTTCTACGATCATGACGATTTATGATATCGGATGTCTTGACCGAGCATTACGATCTACGACTATGTTACTCATGCTTACTGATATCTATGTCACCTAACTGTAAGTAAAATGTTGTGATTATGTTTTCGAAAAAAATTCAGATGAGAATTTTAGTTAAAATATGGTTTAATAGAAGTGAAAACTTATACGTAAGATTGATTCAATCAAATAAATAAGAATGCGAAATTGAAGGTTAACAAAACTAATTATTTGTTAAAAAGAAAAAAATTATAATTTAGCGAATTTTTGCTCAGCGATATAAAACTGGTAGGAAGATAGGTACCCTGAATGCAGGAGGTTGGTTTTGATGAACTATATGACATAATGGTCGAAATATTTGGTTGCATCCCACGCTTCTCTGACACCGATTACCGAGTCGGATATAATTTGTTCCAAGAGCTGACGGGCAATTTCGTGCACGTGCTTGACCAAACTGAAGTTTATTAATTGGTTCATTTGCATAACCCGAATACGGCAATCTAGACATTCAGCTAATTCATGGTTCACAATCTATGAATTTTAGGCCAAATCTCAATTGTTTGCCTTGAAACAACATGTAGCATCGCGACGCGTTATCGCAATACTGCTTCAATCATTTCAGCTTTTATCGCGCAGCTTTGTACTCCAACTTCTCACACTTTTAGACTATCGTTAAACTTTTTAAAGTCTTATAACTCACAAATCCAATGAAGGCCAGCTGACTGGAATTATTTTTCCATAGTCAGCGAAATTTGAGGAAACTAAATTATTACAAAGTTCAGCTGTTAGTATAGAATAGAATATTTTTTATTCGAATAAACTTTTACAAAGTGCTTTCGAATTGTCATATGAATCTACAATTGGTTCGGAATGCCGTTCTAACTGAAAAGAATCAGCAAGAATCTCAGCGGTTGCTCTTTTAAAAAATATTAATAGTAACAATATTATGTTGTGTATTGTGTGCTCATGAATTGCTGGAGCGAGTTATATCCAACCGTTTTTAATCATTTATATAACTTTCTATTGTATAATATGCTTTTTTCATTAGAATATCTTACTATAAATAAATATAAATGCGAAAGTGTGTTTGTTTGTTGGTTTGTCCTTCTATCACCCTGCAACATAAAGATCGATGTGATTTTTTACATGGGTATATTTGAGGACCAGGAGAGTGGCATAGGCTACTTTTTATCCCGGAAAGTCCTTGACTTTCCGGGATAAAAAGTAGCCTATGCCACTTTGGAACTCTTTGGAGTTCCCGAGGTATTTTAAAAAATAAATCCACGCGGACGAAGTTGCGGGCATCAGCTAGTCCTTAATAGATTTGAAGTGAAGTATAGAATAGAATAGAAATATTTTTTATTCAAATAAACTGTTTACAAGTGCTTTTGAATCGTCTGGCTCTACCACTGGTTCGGAATGCCTTTCCTGCCGAGAAGAACCAGCAAGAAACTCGGCGGTTGCTCTTTTCAAAACAAATTTACAATACAGTAAATACTATGCTATATATGCAGTGTTTAATGAGGGAAGTTAAACTACCTCGTTGGTCTAGTGGTTAGCTTGTTCGACTACAGATGACGAGGTCCCGGGTTCGATTCCCGGGTCTGGCCGTTAAAAAAAATGTATTAGGCTTTTCTGCCAAAGAAATTCTCAGTACTAGCCCGGAGTTAGGAAGTTGGCGGTGAGTCACCCCCGTGCCTCGGAGAGCACGTAAAGCCGTCGGTCCTGCGCCTGATCTCTCTCCGGTCGTGTCGGATTTCCGTCCCATCGGATTATGAGAGTGAGGGAATAGAGAGTGCACCTGTGTTTGCGCACACACTTGTGCACTATAATATCTCCCGCGCAGATGGCTGACCTCTAAGGAGGTTGGCCGCCGTGATCGGATTCGGTCGGGAGGACATTATTATTATTATTAATGAGGGAAGTTCCAAAAATACACACCGACAAACTTCTATCTTAAGATGAGCAGACATAAAGTAGCAACTGCAATCATGTTTAATTATAAGTACTTATAGAAAATTATATATATACATATTTATGCAAAAGGACTATATATCAGTGATTTTTTGAGACTACAAAGTGTTAAATAGGTAGTTCATTGATCAAACTGCATTCGATTTTAAATCTTATACCCTAGTGCTAAAGATAATATAAGGGTTGACGACGGCTTGAGTTTATTTTGAACTTCTGAATAAACCGTTAAGTTTAGAGAGGCACTGTGCCCTATACCTTCTTGTTGTAGCCTTGACTTGGGCCGTTGACCTTTGTAGTAAAACGTGGGCTGCTTTATAGTGGGAGGTATTGTGCATTTAATAACGTTATAGATACTATGTATGGCTGGGTTATCTTTCTTGATTTAGCACAATGAATGTCTTGTTAAGTGGACGGCATTTTTTTGAAGCTTACTTTGTTATAAGTTACGTTGACTCAACATAGGTCCAAATAATAAGCTAAGTCTTCGTCACCCACTTATATCTGTTCGAAGTTATATGTGTTCTATGCAATTAAATATCACTGTGAAGGAAAACACTACATGAGGAAACTTGAATGCTGGTAGAGTTCTCCGTAGTTTTCTCAAAGGTATATTAAGTTTGCAAATCCGCACTTGACCAGCGTGGTAATGGCTTCAATCTGGGAACCCACCATTTTATTTTAATACTAGCTGATACTCATGATTTTTATTTAAATAAAAATATTCAAAGCTTTTTAGCGTCAGGGTTTAATAGTTGAGAGCGGTACCTGGAATTAAATGATGAAGTATATCCCGGTCTATATAACATACAGTATTAGTAACCTTTCTATAAGATCAGTGCACAATTGACAGTTCCCAAGCACCACGGGTTAGGACTTAGGAGTTAGATCCTGGAGTTCCAAGATGTACTCCTTTACTTTACTTTTAATTAGTAGAGTAAGTTCTCTAAATATGGACTAGTCATATAATATGGACTATACTAATATTCTGCAAGATGGCACTGCTATCGAAGCGAAGTTAACTGCAAACCATGGCCTTTCCTCGCCGCGTCCCGCCAGTGAATTCTAGCGGAGGTACATGAGCGTACGTGTCGGTGGCAGCCATTTTGAGATTATAGCGCTACTTGATGTAATTTTTCGGTAAGTTTTGTAACATTATTACTGCTACAATTATAATCATTATACTTTGACTGTCCCCATTCTGGAAACGTTTTAGTCTTACTTATTATTCGTCAAGTAACCCGTAGCTGTATCTCATAACATTATTTTTTTACGAAATTATAACCTTGATATTGCATCATTTTGTAATATGGACCTATGAATGGTTTTAAAAATGGACTAGTGTTCCATATTATGATCCATAGTCCAGATAGATCCATAGATCCATTCAAAGTTCGACTGCATTTTTTTATATATGCTATGTGATGTGCTCGCTGATTGTGAAGAGATTTCCGTAATTACTACGTGAATTTCTGGCTAGCTTTCCTTGCAATAGAATAGAAATAGCGTTTTATTCCTAAGGCCGATGTGCAATATATATCGCCGGGTTCTGTAAACCTTGGTCACTTTTGTTTTAGATATGGCGTCGTCGATGAGATTTCTGAAGACGTTCGTGGAGGTTAATGGGTACAATGTCCTTCTTGTCGGCTATGGGTGTTGAATTAAGATACTAATAATATAATAATTCATAGACTTATTATAATATGAATATCATAAAATAATTGATAGTATAAGACCATTTATACAATAACCATTACTGATTCTACTACATTGTCGGATATAATTATAATTGTTAATTAAAAATTGATGTTATTCTTTATTAAAAATAAGTGTGCTCCATATTAAAAACCTAGTGGTCCATATTAAGCTGCCTAATTTAAAATGTTTAAATTTGTAATATTTTATAAAAAATTAAGTTTCTCAAATAATTTGTTTTTTTTAAGACATTTTAAGTATAGTTTATAATTCTGTAATAGTTCCTGTACTGATTGAATTTAAAGAGACTGATTTAGCTCCATTATTTTGTGTTTTATTAAAACAAATCCTTATGGTAGTCCATATTTAGAGAACTTACCCTAACTTTACTTGGTACCTACAATATCTATTAATAATCGACAGTTAATAAATCACCACAGTTTAGGTGGGCAGTACCCCTGCAGCATCAAGATTGAGGAGTTAGAACCCGAAGTTTTTTTGGAACCTTCTCACAAAGTTTCTTAATCGATTAAAAAAGATTCACGCAAATCACGGGGATATCGATAATCGATATACATACGTAGAACAACTCCTTTTTTGAAAGTCAATTAAAAAATAGCCTATGTTATTCCTAATAACATCAGCTATCTGTCAGTGGTTCCCTCAAAATCGGTCCAGCCGTTCCCGTGATTAGCGTAAACAAACAGACAGACAGACAGACAGACAAAAATTTAAACATGGATGTTATTTATAAGTACATACCTAATATACTTTCCTATGCATTTAGTAAAAAAAACCGGCCAAGTGCGTGTGTGCGTGTGCGTGCGTAGGGTTCCGTAGCTGAAAGTCTCAAATATTATTGCTGACCTAGGATAGTGCTTTTGTTTTATTTATGAATATTGAATAAATTTTGAGTTCCATGGTTTAAATACTATAATATTCTACAAAATATGCAACTTACACTACGTGTAATACCTAATTTAGAAAAAACAGATATAACTCCTTAACTAATGAACCCTACTTAGCCGTGATAGTTTTCCTTTAAAATTCATTATATATACTACTGCTGTGAATTTTTTCTTGTATCCTATATACAACCATTTAGCTGGCAGAGGGGGGGCACTTGACTCTAATAAAATTTACCACTTTAAAATATCATATTTCACAAACGGATCCCTGAATTGAAAAATGATGTTCCCACACCCACAATAGAATAGAATAGAATAGAAATATTTTTTATTCAAATAAACTTTTACAAGTGCTTTTGAATAGTCAATGAATCTACCACTGGTTCGGAATGCCTTTCCTGCCGAGAAGAACCAGCAAGAAACTCGGCGGTTGCTCTTTTCAAAACAGATTTACAATACAGTAAATACTATGCTATATATGCAGTGTTTCCACAATGAGGAAAGTTCCAAAAATGCATACAGACTAACTTCTATCTTAAGATGGGCAGACATAAAGTAGCCCCATTCCCGCCGGTGGCACCCGTTCACGAGCATGACGCATGACCTAGCCATTGCTTCGCTCAACCATATTTGAGGGAACGTAACAACCCGCATCACACGACACCACCACAGAAATGTTTAAAGAGTGCGTGACATACTTATGGTACCCATGTCAAGGCATCAAACTGAAAACTAATCTTCAAATGCTAATTTTAAGACATCATTAGACACAAATAAAGTAGAAACACTGAATAGCACAGGATAATTTTGTTACACAGGTTGATTATTACTGTCTCATGAATCGCTGGAGCGAGTTATGTCCACGCTTTTTTGTCATTAATATAGTCTTCAATTGTATAATATGCTTTTTCCATGAGAGAAGTTTTAATTGCTTTCTTAAACTTATGTAAAGGCTAAGATCGACTGTGGAATTTTATTATAGAACGTCACAACCATTCCCACAAATGTCTTTCGGACCCTCTGGAGGCGCAGTCGAGGAATCACGAGCCTATTTGGATCTCTAACCTGCCTATCGTGTAAATCACCCTTTTTTTGTAACTTAAAATATTTTGTCTGATATATATTATGTTGTTATAAATATATTGTGAAGCTACTGTCAGAATGCCTATTTCCTTAATTTTTTCTCGAAGGGAATCCCGCGGTTTTAAATTGTAGATTGCGCGAATTGCCCTCTTCTGCAATACAAAAATTTTTCCAATGTCGGCTGCTTTACCCCATAGTAAGATTCCGTATGACATAATACTATGGAAATATGCTAAATAAACAATTTTTGCAGTTTCTATGTCAGTTAACTGTCGAATCTTCCTAACAGCGTAAGCAGCAGAGCTAAGCCTGCCAGCAAGTGTTGTTATATGGGTGCCCCACTGTAGCTTAGAATCCAGGGTTAATCCCAAGAACACTGTGGAGTCCTCAGTTTTCAAAGGTTCATTATTTATCTTTAGATTATTACTGACATATCTGGTGTTAGGCAATAAAAACTCAACACACTTGGTTTTTTTAGCATTTAAAAGTAAATTATTTGCCGTAAACCATTCAGAAACTTGAGATAATGCATTATTTACATCGTCAAAATTGTCTTTTTTCCTATCGACTTTGAAAATCAAAGACGTATCATCAGCAAATATTAAGTACAATATCGCAAGTATTTTGGACAAAATGTGGTAAATCATTTATGTAAATCAAAAACATGAATGGGCCTAGAATAGAACCCTGGGGTACACCCATTACTGAGGCTGATCCGAATGATTTTACGTCATTGACACATATACTCTCTGAACACGATCACTGAGATAAGACGCAATGAGACTAAGTGCAAAACCTTTAATACCATAGTGGCTCAGTTTAAGCAAAAGGGTCTCGTGATCAACGCAATCAAATGCCTTTGATAAATCACAGAAAATACCAATGGCATTCTGTGAGTTCTTCCATGCATCGAATATGTGTTGTAACAGCTTTGCGGCTGCATCGGTTGTTGATCGACCCTTAGTAAAACCATACTGCTCAGGGTGAAGAAGTCAATTTAAATTAAAGTGTAGAAGCAGTTGGTTGAGCATTATTTTTTCGAATATCTTGCTGAGGGTTGGCAAAATTGAAATTGGTCTGTAGTTATTCGGGTCACTTTTGTCTCCCGATTTAAAAAGAGGTATTAGTTTACTACATTTCATAAGGTCTGGAAAAGATCCAGAATCAACTGATTTATTAAAAATTAAGGCAAGATATGGCGCAATAATATCAATTTTACTGTGGATTATTTTAACTGAAATTCCCCATAGATCTCCCGTTTTTTTATTTTGTAAAGCTTTAAATATTTTGATAATATCATATGGGGTAACGTGTTCAAACTTAAATAGTTTACTGCACTCAGAAACATTGCTCTTTAAAAGATTATAGGCTCCTGTTGGCGAGGAATTTAGAGAACTAGTTGTGGTAACTGGAATATATTTGAAAAAGTTCTCAAATGTATTTGCAATGTCTATGTCGGAGTCAATAATATGGTTATTAATTTTGAGCTCCAATTTATTATTATGCGTCTTGTGTTTTCCCATTTCATTGCCGATGATGTCCCATGCGGACTTTTATTTTATTATCAGAATTAATATTTTTTTGTTTTATGTAAAGAGACTTAGCTTGTATGCATACCTTTCTAAATAATTTGGAATAGGTTCTTACATATTCAATAAACGCGGGGGAATAATTATATCGCTTTTCTGCATTCAAATCAAATAGCTTATTTCTACTCTTATAAATGCCAACAGTAGCCCAGTCACTAAACTTTAGATTAAACCGAAACCTTTTTTCTATCATCTTAAAGGCAGAGTTGAATTGAGAGTTTAACAGATCAAAAAACTTGCGATAAATTTCATCCAGACCACCCTGTGTAAGGTCAAGTGTCGGTAATGTAGCCGAGACATTATGTTTGAATTGCCTTACTTTTTTAGTGGTAACTGGCCTACATTTTATTATTTTTGTAATTTTCTGTTCACTGCTTGGAACAGATATCATTTGTCCGCAATGATCAGATCTTAAATAAGTGATAACAGATTTTGCGATAATGTTACAATCACAAAAAATGTTATCTATACAAGTAGCTGAATTTGCAGTTATTCTTGTGGGTTCAACAAAAATATTCTCCAGGTTAAAGCATTTAAATAAGTTTAGTAGTCTACCCGTAAAAGGAGTGAATATTTTTGAAAGACCTATTCAACGACACCCCACACTCTGGGATAGACGAGAAAAAAAATTCATCCCCACTTTACATGTAGGGGACCTCCCCTACATGTAAAGTGGGGATGAATTTTGATTGAATTTTGATTGAATGAATTCATCCCCACTTTACATGTAGGGGAGGTACCCTAAAAAAAATTATTTTCACAATTTTATTTCACGACTTTGTCGGCGTGATTGATATTTATACCCTTGTCAAATTACAGATTTTTAGTACCAATAGTCTCTGAGCTAAACCGCGGACGGACGGACAGACGGACGGACATGGCGAAACTATAAGGGTTCCTTGTTTACTACGGAACCCTAAAAACGGTCAAATGCGAGTCGAACTCGTGCGCCGAGGGTTCCGTACCTACCTATTATACCGCCAGTTTATACTGGCGCCAGCATATTATTCTTATATGTATATATATTTTTTTTTTTTGAATTTTTCCTTTATTTGTGCTGTAAGAGCAAGATCTGTGTTGTGAGCTTTTTGCCAAAGGAGATTGGCAAATTCCATAGAGTTTATGACCCAGACGAACTGAATCGTGGGCCTTAAGCCCACGTTCACGGATAAAACTTCTCATGCTTGTTCTAGTAAACCAGTCTAACAAAAAAGTTCATCAAATAAAGTTGGGAGAAAAAAGATATTCACTTGTATTTCCATGTTACGGTTATTTATAATGTGTACTTGTGAATAATTATAGTTTTGATCCCAATCTTCTAAAAATATCGGGTTTACGCAGAAAAATGCTCTGAAAAATATTAATTAAAATTAAATGATTTCTGAATCTGAATGTTTTTTTAAAATACTCGGTCACAATTCGCCAACCTCCTTTCGTGATTCTATGTCAACGGGAACTACCATATAGGTTTTCGACCCAAAAAATATAGGGTACTTCCGGCTCACCTAGAATTGTCAATTTTGGTTAAAAGCAAGGTCAGCACAAGTAAAGGGAAAATTCCGAAAAATAAAAAAAGTTGAAAATTAAGGTTTTTGGTACTTACAAGTTTTCGTGAAAATCTAAATTTGCCTATATTTTTTGATCGTGTTGACTCAGGACCTTGATTTTTATACACCTAATAGGAACGATCTCAGTATCTGGTATAAATTTCAACTTGCTAGGTCCACGCGTTCCTGAGGAAATCGGTGGTGACACACGGACAGATGGACAGACGGACAAGAGAGTGATCTTATAAGGGTTCCTTTTTTACCTTTCGAAGTACGGAACCCTAAAAAGCTGTTATTTTGATATTACAAACAGACACTTTAATTTTTTTATTTGTATAGATGAAAAAAATCTTTGAACAGGGGTCACGTATAACAATTCTCAATAAAGATAGAGAAATACATGGTTTAAGCATGGGTATAGTTGAGGACCTGGAGAGTGACATAGGCTACTTTTTATCCTGGAAAATCAAGTGTTCTTGAGGGATTTTAAAAACTAAATCCACGCGGACGAAGTCGCGAGCATCAGCAAGTTCTCAATAAAGATAGAAATATATGCGCATAAAATAATAATGACCTTAAAATATATCAGTACATAAAATATTAACTATTAATTAGGGTTCCGTACCAAAAAGGTACCAACGGGACCCTATTACTAAGCATACGCTGTCCGTCCGTCCGTCCGTCCGTCTGTCAGCGGGCTGTATCTCGTAAACTGTAATAGATAGACAGATGAAATTTTCACATATTATGTATTTCATATTGCCGCTACAACAACAAATAATAAAAATTAAATTAAATTAAAAAAATTCCTTTAAAATAATAAAAATATTTCCATGGGTACATGGAAATATTTTTATTTAATTTTTTTAACGGAACCCTAAAAGAGCGAGGCCCGACTCGCACTTGGCCGATTTTTTTTCTTGTAATTTTCTGTAACTTTCCTGTAATTTTGTTCTTCACACACAGAAAATCTGCAAACTTCAGAATTCGGGACATCTGAAAAATTGTTGTTTTTCTTACTTCTTACAGACACGTTATGAAATGGAGAGGTATCTTCAAGAGGAGCCGCGGGGGAAACAGGCTGATTTAGATCAAGAAGAAGATTGGGCCGTGTCGGCGACCCCATCGCCGCCATCGCCGCCATCGCCGCCATCACCTCCTTCACCCAGGCCCCACATCGTTGCAATAGTGAAGAGTGAACCTCCCAGCGACTCCGACGAACCAAGAGGTGAGTTAATCTGATCAAGAACAAGTGTAAATTAATATTTTTTTTTTTTTTTTAGTAGTTGATTACATCATCAGGCCATGGATATCGTCTAGGACCAGAGTACTTTTCAAGACACATCCCTACAGGCCTTTCATATGATACCCCATTCTGTATAGTTATTTTACTTTGAAATTTCAAACCCCGATTTTCCCTTTTTTAATAAAACTGAAAATAATTTTCGATTTTTTTTTATTCCAATGATGTTGGGTCACTATTATACACAAATATTACAAATTTCATGTCGATAGCTTTAATAATAATAATAATTATTATAATTCGTTTATTTCAGGCTATAAAATTACCCATAACACTAACATAAAACAAAATTAATAAATGAATAAAATGCATAAGTAAATATAAGTATAAAAAAATATTTCATACTGCCAAGTACAGGTCAAAAATTACCCTAGAACTGGAATCGTGCGTACAGAACTGGTGTCTTAATAGTTACTGAAATAATCAACTGTGACAGACGGATGGACGGACGGACGGATGGACGGACGGAGAAAGTCTCACCATAAGGGTCCCATTTTTTCCATTTTTTTACGGAACCCTAAAAAGCACCTTCCGGCTTCATTATCAGGCCCTGGGTATCACCTAGGATCGGAGTACTTATCAAGACGAATCAAGCGAGCCCAAACTTATTGGGGATATGTGTTTTCATTACAGAATTCCTATAGTCACCTTCCAGCTCCACCATCAGAACTTGGATATCATCTAGGACCAGAGTACTTGGCAAGATTAATTTCAAACGAGCCCAAACTTGGTGGGGTTACGTCCATTTATTACCAAAGTTGCCAAAAACACCTTCCAGTTTCATTATGGCTCTACCCTGAATATGTTTTGATTAATAATTTTAATTTTAATAAAATGTATTTTTTACATTTTAAAATAACATTGCAAAATTATACTGATTTAAACTGAAAATTAATAGCAAAAACATCACTGGAAATGACTATGCAAAAAAATCGTCCCCACCAACCTACAGATTTCAAACGTATTGTAGTCAATACATCATAACAGTCTGATTATTTTTTACTATAATGACGTCCGCCGTAGATTTGGGATTTTCATGCAAATCGAATTTGAATTATTTATTTATTTATTTTTCAGTGAATTGTTTTGGATACCAATTTAGTAGTTTACAATAATTATAAAACGAACATACAGGAGCATTAACCAACTATAAAAAAGCTGTTGTGGACGCAGACGCGCATTTCTGAGACGCTCTCTGCGTCAGAAATGGGCAAAAAAACTACGTCACGCGTTTCCCGCGTTCCCACTGACCACCTCCCGCCCTTTTGTCGCCTGTGCATGTGCGTGCGTACATTCTTTTGTATTTAAAAAAAAATCGGATTGAAAATGGTACGTCACAATAATATTGAAAGTAGAGCCACGTATGTTGGGGGGTGGGGACAATGCCCATACAATTTTTTGCATAGTCCTTTTGTATGGAAATATTATTATGCTTTGAAAAGCTGTAACTTTTCATTGAGTTAAACTAGAAGTTTGAATTTGGCGAACATTGATTTGTATACAGAGTATAAATTTCAACTTAGTACCTTAAGCCGTTTCTGAGAAAACGGGCCTTGACACACAGACAGACAACTGCATAGTGATCCTAAAAGGGTTCCGTTTTTCTTCGGAACCCTAAAATAACCTGTATTTAAATAGAAATGGTGATGTATTTCAGATGAGCCACCTAGCCCGGTGCCCATAAGACGCCACGTGGCGCGTCACCACACGCATGCGCAAGCCTCCGACCCGCGGCGTCGCGTGCACCGGTGCGAGTTCCCCGCATGTGATAAGGTCTACACCAAAAGCTCGCACCTCAAAGCACATAAACGTACCCATACAGGTAAATATTTTGATTGTTGATTTCTTTATGGTGTATGCACTTGAAGCTTCAGATTGCAGGTCACTGTGAACCATCTGTATGCATCTAGTAGGCCGATTCAGTAAAAGCTGCATCAAAAATTGCTACACTCTCAGTTTGTAGTAAAATTGCTCCAGTCTCAATTTCTCAGACAAAATATTCTTTGCACGAAACTGCCCCCCTAGCCATATAAATATTATCTATTGTCGTATCTATTCTCTTTTTATGATCGTTAACGCTTTAGAGCAGGGGTTCCGAAACCCTCGTTTTTTAGCACGCCTCCCTTCTGAAAGGACAGGAGGCGTGATAAAAACTTGAAAGTATAATTTGGCTAGGGGGGCAGGTTTCGTATACTCACTGGTTTCGTATGCGGCCGGAGGGAATTTATCGCGTTCTTTTTGCAACAATACGTATTTGCCAATAGCGAATGAGTATCGATCAATCAGAGTCGATTGCAATCCTCACACTGTGGCAATCATTTTTAAGCTGAGGTAATTCATCACTGCAGCTGAGGTAATAATAGCTATTTATGCAACTGCATCGTAATGAGGGTCATTTTAATTCGAGTGCTGTTTTTTGATACGAGGCTTGCCGAGTATCAAAATAGTATAGTACGAGAATTAAAATGACTAATTACGTTCAGTTGCATACAAGATTTTATCTACGACAAGGAAAATAAAATCATTAATAAAATACGCCGTAGGCTCAATAAAGTAACAAAACATAACTTCGTAAGCCGCCACCAGCCACCTGTGGCGCCTCTGTCAACAAAAAGTAACTCCGAAAGCCGCCACCAACCGCCTGTGGAGACTCTGTTGTATGAAAAGGTACACAAGTGCCAGAACTCAGAGCCTTAGCTTTAGGTATCCTATTTTAAGAAGATAACCATTTCGATTCAGCTCCCATACAACGAGCTGCATCGAAATGAGAAGCAAAACCGAAAGAGTGTTCATATCGATTCAGCTGTCAAATTTGAAATTGGAAATTTTCGATGCTGGAGTAGATAAAAAATTTTAAGATGTTGAAAATGAAAAAAACTGGTGATTTATGGGGTATGACTGTAAAAATTATATCTGACATAATAAATGACATTGCTCCTTATTTAGCCGTAATTTTTAATGAATGTGTTGCTATGGGCATCTTTCCAAATTTAATGAAACATAGCAAACTCATCCCCCTGTTTAAATCAGGCAACAGAACTGACCTCAATAATTACAGACCTGTATCAATCCTTCCAACACTTAGTAAGATATTTGAAAAAATTATACTTGATCAACTAATGAAGCATTTTAATGTGAATAACTTGCTACACCCCGAACAGTACGGCTTCACGAAGGGTCGAAGCACGACTGATGCAGGTGCAAAGCTACTTGAACATATTTTCGACGCCTGGAAGCGTTCGCAGAATGCTATTGGGGTTTTTTGTGACCTATCTAAGGCGTTTGATTGCGTTGATCACCAAACTCTTTTACTCAAACTTAGTCATTATGGCATAAGAAGCGTTGCACTTGATCTCATTGCCTCTTACCTTAGTGATCGAACACAAAGTGTATGCGTAGGTGACGTGAAGTCGCGGGGTTCATCTACTCTGTTGGGTGTCCCACAGGGCTCTATCCTGGGTCCTTTTCTATTTTTGGTGTATATTAATGACTTACCATATCATGTCCGCGATGCTTGCAATATTGTGTTGTTTGCAGATGATACATCTCTAATATTCAAAACTGACAGAAACAAAGTAAATTTTGACGATGTAAACAATACCTTATCTCAGATATCGCGTTGGTTTACAGTTAATAATTTGCTCCTGAACGCTAAAAAAACTAAGTGTTTAGAATTTATTGTACCAAATGTTAATAAAATTGACAAAACAATAAAAATAAACGGGGAAAACCTTATAATTGAGAACTCCACAGTTTTTCAGGGGGTGACCTTGGATAGTAAGCTTCAGTGGGACGCTAACATAGAGACATTAGCGGGTAAACTCAGCTCAGCTGCCTATGCTGTCAGAAAAATCAGACAGTTTACCGATGTAGAAACGCCTAGGCTGGTCTACTTTGCCTACTTCCATAGTGTAATGTCCTATGGAATCTTATTGTGGGGCGGAGCAGCTAATATTGAAACTATTTTTATATTACAGAAAAGAGCCATTCGATTTATCTATAAACTCGGTTCGCGCGTATCTCTTCGTGAAAAGTTTAAAGAGATTGGTATTCTTACGGTAGCTTCACGGTACATTTATAATAATATAGTCTTTGTGAGACAAAATATTCATCTGCATAAACAAAGAGGCAATACACACAACCGACTCATTAGAAATCGTCATAAACTAGAAATTCCATCATGTCGCCTGCGCAAAGTGCAAAAATCCTTTGTGGGGTTGCGCGTACGCTTATATAATATGATTCCGAAGGAATTGCTAGATTTGCCACTGCACAAATTTAAACAATGCGTAAAAACTCACTTACTGAGTCGCGCTTATTACAAAGTTAATGACTTTCTTAATGACAAAGTTGCATGGGATCTTAAAATTAGTGTTTGAATAATATTATTCAATTCGATGCTTTAATACGGGTAGACTAAGTATGTCACGCTCTCTTTAAACATTTCTGTGGTGGTGTCGTGTGGTGCGGGTTGTTACGTTCCCTCAAATATGGTCGAGCGAAGCAATAGCTGGATCATGCGTCATGCTCGTGAACGGGTGCCGGAAAAGAGCAACTGCTGAGTTTCTTGCCGGCTCTTCTCAGCAGAATCCGCTTTCCGAACCGGTAGTAGAATCTTGACGTGTCATAAGAGCCACAGGTTGGCCTACATTTTTTTTTTTTTTTTATATTAGGTCTATCATGCGATCAGCTATAACAGCTATAAGCAGATCTTTTCAAGGTATGTTGGCATGGGAGGCTGTCCATCCAGTGATGGATCTGCCTCTTAGGTAATTAATAGGTTTTGCTCAATCTGTAAAGTCCCATAAGGAACCGCGTTTAAGCCTTCTAAATTCCATTGGGAAAGCAAGTGATGTAGCTAATTCGTTTTGGTGAGTGTTCAACCGTTCTTTGTAGGTCTTTGCTCTGTGTTCGATTTCTTCTTTTATCGTTTTTATGTGGAGATGCTCGTGCAGTTCCGACATCTTAGTGAACCATGGAGCATTTGCTATGTTTTTAAGGACTTTGTTTTGAAATCTTTGTAGTATTTCTAGATTTGAGTTCTTGGCTGTGCCCCAAAGCTCAATGCCATACGTCCACACTGGCTTTATTATGGTCTTGTAAATAAGTAGCTTATTATTCAGGGACACCCGCGAGTGCCGTCCCATAAGCCAGTTAAGATTTCTGAAAATTTGATTGAGTTCATCGCGTTTTTTCATTATGTGGGGCTTCCAGGTTTGTTTTTTGTCTAAGTGTATCCCAAGATATTTTGCTGTCTCACTATGAGGTATGATATTATGTCCGAGTTTAACAGGGGCATAGACGTCTTTGCGGAGAGTAAAAGTTACATGTGCAGACTTATTTGAACTGGCTTTTATACGCCATTTGGTCATCCATTTCTCTATCTTGTTTAGGTGGTTTTGTAATATGTCTGATGCCGTCATTGGATCTTTATTGTTGCACAAAACTGCAGTATCATCAGCAAAAGTAGCGGTGAGTACATTTCCTGATGTGGGAATGTCTGCAGTGTAAAGGAGGTATAGTGTTGGCCCCAAGACAGAGCCTTGAGGTACTCCCGATTCAATGTTATGGAATTCTGAGTACGCATCATTAATTCTAACTCGAAATATTCTCTGTTGCAGGTAAGATTTCAAAAGCATATAGAGGTTATGAGGGAGATGATTCTTTGCCTTGAAGAGTAATCCATTGTGCCAGACTTTGTCGAAAGCTTGTTGGACATCCAGAAATACGGCCGAGCAGTACTCTTTATTTTCAAGGGCATTTCTTATTTTACTAACTACTCTGTGCACTTGTTCTATTGTGGAATGACCACTCCTGAACCCAAACTGATGTTGAGGGATGAAATCTTTTTCATTAAGGATAGATTTGAGCCTATACAAAGTTATCTTTTCAAACACTTTAGATAATGTTGGTAGTAGACTGATAGGTCTGTAGGATGATACCAAATGCGGTGGTTTACCGGGTTTGGGGACCATTATTATTTGTGATACTTTCCAAATATGTGGGTAGTGGGACGTTCTCAAGATACCATTGAAGAGTTGCGTCACAAAGACAATTGCTTTTCTTGGTAGTTGCTGTAAGACCTCTGCTGTTATTAAACAAAACCCTGGGGCTTTGTTCAAGTCCAGTTCTTTTATTACCCTATAGACTTCTTTAGGGGAGCAACTTTTTAGCGGTGGGCTGAGTTGTAAATCTGTAGCTAAAAACTCTTTAACTTCTCTATCAGTATCTGGATCGCCGTTGTTAGAGGTGAATACTTCACTTAGGAACTGGCCAAAAGCTTTAGCACGTTCACTATCTTTCCTAGCCCAGGTGCCGTTGTCCAGTTTTAAAGGATGCTGTGCTAAAATGGGTGCCGCTTTACTTGATTTTACTACCCTATAAAGTGAGTACTCGTTCTTTGCTGACGCAGACAAATTCTCCAATTTATTTTGTAACGTCTCGTCATCGATCTCTTTTAAATACGATCTTAGTTCTACGATAGCACGATTTAGAGCTTTTTTGTCTGAGGGATGGCGACTACTATGCCAAACTCTCCTAAGTCTTCTTTTTTCGAGCACTTTGTCTCTTATATCCTTCGGTATATTTTTGCTGCCTGGGATATGACAACGTTCTGGAGTGGAAATCCACGATGCAGTTTGTATAACATTTGTTATGGTGATGGCTGCCTCATCGATATCATCATCTGTTTTTAATGGAACTTTAAGTGACAGGTTAGATTCAATGTAGTTTCTAAATGCATCCCAGTCTGTACGTTTATTGTACAGAGTCTCTTTTGTTGGCCTTTCAATGATCGATGTACTGATTGTTCCCATCACCGGAGTATGGTCTGAACCCCCGACGAGACAACTTTCGACACTGAGGTAAAGATTTGACAAGCCTTTATAAGCAAAGAAGTCTATAAGGTCCGGCACTTTTTTGGGATCTGTTGGCCAGTATGTGGGTTCACCCGTGCTTAGGATTTGTAAATTGTTTTTAAGTATACTTAGGTTAAGTTCTCTGCCTCTGGGTAGAGTTAAACGTGATCCCCATTGCACGTGTTTGGCATTCCAATCTCCTCCACAGATAAATCTATGTCGAAGGGTTTCAAAGTAGTTAGTAAATTGATCCTCCTTTATATTGTGTTTCGGTGGACAGTAGATGGCCGACAGAACAAGAGACCCTTGTTTATCATATACCATAATAGTCGTAGCTTGTAGCTGGGATGTTTTATATTCTTCTAAGAGGTCATGTTTCAAGGTTTTTCTTACTATTATAGCAGTGCCAGCGTGAGCGGTTCCATCTGGATGGGATGTTGCATATATGATGTAGTCTTTAATCGAAAGGTTATGTTTTGCAGTAAGATGAGATTCTGATACAAGAAGCACGTCTATGTTGTGTAGTTTCAAAAATATTTCCACATCGCTCTTATGTCTACTAAGACCATTAAGGTTCCACGTTGCTACTCTCAAAGTAGCCATTAAATCATATAAGCTTTTGAATTACTGATGTCAATAAATTCATCATTATTGACATCTGATCTATTAATTTATCTAGCTTTTCAGCTTGTTTTAAGAGAAGTTCTTCTAATTTAGATTCTGTTGTGATTTTATCTGTTTTTTGATTTTTAGTAGCTTCAGCATATGTCTTGTATTCATATGGCTTTCGGGAGTGTTCTCTTGTATGCCTACGGTCATTACTTTGTTCTTCTGGAGTTCGGTCCCTCTCATCCGCCCTCTGAGTGCTTTGTTTTCTAGCATTCTCATGAGTCTGGTTTTGATGCTTTTCATTCCTTGATTGATTCTTTGGCTTTGTCTGATCTCTTTTTATGGGATTTTTCTTTCTTTTGTTGATTTCCATGAAGACCTGACAGCCTTTATAGTTAGCAGGGTGACTGCCTAGACACAAGCAGCACTTGGCTGGGGTGTTGCGGTCCTTTTTAGGACAGTCTACTGTGTTATGGTTTTCTGCACATTTCACACACCTGTAAGGTCTGAGGCAGTTGTTTTTAGTATGCCCATACTGCTGGCATCTCTTGCATTGGGGCACATTGTTTGTTCTTATTGGATCCTCTATAACTACTCGTGTGTTATATATGTAACAAATTTTCTTAGCCTCTGAGTTGTTAGGGTGTGGGTCCAGGTTGACAAAGAATGTTGAGAGTGGTATTTTATCAGGACCATAACGGGCGTTCACTATTTCTCCACAAATGGTGTTGCCTGTCTGCTCTATGGCTTCTTTGATTGCTTCAATAGGTGTGGTATGGTGAAGATTCTTAATGACTATTCGATATGGTCTTGTATCTTTTCTAGAGAAAGTGTGTCCAATCAAGTTGTTTGCTCTTACTAAATCCATAAGTCGTTTATATGAGTCTATTGTTGAACAACTAATTCTTAATTGATTGCGAGTTGTAATTTTAATGGCGAATTCCTTCACATCCAACACTGTTCTTATTAGATTGGTTAATTTAGAGATATCTTCAATACCATAAAGCATGATAGGTGGAGGTTTAATTGTTTGTTGCCTGTTATCTGATCTTAAAGTCTCAGCATCGTCTACATCGATATCAAGAGAACCATATTTATTTGACTCAAATTCAGAGTCTTTAGGTGGAGATGGTGTAACAGTTGTTCTGCGTCGTTTGGGTGTTCTTGGGATTGGGACTCTTTGCCAGTCAACTGATCTTCCAGTACTACCTTGATTCTCAGTAGCATTGAAATCTTTGTTTGATGTTGTTGAAGCTTTATCTAGATCGGTGTGATCTTGAGTTGGCTTGTTTTTAGTGTTGTAAAACATGCTTTTATGAAAAGTTTGTTGGACTAGCTTACTTTTGGGTCTGCTGTCTTTACTTTTGTCTTTATTTTGACCTGTAGTATTGTCCTGTGGATAATTCTGTGTGTTTTGCATTCTTCTTTCTTCTTCTCGTTCCAAAACTGCTTGCTTGTTTTTTCCAGTAACATTCACAGGCACCGGAGCCTGGTTACTCACTCCAGTGGTGTCTTCGGTAGCAGATTTCACACTCTCCAGCCCGGGTACCGGAGAGCGCCGGGGGTTAGCCGGATCGCATGACAGAACGTTTTCTCTAATAACTGACATTTCATGAAAAGGGGGGTTGGGAAAAGAGACCAGCAATACTTTCCCAAGGTACTACTGCCACGGTTGTTTAGAGGGGATTTAGTCCCTCAAGGCTTGTGGTAGCCCAGGTACAGGTTATTTAACCGCCGCCTGTTGCTCGGCGTTGTCAGCTCGTTTAGCACCACCCGGGGGACACGTGTAGGGTGGGCCTTGTTCGAGGAGAAGGTGGTAAATCCTACGGACGCGAGCGACATCATCCCCCATCAGGTTGGCCTACATGAAATAAATAATTTTGATTTTTTTTTAAATAATCCACACAGTACCTACCACAGTTATTCAAATAGAGTTGGTTGTCACTAGCCATAAAGTATACAGTTCACATCAGAGGGTTGTCAGCGGCTGATTCGCAGTGAATTTGCAGTGGACTTTTGTAAGAAATTTCTCAATAAGTTTTCTGAGATTATAGTAAAGTGGCCTGTTTTGTTTGGGTGGATTTGGGTTTTATAAAAATCCTTGAGAAGTCTTTGATATATGTACCGGTGGTACCGGGATGAAAGTATCCTTTCTTGGTTTCGGCTTAGGAGTGAAAAGGTCGCAAACTTATCTTTTATGTATTATCTTCTATGTATTTTATCAGCATTTTGAAACTAAAATGGTATTGTTTCTGATTTCAGGAGAAAAACCCTACAAGTGTTCTTGGGAAGGATGTGAGTGGCGATTTGCACGTTCAGATGAATTGACTAGACACTATCGTAAACACACGGGTGCTAAACCGTTTCGTTGTCGTCACTGCGAACGCTGTTTCTCTCGTTCTGATCATCTAGCATTACATGCGAAACGTCATGCGTAGCCCGAGAACCCAGCGCCCACTCCCAGGAAAAAGAATCGGAGCAAACGCTCTGAAAAACTGTTAACCAATGCCAATGTGCACTAAATGTTAGTAAGCGGTCGTGGCGTACCGGGCGCGCGTCTCTACTTTAATGTGTGATTCCGTTTGTAGATTCTGTGCGTTGTGGTTTTACGAATAAAATGAATGTTGTGAATCTGCATTAGCGTTCGGTTCGCTTAGTGCTGTTATGTTTGTTATGAGGCGCGCGCTGGTGGGGGTGGGTGTTCAATAAGCGTTGCAAGCCAAAGAAAAGTCGCTACGTATGCTCATACGTAGCCGAGTCAACACTCATTGCACCTAATGCTTTAAACTTAATTTAATTTACATTACAGTAATATTTCGGCCTTGATCGTTCTATGTTGCAATAAGAGAACTATTTATATTTGCCGTTGTTAATTATGTAAAAGATTTTTTCTAGCTTTCTGTACAGAGAGGTTTGTTTAATGTCGGCCGGTTGCTAAGCGGCCGTCGCCGATAGTTGTGCCATCGTTTGCGGAGAGCGGGCGCGCGGCGTTATCGCGCGCTATTCGCTACCCTGCATTTTTAAATCTTATTAAATACAATGTGGCATATTATTTATTGAATCGCGGGATGTTCGGCAGATATTCCCACCGACGCCCAGCACAACCTTTTGTTAGTCGTAAGCTTAATAGGATGTGCGTCGCGCGTTACCTGATGTTTAGTCAATTTCTGAAAACAATTGCTGTGAACATTGTTACTCAACTTGCAAATGCGTGATAAAACATAATTAATATATTATTGTATTATACATGTACTGTTTTAAGGATATAATTCCCTATTTTGTCATTTTATATAGTCATGAGCGATTGTTTTAAGAAGTTGACTTGTGATTAGTATATATGATGTTTATTTTTAAATTAGATATACATAAATTGAGATTTGTTTACTTTTAAGCTTTCTCTTTATTTATTTTGTATTTGAATGTGTTTTTTTAATATCTTCTCATTCTAAGAGGAGACCCATGCCCAGTAAGTAGTGTGCTGGCGATAAGTTGAGATGATGAATGTTTATTTTTAAATTATACATAAATTGCGAATTATGTTTACTAAGATGTTTATTATTATAAGCTTTCTCTTTAACTCTCTCATTCCGTTGTTGTAAGATGAACCGTGCTTGCGGTGTTATGGGTGCCGTGAGAATGTTTTTTTTTTATTATGTTGATGAATATTTTAGTTCAACTTGTACACACATTGTTTGAGTAACTTATTGACTAATTGAACAGATACTTGTCAACGGTGTTGCTAAATGTATAAAGGTGAAAAATGATAATTTTAATAAGCAAGTTGATTCTAAAACACAGTCGCTTTTTAGTTAATTTTTTATTAAATTTCTCGCTCATATTTTGCGACCAAAACATGTGCAAGGGCGGGAATAGTCGCAGCAATAGTATTATAAATATACCTTGAAAATACAGATGTAGGTAGGTAAATCCTTTATATAAAAGTTACTGTTCCTTTTGGTCGAGTACGTATATCGAAGCTTTATTGATAACCTTGACAGGCATAGATGTGTTGAGTAATTAACTTGGGATGTTAAGTGTGTTGACTCGAAAATACTAAACAATAATTCACTGCCGCTGAAAGATCAAACGTTTGCTTTTTAACATTATAGCGCACACAATCATGTACTACTGTCAGTTTAAATTGATGCGGAACGCGAGTTCAAGATTATTATTATATTTATGTGTATTATTAATTTATTAAGTAGCTCGTGCTCGAGACTTTGTCGACGATTTTTATAAAACCCCTTGGCAACAATGATTTTCCGGTATAAAAGTGCTCTATATTCTTCCTCAGGACTATCTTGCCAATTTTTGTCTAAATCGGATCAGCTGCTTAGGCGTGAAATGTAACATACTGATAGACTGAGACACTTTCGCATATATAATATTTTTACGGATATATTAGGTTTTTACGTACTTTAATAGGTTCTGTTCGACTAAATCGTCGAATTATATTATTGTTGGCATTTAACAAATTGAAAATTTACTAAATTATTAATGTTAAGTGTTTAAATAAGAGCTTACTTTTGACTTTAAGATTTCGGATCTCTTAAGTTACAACATATCATGTAAATGCATATACGGAGTGAGTTAGTAACGTGCAATAAAATATTCGACTTGTCATAAATTGTAACGCATCGGTTTTCTAGACGTTACAATAATGTTTTATAGGAATCATTCTTTTTGTAACTGCTATTTATTATATTATGATGTAACTATTTATTGGGAATTCTATGAATGTTATTCGTTGGAACTATATTTTATTTTGATTTTATGGTGATAACTACCGCTACCTATTTTCATCATAAATTGTAGGTAATAATTGAAAAGTTAAATTTACAATAGGGCCGTCTGAAATATGTCTGCCGGTAAACTGAAAGATTCCAATACAGCTTCGAGCTCCTCCAGTCCAGGGCATTTCCGTCTTCACGCGAGACCGGTGGATCCTTGGAGGAGGTGCTCATCCTTGCTCCTGACGTTATCAGAACCTGCTGTGGGATTGTCCAAAATTCTTGCTACAGTTTGACGGTCGCAATATTATGTAATTAGTCTGATCCTACCGTAAGTCTCATACGGGTTGCGTTTTTAAAAACTGATCTTCCCATATGAGAATAGGCAAAACATGTCACGTGAGGCACAAAAATAATCCGGCTTCCGCCTTGTTTGTTTTTTTCCCAGTCTCTCAATTCAGTGAAAACGACCACATCATTATGTTTTCACTATAACCTATTTGCTCTTCTTCTTCTGATGGTTTCTTATTCACTGATGTATTTTTCTCAGTAACTATCATATTTTCTAAGTAAGAAATATAACCTGAATAAATATTTAGCACATATATAATTTAGCTTCCATTCCCGGTACATAGCATATTCTGAATTCTGAACGCACCCATGAGACTGTGTCTCCTGAAATGCATAGAATGAGAAACTCTGTAAAACTGTTAGTATAATTTATACGAGTAGTACCATATAATTAACCCTTTTTGAGGATGGCTGACTCTTAGATATTCGAAATACTTATGTCAAAAATGTATTAAAAATCTAGCTCTTGATAATTATACACTTATATTACATACCCAAACAATAAGATAATACGCGTTATGATAATGTAATTATATACAATACAGGCTGTGGTAATTTATATTTAAATACATCTTAATTAGAGTCATGGTTTTATAAAATAAAGTTTTTTGACAATTATTAAGTTCGTATTCAGCAGGCATCCTTTTTGGGACGTGTTCAATGTAATTTAAAGAAGTATAGTACAACGAAAGTTTAAAGTTTTACTGGCATAACTATTATATCAGCTAAGTATCAGTGATATAATATCGTGTAACATTGAAACAATACTTAATTCTGACTGTGTATTATTTATGACTATAGTATTCCTACGTAAAAAACATCCCGGGGGCCAATGATGTAGTCTTCCCGAATTGAAAAATGTGATTTTTATGTCGAGGCGATCTCAGGGTCAATTTATCAGATTCTTTATACAGTAATTTATTACTTTACGTTAAGCATGTCGACCTGTTCGAACGTGATGCAGTCTACGCACACCAGTGTTAACTAGAAAGCATTTTTAAAAGAAACTAGTCCGTGACTTCGTCCGCGTGGATTTAGTTTTTAAAATACCTCGGGAACTCTTTGATTTTCCGGAATAAAAGTAACCTATGTCACTCTCCAGGTCCTCAGCTATACCCATGCAAAAAATCACGTTGATCCAAGCCAACAAACAAACACACTTTCGCATGTATAATATTAGTATGATTATTACTATGAATAATAAAATCAAATTGTAAAATCTGGTGAAATCACTCTAGCAATTTGTCTTCATTATTACTATTTAAAAAAAAATACAAAAAATATAAAAAATATTTATTTTTGTATTCAAACTTGCGGCTCGGAAAAGCTGTTTAGAGCCGGCAAGAAACTCAACAATTATTGTACTTTTGAAAACATGAATAATTTTGTAATTGTTTTACTAGCTATATTAATGTAACTAATTAGCACTTTAGTATCTATTATCATCGAATAAAGTGGAAATTATAATTTATTAAAGTAAACTGACGCATTTGTTGATATTAAAGTACAAATTCAATGATACAAATGTGTGCTGAAACCGCAAGATATATTGTATTTTGAAATCTAGTTACACGTCTTGAAAACCAAAATCCATTTGGATCTTGATTAAATTGGTCCTGCTAGATCTGTTTTGATGTACCTAATTAGAATAACCACTTACAAAAACGATATTTGCCAAATGTTTTGGATAATTTCTATAAAAACTTACTAATTCCCTAATTTTCTTAAAAATTATAAACTAATCGCTAGATAGGTTATAGGAACTTTCTATATTACATTTATCAAGAAGTTTTGTAACGACTTTCGCCATATGTTTACGTACTCTTTAGAAATTATCAGTTTGTTCTTTAAATTATAGGAAGTAACTATCTTACAATAAAAAAGTAGCTATGTCTGTAAATTGATCTTATAAAGTGAAAACTTTGGAGAGAAATGAGAGTAAAGCGCTTACACATTCTCGTAGCTAACAAACAGGAAAACTGCCAGCGGTAAGCAAATAAATAAGTAATACATCATAATAGCACAGGGAAAGAAGAAGAAAGAATACTTTACTTTTGACGTGATATTTGAATGAAATTGTGATCCTCTGCTAGTTTGAAACAACCAAATCCCAGTTTTTAAAGTCACTGTAATAATCGAAAGTAACATAAAATGTTATAGGTACATTAAATTACAGCGCCGTTTTTAAATCAAATCCATAATACATACCTAACCATTTTTAAAAATAGAATAATTATTTGAAATTATATAATACTAAAATAATAAAGTGTAGATCTATGTGTGAATGTTTTAAATAGATGGTGAAATAATCATAAGGAATACATTAAAAAATGTGATTCATACGTTTATTCAGTCCTAGTGACGTATTATAATGTTTAATGTATTGTGTCATAGTACTGTATTGGAATGTTTGTGGTATAAAAATACCTGTGCTTAAAAGGCGATTTTTAGATGTGATTAGATATAATATTACAATACTATATTTATTACTTAATAATATGCACGATGGCTGGATACTGCATATTGGTAGACACGTAGGAAAATATATTATGATGTGTGAAAATGTTATTTAGTAAAAATACCACCTACTAAAATAAAATTATAACTAATTGTAGCGAATTTTAAAGGGAAACGTTGCGGCTGTGTATTTTTGAATCAACCTGTAGATAGGTTTTACAATATTATTATAATATTATAAAAGTATAAACCCATTGATAAATAAAAACACATTTTAATTGAATACAACGCAATCAACTTATCAATTTGTAACGACCGGATAAATAGATAGGTATATCTTACAATAATAGTTAAGTATTTATTTTAATTATATAAATACTAACCGTAAATTCTCATTTCTTACATCACTAATGATTATGACGTTTAGCTTAGGGCAAACACCTTCGTGAAGTAAACTTTAACCGTCGAATGACGTTTCGACAGATTGCCAACACAAAAACTGTTAAAATTTTTACCCTTACTACCTACCCTTTTTTTGTAACCCGTACGTGTAAGTTCGTTGTTTGTAGTTTTTAGACGTTTTTTCGTGTTGTATTATTTCAAAAATAGAATTTTGTTAAATTATTGAGATAGTATGGTGCAGAAGAGAGCATCCCACTTGGTGAGGAATGAGAAAGAATCAGCTTTAATTGAATGAAAATGCGAACTGTAAGTCTTTCAAAGTCACTACATAAGTAAGGCAAAAATTACCTACCAGGCAACTACTTACAGGTAGTCAAGTAAATAAAACTAAACCAAGTCACATATCTATTACATTCCATTGCTCCTGAATTCGGTGGGTTTATGCTTAAAACGACAAAAGATGCTTAGCTTGCATATAATGAAAATGGTTAAAAAATATTATGACAGAGGTATTTATAATATATGTTTATAATATAATAGCGCAATTTCTCCGTGTATTACCTACATTGTAAATTTTTTTAATATAATATTTATGAAGTTTTGCTTATTTTGTTAAGTCTGTTTAAAAACAAAAATATTTATTTAAAAGAAGTTTTAAGCTATTGCATAGCTTTTATCGCGGGCTCTGAACTAGGACAAACAGTTTGAGCGCGGCGACCGAATCAAGAAATTCCGTAAAGAAAATAAACCTAACACCGTCGTTCAGTAAGCGTTCAACATTTTAGAAGTTCATAAGTAGCTCTGTTTGGCGCAATGGGCGAGCGACCGCTTTCTTTACCGTATGGTGTACGATGTCGCAGGTTCGAATCTCACTCGCGAATTTGTGTCAGTGCGCTTTTCTTGTTTGTTTGTTTTTTAATTATTTTTTTGCATAATTTATATTATGCAAAAAAAAAATATTGCATAAATATTATAATTGCATAAGTTGATAAAAAATGCTATGCAATAGCTTTACCGCGGCAGTCCCCGAGTGAGAGTCCCCCGAGTGCCACTTAATTTTTATTTTTTACTTTGTCATACCTATATATTGTATTGAGCCTTTACAAAACGTGTTTTGTCCACATATTTTGTAAACAAATACCCACGTTAAAACATAAAAAAAATTGAAACTTTAAACTAACAAATAAAATATTTAGTAGGTACGGATAGGTTTTCTTTGTACCTACACATATTTTTATATTGTTTTTATCGCTTATTTATTTGGTACTAGCTGATGCCCGCGAATTCGGCCGCGTGGATTTAGTTTTTAAAATCTCTCGGGAACTCTTTGATTTTCCGGGATAAAAAGTAGCCTATGTCACTCTCCAGACCCTCAACTATAAACACGCAAAAAAATCACGTCGATCCGTAGTTCTGTTGCAGCGTGATTGAAGGACAAACCAACAAACTAACAAAGACACTTTCGCATTTATAATATTAGTATGATGATTTTTTAAATTGAATAGCAATAAAGTACCTACGTCCTTCAGTTTAATGGAAACTTGGGAGACAAATTAAAAATGTAGCCATCATAATTATCTGTTTTAAACGGCAACAAAAATCAGCCGCAACAATTGGTTAGCTTTTTGTTTTGGATGACGAAAATAATTACGTGTGGCGAAAAATAATTTTCTGGTCAACGAGTTTGTACAAATGGTCAGCAAGCTCACACAATAATTAATTGGTCAGCAAGAAATTAAAGTCTGTAATCTGTAAATATTAATTCAACGACTATAACTACTGAAAATTAAAAATCAATTGCACCTATAAATTTATTGTATTTTATTCATTTATTTATAGCGAACATTGTACTTGCTTATATTAATGGAAACTTTAGCTACATCTTAGCTCAATCTTGCCTATGTCAAGTTATTACCATTTAAAGCCCTCTAAATCCAGGTAAATTGTTGCAAAATTAAAACAGCTATACACAGACTTTTATTTTGATGTAACCCTTATTTTGGTTGTTCGCAAGTATTTATTTCGTAGTCAAATATTTTTTGATATTCCTTGTAACTTACAGGTATCTCTATGGTGTAATATCTAAACCTGCGTTGCTTAAATATATACCTACGTACACTGATATAAATGTAGTACCTACGTACGTAAATGTTTTGTTTCCTTCTTTCGTGAACTAAGAAATAAACTGAATACCACGCTAGGTATAAATATACTTTTATACCACACTAGGTATAACCTATATATCACTTTTTTTATTTGATTGAGTTGACATGACAAAACATGCCAGCAACCAAGTATATTTACCAGACCAGTTAATATGCTCCGAGATTTGAGCCGATGACAAAACATTGATCAGCATGTCTACTAGTGTATAAACCTGGTAATTACGTCTTATAACCGAAAGGGCTAGTCTTTGAAACATCTATGGAAATGTGAAACTGGAACACATAATATAGCATAAAACCTATCTATATCTATACCTATTACCTAGCAAATGGTGTCATATTTTAATCTTGATTTCGAATTTCTAGAAGGTAGGTACGCACTGATTTCCAAATACTTGTTACATTCAATAAAGATAGATTTTATGTAATACCAGTAAAGCAACACCAGTCTCCAGGCAAGTTCTAACGTGGCATAGCCGGCCTCATGCATGTACATACCTAAAAAATGTTAAGTCTAGTAATTACTAGTTATATACGACTATATTAAGTACCTACCTATTTACACTTAAGTAAGGCATAGTAATAATATGTCCGTGATACATTAAAAATCGTGTATTGTTATTTTTCTCTGATTATAGACTTAATTGAAAGTGTATTACTTTACTTGTGAACCCATCGAAAGGGACGAGTTATGTAGTATATTGCATTTTATATTATTAATAAATTTTTCTTATATGTGGTTTGTGGTGTTTTCTTTAGAACTGACAGCATGTCTTATGCAAACCTATCGTAACTGAATATGAAGTCGATGGCTGACTTCATACTTTGCTGCTAGCCTATCTCTGCTAGGTTTCTCTCCAAATGAATCGCTCGCCACGAGGTGTCGAGAGAGAATGAATCATTAGAAGAAATAATATATTTATTATAGAACATGAATATGAAAAAATAATGCCGGCTAAGTGCGAGTCGGACTCACGCACCGCGGGTTCCGTACTCCAAAAGTAAAACGATAATATTATATTAATTTGCTTATTTATCGTTAACTTTGTTTGTAGAGGTTTATTGTTAATATAAAAGAAACTATGCTAGTTAGAGCGTTGGTTTTATTTTTCCTGTAAAATATACATACATAAACCTCTATTGACAATAATTATTTCAGATTTTTCGATTGGTAAACTTCGGAGATAAGGGGGGGGGGGGGGTATTTTTTTCGACATTTTGGCCGATTAATCAAAAACTATTATATATAGAAATAAATAAAAAACTGTTTTAGAATGCACAAGTAAAGGCCTTTTATATGAAACCCCACTCGGTATAATTATCTTACTTTGAAATTTCAAACCCCCGATTTTCCCCCTTTTTTAATCAAACTAAAATAATTTTCGCATTGCTTTTATTTTTCCTGTAAAATATACATAAACCTGTATTGACCATAATTATTTCAGATTTTTCGATTGGTAAACTTCGGAGATAAGGGGGGACGGTATTTTTTTCGACATTTTGGCCGATTAATCAAAACCTATTGTACATAGATATAAATAAAAATCTGTTTTAGAATGCACAATTCCCTTTCATATGATACCCCACTCGGTATAATTATCTTACTTTGAAATTTCAAACTCCTGATTTTCTCCCTTTTTTAATTAAACTATTTCTTTTTTTAAAGGTTCTGTATTGAACCTCTAGGGATTTTTATATCATTGCCAACTAAACTATCGTTGGTTAATAAATAATTAAATAAAATCGGCAATCCACCGACGACTGCTGAATTGTCAAAATGCGAGGCGTATGCGTTGCTCATAGACGATGAATACCACTGAATACTAACTATTACCACTTACTACCTACGGCTCAGATATCACGTCTACAATAATTCTCCGTGCTATACCCCGATTAATTTTATTAATAGCGAATCCTTCGGGCATCATCGTTTAGAGCAACATTTATATACCAAAGAAAAGTTATCGGTTAATTGTATTTTTTTTTTAATTTATTTAATCATGATATAATAACAAAAAGGTCTTATACTATCTCGCCAAACTGGTGGGCCAGTTTGTTGGCGAGGTGGCGCTCAATACTAATAAAATATTTACTTAACCTTATAATATAAGAAAGATACTTAACGCTAACCTTTATTAGAGCTCACATTTGCACATCTACTCGTTGTGATAATAACATACATGATATCACATGATACGACATATTCCGAATTTCACATGGATGAAGTCTAATAAACATCTGCAAAATTAACTAAAACATTAATTGAAACTTTTGTACGTACAAGTAATTTAGGCGACGTAAAAGCTCCTTTGAGAATTTCTTTGATAAATTCTGCTTGATATTTTGTATTTATAAACCAGTTTAACCTACTTAATCGGTCAAGTCAGTGAGGGAGTCCTTAAAAGTTCAAGAAATAGTTCTTAATAAAACCTCCTTTAATTTCTTCTTAAGAACTCCCTCACTTACCGTCCGATCTTCACATAACCATTCTAAATTATTAAATATTTTAGGTACTAAATAGGCATTTACTCTCTTTCCGTAATAGTTGACTACTCTTGGAATAATATAAACCCTTTCTTTTTGACTGTACGTGTTTTTTCTTTTAGCTGCTTTTGTTTTTTATATTTGTTGCAATAATAATATTCTTTAGCTAATAAATATTTTAATTTAATGTCTATAGGTAGTATTTTTAAGATGTAAATGTTTTAATAATCTTACTTGTATTTTTTTTATTTCATTAAGGTAAGTAGTAAAGGTAGTAAATGTTCTCCCGTATATACTAAGCCCATAGTTGATAACCGAGTCTGCTAATGCATAATAAACCACAAGCATTGTATGTTTGTTTAGCACTCTATTCAGGTGATGGAATTTACTAAGCACAGATCGTAGTTTACTACATACGGCCCCAACATGAGTTTTCGAATTAAAATTTCTGTCTATGTGTAATCCCAAATATTTATAATTTTCTACGTACTCTAAGTGCTGACATCTACACAAGTCCTTATTCCTGTGAAGGCAATCGTAATTATGTCCAATTATCCCTATATCTGTATATCTAACAGCTTTGGCTCTTATATTATGTGGTGAGTATATATGCATGCATTTAGTTTTTTCTAAGTTTATAATAATTCCATTGTCATGTGCCCACTTTATAATATTTTCGAAATCCATCTGAATATTATAGCGTGCCTCGCTAATATCTTTAGAGGCGTATAATAGGCACATGTCGTCCGCATACATATATACTCGACACTGCTTTATTACATTCACAACACTGTTTACAAGCATTAAGTAGCCAACAGGACCATAAATTGAGCCAGTTGGAACTCCTACTGTTACGTCGTACTCATCTCCTATGATACTATTTACCTCTGTACGTATAGTTCTATCAGATAGGTAGTTACGAAACCATTCATTGGTCGGACCAGCGATGCCGCACTCCTGCATGGCTGCGAGTAAGACCTCCCTATCCAGGGTGTCAAACGCTTTTTTATAATCTATAAAAAGTGCCAACACTTGTTGGCCCCTATCCAAACTTGAGTTAACTTCATCCGAAAATTGTGTTAGAGCCGTTACAGTGCTCCTACCTTTCCTGAATCCATGCTGTGCGTCGGTTAATATATTGTGCTTTTCTAAAAAACTAGATACCTGACCGACTACTACTTTTTCTACTACTTTATTTATCACCGAGAGTATGGCAATTGGTCGATAGTTGGTGTAATCCAAGTGATTACCCCCTTTATATATGGGACGGATAATTGCCTTTTTCACTTCTCTGGATATATCCCTTTTTTTACAAAACTTTAGCTCTGAACCGAGCTTTATTAGCTCGGTTCAGATTCAAATCCAAATTTTTTCGTTGAGAGTAAAATATCTCAGAGTACCTACTCTACTAACCTAGTAATTGTGTTGCAAGCTCACCATTAGGTGAGCTTGCAACACAATTACTAGATTATGGTATCAATTATGGTAATTATACCATAATGCGCTATCTATCGTCTATCACGTAATTCTGCAAATCCAAACCAAAATGAAAGCACGAACGTGACACAGTTAAGTCAAAGCGAAAAAATGATCAAAGCGTACTTAGTACAAAAGTGTGCAGTGCGGTTTGTAAGGCGCACGAACTGAGCTCTACATCAAAGTTGTGGCATACAAATTTTATGTTAGCAGATGGGAAACTTCCTATCGGAATTTATTATCAACTTTGAAACTACGTGCTCAGAGGTAGACGTGGTGCCTTTTCACACGGGCTTTTGCCTTTTAGCTTAATTACTGCCTAAAGTAGTAGTTTAACAAATATGTTTCGTGATAATAGGAAGTATACAAATTCATGCATAGGGGGATGAGATGAAAAAAAGACAAATAGACTAAAATTCAAGGAGCGGCAAATTTTGAGGAAATATCCAAAACTAAATAAAGTAAATAGTGAATATATCAATAAATCATAGACATATAATTGTTCATTTTTATCATAAATAATATATACCATACTATATAAAAATTAACAATTATATGCAGTGTACGCTGGGTGCCACCAGCGGGAATGGGGGAAACTGTATTCAATTGTAAACTTGTTTTGAAAAGAGCAACCGCCGAATTTCGTGCTGGTTCTTCTCGGCAGAAAGGGCATTCCGAACAAATCGAATCAAACCAAGCCGTCAAGCCGTTTTTAAGTTTTAGCCAGACTTAAGAACAGCAACAGCAACACCCTTGTAGGTACGCATAATATTGTGACAGGCAATTACGGAACCCTACACTATGCGTGGCCTGACACACAATTGGCCGTTTTAAAATTAGTATATTAAAATTAGTGCATACTTAGTACAATTATTGCACTATTCCAAAAAATAGCAAAATAGTGCAATTAATTTTTTCCGTCTAGCCCCCTTCCGTACCGCGCGATAAGGAACTTACGTTCCAAAAATAAGCGCATTTTAAAATGTGGTCTAAGCTTATACTTAGTTTAGCTCTGCGTCTTTCAACTTATCTTTCATATGGTTGGTTGGTATTTTGGACTGAAGCAAAGCTTGGTCAGCTTATTTCGGAGTTTGTGTACTTAATTGCGTTATGTGATGTTTATCATGTGTTGAAGTGTCAATGAATATTTTATAAGGTTTTAAATATATTTATAGGATTTCATATGCAAAGTTATGTTCAACTGATGGTAAATGAAGATAAGCCAAAGTAGGCTGTAAAATTGTTACCCAATTATGTTTATTTGCTAATCAATCAGATAACGAACTGGTTCTGACGGATCATTTTATCTGGCGACAAATCTATAGTTTATCAGTCATTTTATCTTAAAACATCTTGTATTACATGATTTTGATGATCGTTCTACAGATGGTAAAATTAACTGTTTGATTAAACCAGAAGGTCTACCAACTCGCACCTTATGCTTATGGAGCGTATTAAACCTGGGCCTATACTACCAACGCTTGAAACAGTATTATTTCAATTTTTATGTTTTATTATCATGACACGATGCACGATATAATTATACATTGTACAACCTTAAAGTAATTATTTTGATGTTGAAATTGTATGACAAGTCAAAACAGTATTGGAATACCTAATACTTTTTAAGGTATAAAACTAGTGGTGTCATCTAGTATTAAATTGAATAACTACGATGAATTATTTTTAGTTTATATCTATTGCACTGTTACGAAACCAGAGTTACTCTGGTGGAGTTACTGATTTTTCACAGATGGCGTTATCCAATTTATACAATAAAAAATTAGGAAAAAATTTCACATTTAGAAATTATTTAAAATAAAATTGAAAATAGAAAATTCAGTCTGTCGAGCTGGGATTCGAACCATCGACGTTGAATTTATAGGCGATTCTCCTAACCACTAGTCCATGCAGACGAAGAGTTCTAAGGCGAAAATACCGAATACAATGCAAAATTCACATTCAACAAAAAATGACGTTTCAAAAATGTGTCGTGTCGGTTTGCTTAATTTTTTCCGTCTAGCCCCCCTTCCGTACCGCGCGATAAGGAACTACGTTCCAAAAACCGACTTCAAACGCCACTGAAAAGTATAAAATAAGGTCAGTTTGTACACGTATGTTGAAGTCGGGTGGGCCTAAATAGAAACGAATGCGCCACGCTAGCCAAAATTTTAATTTGTAGGTCCAGGCAGAGAATATAAGTACTTGGTACAGGTACGTTGAAGTCGGGCGAGCGTTGCAGTTTCATAGTTCTATTGAGGCCCGCTCGACTTCAACATACGTGTACAAACTGACATTATTTTATACTTTTCAGTGGCGTTTGAAGTCGGTTTTTTTTAAAGAATTTTTATATATTATTTTAAGCTTTTTAGTGTAGCTGCATAGGATAAATCTACACATTCTCTGATCGCGAGCGATTTGTTTCTATTCATTGATCAAAACGAATCCAAGCACTTCATAACTGCTGTTATTCTTTCAAGAGTGAACTAGTAGGTATGCTAGATATCCTGGCTGTAGCATCAGCTCATCGTGTTGCCACCATTGCATTCCATGTAGAATCAAATACTGATCAAAACGAATCCAAACACGAAATTCTGCTATTATTTTTAAAGACTGTACTAGTGTGTTGTATATCCTGGCTGCAAATTTCAGCTCCATCATCAGAGCCATTCCATGGATATCATTTAAGACTACTTACAAGCCCAAACTAAATATGGTTACGTAGTTTCATTACAGAGTGTTCATAACCACTGTCCAGCTTCATCATCACACCCTGGATATTATCTAGGACTAGAGTACTTCTTAAGACGAATCAAACGAGCCCGAACTCCATGGTGTTACATCGTTTTACTAGATAATTCCCATAGCCATCTTCCGCCTCCATCATCAAATTAGCACCATGTTACAATAATATTGCATTGTAATCCGATTTACATATACATGCACATTTTCAGCTCAATCGGAAACCGGGAATGGTTCTAATACACCTTGCAAGACTTGACCTAAACATACATTGCAAGATAAAGAAAAGCTTGTAAAAATAAGATGATAAATAGAAATTTAGCTTATGTATGCATGTTATGTACTTGGCATGGTTAAAAGTCTACACATACTCTAATCGCGAGCGATTTTCTCTTATTTATTGAGGAGTTCCGTTCTCCATCTCCAAAGATATTCATCAGATCTTTACCAAATTTAAATGGGACCTACCCGCAGATACGTCCTTTCAAATGAAAAAAAATTTATTAAAATCGGTTAAGATTTGAGGGAGATATAGAGTAACATCGACAAAAAAAATAAATAAAAAAAAAATACGCGTCGTATTGAGAACCTCCTCTTTTTGTATTTTTTGAAGTCGGTTAACAAAGCGTTTAAATAGTTTTTTTGTGCAGAAGTTCATGTATTGTTTTTATCTAGACGCATTTCATAAAAATATATACCGTGTAATTCACTGAAAATTATTCTGGTGCATTAATTTTTGCAGGATTTCTAAGGTTAAAATATCACATTGTTGAAGATTTTTCATGTTCAGTAATGATATTACTTTGTACTGCGATCCGCCAATTCCTGGCGCGCTGTCAACAAATAGGTTTACTGCGGACCGCCAGCTTCCGGTTCCTATAGCTATCCTGCTTCGACTAGTTTGTTTTTTTTTTATTCAAATATCCTCTATTTCACTCAGTTTCATCACAAAATCTGAGAAAAAAAAGGACGGAGTGGGTACAGGCCTCAGAGCAAACACCCTTGACGTAATTAGTTAGAAAAATATTATCAAAAGTCAGTTGACATGACCGTTTTTTTTCTGATACCCACGACTTCCGAATTCAATTAAGTTTTATATAAAAAATCCTAAAAGTTAATTAAGATCGCTAAATCTTATGAGAGTGACTTACTGCTATCCGTAAGGAGTTGTGTCTTCTATCTGGAGCAATATTTGTTAGATCTTCACCAAAATGAAACAAAACTTATTAAATTTTTTTACAATAATGAAAGAATTTTTTAAATTGGTTCAGGTTTGACGAAGTGACGGAGTAAAATCACAAAAACTATAATCTCCTATTTCACACATCTTCAAGTTAAGTTTTTGTAATAAAAAGTAAAGCCTACGTCATTCTCCAAGGTTCAAACTATCTCTTATACCAAAGTTCATCAAAATTGGTTCTACGGATTTGGCGTGAAAGCGTAACAAACTGACAGACAGACAGAGTTACTTTAGTTTGGATTGATTTAATTTCGATGAATAATAATTAATTTGTGTAACAAAATAATTTATGGAATGAAATGAAAAAAATTGAAATTTTTTTTGCAGGAAACATTGTAAAATGACGATACACTATTTTTATGTTTTTACTGCATTTGTATATTTCCAATATAAAAATACTTTTGCAGGTGCAATTTCCTAACGATGTTTTCCTTCACCGTTGAAGCATGAGATTGCTTAAACGCACATAGCTCTGTAAAGTCATAGGTGCATACCCGTGATCAAACCCGTGACCTCCGAAATAGGGAACCGCAGTCTTTACCACTAGGCTCTCACTGCTGCACGACTGAAAGTTCACCTTAATGTTCTCATAGGTGTGTGAAGTCCGCCAACTCGCATTGGGCCAGCTCGGTGGACTGAGGCCATAACCCTTCTCTGAGAGGAGACCTTTAGTGAGCCGTTGATGAGTTGCTGATGATGATGATGGCAATCTTTCTTTTTTGTGCCACTGTTGACATTATTCGATCCAAATAAAATTATATTTATATGCACAATTTGTGCTGGACAAAAATCCCGACGGTCTCGCGTGACAGACCCTCGTAAATAAATTTCCTGTTAATAAATGAGAGCGCGGGGGAATTAAATTCCAAATTGAAGGCCATTTGCATATTTTCATTTCAAATTTTTTTACGAAATACTTTATGAGTTCAATATTTTATGAAAACAGGCCACGATTTTAGACTTTTGGTTGTTAGCATTAAATACCAACGCTTACGTACATAGTACATTTTTTAAAGAATAATATTAATGAATCTCCTCTGCCTTCCAAATATCCGTAAAGGTTGTTTTACGACAATATTGCAACAGATGGGGCTTCAACCTCGACCTTTCAGTTTTTACTGCATTTTTAACCATTAGGCTATTGAGGCATTATTATAAATTAAAAAGAATTTGTCGCAATATAGTTACTTATAGTATTAAAATTTTATTAGTAACACCTATCAAAATTTCTTTGAAGGTGCCAGATGTTAATTGTAGGAGGCACCATTACTATGGAGAAAGGGAGCGGTCGCTTTCCCGCTTCTCTCTAATTCACTTTACTGACGCTCGCTAAAATATAAATGAATTTGCCTTTGCGACATTAGTCTGTTACTTCAGTCTCAACTTCACCATTTCAAATAAAATATTTAATATTCTGTTAGTTCATTAATGAATAAATGCGCCACTAAGCATCTCAATATTTATCAGAAAATCTTTCTCTCGCACATCTAGTGCGGAATGGTGACTCTGTTTTACCCTATGCCTCAAGACATTTCTGAGAAAATGGGTCTTAAACATTGAAATTACTCAGTATAATCAGCCTACCTATTATGTATCTACCTATTATATACAAGTCAGTAGTCAAGTTTGACAAAGGATGTGGGTTCCATTTTTTCCAAAATGAGGAACAATAATAATAAAAATACGCTGGACAAATCTCGGAAATAGCTTTTCAATTCATATTTTTATTTATTGTACGATAATAATTTCTCGCGAAACGAAAAAGCGCTGTCGGGCACAGCAACAATATAACAACTGCAATAAAACAAGGCAGCTTAATTTTATACCCTGAAGGTGTCTCGTTTGCCGCAAACTTTAATTAAACAAGATTTTATAACATTTCAACGGTCTGGCTATGTAACTTTCCTCAAAGTCAGATTTTCTAGGACAATTTGCTAGACAATTCATGGGAAACATTCGCGAAAGAATTATTAAGCTTATTGAGGGAAAGGGCTTGGATATTAAAATTTAAAAATCAATAAGAAACATGCAGACGCTTCTAAAGGTTCAAGCCAAAAAAGATATTATGGCCGGATACCATAATATGCGTAGAATCATAAAGCCATTACTAAAGATTCGCCTAGGTTTTTTACGTGAGCAATTGTATTTCTTTACGAATCAAACTGCAATTTTTCTGTTCGATGCGTAAAGCAATATAAACTACTGCGAAATTGCTCACATAAAATATTAAGTAATAAAAAGTAGTGGCTTTATGATGTTAAATCTCACGGAATATACATAGTTAAATAGAGTCGGTTTTTATAAAATTCACACAGGTTCTCATATTATAAGGCCACACTAGTATCAGCCTTCCTAGCTATTGTTCATTTATTGTTATTTAACCAACCGCATGCGGACATACCCTCACCATTCTCACCAGAGGAGGCCCCTACACACACCAAATACTGAATTAGCTTTCCTAGCGATGGTAACCAAAAGTGCAGCTATCTCATAATCTAAAAATACCGTAAGTTCCGTTCCATAGCTCGAGTGTAAAAAAATATATAATACTAGCTGATGCCCGCGACTTCATCCGCATGGATTTAGTTTTTAAAAATCCCGCGGGAACTCTTTCATTATCCGAGATAAATAGTAGCTTTCCCGGTCTGAGGAACCACTACTACATTCATTACTATACCCATGAAAAAAATCGCATCAATTCGCTGTTCTGTTGCGACGTGATTGAAGGACAAACAAACACACTTTCGCATTTATAATATCAGTAATGCTTTATTATAACACTTTTCACAAATACGTTTCAAAAACAACAACAAGTCAAAAATACGTTTAGCTGTCGTTTACGTTTTGTTATTCCACTGTCATTTGCGTTTTGTTATTCCATGTCAGATGCGTTTTTGTTATACCACGTTTTATAGTGACATGACGGAAACGCGGTCGAACGGGATAAAAAGTATCCTATGTCCGTCTCCTGGTTCTAAGCTACCTCTCCACCAATTTTCAGCCAAATCGGTTCATCCGTTCTTGAGTTATAAATAGTGTAACTAACACCACTTTCTTTTATATATATAGATGATTTAAGTACAATTTTAATTATTTTTATTATACTATAATATACTGTGAAGGCCTGTTATTAGATGCCATAAGATTTTTCTTCAAATTCTTCACATGAACATGTTCATCGAGGTGCCTTTTCGGACAGTTCGGCGTTTGAGTCCCAGGCAAGCATCGCTAACTTTCTGTAATTGTGTGCGATTTAAGCATCTTAATTGTGAGGGAACCTACATTTATAATATTATTCTAAAAGATGTGTGAAGTCTGCCAGGCCTCATGCAGCGTGGTGGAGTGTGGCCTAAACCCTATTGATTCTGAGAGAAGACGGGTCTAGTCTTAGATTGAATAGTTCAGCCGGTGGCGATGGGCTGAGACGATGATGACAAAATGTCATATCTATCTATCTTTTTTTTTTTTTTTTTAATATAATTTACAGTTTAATAACAGTTTTATTATATTATAGATAGAAAATTTCATATATACAATACTATAAACCTAAATTTAATTCTAACTAAAATTTCAATTTAAAACTAATTAAAATCTAAAACCCCATCTATTGTCTATCTATCTTCTCTTATCTATATATATTATTATACTAGCTGACCCAGCGAACTACGTACCGCCAACAAAGATATTTAGTGGTTGGTCACCCTTATCATTTAAGGGTATGAAAAATAGATGGCCGATTCTCAGACCTACTGATATGCACACAAAATTTCATAAAAATCGGTCTATATATATATATATATGTATATATATATATATATATATATATATATATATATATATATATATATATATATATATATATATACATATTAGATTTATATATATATACATATATATATATTAAAAATCTCGTGAACCGATTTTGATCAAACTTCGTTACTATCTGTAATTTGGTCCAACTTAAAACATAGGATAGTTTTATCTTAAAATAGATTGACATCAATATATTTTGTTATTGCAAATTAAAATATTTTACAATAGTCATATAATATACAGTTCGAGATTTAGGTTGCTAGGCAACCTGGCAACTTAAATCTCGAACGATGTTAGATTGCGAGAAATAGTCTTAATACAAATAGACTACTTATCGTACTAATCCTTACTATATTAAAAATGCGAAAGTGTGTTTGTTTGATGGTTTGTCCTTTAATCATGCCGCAACAGAGCAACGGATTAACTTTATTTTTTGCATGGGTATAGTTGAGGACCTGGAGAGTGACATAGGCTACTTTTTATCCCGGAAAATCCCCAGAAAAGAGTTCCGAGGGAATTTAAAAAATCGCGGACAAAGGCGTGGGCATCAGCGAGTAGGTATATAATATAGGTATTACTATAGTATATTATATTATTGTAGTATGTTTGGGTTCTAAGAGGTAGATAACTTAAGCCTTTTAATGCTTAGGCCGTTATCTTCTGCTAGCGTGTTGGAGGCTGGAGCAGTTCTACATAATAAAGACTTTCAACCCTTTGTGTCGCGAACAAATAGTCACGCGTCGCTTCCTAGCGAAGACAATGAAAATTTTGCTTTGTGTTTTTCACTTGTTCAGAAAGATACCTTTAAAGCCTACATACAAAAATATTACCTACTAGCTGATGCCCGCGACTTCGTCCGCGTAGATTTATTTTTAAAAACCCGTGGGAACTCTTTGATTTTCCGGGATGCCTATGTCACCCTCCAGGTTCTCAACTATATCTATCCAAAAACACGTCAATTCGTAGCTTTGTTGCAGCGTGATTAACGGACAAACCAACAAACCAACAGACAAACACACTTTCGCATTTATAATAATATGTATTTGTAAGGAAGAATTAATACTATGATAGTAAAGGCGATCTAATTAAATTTTAGAACACAAAAGCAGATTGTGACTTAAATATGAAAGTTAGATATGTTCCCTCGGGGACATTTTTTGTAGAGAATAATGAGTACTTTAATCATGTAGTAAATAATTTTTATGTATCATCAATAGTTTTCTCAGCACACGCCAAATAATGCATTTTATAGGCAAAATTTTGCTACTTTGTATTACATTATTGCAATTTTTTCTCTAATTTTTTTTCAAAATAAATTATAGCCTATGTTACTTCCTGATAACTTTAGCTATCAAAGCAGCAGCTAACTCTGGGTTAAAAGGATAACTCGGCGTTTCTGCAAGCGGGCTTAAGTAGAGTTCAAATATATTTTTATTATTTTTTAGCTTCAAAAGTAAAGAAATGTGGGTCGGTCAGAGTGTCAAACTTGTCAGTTTTAGATCATTTTTCTGTCATTTTTATCTCAAAACTAAACTAGCTACGAGTTTGAATTTTCTTTATATTATGTACCATAATTATAGTGTATTTAAATAACAAATACTGAAAACGCCGATTTATAATAATTTTAGTAAATTGTGTACAAAACAAATAAACATTTTTTCACAAATTTAGTAAGTGTTTCCAAATAATTATACGAAACGAAACCCTTCGTGTGCGAGTACTTTGCTTGGCTGGTTTTTTTGTCGCGCGAGAGTATTCTTTGTACTTTAAATCTTAAGATATTAATATAAATGAAATAGTGGACACATGGTCTAAATTAAATACTTCAGATAACAAACATTATTTAGATATAGATTAATACCATATCGCTTATAAAGGTTCGTAAATAATTTATTATTTTTTATCAAAATGGTTACTAAGGTATGTAAGGTAAGGTAATGGTTTATTAAGATAAAACGGTTACTGTAAATTATTCTTAGATGATAGATATATAATAAAATAGATATATAATAAATAGAATAATAGATATATATTATATACATAATATACAGCCTATATTCATCTGGAATAAAGCACCTTTGAAATGATGAAAGAATATTTCGAGTAGATGCAAGTTGTTCAAAAGATTACCCTTCACATACATACAAACTCACAAAATTCTCACTCTATCTTTATAATATTAGTATGCATTGTAGGTACTTATTTATATTTAAGATCTGTAGAGATAATTATGAGTTAGATGAATTAGGTCTAGTGTAGATAATTATAATCTAGGTTAGATAATTCGGACGAAGTCACGGTTAAAGACCAGTTACTCCTCAGGGAGGTTCTATTCGTTCAAAATAAATAAAACTCTTGCCATTGCGCTAATGACATCGTTTATTATGCCCATTAACTAACTACATTTGTGCGTAGAGGATTTTAATCACGAATCCCTATTAGTGGGAATAAGAAGATTTCCTTGATAGCTATGACATTTTATTTTCAACTCGTAATTACGTTTTAATGAACAGGGAGATCAAAGCTCTTGCTGGAAAGATATTAATTAACGAAAAATTTCACGTTGGTGACAAAAACTCGAGGGTAGGTATCATGTTTGCAATTGGGTATTTGACTGTTATCAAAATGTTGATGTTCATTATTTATAATCGAAAATGTAACATTTTTCTTACATGTTACATTTTCGATTTAGCATTACACTAGCGGCACGCTATGATGGCCGGTTTGACACATTACAATAGTGATGTGGAATGTCAATTTATTCTCGAACAAAAAACAATTAAGTTTTGTTTTTGTACCTGATTAAATAGGTTTAATAAAACAAAAATGTATATGTTTATTTAATTTATTTGAACGAACTGAATATTTGAATGAAAATGAATATACATACTTTATATGCACACAAGAAACATATGAATACAAAAGATACCAAAAAAGGTTTTTAAAAATTTTCAATTTAGAAAACCAAATGCCGAGTTGTGGTATATATCATATAAAAATAAAAATTTTACCTTTTGTATGAAACAGCTGATATTTTTTTGCGATTTCAGAGGTTTGTCCACATAGTGAAAATTGTTCATATTCACAAGTACATTCACCCCTTAAATGGTGCAAACTGATTTTTCTACACTTGTATACATTTTAGAAATCAATTTAATAAATAAATTTTGAGTCCTAAACCTAAAACTACATTCGATAAAATTTATGAATCTCTGCACATCACTATCGTCAATAAAGTAATACAATTATTTCCTTCAAAGTCGTTATCAATTAATACGGAACTTCATGAGCGGACAAACGTCAAACCGGCCATCATAGCGTGCCGCTAGTGTAGCATTTGTAAAAACAGAAAATAAATCGTTCCAAAAACAAATAAGTTAAAGAGCTTTAAAGCTTTAAAGATTCCTGTTAGACAGAGAGAGCACTACTCAAGTGTGATGTCACAATTCACCAGTTCCAAACACGCTCCATAGAAAATATCGTTTTAGAAAGAGACTGATACAGTCACAGTAAAACAGCTTATAATTACGAGACTAGTAAAGATAAAAAAGAGAAATGGCATTATGATAAAATAATTACACTAGCGGCACGCTATGATGGCCGGTTTGACGTTTGTCCGCTCATGAAGTTCCGTATTAATTGATAACGACTTTGAAGGAAATAATTGTATTACTTTATTGACGATAGTGATGTGCAGAGATTCATAAATTTTATCGAATGTAGTTTTAGGTTTAGGACTCAAAATTTATTTATTAAATTGATTTCTAAAATGTATACAAGTGTAGAAAAATCAGTTTGCACCATTTAAGGGGTGAATGTACTTGTGAATATGAACAATTTTCACTATGTGGACAAACCTCTGAAATCGCAAAAAAATATCAGCTGTTTCATACAAAAGGTAAAATTTTTATTTTTATATGATATATACCACAACTCGGCATTTGGTTTTCTAAATTGAAAATTTTTAAAAACCTTTTTTGGTATCTTTTGTATTCATATGTTTCTTGTGTGCATATAAAGTATGTATATTCATTTTCATTCAAATATTCAGTTCGTTCAAATAAATTAAATAAACATATACATTTTTGTTTTATTAAACCTATTTAATCAGGTACAAAAACAAAACTTAATTGTTTTTTGTTCGAGAATAAATTGACATTCCACATCACTATTGTAATGTGTCAAACCGGCCATCATAGCGTGCCGCTAGTGTAAAAAGGGTATTTTAAATAAATAAAAAATATCAGTCAAATACCCAATTGTCGAATCAGCAGTCGTGGGTTAAAACTTGTACTACTCTACGATATTTAGATCACATTAGTTCTTATTAGTTGTATTTTTACAAGCTTTATGAAACTGGTGATGCTTATAAGTATTTCCTTTCAACAATCAATCAAATTAAATTTCAACCACTTGAAACACGGACCTGATTTTTTTACCGAACATTTTAAGTTCTGTAACCTGTTACTGATCATTGAATTTCCCACGGGCAAATAGTTCTTTGTTTAACTACAGAAACCTAGAAAAGGAAAATATTATTGAAATTCCAATTTCAGTTTGAAGCAAAAATACCACGTAAACATAGTTTATTGTTCTACCAGCGATCATTCGAAATATTTCACAGCAATTCAATTATATGTATTAATGAGTTTTTGATATCCTATGGGATTATAACAAAGATATGTATAACATTTATAGGTATGCGAATATCCCAGTAAATGTACCTATCTATCAGTTTCCTGCGTGATTCTTACTAAATATTTAACAGTAGTGATTACCTCATATTATATACAGTAAGATTTTTTACTCTTCTTCTCTTCTTTATCAACAGATAGACGTTCAGTGCTTTTATTTCGCGATAGGCTTGCGCTTGACGACAATCAATACTGAAAAGCACTGGTGAGGTCTAGGTTGTAGCGCGCTTGCCTAGAAAATGCCTATTCACTCTTGCCTTGAAGGTATTGAGGTTACCCGTGGCTGGAATCTCAGAAACTGGAAGTGCGTTCCACACCTTAGCGGTTCATTTCAGAAACGTTGAAATAAAGCGTTTCGTGCGACTAGGTTGGATTTCTACCAGGTAAGGGTACCAACGCTCACGATTTCTCGAAGTTCTGTGATAGAACGGTGAAGGGGGCACAAGGTTGTGAAGTTCCTGAGCGCATTTTCCAAAGTATATCTCATATAAAAGACGGATAGACAGGCAACATTGCGTCGGTGCTGTAGATTGAGCATTCATCGCTGGCGTTAGTGACTGATCACCTATACCTAATTCGGCAGGCGCGGCGATCTACCGAGTCTAATGCGTCGAGTTGGTACTTGGCAGAGCCATTCCAGAGCTGGCAGCAGTACTCCATGGCCTAGCGCATCTGAGCCTGATAGAGAGTCTTCACCTTGTTCAGGATACCAAGATTTTGTCTGGAGTTTTGGCCTTTGACTCAATGTATATCCCGAAATTGAGATTGGGCGAGATGTCTATGCCCAAGATATCAATGTGCTCTTGCATGGATTTTCACAGGCCTCGGTATTATGCTGCCTATTTCCAGTGGCTCTGCGCCTCATCTATCGCTAGTGCGGGGTCGCCACTCCGGAACTTTGGGACCTCGACCACCTTCAGCTCTTCAAACTATGTGCTCCGCCCATTTCCAATACAGATTCACGACTCGCTAATCGTCGTGTTCATAAATTTAACATGAAGATCGCTTGCATCCTAAAGACTCTTTTTATCACGGAAAATCAAAAGGATATTATTTTAAAAACCTAAATCCATACTTATGAATTCGCACGCAACAGCAGCTACTTTGCTCCGATGGCCCCAATTATTTTCATAAATGGCGTGTGAAACTGATGCATGTCAATTTCCTGTATGATTAGCAAGTACATAGGTACTCTAATCACGTCATCTAATAAGTTTAATGAACTCGTATTCATTGTTTTGTTTTAGGGAGTCAAGAGTTTTCTAACAACATCGATTTTGTTTTTAAAGACATTTAAACATAGGGGTTCGTACGAATTTATCAATATCGACAACGAGTGCTCGAGAGAGTGTCAATTATCAAGACATTTTCATAGAATCAAAGATAATGTTACATTTTAGTGTTACAGTTCAAAATGTTTTTACTATTGAAACAAAATGAATTTGATAATTTAGCGGTAGATATATCAGTTATGTATATTATATTATTTAATACTAGCTGATGCCCGCGACTTCATCCGCATGGATTTAGTTTTAAAAAATCCCGCAGGAACTCTTTCATTATTCGAGATAAATAGTAGCTCTCCCGGTCTGAGGAACCACTACTACATCCATTACTATACCCATTCAAAAAATTGCATCAATCCGCTGTTCTGTTGCGACGTGATTGAAGGACAAACCAACAAACAAACACACTTTCGCATTTATACTATCAATAATGCTTTATTATAACACTTTTTATAATTGTTACAAAATTACGTTTAGCTGTCATATACGTTTTGTTATTCCACTGTCGGCCGGCTTGACGTTTGTCCGCTCATGAAGTTCCGTATTAATTGATAACGACTTTGAAGGAAATAATTGTATTACTTTATTGACGATAGTGATGTGCAGAGATTCATAAATTTTATCGAATGTAGTTTTAGGTTTAGGACTCAAAATTTATTTATTAAATTGATTTCTAAAATGTATACAAGTGTAGAAAAATCAGTTTGCACCATTTAAGGGGTGAATGTACTTGTGAATATGAACAATTTTCACTATGTGGACAAACCTCTGAAATCGCAAAAAAATATCAGCTGTTTCATACAAAAGGTAAAATTTTTATTTTTATATGATATATACCACAACTCGGCATTTGGTTTTCTAAATTGAAAATTTTTAAAAACCTTTTTTGGTATCTTTTGTATTCATATGTTTCTTGTGTGCATATAAAGTATGTATATTCATTTTCATTCAAATATTCAGTTCGTTCAAATAAATTAAATAAACATATACATTTTTGTTTTATTAAACCTATTTAATCAGGTACAAAAACAAAACTTAATTGTTTTTTGTTCGAGAATAAATTGACATTCCACATCACTATTGTAATGTGTCAAACCGGCCATCATAGCGTGCCGCTAGTGTAAAAAGGGTATTTTAAATAAATAAAAAATATCAGTCAAATACCCAATTGTCGAATCAGCAGTCGTGGGTTAAAACTTGTACTACTCTACGATATTTAGATCACATTAGTTCTTATTAGTTGTATTTTTACAAGCTTTATGAAACTGGTGATGCTTATAAGTATTTCCTTTCAACAATCAATCAAATTAAATTTCAACCACTTGAAACACGGACCTGATTTTTTTACCGAACATTTTAAGTTCTGTAACCTGTTACTGATCATTGAATTTCCCACGGGCAAATAGTTCTTTGTTTAACTACAGAAACCTAGAAAAGGAAAATATTATTGAAATTCCAATTTCAGTTTGAAGCAAAAATACCACGTAAACATAGTTTATTGTTCTACCAGCGATCATTCGAAATATTTCACAGCAATTCAATTATATGTATTAATGAGTTTTTGATATCCTATGGGATTATAACAAAGATATGTATAACATTTATAGGTATGCGAATATCCCAGTAAATGTACCTATCTATCAGTTTCCTGCGTGATTCTTACTAAATATTTAACAGTAGTGATTACCTCATATTATATACAGTAAGATTTTTTACTCTTCTTCTCTTCTTTATCAACAGATAGACGTTCAGTGCTTTTATTTCGCGATAGGCTTGCGCTTGACGACAATCAATACTGAAAAGCACTGGTGAGGTCTAGGTTGTAGCGCGCTTGCCTAGAAAATGCCTATTCACTCTTGCCTTGAAGGTATTGAGGTTACCCGTGGCTGGAATCTCAGAAACTGGAAGTGCGTTCCACACCTTAGCGGTTCATTTCAGAAACGTTGAAATAAAGCGTTTCGTGCGACTAGGTTGGATTTCTACCAGGTAAGGGTACCAACGCTCACGATTTCTCGAAGTTCTGTGATAGAACGGTGAAGGGGGCACAAGGTTGTGAAGTTCCTGAGCGCATTTTCCAAAGTATATCTCATATAAAAGACGGATAGACAGGCAACATTGCGTCGGTGCTGTAGATTGAGCATTCATCGCTGGCGTTAGTGACTGATCACCTATACCTAATTCGGCAGGCGCGGCGATCTACCGAGTCTAATGCGTCGAGTTGGTACTTGGCAGAGCCATTCCAGAGCTGGCAGCAGTACTCCATGGCCTAGCGCATCTGAGCCTGATAGAGAGTCTTCACCTTGTTCAGGATACCAAGATTTTGTCTGGAGTTTTGGCCTTTGACTCAATGTATATCCCGAAATTGAGATTGGGCGAGATGTCTATGCCCAAGATATCAATGTGCTCTTGCATGGATTTTCACAGGCCTCGGTATTATGCTGCCTATTTCCAGTGGCTCTGCGCCTCATCTATCGCTAGTGCGGGGTCGCCACTCCGGAACTTTGGGACCTCGACCACCTTCAGCTCTTCAAACTATGTGCTCCGCCCATTTCCAATACAGATTCACGACTCGCTAATCGTCGTGTTCATAAATTTAACATGAAGATCGCTTGCATCCTAAAGACTCTTTTTATCACGGAAAATCAAAAGGATATTATTTTAAAAACCTAAATCCATACTTATGAATTCGCACGCAACAGCAGCTACTTTGCTCCGATGGCCCCAATTATTTTCATAAATGGCGTGTGAAACTGATGCATGTCAATTTCCTGTATGATTAGCAAGTACATAGGTACTCTAATCACGTCATCTAATAAGTTTAATGAACTCGTATTCATTGTTTTGTTTTAGGGAGTCAAGAGTTTTCTAACAACATCGATTTTGTTTTTAAAGACATTTAAACATAGGGGTTCGTACGAATTTATCAATATCGACAACGAGTGCTCGAGAGAGTGTCAATTATCAAGACATTTTCATAGAATCAAAGATAATGTTACATTTTAGTGTTACAGTTCAAAATGTTTTTACTATTGAAACAAAATGAATTTGATAATTTAGCGGTAGATATATCAGTTATGTATATTATATTATTTAATACTAGCTGATGCCCGCGACTTCATCCGCATGGATTTAGTTTTAAAAAATCCCGCAGGAACTCTTTCATTATTCGAGATAAATAGTAGCTCTCCCGGTCTGAGGAACCACTACTACATCCATTACTATACCCATTCAAAAAATTGCATCAATCCGCTGTTCTGTTGCGACGTGATTGAAGGACAAACCAACAAACAAACACACTTTCGCATTTATACTATCAATAATGCTTTATTATAACACTTTTTATAATTGTTACAAAATTACGTTTAGCTGTCATATACGTTTTGTTATTCCACTGTCATTTGCGTTTTGTTATTCCATGTCAGATGCGTTTTTCTTATACCACGTTAAGTTCTATAGTGACATGACGGAAACGCGGTCGAATGGGATAAAAAGTATCCTATGTCCGTCTCCTGTTTCTATGCTACCTTTCCACCAATTTTCAGCCAAATCGGTTAATCCGTTCTTGAGTTATAAATAGTGTAACTAACGCCACTTTCTTTTATATATATATATATATATATATATATATATATATATATATATATATATATATATATATATATATAGATATAGATATAGATATAGATATAGATATAGATTATATGTTATTTTGAACAATTTTGTTTTCTTTTGAAAATATTATTGCACTATATTATATTAAATATATTTACCTGTATTATATGTATATATATATTATAATATGTGTATAAAGCTTCCTCCTTAACACTGGTGATAATACCTAGTTTAATAATGTGATTATATTCGATACTACTGCTTACTTACTGCTTTCTTTAGAACTTTGCCATAGATTTAATTTACTGTTGTAACTTGTGACTGTGACGCCACCTGGGTCACAGCTGAAAATCAGCGCCTGGCATTGTATGCATTTTTTTGCATTTGACGCAGGGCATAGTGCTGAGCTGTATCCTTTCTGGGTGGGGTCACAGACGAAATTTTACCTTTGTATCTAGTTTTGTCTGTGTCCCCATTCGTGAATAAAGATATTTTCTTTTCTTTTCTTTCATTCTAAATGAATCTTTATGTTATGGCTCCTCCAGTTCGTCCATATACAAATCTATTGTCAGTTCTCGAAGCGAAAACTTTGTGATATAACTAATAAATAATTGGTAAAACCAAACCTAACTTTATAACAATTATCTGTATTTCTAATTGTTTGACACTGTTGTCGTCCCTAAAATATAAAAGGTTTCTACTTTTTCCAAAAGAACTCCTATTATTTTCGGAATAAAATGTAGCCTAAGTTTTTCCTTGTATCTCTAACATAATGCCAACGTTAGCATTGTAAATGCTTGAATTTTTTTTCTCTCTATTTTCTTTATAAGGTAAGGGCACCTAATTCCGAGGGATTCTAAAATTGGCACCTAATTCCGATGTATATAGAAAAACAGCTTTTTCTACCCATTACCAAGCTCATATGCACTGCAAGCTATTTGAATCAATTGATAGTTTATCGTTCCGTGATTGATTGACAAAAAGGTTGGTTTTATGTGTGTAAGTTTTAAATTATCCGATAAATTTTGCGGTAGCAGACGGCCCGAACGCACGCTTCATACATTCTGAACCTTGTGCACGTGAGTACCTAAATTTTTTAAATAGTGTTTACTCGTTAATTTTGTACAGTTTTTGTTTTTGTTTAGGTTAAAATATTGGAAGGATTACATTTTTTATCGAAAACGCTTAACTTTTGTAAGGTTTTGTAAAGAAATGAAGTTGAAAATGAATATTAAAAATAACACGGCATTAGGTGCCAAATATTTTAGCCGGTTCCTAATGCCGAGGTATACCGCGGAATAGCAATTTCATAGGCCTTAACATTTTTTTAATTCTTAGGGCCGTTTTTATGATAAGCATTTCTTGCTTCGATTTCTAATACTTAAATGGTCAATCAGCATAAGAACACCTTATTCCGAGGTACACTTTGGCGTCGAAATCACTGATTATAGCATATCAAAGATTATCTATTTTGGTAATTCATTAACTGATCGTATGGGAAAGTTAAGAAAGGAAAATTAAGTTCATACGTATTTCGATGCAATGTTGAGAGAGTATAGTATATTTTTGCGAAGATATTCCAATTGAGAAATAATTTATTTATTTACTGTGGAAAAAGCTTTTCTTTTTTTTTACTCGGAATTAAGAAATATGTTTTTTGTTATAAAACGCTATTCCGATGTATATACATCGGAGTTAGGTTCTATGAGCACCTTATTACGTGGTATAAACAGAAGTTAAATACAGGATGTTCACAATATTACCGCAGTGTGTATGATTTCAGTGTATTATATTATTTGCCATTTAAAATAACATTCGTAATCTAAAATGTTTATGTAAAATTTGCAAATACAATAATGAAATAAGGGGTACTTACCCGTGGTACTACCGGTGGTACTACTGGTAGTACCACAGGAAATCAGGTCCTACCAGATACGTTGGTATTAACACGTGCAAAAAAATCACCCGTAGTTTTAACTAGTTAATTTTATAAATAAAGTTAAAAGTTTTTATAGAAAACAATTAAACTTAAACGACACCGCATGAAAGTAAAAACTAATTGACCGAGCGAAGCGAGGTCTCTGAGTCTACTAAAGTGAATTTGCACTTGTCCGTCCGTCCGTCCGTCCGTCCGTCCGTCCGTCCGTCCGTCTGTCAGAGCCTTATAACTTTTGAATTACTGAACGTAATTACTTCAAATTTAGATATAATATGTAAACTGATGGCCTTCAGCCGAATATTGCATAAAAAATTATAAAAACCTTTATTTCAGGGGGGTTCTCATAGAAGTGAATGCGAAGTAAAAATTTTTTTATGGCGTTACCTAAAATTGTTACATATCATTTTAAAGATAATTTCAAACCGAGTACAAACATATTTTTTTTTAATTTTTCCCTTAAAATTGACGAAATGGGGGGCTTTCAAAGTGGAGATTTAATACGCTCGCTTGAAGACGCTCTCTAGCAAAATCAGCTATGTATTTTCAAGCTGAACATATTTTTTTATTTCACTTGTATCCTGTACTTGAACAACAACTACTAAAATTATATGAATATTATAAAGAAACGAGATTATTTAATTTTTAATGGGCATCAGTAATTTTCACATAGCTTCACAATAATGCTAATAGATGGCGCAGTCATTAACTATGCCATGGAACTATAGGAGTTACGACTATCCCAAAAACAGTTTTGCGTCGACTATTATTATTTAGTTACATAAAATAATAACTTATTATTCAATTAAAATTATTGTTTAGATAAATATCAAACTTCAATAAACTATTAATTACTGCACTTTGTATATTTTCTATTCGCATCGATATCTATCGATGATATCGATGATCGATGATATCGATGCGAGATATATCTGTACAAATCGTCATCTGACGATTTGTACAGATGCCCGTAACTCGTTTTCACTCGTTAGTACTTATTAATTCAATGTTTTCACTAACGTTGCCTAACCTTTTACGGGCTACCTACCGTCCGTCTGTCAGAGCCTTATAACTTTTGAATTACTGAACGTAATTACTTCAAATTTAGATATAAAATGTAAACTGATGGCCTTCAGCCGAATATGCATAAAAAATTATAAAAATCTTTATTTCAGGGGGGCTCTCATAGAAGTGAATGCGAAGGAAAATATTTTTTGTTGCTTTTCATAGGCTCGCGATATATCTTTTTAAAGACGATTTTGAACAAAGTACAAAAATATATTTTTTCAATTTTTTTTTAAATATATATTTTTTTTTAAACTAATGTTCCCTAACCTTTACGGACTACCTATGATGATGATGTTAGGTGATGATTTCTGTCAACTTCTTTATCACGATCCAGTACGGGACACCTAAAAGGACATTGGGACGGATGTTAGGACTTAAGATTGTATTTAGGAGCTACCTACGTAAAGAGACTCCTACTTAGGGGATGATTTAGGTATGTTTGGTGAAAACGGGCATAATAATAATGGCCGGTTTGGTCGTCATGCATCGATTGAATAAATAATCATGGGATACCGTTACCGCGAGGTCTCAGTTCGGGGCGAACCACTAGTTTACACCAATTAAAATTCAAAATTATTTATTTGATATAGGCCAATCTGTGGCTTTTATGACAAGTTAAGACTACCACCGGCACCTACTTAACGTTTAACAATTAACTGTATTAGCATCCACCTTGTTGGTTTGGAAAACAGGTACCAACATCAACCCTAACGGGAAACTAACGGGAATCAGGTAAACGGACAGGCACCTTCCCACGTTGACTTATACCGTCATTACTCGCTCGCTTTATGACTTATACTCACGGTAACGGTATCCCATGATTATTCATTCAATCGATACATAACGACCAAAACTGACATTATTATTATGCCCGTTTTCACTAAAAATACATAAATCATCCCCTAAGTAGGAGTCTCTTGACGTAGGTATCTCCTAAATACAATCCTAAGTCATAACATCCGTCCCAATGTCCTTTTAGGTGTCCCGTACAGGATCGTGATAAAGAAGTTGACAGAAATCATCACCTAACATCATCATCATAGGTAGTCCGTAAAGGTTAGGGAACATTAGTTTAAAAAAAAATATATATTTAAAAAAAAATTGAAAAAATATATTTTTGTACTTTGTTCAAAATCGTCTTTAAAAAGATATATCGCGAGCCTATGAAAAGCAACAAAAAATATTTTCCTTCGCATTCACTTCTATGAGAGCCCCCCTGAAATAAAGATTTTTATAATTTTTTATGCATATTCGGCTGAAGGCCATCAGTTTACATTTTATATCTAAATTTGAAGTAATTACGTTCAGTAATTCAAAAGTTATAAGGCTCTGACAGACGGACGGTCGGACGGACAGACGGACGGACAAGTGCAAATTCACTCAAGTAGACTCTGAGACCTCGCTTCGCTCGGTCAATAACCGGTCATAAATATTAGTAATTTTTTTTACCGGTATCGATAACATTGGATGTTATTTAGGAGTAATAATTTATTATGGTAATTAATATTACTCACCATAAGAATATTATTAATGGTAGATTGTGATATCATTTTACTAGTCATCTAAGAAGACAGAGACTAGGCTGATTTAGAAACCAAATTTAATAAATGCAGTTGGCTATTAAACACCCTGTAGTACTCTTTCTACTCCTTTTCCTTTTGTATTTTGAACACTCGGAATTAGGTACCAAATGCATCGGAATTAGGATTTTTACATCGGAATTAGGTGCTCCGGACTATTTTCATATTTTATTTAATTTTACATATAAATTAAGGTTTAATTATCAAACTTTTAGCTTATTTCAAGAGTAAGTCAAATAACACTTCAGATAAAAATAGCCAGTCCGGTAGAAAGGTATAGTGAATGCTTAATTTTTGATGATTTTTCAAGTTTTGATGAAAATACCGCGGAATTAGGTGCCGTTACCTTAATTACAATATGCATGTAGATATTACTCGAGAATAAACCTGGAAAAAAATTTTGAACGATAGTGAAAATCGTTTCTGTAGCCGCAGTCTTAAAAATGTAGGTTAAAAGAAGTAATCGTACAAAAAAGACCCTACTGGCACTCAGTCTTACAATAAACAAATTGTCGAGATGTGCAAACTCGTACTAAAAGGACAGAGTGGAAAGTAGTATCACGTGTTGTACAGAGGCGTGTTATTTATGAAAACGATATTTCATAAATAACGAGGTTCTGACGAGTGCGATAACCTATCTGCGTCTCATCATTTCTCGCTTGATTAATTCGTTTTGAGGAGTTACTCTCGAGAGCGCATCATACAAAAGTTTAACTATTATTGCAATGTACTCATTTTGTAAACACACTCGAAAATACGCAATAGTCTTGTGGTTAGGACTGCGGTCTCCTATTTGAGGAGTTGCGGGTTCGAGCTTGGGCATCTCTGATCCTGATCTCTGATATTTCGAAGTTAAGTGCATAATAGTACATTGTGATACGAGGGTGGTAAATAGGTTATTACGCTCTAGCTGACCTTTATATACCTTCAATAATTTCTTTTACGCAACACATTGGCATCAGAATTCAGTCGTTAAGGGGCAGGTCACGTGCTCGATAGCGATTTATCAATTTTTCATGAACTACCCACTCGGCCTACAATCACGAAAATGCTACGTAATGTGGAAAAATGGCTTTGGGGTCCAAACACGAAATAATTTTTGAATCTTGTCATATTAATGGAAAATATCTTCTTTGCTATGACACTTTACTATTCTTTTTTAAAGTCACCATATTTTTAGTGTTGTATCTTCATCTTCTGTTATTACTCCCTACTTAATTTTTTAAGTTAAAAATATCAATAAATAAACAAGGAAAATTACGTGTTTTCATTGAGCACAATCATTTACAATTCCTTTCACACGTATCGGTAAAGGAACAAATCTTTTCCTTACAGATAAAATCTATTTGTGCCTTCATTGTGCACGTACTTTCTATGTTTTAACTTTAAGTTTTATGCACTAGTTTAATATATAAACCTTTTATGAAAATAAATAGAAAAAGAGAGACGCCCGATAGATGAGAAACCACACGCTCGCCCCACTGGGGAGTTGAGAGCTATAGAGAAGGAGCTTGGGGGCCTACCACCAACGTTATTATTTCTATACTAGTTGTTCGCCCCGGCTTCGCACGGGTAGGCTACATAACTAATTTAATGTACAAACATCTGGGGCCTTGAGGTTAATGATTTAGTTTATTTGTAATGAATGCCTGTGGCTATTGTTATAATTTTAATATTTTCTATTATAATTTAACAGTCGCTATAAATAAAATCTAAAACAGCCATTTGTTGTAGTAAGATATGAAATACAATTGTACTTAATATTACCAAAACAAATGTATGCATAACAGAGAACGATGGGATTTTATGTATTTGCAGAGTCAACTTTGCAATTTTTTTTTATCGAGAAAAGTTTGCGTCATCGTTTTTAGGAAACAGCCATCAGGCCAGAAATACGATCAATTATAACTACTTTTTTTTTCATAATACTATGACCCATAGATATTAAATAAGACGATCTTCATTCGGCTTGTGATTCGGCTCACGAATGAAGATCGTGACTGAACACAGCGCCTTAAGACAAAATTGAACCGACACTCGACACTGATCGACACTTTTTGAAACCGACACTTTTTTCGCGGTACAATATTGGGTCTAACTGGTCTGGGTAACTTATAAAGTTATAAAAAATTAGGGAAAGGTTCCACATGTAGAAATTGTTTAAAATAAAATTGAAAATGAAAAAAAATGGAGCTGGGATTCGAACCATCGACTTTTAACTATGACTGCAGAAGCCACAAACCCAATATTGTACCGCGAAAATACCGAACACTCGAATGACAAATTCATTAATCGAAAGGAACTACGTTCCATCCGGGTGTCCCTTGACACCTCTCAAGTTTTTTTTAATACAAAAGAATGTACGCAAGCTGAAGTACGCGCGCGCAGGCACAGGGGACTTCGAAAGGGCGGGAGGTGGTCACTGGGAGCGTGGGCAGCGCGCGGCGCGGTTTTATCTCTGGCTTATAAACGCGTCTGCGTCCTTAATAGTTTTTTTGTAGTTAGGGTTCCGTAGTAAACAAGGAACCCTTATAGTTTCGCCATGTCCGTCCGTCTGTCTGTCTGTCTGTCTGTCTGTCTGTCCGCGGTTTAGCTCAGAGACTATTGGTACTAGAAAACTGTAATTTGACAAGGGTATAAATATCAATCACGCCGACAAAGTCGTGAAATAAACTTGTGAAAAATAATTTTTTTTAGGGTACCTCCCCTACATGTAAAGTGGGGATGAATTTTTTTTCCTCGTCTATCCCATAGTGTGGGGTGTCGTTGAATAGGTCTTTCAAAAATATTGTGGGTATGGGAACATCATTTTTCAATTCAGGGATCCGTTTGTGAAATATGAAATTTTAAAGTGCTAAATTTTATTAGAGTCAAGTGTCCCCCCCCTCTGCCAGCTAAATGGTTGTATATAGGATACAAGAAAAAATTCACAGCAGTAGTATATATAATGAATTTTAAAGGAAAACTATCACGGCTAAGTAGGGTTCATTAGTTAAGGAGTTATATCTGTTTTTTTTAAGTTAGGTATTACACGTAGTGTAAGTTGCATATTTTGTAGAATATTATATTGTATTTAAGCCATGGAACTCAAAATTTATTCAATATTCATAAATAAAATAAAAGCACTATCCTAGGTCAGCAATAATATTTGAGACTTTCAACTACGGAACCCTACACTGCGCGTGGCCCAACACGCACTTGGCCGGTTTTGGTTAATGCTCCTGTATTTTCATTGTAAACTACTAAATTGGTATCCAAAACAATTCACTGAATAACAAATGAATAATTCAAATTCGATTTGCATGAAAACCCCGAATCTACGGCGGATGTCGTGATAGTAAAAAATCATCAGGCTGCCATGATGAATTTACTGAGATACGTTTCAAATCTACTACTTAAAACTATACTACATGTTGACCCGGAGTATCAGCTACCACTATATCTAAATCCGTTTAGTAGTTATCAGTGATGCGTGGACACGCAGACAGACATACAGAAGAACAGACAGACGGACAGACAGCCATACAAAAATCAAATAAAAATCTGCTTTGGGCTTAGTATCGACAATAATTAAGCATCTCCCGGTCAAAATTTTCAAAACATATTCAATGCACAGAAAACGTCCTAATCCAATCCAATCCATCAGCCTGTATTCATCCACTGCTGGACATAGGCCTTTCCGAGAGCGCGCCACCAAACACGGTCCTCCGCTTTCCTCATCCAACCGCTTCCCGCCAGGTCATCGGTCCAGCGAGCTGGAGGGCGTCCTACACTGCGCTTGCCGGTACGCGGTCGCCACTCAAATCGTCCCGTAACAGTTTTACGGTTCAGGTTTTAGTTTCATTGAATTTCGCTTAATTTTTTAAAATAAACTGGTTTATCGAAATGTAGGTACGTCCTTTTTCCGCGCTTTGAGATTTTGCACAGTAAAGGCGAACCAGCGCTGAGCGCGAGTTCCCATAGCCATCTTTTAGCTCCATTATCAGATCAGCTCCATGTCATTGTGACATGAGCATATTACATTGTCTTTGCGTACTTTTTTTTTCTTTGTTTTAATTTAATTGTAAATATAATTTAAGTGTGTTGCAATAAAGAATTTTCTATTTATCTATCTTGTCATCCGATTTACACGTACATACAAAATTTCAGCTCAATCGGAAACCTGGAAGTGGTTGTAATTAATCTTGCAAGATTTGACCTAAACATACAAACATACTAACATACATTTCAAGTAAAAAGCTTGTAATAAAAAGAGATAATTTTTAGCAAGTAAGTAGTAGGTAATTAAGATTTATGTTTAAAATCATTTGATTAGACTTAGTAGAAGTAAGCGTAAAAAGTTAATGCAACATATAAACAGACACTTTCTTATTTATATAAAAAGCTTGTAAATAGAGCACATTTTGTGAATAATATCATACGAATATTATCTCTTAGAATGGCAAATTAGATTCCGCCCCAGCGAGCTCTGATGTAATCCGTAGTATAAATGCATCACATTATTACGTATTCATAAATATAAAGATAAAATATTATTGAAATATACACGACATATTTCTCGACAGCAGAAATTATATCTTTTCCAATATATCTATGATGACGAACCAAATCTTCAGCTAATAAGTACAACAGTACTTTCTAGGGAGAAGATTTAACCTAGCCGTTTTGTTTCAGCAATTTTTTTGGGATATGGATAAGCATTCATAATTATTTATTACTAGATGATGCCCGCAACTTCAGCCGCGTGGATTAAGGTTTTTTAATTCTCGCCGGAACTCTACAATTTTCCAGAATAATTTAGCCAATTGATCCTGGTTATGAGCTAAACAATATTTTTCTAGAGGCAAAGAATGCGATATAATAGTACAAGGTAGAAGTCATAAAATCAAAACTAAAAGCGAAAAAGTTCTGCGCTACGAGCTTGCTACGAGCGACAGCGTAAGGCGAATGCTACGAAACGAAACTACGAATCGTAGCGCTTTTTAAATTTTGTGAAAGAATTATAAAATAAAATCTTTTACTCATGCAAATTTCATATCTAGTTACGAATAGTCCTAAGATTTCGTGACATAGCTGCTGTAGCTGCTTTATCCAGATACAATTGGAAATCATAATCATATTACAAAAAACTGGCCTACACGAAAAAAAAATTTTGAATTTATAATAATTATGAATGATAAAGAAGCGCGATTCCACTCCCAATTCTTTAAGTATATTCAATAATTTTTATGTGACATCGTAAAAAGTTTTTTATATTTTAGAATTTTAAGACGGAATTTATAAATAAAACATTAACAAATATTTTTCTGTTAACTAATTGTGAAAAAATATGCCTTTTGTGAAAATAGATATACATCATATAATTAATATATTTTATAATAAACTAGCTGATGCCCGCGACTTCGTCCGCGTGGATTTAGTTTTTAAAATCCCTCGTGAACACTTTGATTTTCCGGGATAAAAAGTAGCCTATGTCCTCAACTATAGTACCCATGCAAAAAATCACGTCGATCCGTGGCTCTGTTGTGGCGTGATTGAAACAAACAACAAACAAACACACTTTCGCATTTATAATATTAGTATGATTAGAATATTAAATTGCATAGGAAAACACTGTAGCATTAAGTCCATACGATGTATTACATCCATACCTACTATGTAGTATGTAGGTATAATGATCGATTGGCAAAATCTGACGCCTTTGGAGTAGTTTGACTTTAACAAAATAGGGCTATGCGTATCCACGATGGCTATATGCGATAAGTACGCTTGCCAGCTTAAGATGAGCCGTTCATTCAAAGTATCTTGTAGATTCCGGGGTTCAAGTTATTTGGACCTTATACTGAAGATCGTGATGTCTATAATTTCTGAACTACGAAATTGACGACCTTGAAATAATTACAGGACAATCTCTAAAAAACCTGCTTTCTAACAAAAAAAGAATGGATTAAATCGGAATACGCCTTAATGAATTACAGCGAAATACACATTTTGACTTTCATCCCCTCTCCCAAGGGAACCGTGCTGAATTTCGGGATAAAAAGTATCCTATATTATACCTCGTAGTATAAACTTAAATCGTGCCAAGTTTCATTTAAATCCGTCGAGTAGTTTCGGCGTGATGCGCGGCCAAGATACAGACAGACAGACAGACAGACAGACAGACAGACAGACAGACAGACAGACAGACAAAAAATTTAAAAAAAATTGTTTTGGCTTCAGTATCGATTATAGAGTGCCCTCAAACAAAAATTTTCGAAATATCTTCAATGTACAGAATTGGACCTGTTACAGTTTTATTATATTATAGATAAATACTTTTTTATGGGATACCGTTATATTTTATATAACATTGTGTTATGTTTACTCGTATTATACTAATTATCCTGAATGCTCTCTCTACTATATTATCGCTAATGAGTAATGACTCGGTACTTTTATGTGCTCCGTCATTTCTTTCCCCAGTTTTCTGCCACCACTTTTATGTAAAAAAATGTGATTAATGATATTGCAGAAAACGTTTTCATGAACTTGATAAGTATATTGATTACAATAATTTATATTTTACGAGTAATTAGAGAGTAAAAATTCCGACTATCTTGAAAATTATACACTGTAATTTATATTTTACTAACAAACTAGGGAGTCAAAATTGCTTAAAATTGTTAAAAAAATGTCAAATAGGATATAGGATATTGGTAATTACTGCTTAACCAATGAATGAGAAATATTAGTTTTATTCAGACTCACTTTGAAAAACGTCTTATACATTACGGTGAAAAATAGAGAGATGTTAAATAAACCTCGCTTGAGGATTCGCGTAGTCGTCTCATCATTCAGCTTCATTGATTTCATCTTAATTTTGATGTGGATGTCTGCAGCTTAGACAAGATCTACTTCGTGAGCATCTGGCTTCTCGTTTGACAAAAACATTCTGGGAATAGGGCAGAATTAAATAATAACAATATATCCCTATTACCCATAATTATAACCCCAACTCCTTAAAGTTTACGTGAATTCGAGGTGTTATATTTTATTTATAGCATTAAGACAAAACTAATTTTGACCTGAGTTGCTTTTAATTTGAGACTACAGAAAGTGTTTTCGACTGTTTTGTCTACTTAAAAGCACTTTGACCGGTTGAGAGTTCTTACTATGAAAATCTTATAAGTTTCGAGAACAGTAATGAGGGCTTTGGCAATTTAAAATGAAACTTAGCTGATGATTATTCAATCTTCTTCTTCTTCTTCTTCTACACAGATACGATACGATAACGATACAGATTTATATCAGGACCTATTTGTGTCTCATTTTAACTCTATCTTGAATCTTGAGCAGAACCAGAGTACGACTTATAGTTCTCAGCCTAAGAGTATCTGTTAGGTTTTGGAACGAAGTTCCTTATCGCTCGTTGCGAAAGGGGGCTCGACGGAAATTAAGACCAAAAGTTGTACCGACACTTTCGACACTTTTTATGGCCTAAAAAATATCTTATATAATTATAATAATTTCAACAAGTTGTGCATCGCTCCCGTGGCTCAATTTGCCCGCGCGCGGCCGCTAACCGAAAGACTGGTGGTTCGAGCCCACCCGGGGGCGCGCAATCCTATTTTCATTTTTTATTTTATAAAATTATTTCTTTAATTTTTAATATTTTATAAAATCGATATTTAGGCTTCCCTGGGGTCATTTTGATTTTTATCGATAAAAAAATCATGATAAAAAATGTATACCTGAATAATTATTTTCTTTATACCTCGAATAGAACTTGAAATTAATATTTTTATAATAATAACTTCGTTCCTATCTGGTGTCCCACTACACCACACGACTTTTTATAATTATATTATTTAAATATAGTTAGATTAGACACTTTACTTAATACTGAACGTTATACTACAATTTGTTCAACGTAAAACCCCTTAACAAAATATCACCTTTTTTGGATTAGAGACGAGAGAGAAACAAATTAAAATCTCAGCGTATACTCGGAACTTTTTGATGCAAATATCGTTGCATTTCTTTTCAAACAATCATTTTGATGCCAAAGCGGGTTTCGCTTTGACTATTGTAGGTGATTTTAAATAGAGCCCCTTATAAGTTAGTGAAGTTCCATAGTACCTGTTTATTGTACATTGACTTAATAAAAAACAGATGGCATTTTGGCTTTTGAAATACTTCAAAAAAAAGGTAGTTATTCATATAAATACTAAATATTCTGGTTCCTATGTATTCCGTAGTATAATACAAGTATATACCTAACTAAATGTATAGCCGTTTATTCCGAAATCAAATAAAAATTGCGTATATATTTAGCTTGAAGAACTCTCACGCGTGCAGGTTTCCTCACGATGTTTTCCTTCATCGTTGAAGCATGTGAAATTTAATTTCATAAACGCAATTAACTTAGAAAAGCCAGAGGTACGTACCCGGGATCGAACCTGCGACCCCCCTGAATAGAAAACCGCAGTATTAACCACTAGGCTATCATTGCTTAATGTTCTAGCCACTACGCTATCACTGCTTCATAATGTTCTCAAACGAGCCGTTGATGCGTTGCTGATGTTGATGATATTTCGCTTGGATAAATAATTATACTATCCCGCCAGCAATGAAAACTGTATTCTTAGACTATTTTTGTATTCTAGTTTATTATCTCCCACAAAAGCTACATTAACGTAAATCCTGCTAAAAAAAGTCGTTCACGAGAAACAAAGCACTCCTAAAATGTATTTTATCCTGCCCGCTACAGCCGGCTTACTGCCAAGGCCGACTATTTGTCGTAGTTTACTAAATTCTGAATGACTCGTAATAGGCGTCAATAATCTTCTCCGTGGGGAAATTAAATTACAAATATTAGTCCAGTTATTCTAAAGGCTTATTTCACCATCTCCTTAACTTAACCGAAAAATACCAAGTTTATTCGTTGGTTAAATTTTACTGTACTTGGAAAGATAGGTTCTAAGACTGATGCTTACATATTTTTAAATTAATTTAGACATGAAACTTAATAATTATACCTATTAATAGATACGTAACGAATTTACCCATTGCTTTATCACTTTCTGTCAATATGAGATTTATATTTATTTTTATATACTTTTGACGCAGAAACGACTTAAACGTTCTCGGGTTAAGGAAAAGTCTAGAAAATTACACAGAAGAGCGATTTCAGACTTGCGTATTTTTTGCGCGTATAAGCTCCTATCGGCATACGCACTTACACGCGCGCCACATTTTGCGCTTCAAAAAGCCGAACGCGCATACACTCGCTTATTCGGGCGTATTCACTCGAACCGGTGCAGGTGGATCGGACAAACTCGGCTCTCAATTTTAGGAGCTTATAAGCGCTTCAACATATTTACTCTGAGGCTTCAACGCTCGTACGAGTTGCGCGTGTGACAGAGGGCGAGTCTTTACGCGCCTATACGCACTACCAATAACGAGATTATTCGCGCCAAAAAAACGCTAATCTGAGACCTGCATTACCTCTATATACTAGTAGCTCGTTAAAAATCTCAGTATTTCAGTATTTATAATTCTAAATGAAACAGTTTTTAGGCAGCGTTTAAAAAATATTTTTTTTTATTAAAATAAATACTTATTTCCAGTGATTTTGTTAGATTTAAGACTCTAGTAATTAATATAAAAATTTTGTCTTAATAGTTTCCAAGTAACTTCTTACCTAAAATCCCATGAATTGATTTACTAGCTTTTTACCATGATTTCAATCGCATGGACATATGTGGATGTTGACCCGAAAATAACCCTTTTTCCTCATATTAATCTTATTAAGGTACATAGCTAGTAGCTAGTCTACACGTAGGCAGTGTCAAGTAATAAAAGGCTCCTCTAAGTAGCATAATGAGTACATTATTGCACTTTGTAGTTCGACGATAGTGCAAGCTGGTTATCAAGCTGGCTACTTAAAAGGTATTAGCAGTGTCGCAGCAAATTGTTACCAACATAAACTTTTAGAGCCTTTATGTAACAACTTCAAAGCTTGTGTCTTACTCAATAGGCCAGTTGATCTCAACAGGCTTAGTATGAAGCTTTGCTGTGTGTACGAGCACAAACGGAGCACATGACGAACAAAATTCAAGGCGTAGATAGGCTTAGCCTCAAACGTGACCATAACATGCTCTTGCATGCAAAAAAGCTAGAAAGTGAGCATACAAGGTTACTACTAACAGTGACGTCATATCGTGGAATAAGTCTGGATGCCAAGTCCCAGAGCAATAGTTGGGCTCTATTGAGTACGTCCAACGCGAATGCATTTCGTGACCGCAACGATCTAACCTAGATTAGACAGACTTTCCAAATAGCAAAAGCTTAGGCTCAACAGACTGAAAAGTAACTAGCTTGGATATGTCTTTGGCCTCTTCGCCAGATTGTGCATTTTGCTGATAGTGAAAACATAATCCGTATGTATAATGTAGGTATCTCGCACTAATTATATAAAGCCTTGCCTTGAGCTGCAAAAAAGTAGGTTTATTTTGTTCACCAGCATGCACCAGTTATCAAGGCCAGTTGTGCTCAAATGTTGAATCTCCAGCAGAAGAAGATCCTTACAACGAGGACGAAACAACTGATGTATCGCTGTTTGAACAAAAATGCATCTTTAGTAAATTGCAGAATCGCTTTTCCGAAATAATGAATATCAGAGGGAAAAAGTGAGGGCAATTTTTGTAGATAATTGCATGATCTACAATTTTGTATTTGTAGTTGTTTGTAACTCATTATGCGAATTGAATAATTTTTTTTGCACACATGCGATCGATGGGAACTTTTCACAATTTCATTATAATCATTATAATGGTATCCCTAACGTACATGTTTTTCAGCTTCTTGACGATTTATGCAAGGGTACCTACCCCTATTTTTCGGGCTAACTTGACCGGTAAATTAACTTTGATAAATAATCAAATACACAAGTTATACATAATCTAATACACGAAGCCATAATCTACATAACTATAGTGTTATGATTTCGTGTTTAGAGATGGTAAAATCTTTTTACTACTAACTCACAACTTTCTTAGCCATGACTTAAATTAGTGAAATTTTGCTATTGAATTATTTTAGTACCACAGCGTCTCTTTTTTTTTTAACATATCTTAAACTATAGTTTGTGAAGAAAACAAGCCACGGAATTTAAGGCTATTCAAAATTAATTTCATTATTTTAACGAGACGAGAAATTATTTGAACACACCGTGCCTTTAAGTAGCAAGGCCAAGGTTGTTCTTACACTTCAAAGAAATTTAGAGTAGCTGAATTAATGTACAACATATTATTCTGAGACCCGTTAACGAGGCATTAAGATCTACGAGTGTAATAGGTTATATTTCTTACAACTAAATTAGAGGGATTTCTATCAACGTACTTCATCCGTCACATATTGCTTCACTTAGTATTTCATCCCCGGCTACACAGTACTCTTGCCTACAACATGTTTCTTCTTTGTCATATTTGTGTAGGATTTGACATATTTGTGTTGACATTTACACCATACGGCTCCCGGCGGCAAAGCAAAGGCTGCCGCACGAACGTCGCATTAATTATTACACCCTACATCTGTAAACCCCCGGCACGGCCGTGTTGATTGTATGTAGGTACCTACCTCAGCTGTACCATTCCTTATCTCCTTGTCAGTTTTACATTTTTATTACCGCCCAAAAAATATTGGCGGATCATACGTGCGAATGAAGCTACAATCGATATAATGTGGTGAAGAAACGAAAATTGGTAGTTAATAAAAGACCTAGTTTTCGATTAATTGTTTTTTTCTATCATAACTAATATGTCGAAGCTTAAAAAAAGTTAAAACTTAAAAGTTGCTTGCACATTCAAGCACAGAGTTGCTCGGCTTGCTTCAGCAAAAAAAATATCTAGGAGTTTCTACCTTACTTTTGAATACCCTAAATCAATGCTCATAAAGTCGTGGGAATTAGCTAGTTTATTTTATACCTTGAAATTTGCCAATTGATGAACAAAATTATTGTCTAAGATCCGAAGAGAGGTCCTTCAACCATCTATTTACCAGATGAAAAGTATTTTTATCGAATATTATCTATAAAAAACAAATCTCTCCTTGGGATGGGACTCCTTGGGATCTTGCACTATTACGAATTCTACCAAAAACAGCACACGTTGGTTTCTAGGATGATAAATAACATAATTCTTCAGCTTCATAAAAGACAATATTTGACAAAATGAAAATTCAATTTCCTCTCACACAAAGCTGCCGCTAACAGCTAGTACCTACTATGTAATCCGCATTCGGTATTTTAGAGTTTGTGTATTCTACCTGGCGCTTGTATTTATTGTTTGTATAAATTGCCATTGTTATTTATGTCTATCAAACTTTCAGTAACTGCTCGGTTTATACAAACTTAGTACTAACTGTTAAGTAAGTTAACACTTAGTACTTGTGTACAGAATTTCAGTAAGTTATAAGTTTATATACGGTTAAGTTAAGGATACGATTATTTCTAATAAGAATCAAACTTCGTTTGTATGAAGTGCACTCGAGATTGGCTAATCACAAATAATAAAATTAGTGATCATAAGTCCGCATACTATTGTCAATTTCGGAGACAGTGCCGAAATCTGCAAATAATACTAAGCTACCATTTAAGATGATGATGATGATGATTGCCATAGCTAGAGGGGATTTCGGAAAGCGTAAACCAGAAGCTCATGAGGCGTTTCGAAAGTTGAGTACAGTGAAGCATAATAGGTGGCGACTTAGGGTGGCGAGCGTAGCAAGCTGTCGAGATCGCTATCGTAACCAAGGTGGATGACGAAACGTGAAGAGTGTTTTGGCTTAGTCCATTTAAAAAACTTGACACTCACCCTAAAATGAGTCGGGTTTATTTAGTTGTACCTTTTTACTTTGTTTTGCGTAGCTATAAATATACCCAAAATAGGCCGTTCCGCAGTTTAACGGTGCAGAAAATTCAAAAATCTACTTCTTTATAAAGCTATTTAAAGTATCAACTCTGCAACCTGCAGGTTATCTAGCTATAATGCATACCTATTCGTTTTCTACCTATGCGTATTCTATGTTATAGTATTAACATCATTTATAATATAATAGATGATACCCGCGACTGGATTAACGTTTTTTCATTCCCGCGGTAACTCTGTAATTTTTCGGGATAAAAGTACCCTATATTTTAATCCTGGGTATGAACTAGTATCTCCATTCCAAAGAACAAAGGCAAGTGTCCATACTTCAGTTTACCTGAAATCGATTGGAAGCGTCTATACGTCATGAAAAATTGTTAAAACCGTAGAGTTACTCTTTTATTTTATTATTTTTTTTATTTATAATCACTGAGATTTTTTGTTTGAGGAACTCACAAAAAAAGATATTAACAACTTTATATGTATTTTGAGGTTATAAAAATATGTAGATAGGTAAAAAGACGTAGTCGTAATTCCTACTTCCGTTATTTTAAGTTCTAATTTGACATTCGGATGTGTTAGTTAGTAGTCTATAGAACTCTCTACATAGACAAACTCTTGAATTTCCGGACGAGTCATCGAGAAACTTTCGAGAAACGATCCAAACCAATCCAAACTCAAAGCGCGAAATGAATTAGTCAGATGATGGTTGGTTCATTATTTAATTATTATTATTTAACCAAGGCAAAACTGTAAATCTTATTTCATATAAAAAACGAACTAATTTAAATATTTTGTTTTGTATAAATCATATTCGTAGACGCCTCCTAAAACATTCAGGTACAATTCAGCCATTATTCTTTCAGCCAAATCGGTTGATTCGTTGTGGCGTTAAAGAGCAACAAACATCCATCCATACGTATCCATCCCCACAAACTTTCGCATTTATAAAATTAGTAGGACTAATGTCAGCTCCGGTATTCGCAATTTCAAAATGTAGACTGATTTTTAGGGTTCCGTAGTAAACAAGGAACCCTTATAGTTTCGCCATGTCCGTCCGTCTGTCTGTCTGTCTGTCTGCACGTCCGCGGTTTAGTTCAGAGACTATTGGCACTAGAAATCTATAAATAGTATAGAAAGGGTATAAATATTAATGACGCCAACAAAGTGGTGAAATAAAATTGTGAAAAATATTTTTTTTTTAGGGTACCTCCCCTACATGTAAAGTGGGGATGATTTTTTTTCTCGTCTATCCCATAGTGTGGGGTGTCGTTGAGTAGGTCTTTCAAAACTGTTATAGGTGTGGGAACACCATTTTTCAATTCAGGGATCCATTTGTGAAATATGATATTTTAAAGTGCTAAATTTTATTAGAGTCAAGTGTCCCCCCTTCTGCCAGCTAAATGGTTGTATAAAGGATACATGAAAATATTCACAGCAGTAGTATATATAATGAATTTTAAAGGAACTATCGCGGCTAAGTAGGAATCATTAGTAAAGGTGTAAGTTGCATATTTTGCAGTATAATATTATAGTATTTAAGCCATGGAACTCAAAATATTTTCAATATTCATGAATAAAAGCACTATCATAGGTCAGCAATAATATTTGTGACTTACGGAACCCTACACTGCGCGTGGCCCGACACGCACTTGGCCGGTTTTTAGGGTTCCGTACCAAAATGGTAAAAATGGAACCCTTATGGTGAGACTTTCTCCGTCCGTCCGTCCGTCCGTCCGTCTGTCACAGTCGATTATTTCAGTAACTATTAAAGCTATCGCCATGAAATTTGGCATAGTTGTGTATAATAGTGGCCCAACATCATTGGGATAAAGAAAAATCGAAAATTATTTTTAGTTTTATTAAAAAGGGGGAAAAATCGGGGGTTTGAAATTTCAAAGTAAAATAACTATACCGAGTGGGGTATCATATGAAAGGCCTTTACTTGTGCATTCTAAAACAGTTTTTATTTATATATATATATATATATATATATATATATATATATATATATATATATATTTATATATATATATATATATATATACATATTTTTATATATATATATTTATATATAAACCTCTATTGACCATAATTATTTCAGATTTTTCGATTGGTAAACTTCGGAGATAAGGGGGGGGGGACGGTATTTTTTTCAATAAAAGCAACGCGAAAATTATTTTAGTTTGATTAAAAAAGGGGGAAAATCGGGGGTTTGAAATTTCAAAGTAAGATAACTATACCGAGTGGGGTATCATATGAAAGGCCTTTACTTGTGCATTCTAAAACAGTTTTTTATTTATTTCTATATATAATCGATATAATATTATCGTTTTACTTTTACTTTTGGAGTACGGAACCCTCGGTGCGCGAGTCTGACTCGCACTTGGCCGGCTTTTTATTATGTATGTACCACGGCTCTAGGCAACGGAAATTTCTGGCACGTATTTAAGTTCGATCGAATTGATTGAAGCGAAAGAAAGTACGTCACTACGACGGAAAACTCTGCCTGAATTGTTTATGTATTCTACAAATATTTTTCTGTGAGTGAAAATTAATTATTGCGGATGTGACCTAGTGGAGATACCTAAAAATATGACTGAAATATATCTCGTGCATCCAAATGTAACGCCGAATTGAGATTTACTCCTCATTTCGGATAAAGGAAGTTTCTTATCTTGTTTATTTTCAGTGACGAACATCAGATTTGACAACAAAAGCCTGATACAATTGGATTCTACCGGCTCCACTGTACAAACAAATGTGTGTTGTTAAAGATTATTTGAACTTGGTATACCTACGAGTACCTACTTAATAACAATTTTCTTTGACTTGAATGTTTTTCTTTCATTGTCATCTCATCCGATCGATGTCCACAGCTAGATATAGATGTTGCAGCAAGTTGCTTGATTGGTGACCTTCCACCATGAAAAGTAACGTTGGAAGACCACCTAATAAGTGAATGGACGATCTCAATGGACACTCTAGCAGCCATCGGATACAAGCGGCATAAGTTCAGATTCTGTAACAATTCTTACAACCATATTTATTTACAGAGTAATGTTTATATATTGAATTATTTTAATATCACCATTACACTGAGTTTCCACGGCGCGGTTCGCGGCCCGCGCCCGCAGCGGTTGCGGGCCCGCGGCCTCCGTATAATGCAGATTTGTATGGAAAATGAAGTTTCAATTTCCACGGCGCAGTCTGCGCCCGCTAGCGGTCCCGCAAACGCTGCGGGCGCGGGTGCGAACCGCGCCGTGGAAACCCAGTCTTAGGAAACTAAACATGCAAGTATTTGCATCATTGGTACAAGGTTATGCATTCCACTACATTAATTCCGAAATAATCTGAGCACCGTTATGTTGAACCAGTACATTCTAATAGATATGGATTTGCTTACTATTTTGTATTATGATTAATTCATCGATGAGATTTATTGGCCGGGATGAACAGTTTATAATGTATATTACCTAATATATTTATGGCAAATAATTTTGAACATAATATAGGACGCGTAAAATTAGTACTAATTGCTCATGCGTAGGTATAGTAGGTAGATAAAGTATGAACAAGTATTTATATTTATTGAAATTATGATAAGCATGCAAAAGATAAAAAATCGGCCAAGTGCGAGTCGGGCCTCGCTCATTTAATGTTCCGTTAAAAAAAATTAAATAAAAATATTTCCATGTACCCATGGAAATTTATTAATTTAATTTTTTTAATTTAATTTAATTTTTATTATTTGTTGTTTGTATTAGAAATACATAATATGTGAAAATTTCATCTGTCTATCTATTACAGTTTACGAGATGCAGCCCGCTGACAGACGGACGGACGGACGGACAGCGTAGGCTTAGTAATAGGGTCCCGTTGGTACCCTTTGGGTACGGAACCCTAAAAAGGATTAATTACTCATTAGCGCAGAGAATGTGACGCGAGGAGATATATGTGGAAATTTAGACAAGAACCATAAAATAGAAACAGTTCCACACTCGGGCCATTGAGGTCAGCGATTTTTATTTATTTTTATACAAGGCTTCACTGATATCAACTTCTGGCAAAATGATTTTTTTTTCTGGTATCAATCTTTAATTAATCGTACTTTTCGGATAGACTGACATTCAATTTGACATAAGCCGAAATACTCTAAAACTTTGGGTATTCAACAAGTGTGAATTGAAAATTTAAAACACCCCCAACATGTGAATGGCCGGGTTATGTGTGTATTCGTTAAATTATACTGACACGCGTGAAGCACTTAATCGAGAAATCATACGCCAAAAATGCCTTACATCATTTTGGAAAAGAGCTGATACTCTTACACTGCTAGACCGATATGAAACAAACATAGCTAAGAACCACTACAAGGAAACTGGCTTTCAAATGAAAAAAGCCGCATTGCAATCGGTCCATCCGTTAGAGAGCTACGTTTCCACAGACAGACACACACACACACACATACATAGATAGACAGACATCGACGTCACACTTATAACACCCCTCTTTTTGCGTCGGGGGTTAAAAAGCAAACATCGATTGAGTTTGAATAAAATGATGCGTCAAATGGAAAAATAAACTCAAAGGACAAAAGAAAATAACAGAGCGAAAACCAATGAAACGCTTGTGAACTCATATTCAGTAAATATATTCGAGTTTCGTTTGATGTGTAAAATTCTGTATAATTCGAACAAAACTTTTGAGAATTCTCTTGGTGTGTTGTTTATGTGTCAGCCTTTTTTTATTCTAAGACAATCCTTACTAATATTGGAACGTAAGTTCCTTATCGCGCGGTGCAGAAGGGGGCTAGACGGAAAAAATTAAGGAACCGACACTCGACACCTTTTTGAAACCGACACTTTTTTGTTGAATGTGAATTTTGCATTTTGTTCGGTATTTTCGCGGTACAATATTGGGTCTCCGTAGCCTAGTAGCTTCGGCAGTCGCTTAACAGTTAAAAGTCGATGGTTCGAATCCCAGCTCGACAGACTGAATTTTCAATTTTATTTTAAATAATTTCTACATGTGGAATTTTTCCCCTAATTTTTTATTGTATAAATTGGATAAAATGTTATTGTACTACTAACGCCATCTATTAAAAAACCAGAGTAACTCTTTGGTTTTGTAACATTGCTGCAATAGAAATAAACTAAATATAATTCAGCGTAGTTAATAAATTTACACTAGCGGCACGCTATGATGGCCGGTTTGACGTTTGTCCGCTCATGAAGTTCCGTATTAATTGATAACGACTTTGAAGGAAATAATTGTATTACTTTATTGACGATAGTGATGTGCAGAGATTCATAAATTTTATCGAATGTAGTTTTAGGTTTAGGACTCAAAATTTATTTATTAAATTGATTTCTAAAATGTATACAACTGTAGAAAAATCAGTTTGCACCATTTAAGGGGTGAATGTACTTGTGAATATGAACAATTTTCACTATGTGGACAAACCTCTGAAATCGCAAAAAAATATCAGCTGTTTCATACAAAAGGTAAAATTTTTATTTTTATATGATATATACCACAACTCGGCATTTGGTTTTCTAAATTGAAAATTTTTAAAAATGGAATCTAATACGATCGTCACATAGGATCGCTGGCTAGCACAACTACTACCTCCGGCAAACTCGCGTCAATGCTCAATGCAAAACAAAGCAGTTTCGAATTGACGTTGCTTCGAAAAGTATAAACTGTCAGTGCAATGCGATTGTGATATAGTTTTGACCTGGCTTTGGATTTCAAATATTGATACTGCATTACTGTTGACCCTTGCTCGTTAATTTGGACTCTGTTCAAGCCCTTTGTTGTCGATTTCGTCGATATGACCGAACGTACGCAGAGAACTGTTCTAAATAGTCAGACACGTGAGTTCGTAATACGCCTTCGTAACTATTTCGATCGTGAAGCTCAAAATGGAGGGCCAATTTTACCTATAACGTCAGTGGTTGAACGCGTAGCTGATGCGCTTAATATTGGACAACGAACTGTTAGACGGATAACTAAAAAAAATATACTGACTGTGCGAGACTGGCACAGAAGAAAATAAACTTCACACACCAAAAAAGAGAAAACGAGCAAAACCAGTCGTAGGCATCGATAGCTTTGATGCCGATGCTATCCGAAGACATGTTTACGGCTACTATTTACAGAAGGAGTATCCAACAAGAAAAAAGTTGGTGCATTCACTGAAGGAAGCTGGATTATTCTTCGGTGGGGAAAGTTCTTTAACGAAGATTTTGAAGACCATTGGATTTCGATACAAAAAATGTAACAAACGCAAAATATTGATGGAAAGATTTGATATAGCGATGGCAAGGTATACTTTTTTACGGCAAGTGAAAGAAATCAAAAATTGGCAAAATGTTGTGTTCTTGGATGAAACATGGCTTAATGCTAACCATACTGTAGGCCGTTCTTGGAACGATGACACAGCAGCATCTACTTCCAAAGTTCCTGTAGGAAAAGGATCGCGACTTATAATTTGTCACGCCGGAACCATCAACGGGTTTGTCGAAGGTTCTCTCATGGCTTTTGCGTCAAAAACCACTGGAGACTATCATGAAGACATGAATGGAGAAAAGTTTACTGAATGGTTTACCTCAATGTTGTGTAGCCTCCCTGAACCATCTATTATAATTATGGACAACGCCCCATACCACTCGATGCAAATTGACAAGCCACCTGCCCAATCCCAAAAGAAAGCTGATATCGTCGCATGGCTTCGTAAAAATGGCGTAGATGCAAACATGAATATGTTAAAAGCGGAATTACTTAGTACGTCTTTTAAAAGAAAACAAACCAACCAAGATCCGATACGTCATTGACGAAATAGCATTAGAACATGGGCACAGAGTTATACGGTTACCGCCTTACCATTGTGAGTATAATGCGATTGAGTTGGTGTGGGCTCAAATTAAGGGATATGCTGCAAGACACAATACAGAACCCCCATTTACCACAAAAAAAATGCTAAAATTATTAGAAGAAGCTTGTGAACATGTGACTAAAGGAGACTGGGAAAAGGTTGTGAATAGAACTGTTGAATTAATAAGGGAAGATTATGAAAAAGATGTGAAAATAGATAATATTATAGAAAACGAACATATAATTATTAATGTAGGTGATGATAGCAGTGACGACAGTGAAAATAGTAGTATGGACGAATCTGATTAATTATGGCCTTTTGTGGCACCTTTTTTGGTATCTTTTGTATTCATATGTTTCTTGTGTGCATATAAAGTATGTATATTCATTTTCATTCAAATATTCAGTTCGTTCAAATAAATTAAATAAACATATACATTTTTGTTTTATTAAACCTATTTAATCAGGTACAAAAACAAAACTTAATTGTTTTTGTTCGAGAATAAATTGACATTCCACATCACTATTGTAATGTGTCAAACCGGCCATCATAGCGTGCCGCTAGTTTAATAATATATGACACCACTAGTTTATTACAATTCCTTCACTAATTAATCGAAAGGAACTTCGTTCCATCCGGGTGTCCCTTGACACCTCTAAAGTTTTTTTATAAATCCGAAAGTGTGTCTGTTTGTTTGTTTATTTGTTGGTTTGTGCTTCAATCACGCTGCAACAGAGCTACGGATCGACGTGATTTTTTGCATAGGTATAGTTAGAAAGCTACTTTTTATCCCGGAAAATCAAAGTGTTCCCACAAGATTTTTAAAACTAAATGCACGCGGACAAAGTCAGGCATAAGCTTGTAATTTAATAAATGTCATCTTATCTGGTGGTAAGTAACGATGCAGTCTGATGGAAGTGAGTTTAATGAAACTTATAAATAATCGGATTCTACGTTATCGCTATAAGGCGCTACTTTGCACTTTGCAGACTGTTCGAGACAGACTTTACTTCTCCCCGACGGTTTATCGACTATGAAGCAATATACATATGTTTCTTAAAATATAATATTTATAGGATATTTTCTCTTTTTTGTATATGGAAGATGGTTTTCAAAATTTAATAAACCTCAGTTTGCATATAAATATATAGGGTCTATGCCCCAATCTCAACCCAATCTCTTATCTGAAAACGTTGTCAGATACAATAATATTATATCATCGAAAGTTTTTACTATCCAGAGCTTTCAAAGATGTCGAAAATTGATAGGGGAATAACTGATCCAATTTATACCATCGCCCGATACGTTAGACGTCATACACATCAGTCGGGGGTGGAGACAGGATTTTATATTTATAGAGCTTAGAGCGACTTCAGACTAGCGTATTTTTTCGGACATAATAAATAAGCTCGTATCGGCTTACGCGCTTACACGCGCGTCGCAACCGATCGCGCGTAGATGCTCTTGTTCCGGCGCGTTCGCTCGAAACAGTGTGCGCGCGGGGAGCCATCTTTCGTGGCTCGGCTTATACGAGCTAATAAGCGCGTAACCGTTCGTAGTAGTTGTGCGAGTGGCAAAGAGTGCGCCTATACACCCTACAAGCGTTTCCAAAAACGAAGTTATACGCGCCGAAAAATTGCTAATATGAAACCGCCCTTAAATCCCGAAATGCTGCATTTAGGAAAAAGTCACTGAAATATTACAGCATCACTCTATATTAATATCCAAATCGTGCCGTATATATCTTAATCGTAGTTGCAATTAACGACGTAAGTTTGTAGAGTATTTTAACAAGTAAATTATTAAAATAGAATAAAAACTAAAGAAAGAATATCAATGGATTTAAAGCCAGTGTCAATCGGAATGTTATAAGGATTCTAACGATACGAACCAAATCTTCATAGTGCATCCAAATCTGTTCAGGCATTTAGAAGTAACGTTCTGATAAAGGAATTCACATATGAACTCTGAAAACATTACAATCCTTTATTTAGACAGTCGTGTAGCTTATAGAAAGTACAGATTCGTATGTATTTGGTAACAGATACCCAGACAGAGCAACTTTATCGGTGTCTGTTATTTTCCATGGTTAAGTTACTGAATCGGTTTCAACATTTGACTATAATGATTGGTAGTTTGCATTATGAAGAATAAAAATCAAAAATTTCCCTCAATATTTTCAAAAACATCAGTCATTTAGCTGTTGGGACGATAACTAATTAAACGAGTGAATAATTTTAAATTAAATTTTAAAACACTGTGGAATATTATCGACCGAGCGAAGCGAAGGTCTCTGAGTTTACTAGAGCGATTTGCACTTGTCCGTCCGTCCGTCTGTCACAGCCTTATAACTTCTGAATTACTGAACGTAATTACTTCAATTTTAGATATGATATGTAAACCGATGGCCTCCAGCCGAAAATGGCTTAAAAAGTTATAAAAATCTTTATTTCAGGGGGGCTCCCATACGAAATGGGGGGCTTTCAAAGTGGAGATTGTATTCGAGGCTAGATTTCTAAAACCACTTTGTTTTAAAACTTGAAACTTACACATAATTTGAGTTATATTCTGTACTTGAACAACAAATACTAAGATTAGATAAATATTATAAAGAAACGAAATTATTTGAGTTTTAATGGGCATCAATGTTTTTAACAAAACTTCACTATACTGTTACTAGATGGCGCTGTCTTTAATATTGTAAATATGCATCCCATCCACGAAAGCAGATGACGATTGACGTCATCAGATTCGGCGCGTTTTAATTACAATATAATATAGTTAAAACTACCTTATGGGAATTATGGGATACCGCGAGGTGTCAGTTCGGGGCGAACCACTAGTATACACATAGGATAGAGCCGATAATTCTAAAATTAATTTTGCACAATTTTGCACGTTGGTATAACGAGTTTTCCGCTCACAAGCCGGCGCGGCGCGCGAATACTAATTGTAATTACCTTTACCTGATGGAAAATCGTATTTTAGAATTTGTATGATCAGGTACATGTTTTCCTATTAGGTAACCCATTAAAGAAAATAAACACATTATATTTTTCGATACACTTGCTCGAAAAAAGGATCGTACTACATCGTTAGTGATCCAAGAGCGCAAAGCATTGCGCCAGTGTTGTGGGCACCATGCTCATGACGGTATATAGTTTTTTCTAAATATTAATTTTTTTAAGTACATACTGTTAGTTTTTTTTTTACAGCATATTTCACCTCCTTCAAGTAAATTGTATCCATCAAAATATAAAGTTGACGTTTTGATAGGTTTTGTACGGGCTATCTGTCAAAATGTCGAATTTAATTGTTGGATAAAAACTCGAAGGTGGTGAAACCTTGGTGAAACAGGCCCATAGCTACTGTAATAAAACTTGTTCTCTGTAAACTTGTAAATATACTCTGAACAAAAATATTCCTTTGTTAAAAAATACTTAAACCTAAAATAAGCCCATTCCAAGTTATTTTAGCTTCCGGCAATTCAGGGTTGGTAGGTAGGTACTATTTGAACGCGTAAATATTCGGAAACGGGATCCCTGTTTTATTTGAACAGCAAACTCAGGGCCCAAGCTCGTTTCGATTCTAGGGCACGTGACGGGATTTTTAACATTATGTTTGTTTGCTTTTCAATTTCGTTTTGCTAAAGGTACAAGCTGTTTAAGGATGCATACAAATTATTATTTTATAATTTTTAAGTATCATAATTATTGCAATTTTTACTTACTATAGGTACTTGTGATGACACCTGATGTTAAAAAATGAAAGGTGACGACATCTGATGATAAACGATGACGTCTGATAACTGGTGATTAACAGCGAAACAAAAACATGACGAGAGCAATTTTGCAGCGAAAGAACAGCTATCCTGACGACGTGCGATATTTCTCTTGTCATGTGACTCTTAAAGAGCAGAATTTCTTCAGCGTGCATTCTCGGAGCGTGTAGACAAAACTTTAGGTTACTAGCTTCACTTTGACCGATAGTTGAACAGAACTGCTGCGAGAGACACGTTTTAGTCCAAATGCCGGTGAGAAGGTTTCAGTTGTAAATTACTTGTAGTAAGATTAGTTTTGTAAAATTATTATTGAATTTAAGTATGACACGAGTATATAGCAATAGCAATAATATTAGTCCGGGAGGAATCGGCGCATGCGTACCGAAAACTATTCCACCTCAATTTTTTTATGCGATCCTCTTCAAATGGCCCTCCTAATTATATAAATGCATGTTGCCAGGGCGCCACCTGGTGCCATATTGTTTAAACCGAAATTGTTTAAGCAATTGCAAGGAATTGTTATTTTTCAACCAGACAAATTTTTTTTATATTCTTTATTGAAATACCAATAAAAAAGGTCCTATGACTTTTTACGATAAAGTAAATATTTTTAAAGATATGAATTTTTAAAGGTTCGAAAAATCTTAAATTTGGGTACTTTCGACCCATGAAAAATATATTAAAAAAAACATAATGTTTGAGTAATATATTTTTTTAATTCTCTATACAATAGTTAATAATATTGTTAATAGAGATTTAAAAAAATTTCATTGTTTATATCTTTTTTTTAATTGTTAATTTCGCGCGCTCACAAGTATGCGTCGCTTACCTTTAAGAAAATTTTTAAGAAAATTTTATTGGTTTAATAACTAAGCCAGTGTCAATAACTGGGTCTTTTACTTTACTTTCCGTTTTAATAACAAAAAAGTAATATAAACTGATAAAAAAGTAATTTTAATGACATGTTCCGATTTACGCTTAAATAACTTTTGAAAAATTGATTTCAGAAAAAAATTTATTAAAAACAAATTGTAGACAATTTAATTATTAATAAGATTGCTCTCTTTAACAATCTTGATAAAGTTGATAGTTTTTAAGATAAATGATAAATAATGATTCAAGACACAGAGAGGCCGATGCAACGCATGAGTCAGAGAGAGATTGCGATACTTAAAGGTTACCTTTAAGTATCGCTGTCTCTCAATAATTAAATTGTCTACAATTTGTTTTTAATATTTTTTTTCTGAAATCAATTTTTAAAAAGTTATTTAAGCATAAATCGGAACATGTCATTAAAATTACATTTTTATCAGTTTATATTACTTTTTTGTTATTAAAACGGAAAGTAAAGTAAAAGACCCAGTTATTGACACTGGCCTAGTTATTAAGCCAATAAAATTTTCTTAAAAATTTTCTTAAAGGTAAGCGACGCATACTTGTGAGCGCGCGAAATTAACAATTAAAAAAAAGATATAAACAATGAAATTTTTTTAAATCTCTATTAACAATATTATTAACTATTGTATAGAGAATTTAAAAAAATATATTACTTAAACATTATGTTTTTTTTTTATATATTTTTCATGGGTCGAAAGTACCCAAATTTGAGATTTTTCGAACCTTTAAAAATTCATATCTTTAAAAATATTAACTTTATCGTGAAAAGTCATAGGACCTTTTTTATTGGTATTTCAATAAAGAATATAAAAAAAATTTGTCCGGTTGAAAAATAACAATTCCTTGCAATTGTTTAAACAATTTCGGTTTAAACAATATGGCACCAGGTGGCGCCCTGTGTAACTGAACTAAGTATCCTACGAAAATCTCTACCCTATTATTCCTATAAATCTTTCTATTTTTTAAATTATTTCTTTAGCGTGGCACGTGAATCGCTAGTGGTAGAACCCTTTATAATGTTATGTCCGTATTAACCCAAGAACATTTAGAGCGTCAGAAGTAATGAGTTCAAAAGACCCAGGCGATATGTGCGAGAGTTCATGTATTAGATTTTAGTGGGTTCCCGTATTGGTTTATATAAAGAATGTTTAAAATCCAGTATGAATGATACTGGTTTGCTCCATTTTCACGAGACTCAACACTGATGTCGAGATACACAATTATTTCTATGGGTAAACGTCAAAAGAACCTACATCGCAACTTATGTACCTCGACATTCAACATCACGTTGAACGTCTACACTACACATCGTTGCTTCAAGTTCCTTTTAGTCCATAGGCAACGTTCAAACTTAAGATGGCATCATTTCATTGTAAAAAATGAAATGATGATCGTTGGCTCCCTGCACGCCAAACGATGGTGAGCTCCTACCTTTTGTGGTACATCAAGGACCACTCAGTTGCGTCCATTAAAACAATAATGTATTATTATAATAATTGACGCAATGAGATCGCAGCTTAAATTTCTTAAAAATACATATATTACTTTGGGTAATTATTTTTCAATAATTAGGATTGTTTACAAGTCCCTGAAATACCATCAAACCATGAGCCCCCCCCCCCCACACTGTCATCATTCACTCACACACGAATGTGCGAGGCTTTTTTAACCGTGGTTTGCTCCACAAGACTTTTTTAAAGTGGTGTGATCCACTGAAGACACTTTTTTAACCGTGGTGTGTTTCCACAAGACTTTTTTATAGTGGTGTGATCCACTGAGACTTTTTTATAGAGGTGAGCTCCTCTCATGTATAGTTGGTTGTAGGTTAATAGTTATACTGCGTGATGTTAATAGTTATACTGCGTGATGTTAATAGTTATACTGCGTGAAGTCACCACGGAGTGGTGAAGGACTCTAGCAACGTTAGAGTCTAGTTCGAGGTTGGTGTCGGACGCCTGGACCAGACAAAACCATAATAGCAATTGCCATCATTAGCTTCATCCTATCTCAGCACCCAACAGTTGGTTGTCACCACGAAGTGGTGATAGGCTCCAACTTAACGTCAGAGCAAGTTCGAAAGTAGAATCAGACACCTGGACCAGACAGCCCGGACTGGCAAGTGTATTAGCCCATCCTAAGCTTATCCTATCCCGGCATCCAACCTACAGGTTGACACAACACTCAGCATAGAGCATCGCGATATAGATCAATCTTCATCTGAGATCGTCGGTCGCAAGCCCAAAGACAGGTTCATAAAGCACCAAGGTGCTAGAGCTCCCCATCCATTAAGCAGCTTCCAACGTCAGATTAGGTATCACTCATAATAGATTTCGTGTATCGCCCCTTGTATTTGATCAATAATAATTGATATAAAGTATGTCACTACATACCACTTCACATTTCTCATAATACAGTATGTGAATGTTTAAGTCACTGAACATATGCCGCAAACACGGACAATGTTCTTTCTTATAGACGATCCGCGCGTCACGACGCTGCGGTCGTCGCTGCCTTCCCTTACAGTATACCGTTCTACAGAATAGCGTCAACGTCAAATTGATATTATATGACATGAAAATTGAAGTTCCTAAAATTATTATTTTTATGATCTCATGTGAAAGTACATCTCGTAACTTAACTACTGTACCGATTTTGATAAAATTTAATCAACAATTTTTAGTACTATCAAACATGAAAAATTCCTTTGTACGAAGGACTAGGGTCGTTACACCTGGCAACATGCATTTATATAATTAGGAGGGCCATTTGAAGAGGATCGCATAAAAAAATTGAGGTGGAATAGTTTTCGGTACGCATGCGCCGATTCCTCCCGGACTATATATAGACTATATAGCAATTTTAAACTCTTGACATTTTTATAGGTTTTTTTTTTGATAATTGAAATTAAGTGGTGTAAAATATGTACCGAAATGAGTCTTGGTTACTTGAAATAAATCAATTATTATTATTATTTCATGGATACGTCGTGAAGTTCCAAGGTGAACAGCGCGATGTAAATCCCATGGTGATCATAATATCATTCATCAGCATACTTACGCGTTATGGTGAGCTAACGGTTTAGTCTAAGAATTTAGTAGCTAACAGTCAGATACACTGCCTATACACAATTGTGACATAATTATTATCAGTAGATTCAGTCCATCTTTTTGTATTTCAAATCGAAAGATGAAGCAACAGGTTGTGTTACAACTTACAAATACAATGATGTTTACAATGGTTTTAGTTGACGAGATTACAATTAATACTAAAGTAGCAAATTGTTGATATATTTATTTACTAACTGATGCCCGCGACTTCGTCTGCGTGGATTTAGTTCATAACATTCCGCGGGAAATCTTTGTCACCCTCCAGGTTCTCAACTATACCTATCCAATAAATCACGTCAATCCGTAGCTTTGTAACAGGAAACATTTGATCGTCTTGCTCGCGGCATTGTTAATGATGATTCAAAGAGAAAACATATTACTGATGATATTATCTACGTTATTACGTTAAACTATAATTTTAATAATTGTTTTTACCATAATTTTTTACCATAATTAACCAAATACAAAATTACGTTTAGCTGTCATTTGCGTTTTGTTCTTCCACTGTCATTTTCGTTTTTTTATTCCATGTCAGATGCATTTTTGTTATACCAGGTTTTATATTGACTTGACGGAAACGCGGTTGAACGGGATAAAAAGTATCCTATGTCCGTCTCCTGGTTCTAAGCTACCTCTCCACCAATTTTGAGCCAAATCGGTTCATCCGTTCTTGAGTTATAAATAGTGTAACTAACACCACTTTCTTTTATATATATAGATGTGTATTTTGTAATTTTACTGTAGTTTTAACATATTGTTCTTATTTTTTGTTAGGTTTTTTTGTAAGATTGCTCTACATCTCCACTCTACGCAACTTCCAGACATTAGGATGATTATTATGCGTGGGAATAACCAAGAACCATGCTATAAATTTTATGAGCACTGTCCCCAACCAGCAACTGCAGACGACTGGCACTATTTTCAATATTACGTCCCATAAAAAGGCTATCAATAATATAACCATTTACTTAATTTACCACCAATCCAAATATCGATGGGGTTTTTTAAAATACATAAGATCTATTTACTTACCTATTTATTTTGATTTTTTTTGATAATAACTTTTTCTTACTTAAAAATAACATTCGGAAACAAGAGTACAAAGTACCTATACATCAGTTAGTTATCATTACTTTATACACTCGCAAGTAAAATTCGTCCCTATACACGCACGCACGCTGAGGTACGCGCGCGCATACACAGGCGACATGGACTTATAATATTATTTACTACGAGGTTAAATAGTCAAAGACAGGCGACGAAAGGGTCGAAGGTGGTCAGAGGGAGCGCGGGCAGCGCGCGGCACAGTTTTTTCTCTGCGTTTCACAACGTCTTTCAGTTGCTTTTTCCTAGTTTTTTCTCGGCGTCTCACAACGTCTTTCAATGGCATTTTTCTAGTTGGTTAATGCTTCTGTTGTTTCTTTTTATAATCGTAAATTACTACACTAGCGGCACGCTATGATGGCCGGTTTGACACATTACAATAGTGATGTGGAATGTCAATTTATTCTCGAACAAAAAACAATTAAGTTTTGTTTTTGTACCTGATTAAATAGGTTTACAGTTCTCTGCGTACGTTCGGTCATATCGACGAAATCCACAACAAAGGGCTTGAACAGAGTCCAAATTAACGAGCAAGGGTCAACAGTAATGCAGTATCAATATTTGAAATCCAAAGCCAGGTCAAAACTATATCACAATCGCATTGCACTGACAGTTTATACTTTTCGAAGCAACGTCAATTCGAAACTGCTTTGTTTTGCATTGAGCATTGACGCGAGTTTGCCGGAGGTAGTAGTTGTGCTAGCCAGCGATCCTATGTGACGATCGTATTAGATTCCATTTTTAAAAATTTTCAATTTAGAAAACCAAATGCCGAGTTGTGGTATATATCATATAAAAATAAAAATTTTACCTTTTGTATGAAACAGCTGATATTTTTTTGCGATTTCAGAGGTTTGTCCACATAGTGAAAATTGTTCATATTCACAAGTACATTCACCCCTTAAATGGTGCAAACTGATTTTTCTACACTTGTATACATTTTAGAAATCAATTTAATAAATAAATTTTGAGTCCTAAACCTAAAACTACATTCGATAAAATTTATGAATCTCTGCACATCACTATCGTCAATAAAGTAATACAATTATTTCCTTCAAAGTCGTTATCAATTAATACGGAACTTCATGAGCGGACAAACGTCAAACCGGCCATCATAGCGTGCCGCTAGTGTAAACTGGTATTCAAAACAATTCACCGAAAAATAAATGATTAAACAATGTTATTTTTTTAAATTAAGAATATGAACCAAGTTTAACTTGACTAATATTCTCCTCTCCCCTCCAAATAAGTGAAAAGCTTGTGCCAGGAGTGGGTACGACAATAGGGCAACGAGTGGGATTCGAACCTGCGACCTTTCAGTTTTCAGTCCACACCTTTAGGTCCTTTAACTAATCCGTTAGGCTATTGAGGTTTAAATAGATTAAAATTAAAAAATTTAAATTAGATTTGCATGAAAACCCTATTTCTAAGGCGGAAGTCATAGTAAAAAATCATCAGGCTGCCAAGATATAATAACTGAGTAACGTTTTGAAATCTGATGGCGTATGGGAACAATTTTTTGCATAGTCATTTATTGTAATAAATTTTATTCTTGTTTTAACCTGAACTTGTATTCTTGTTTTGCAACGGTGCCCACATCGCAGCTGAGAAAATTATTCCCAACAAAAGTATAATGTATCCTGACAAGAAAATCCATATGAATAAAAATTCCAAACCCTCGTCAAACTATCCGTATTCGTTCAATAATAATAATGAATATTATTATTTAATAGTTGATCCGACCCGGCTTCTCACAGGTAGGCTACAAAACAAACAATGGTACTAACATCTAAGGCTTGGAGGTTAATGATTTAGTCTATTTGTAATTAATGCCTAAGGCTAAGACCCTCATATAATTTACTAGCGACCCGCCCCGGCTTCGCACGGGTAGTAGAGTATATTACGCCTATGCTTTGCAAACTCCTTGGAATGTTCCGTAAGTTATACAGTTACAGTACGTAGGCTTATAAAATAAGTACCTATCGCTCGGAAGCACTCGGCTTGCAAAACCCGCAGCGCGTGCTTGAATTTATTTTGGCGCGCGATCGTTTTTATTTTGCGATAACTCCTAAGATATTCATTTAAATTTTATCATAATGTGCATGAAATGCGGTAAATAACGTATTTAAGTTGATAAGGATTAATACTGTATCTGTTTAAATAGATTTCCAATTACCTCATGGCACGTGACCATTTTTATAGAAGTTAAAATGGGTATAATAAGCTATCCTTAAAAGATATAGAGTAAGATCCCAGTGCCGCCAGACCTAAGTTATTTTCTCAGCAATTATTTGTGTACGATAGAGTACTGTTCGAATGTCCTTTCAGTATATGCGTACCAGTTAGATTGTGCCGACGGCCAATTTCCAGATACCAGGTGCTAAAGGTAGGTAAAAACTAGAATAACTTATCTTAAATTCTCAGAGCTGATTTTCATATATGTTTTAAAGAATATTGTAAAAATTAATAAATTAATACTGCCAGACGCTTACCGCCGGCGGTTACTTTAGCCAGACGCTTTGAAGCTCCCAAAAAAATATATAATTTAAGTTAACTTATATTCTCAGTTCTGATTTTTATACATGATACTCAGGGAACTATTGCGATATTATCTGTAAGCTGCCAGACCTATTGGAAGGGTCAAACATCCCCCCAGACACACATTATGCGTCCCCATATGTATGAGCGCTAGAACATGATTCACTTGTTTAAGTGTGTGAGAGATAATATCATCATACTATAATATTATAAATGCGAAAGTGTGTTTGTTGGTTTGTCCTTCAATCACTCTGCAACAGAGCTATGGATCGACGTGATTTTTTGTCTGGGTATAGCTTAGGATCTAGAGAGAGAGAACTATTGCAATATCTTCTGCAAGCTATACCCAGGCAAAAAATCATGTCGATCCGTAGCTCTGTTGCAGATTGATTGAAGGACAAACCAACAAACACACTTTCGCATTTATAATATTATAGTATGATGATATTATCTCTCACACACTTAAACAAGTGAATCATGTTCTAGCGCTCATACATATGGGGACGCATAATGTGTGTCTGGGGGGATGTTTGACCCTTCCAATAGGTCTGGCAGCTTACAGATAATATCGCAATAGTGCCCTGAGTATCATGTATAAAAATCAGAACTGAGAATATAAGTTAACTTAAATTATATATTTTTTTGGGAGCTTCAAAGCGTCTGGCTAAAGTAACCGCCGGCGGTAAGCGTCTGGCAGTATTAATTTATTAATTTTTACAATATTCTTTAAAACATATATGAAAATCAGCCCTGAGAATTTAAGATAAGTTATTCTAGTTTTTACCTACCTTTAGCACCTGGTATCTGGAAATTGGCCGTCGGCACAATCTAGCTGGTACGCAAATACTGAAAGGACATTCGAACAGTACTCTATCGTACACAAATAATTGCTGAGAAAATAACTTAGGTCTGGCGGCACTGGGATCTTGGACCAATAGATATATGCCATCGCGGACTTTTCTGTAGAGTCATCCCACCATACCGCCACCATACATTGTTTTGTTATATCTCAAAGGGAGTAGGCAGCGTTTTCGATGACAGCTCCCAGGCGGCTTGAATTTTTCAACAATTATCGTCATATTTCAACCAATTTACACAAAATCTTAACAAATTATACACTAAAACCTTCCTCATGATTCGCCCTATCTATCGATGAAATTTGCATGAAAATCCGTTCAGTAATTTTTGAGTTTATCGCGAACAGACATACATACAAACGCGGCGGGGGACTTTGTTCGTGGTTCAATAAGTCCCGAGACTAAGTACTAAAACAAGGTTTTTTTTATAAAATTATTTTTTATTCATCAACGTAATCTCCTCCAAGAGCGATACAGTCCCTCCAACGTTTTTCTAACTTTTCTATCCCATGCGTGTAGAACGATTTGTCTTTGGCTTCAAAATAAGCCTCCGTTGCTGTGATAACTTCACTATTTGAGTCAAATTTCTTACCCTGGAGCATTTTTTTGAGATCTGCAAACAGCCAGTAATCGCTGGGGGCCAAGTCTGGCGAATAAGGGGGATGAGGAAGCAATTCAAAGCCCAATTCATTAATTTTGGCCATCGTTCTCACAGACTTGTGACAAGGCGCGTTGTCCTGGTGAAACACCACTTTCTTTTTGTTCATTTGAGGCCATTTATCCGCAATTTCGTACTTCAATCGCTCCAATAAGCACATGTAATAGTCACTATTTATATTTTGCCCCTTTTCAAGGTAATCGGTGAAAAGTATTCCATGCGCATCCCAAAATATAGACGCCATAACCTTACCGGCCGATTTCTGAGTCTTTGGCCGCTTCGGGCGGCTTTCACCAGCCGCTCTCCACTCCGCTGACTGCCGATTGGATTCCGGAGTAAAATGGTGTATCCATGTTTCATCCATTGTCACATACCGACGTAAAAAATCCTTTTTATTACGATTCATCAGCGCCAAACATCGCTCTGAATCATTGATACGTTGTTCCTTTTGATCAGTTGTAAGCAAACGCGGCACCCACTTCGAAAAAAGCTTTTTCATGGCCAAATTTTTATGTAAAATAGTGAAAACACTACCAGCTGAAATCTTCACTATCTCGGCTATCTCGCGCACTTTTATCTTCCGATCTTCCATTACGATTTTGAGGACTTGGTTAATATTTTGTTGAGTCACTGCTTCATTTGGACGACCTGAGCGTTCCCCATCATTTGTGTCCATGCGACCGCGTTTGAAGTCGGCATACCACCGACAAATGGTTGCTTTAGAGGGAGCTGATCCCGCATAACATTTTATAAGCCATTGCTGTGCTTCAACTGTATTTTTTCCCATTAAAAAACAATGTTTTATCAACACGCGAAACTAGTTTTTTTCCATTGTATCGAAACTACAAACGTAGCGTCACTTAAATGTCTGCAAAATCAATATTTTAATGTTCCATTTTTAAAAATTTTACACATATCTTTTATTGAAGGCCAGTATTTTTTAAAAATCAAAAAGAGTTTTTAATATATACGCTATTTCCAAGTTAGTCTCGGGACTTATTGAACGATCTAGTATGTACCTACATATTCGATTGGTATCTCTCACGCGAGTGACTTGCTGCTAGCTTTGAAGAGCTATGTCCTCTTTCTCCGATAATATTTTTAACAGATCTTTATCAGAATTAGACAAAGTATGCCTGAATACACTTTCAACTTAAAAAAGGAATTATTAAAATTGGTTCAAATTTGAAGGAATTATGAAGTAAATCGGTATAAAATTTCTTCCCCTATCGCGGAAGAACCTTATTGTTTGTCAGGATAAAAACTATCTTAAAATATGCTGACCCGTAATATCAACTACACTATACCTTTTATTCAATTCCGTTCTATAGTTTTAGTGGGATGCGCGTATAGACAGACAGACAAAAAATAATCAGTATCAATAATAAAGCGTCCTCTAAATAAAATTTTCAAAATATTATTAATGTACAGAATTCGTGGCCAGTTACAGTTTTATCATACATTATTAAACTAGATTAGCTAGTACTTGATGCCAGCAAGTTCTTCTGCGTAGATTTTTATTAATCCTGTGAGAATTTTTATTTTCCGGGATAAAAAGTAACCTAGCTGTCTCTATGCTAATAATTTTCAATGCAATTTATCAAGTTTGTTTCAGCGGTTATGCTATGAAGGCAGTTAATATCTAGTTTTTATTTTTTATACGGGGTAATTAATGTACATGGATGTCGTACATCGCTTCTACTTACTTGTGAAAAGAGAGAAGTCATGGTTGCTACTATAGGATGAATGTAGGTCGTTGGTTTCCTGTATTTTATTTTATTGATTTCCTCTACTTGTGACGGTTGGTGAAGTTGCGGAATCACTCCACCGCTGTTGTCTAAGTTACCGTTTTTACTCAATCTGTTCATCGAGTAGATGAAAGTCCTCTAAATCGTTTTCCTTCACCTGACCCTCCAACATCATACGCTCATTTGACCATCTTGAAGATATTGTCACGAAAGAATATAAGGATTTACAATTCTACAATTGATTTCAAGAAGGATCTCCATGGGTTCTCCTTTGTTTGGTTATTAATTAAAATGTTTTCTAATAAATGTTACACACACTTTTCTCTTCTATTAATCAATATTACAATTTTACAAAATGATAGGTTCAGTTATGGTTCAGAATAATTAATTCTCACAAACATTAAACCGAACCAATTAAAATCACACTGTGATTCGTTTATGAAACAGGTTTGAATTGGGGATTACCAGACAGGAAAATTAACTCGATGTGAAAGGCATAGGCGCGTGGCATGCTACCAACACACATCTCAGCTTGTATTTGAAGAGAACTCTCATTCAATTATTTTACTTGCTAAGTTTTTCCCGCGACTTCGCCCGCGTGGAATTAGGTTTATGAAAATCTCACAGAAACTATCACTGGTTTTCCTGGATAAAAGGTAGCTTATATCACTCTTCAACTCCACAACTAAACCGATGATCGATTCATTGCTCCATTACTGCGTGATTGAAGTACAAACAAACAAACTGACAAACAAATACACTTTAACATTAATATTAAATAATTATATTAATATATTATTATATTATTATATTCTTTAACATTTATAAATAATACTAGATGTTGCCCGCGACTTCATCCGCGTGGATTAAGGTTTTTTGATTCCCGCGGGAATTCATCAACTTTCTGGGATAAAATGTGGTCTACGTGCTAATTCCGGGTAGGAGCTATCTCCATTCCAAATTTCAGGCATTTCGGTACATTTCATGTGGCGTTATAGAGTACCAAACATACATCCATCCATACATCCATCCTCACAAACTTTTGCATTTATAATGCGAAATTTTGAGGAGGCGGGCTCATGGTTTGATGGTATTTCAGGGACTTGTTCACATTCCGGATTATTAATTATTAAATATTTATAATAAGTAATATTTAAAAAAAAAACAAGCTACAAGCTCATTGCTTCAATTATTATAATAATACGTTATTGTTTTAATGGACGTAACTGAGTGGTCCTTGATGAACCACAAAGGGCAGAGGAGCTCACCATCGTTGACGTGCAGGGAGCCAGCTATCATAATTTTATTTTTCAGAGTGAAATGATGTCATCTTAAGTTCGAACGTTGCCTATGGACTCAAAGGAATTTGAAACAACGATGTGTAGTGTAAACGTTCAATGTGATGTTGAATGTCGATGTGTATAAATTGCGACGTAGGTTCTTTTGATGTTTACCCATAGAAATAATTGTGTCTCACGACATCAGTGTCGGGTCTCGTGATAATGGAGCAAACCGGTATCATTCGTACTGGATTTTAAACATTCTTTAATAATATAAACTAATACGGGAACCGACTACAATCTAATACATGAACTTTCGCATTAATCGCTTAGGTTCATTTCTTCTGACGCTCTAAAAGTTCTTGGGTTGATACGATCGCAACATTATAAAGGGTCTTGCCACTAGTGATTCACGTGCCACTCTAAAGAAATATTTTAACAAGTGTAAGTTAAAAATTTTATTTTTAAATGCAAGCTTTTAGTAGCTACATCATTAGACTCTGTATACTGTTGTACTTGTTATGACGAATCAAACGAGCCCAAACTCGATGGGGTTACGTCGTTTCATTACAGAGTTCCGATAGCCATCTTCCGTCTCCATCATCAGATCAGCTCCATGTTACAATAATATTGCACTGTCATCCAATTTACACATAAATGCAAAATTTCAGCTCGATCAGAAACCGGGAAGTGGGTCTAATTCATCTTGCAAGATTTGACCCAAACAAACAAATAAATAAATAAACTGGTCAAGCTAAATAAAAGCTTGTAAAAATAGAAAGATTGATAGGAATTATAGGGCAGAGATTTTCGTAGGATACTTAGTTCAGTTACAGTAGGTACCTAAATCAACTGTAGCAGAAAAGTCTAATGTAGCAGAATAACGCGCTTTGGCTTAATCTCTTTTTACACGTCCAATTCACTACACTGTCCTCTGTGTTACTACCTACGTCATGTAAAAACGGGGGAGTTAGTAGTAATTTTGGCATACGATTAGTTCGTCGATAAAATGAATAGGTATGCTGCATTAATAGAATATCTTATAAGTATTTAATCTTATTGATGAAGTAAACAACGTAGCACAGTCGCAAATTTTTCAAAAAAAAATTTTGGTAAGCGATGCCTTAAATGATTTACACGTTACTAGTATTGAATTTTAAATAATTTATACAAAAGTCTTTGAATTGAAAATCTTAGAATAATTACAACAGCTCAATACCTTAGAGACAAAGTCTGGCGAAGTGATAGTCTTGTCAAGAAATATTATGCTAAAAATTGCACACAATGAAAGGTTATATTTAAAATTTTCACTCTTTCTCTTCTAAAGGATATTAATAGGTATCTACTTCCCCAACAGACGAGCTAAAATTGCTAGAACTATGTTTCGTACTTGGCTTAATATATTACCCAACTTTGAGAATTTATATTAGTAACACGTCCTGCCGATTAACTCGGCCAACTTTCCCACCAAAGTTTAAGCTACGCTGCAGATAAATTGGACACAAAGTGATTGATGATTGCTTTGTGAATGTATTAATAGACAAGGTGGGCTGACTTGTGGTTACCGAACATCTAAGCCAAAGTTTGTGAAGGATTTTAAGTGCCTTATCAATGGAACGTAGCTTAACAAAAACATTCATCATGACAATATGAACCAATTAATTTTATTTCTCTTCAATAACTAGTAAAAGCAATAAATATACTTTTGAAAATATAAGGCTTGCATCAATCCTTACTTTATATTATAAATGTGAAAGTCTGTTTGTTGGTTTATCCTTTAATCACGAAACAATAAATTTATTTTTTGCATGAGTAAAAATGAGAACCTAGAAAGTAACACAGGTAATATACAAAAAGTTCCTGCTCTTAGTAATGAGAAACGAGTACCCATAGCGATTACAAACCGTGATTTTAAAAGCAAAACAAGAGGGGACGCATCTGTGCTGGTCATGTAATAGCGTCTTACAAGATCAGTTATGTCCTACAACAGATGCTCACAATAAATTTATTGATCATTTAATCCCTTCCAAAGAAATACCACAGAGTTTAACAACATTCAAAAAACTTAGTAAATTTTAACTCTTCTAACAAAAGAATAGAGGATTTTAAAACTGTGACAGTAAGTAGTAGATACGGCATCAGTATAGTTTCAGTTAGGAAACTATTAATATGTAATTATGGAAAATATCTTATGTGGTTTTCTAAGTATATTTAACGACTATCGTGATAAATACAAACCAACAAGTAACCAAACTATAATAAGCTTAAGTGCATAAGAGGTTGGAAACTCAAATACCACCCGTTTATTTAATACCGTACCCCTGTTCAGAATAGCGCCTGAAAGCGGCCACAACGCATTATAATACCTATTACAATAATGGAGACTGCAATTTCTCTTGTCATCGTCATCCGATCCCTGTGCACTCGACAACTTACATCTTATAGGATAAGCCGTCTGATAAATAAATTTTTCTTTTTTTTTAAATTAACTATCTAAGACCCGAAGAGAGGTCGTCCTTCACCCATCTGTTTACCACATGAAAATTTACTTATTTTTTATCGAATATTATCTAAAAAACAAAAATTGGCAAGCATAGTGACTGCCGATAGAAGAACTAGGTTTGCTAATAATTAAAAACAAATAAGGAAAGCGCACTGTCACGATTTTGTGAGTTAGATTCTTACCTGCAACATTATACATTAAACGGCAAGGAAGGCGGCTGCTTGCTCGCTGCGCTGTACAAGGTTCCTTGGGAACTTCTAGAATGTTGAACGCTTACTGAAATCTCCAAGTGACGATTATGAAGGTGACAATGACGCAAAATCCATGTTTTTTGCTCACACAAAAAAGTGCTTAACGCGCCTAAAGAAGTTTTCACTTCAAACACAGATCGCAATTGTATTACCGATTAAAGGTAATTAAAAAAATTTATTTTATTTTTAAAATAAACTTTATCGAACGAATTTAAAAGAAATTAAAATTATATAACATAAGGAACATGCAAATATCCCTATTACCGGGCAAGCAGATACAGGTAACTTGGCACAAGTAATTGTACCGATCTGTTTTCTAATTGATATAATTATATTAAAAAGTTAATTTTATTGCAAATGCGATGGTATAATATTGCCTTTGAAAAATCATTCATGAATTACTATTATTACAAAATTTTAATTAAATAAAGCCTTGACCTTATTTTAATACAATTAAGGCTATACAATTGCGAATTGTTTTTTATGGATAATATTCGATAAAAAATGCTTTTCATCTGGTGAACAGATGGGTGAAGAACGAGCTCTCTTCGGGATCTTGTACTATAAAGTACTCTTATAATAATAGAAATCAATATTTTACCATTATTGCGTTGACTATTTCCAAGTTTTAAACGTTATTACATAGGCAGATTTAATGAGTTTATTTTACAGTAAAAGAAATAAAACAATCACACAATTTTGCAGATGAAATATTCCACCAGAGGGAATGGGGATACTTTCTGTCTGTCCATCTTAACATGTATTGACTTGTAAGTACCATTACGAACCAGTGGTTCAGATTCATATTTTATATTATTCATAGACGCGAAAGCACTTGTAAAAGTTTATTTAAATGGAAAATAATTCTGTTGTATTCTAGCTAATCGGCTTTGCTTTAGTTGTCCACAAGATACATACTTAGATAGTTTTGTAACATTTTGTAACGTTTTCGTTTTGAAAAGAGCAACTGATGAGTTTCTTGCCGACTCTTCACAGCAAAGTCAGCATGCCAAACCGGTGGTAAATTCTTGACTTGTCATAAGAGCCACAAGTTGGCCTACATGAATTATATGATTTTGAATTTTGATAATCAGGCAATAGAAACACAAGTAAGTACATAAGATATACGTTTGATTAATTCTAGAGATTTAAGTTCTGCTTTGATTCACTGAAGAGGTAATCTCAATATCCGAGATAGAAAACTCATAAAAAAGCGATCACCCAATAGCTCGTAGCAATTTGATCTGTGGTGCTATCCATATCCCTATCCCAGGCGCTTCTTTATATATAAATATGTAATATAGAAAAATACAAGTTCATAAAAAGTAAAAGCACATAAAAATTAGTAGTAAGTAGTATATTTATAATTATATAATAATTATTAATAAAGCGAAAACTTAAAATTAAAACTACGACGGTTCTTAGAAAAGCCCAGTACTCTATTCAGGGTATTCTATTTGTTACGATGTCACTTAACTAATAGAACTAATAGCTATTAGGTAAACTCAATGTCTCGGGACGGCTTATTCCCGTCTCCGAGGCTATCTCAAAGCCCGTCATGCTTGGTTCTGCCTAATTACTATCTTGACCTATGTACAGCTGTACAGACGTCTTAAACTGGACATATTATGTCTATTATGTAGCTAGGGCTAAGAGCAAGTGCTCACTTGAAATGCATTCAGCATCTCACAGAGCTGCATCACATTCTAGTATGGGGTGTATACCTTAAGAATTTTAGACAGTGCACATACGAGTAATTGATCGAGCAAAGCAAGGTTCTGAATCTATACTTGGGTGATTTTGCTGTTACTTCGTCCGTTCATTTGTCAGAGCCATAAGACTTCTGCCATAAGCCAAAAATGAAATTAAAACTTATAAAAATCTCTTTATTAAACGAGCGTTCCTTACAAATACCTAGGTGTCGCAATTTTTATTTTGCTTACGCGAAGGTGTTAAGCTTAGCTTATATAAGATTTAATAGTTATGAATAATTTTAATCTTAGATTATTCAATACTTATAAACAAAATAATATATATATATATATATATATATATATATATATATATATATATATATATATATATATATATATATTACACACACGTCATATTACATGAGTTACCTACCACCTATTAGTTCATCCCTATTTTTCTCCTTGACTTATTTCTCTCTTGGTTTTCTACCGATATTTTTTGATAAAATGGTCAAGTGAAGGAGTCTACACAAAAGCCGGTATGATTTCACAGAATATAAATAGTTTTGTCCGTTATGGGAAGGCATCAAAAGTTGGAGAAATTTCTCCCCACCCACGTATTTGTTTAACGATCACTTGAGAACCCACAATATTGGAAAACAAACCAAAACAACCAGCATCGTACAAATAAAATAAAAAACCTATATTGTTGGAACTGATCCCTGCTAGAGAGCTTTATTTGAAAGCATTAACGTTCTCACTTGGCTATTGTACGACTTCTCTGCTTTCATTTTCACTCGTTAGATCGCTAAGCTTTTGTTTTGTAAGCTTGGGTCTTTTGTCGCTTATCGTCATAAGAAAAGTAGAAAGCAAAAGTTAAATTCCCAACAGACAAAGCAAATTAAAGTACCCACGGGACACTATGACGATAATTTCACTGAACTATATTTGTAACACCGTCTGGCAGATTGCAGAGAAGCTGCAGAAATCAATGCTACTATGATTGGCTGAAATAATGGTATTCTTACCGCAACAATACATTTTCACTAATAGTGAGAGAAGACACTATAGCTTCTTCCCTTAATGTATGTTTTTATGTCCTTTTCTTTTGTATTGATTGGTGTGCAAGAAAGTGTATTTTCATTTCCATTCATTTCAAAATCCCGGAGCTGTAGGTGGAGTCTTTGTACCTGTTCCACAGAATACATAATAGTACAGGTAGGTTCCTACAGAAGTTTACTTTTGAAAATCATTTAATAAACGACTCGAAATAACTCTTGCTACCACACAATAAAGTGCAATTCAGGTCGCACAACGCAAACTTACCTACAGTCATATTCACCTTCGAGTTGCCTCTCCTTCTAACTCATATGCCCTTCGTACTACGTTAGTCCATTGAGTTGGCCCGTCCGGACGGAACGACGCCGGGTTCTTGTAGTTTTATACCTAAAACGCTTGAAAAAGAGGTAGCTTGAATCCTGGAGACAATCATACATAATATAATATCATCATCATCATCCTTCTCGTCAACCAATCAACGGCTCATTACTGAGCGCAGATCCCTCAGATTATTATAATTATGAGTTTTATGCCATAGTCAACCACAATGCGAATTGGCGTTTTTTTACACACCTTCGAGAGCATTATAGAGAATTCTCAGGTGTGCAGGTTTCTAAGCGATGTTTTTCTTCACCGTTGAAGCATGTGATATTTAATTGCTTAAACGCACATAGCTCTGAAAAGTGCGTTGTGTTCGGTTATATTAAATATAACCGTTGCGATCGGTTCGAACCTGCAACCCCCAAATAGGAGACCACAGTCCTAACCACTAGGCTCACTGCTTGTTTTACATATTAAATACATACATAGTTTTTATCCCGAAAAATCAAAAAGGGGATTATTAAAAAAAATCTAAATCAACGTGGATGAAATCACTTGGTAATTCTTTATAAATCTCTAAAGTGGTCTCTCAATGACTTCAAAATAGCTACTAACATTCTTTCTATTAAGAGTAAAATATTTAAAGTTCCCTTTGAAAAACGCAGGGTTACGGCCAAGTTTACATCATCTGGCCTCTTTTCATCTAAATGTCTATACGGCAGCCGGTAGTAAAGAATACTATAGTTATGACTTATATGGATCCTATATTATATTATCACAATCGCTATTAATGAGTCAAAAATGTTGCCTGTTTATGTGTTTTACACACATAACTAATATTGTTCTTGAACTTTTTACCAAGCTTGTATTTGGCTCGGTAACTTTAACCTTCAGCAGTGAAAGCCTAGCGGCTAGGACTTTGGTCACCGACCGATCTAACTTTAGATAATAATTATTGTATTCAAGGTCAAAGTTCAAAAAGGCAGTTTTTCGTCTGATGTGAATCGGGATCGAGGGTGAAGCTCATCATGCTCGATATAAGATTTGCATAAAAATGCGATAAAACTCGCCAGACAAAAACAATGTAATAACTGTGGAAGGAAACAAGGCACCGTCGATAGATCAATGGTGCCTTAATATTATGTACATATTAAACATCTCTCAGCGTTTGAGAAAGTGATTTTATCATAATGTAAACTACAAAGGGATACATAGGTACTCCATAAATAACCTATATACGATTTAAGTGTGAACAGGCAGTTAAAATTCTCAATAATAAAAGATACCTACTCATAAAAATAGAATAATCACCTGCGTACACAGTGTTTTCACGTTGTTTAAGTAGTCAGCCAGTATCATGTAGGTATTTAGTAACCGACGTAGCCTCTGACGGTAAGAAAACTTTTTCTTGCCTTATTTTTTGAGATCACTCACGTTTAATGTTTTCACAATTTTCTTGTATTGGTGGTCTTTTGCTTTTAAGGGGTTCCGTACCCAAAGGGTACCAACGGGACCCTATTACTAAGCCTACGCTGTCCGTCCGTCCGTCCGTCCGTCCGTCCGTCTGTCAGCGGGATGTATCTCGTAAACCGTAATAGATAGATGAAATTTTCACATATTATGTATTTCTATTGCCGCTATAACAACAAATAATAAAAATTAAATTAAATAAAAATATTTCCATGGGTACATGGAAATATTTTTATTTAATTTTTTTTAACGGAACCCTAAAAGAGCGAGGCCCGACTCGCACTTGGCCGATTTTTATAATCTCTTTTGATAATAACAGGTATCCACCTTGAATTAAACAACAAAAAAACTACGAGTGACTTATTCGGAAGCTCAGCTTTGCATTAGTGTGAGTGCACACGACCGACAGTGAAGAATGACAACCGGTTTGAGACGGCATCACAGATAAGCTTGATTTTATTTTTATTTGGAGATAGGTTTACGCTTGACAAAAAACAAATACTGGAAAGCACTGATGAGGTCTAGGTTGGAGCGCGCTTGCCTATAAAACGCCTATTCACTATTGCCTTGAAGGTACTGAGGTTATACGTGGCCGGAAACACAGATGTTGGAAGTGTATTCCACACCTTAGCGGTTCGATTCAGAAACGTTGAATTGAAGCGTTTTGTGCGAGTAGGTTGGATTTCAACCACGTTGATTCCCTTATCTGTGGGCGGCATCCATCCCGCACACCAATTTCAACCGGTTTGTAGCTGATACTGGTTTTTGACACCTGGTTTGTGTCAATTTCAGCGATCGCTTACTCAAATGGTTATACCTCGCGGTCGTAGAAGCTCTTAGAAGGTAACATTTGGACTATAAATAATACAAATCTCAAGTGAGTATACAGCAATCGTGTTTATTAATTCATGTATGAAATACAATATAAAGAGCTTATAAAATCATTTCGCTTTCGTATTAAGAAAATATCAAGGATTTACACCTTAAATTAATTGAGCCGTGAAACGTTTTATGCACTACCACGATTAAGTACATATAAACACAAGCGCACGTTATCTTCTCAAATACATTCTACCAATATTCTTAGCAAAGTAAACTCGTTAACAAAGTTTCAAAGTGACTTGCCAGATACCTATTTAATTATAGTGGTTAACTTCACTCAACTGTCTATGTGGTGGCAGGAACAATCTCAGTGTGCTAAGAATATGTGTAGCAATGAATCTGCTACTAATTTACACAGGAAAGAAAGAGCTTGTATGTTTTTAACATTTATAAATGACAAGTAGGGTATTAGGGTATGGACCTGGTGTACCCTTATCTGATTAATAGATATAAGTACAAAAGTTTCAAATCTTCTGCACCATTGAACCAACCACCACAAAATCGGTGACTGCTTTTAAAGAACTTGGCTACATGTAGATTGTAGATTGGGTATCACAAGGGGCTTGCGATTTGCATCAAGACATGTAGTCGATGACTTCAGCCCATATGAATAAGACATACGCAGAAGTAGTTTTGAGACGTCTACACACTGCGGTCTCGTTCCGACTGTAGGTATGCAACTCTCGTTTGATGTCATCTCTCCAATTAGTGAGGGTTTTACCGACACTAAGCTTTCCGATAAAATAAGAGGAAGCTATTCCAATACTTGGTACCCCGACGTCTATCAATCTTCGAATTGTGTGCCCCCTTTGCCTCTTTGAGCTACGTCGGAATTTAACGAAGAAACTCCGAACATAGCTACAAATGTGCGCTTGTGCTAATTAAATAAATCTGCTATGCGACTGCTAAAAACCGTAAGTGACAATTGATATTTAAGTTAAATATATGCAGACAGCTTTAGCCGCAACTTAAGTGCAACTTTATTACTAATATGCGAAAGGCAAACTTTTTCTCTATGGATCTAGTGTAGTGTATCTAGTGTAATTTTATCGTCATACTTAATATTATAGATGCGAAAGTGTGTTTGTTGGTTTATTGGTTTGTGCTCAACAACACCGCAACAGAGCTACGGATTGATGTGATTTTTGCATGGGTATAGTTGAGGACCTGGAGAGTTACATAGGCTACTAGGCTACTTGTTCCCGGAAAATCAAAGAGTTCCTGAGGGATTTTAAAAACTAAATCCACACGGATGAAGTCGTGGGCATCAGCTCGTATTTCATACTTACAGACATGCAGTGCAGATTAAATTATTTTCTTAATTTTCCAATACGTAAATACGGTGAACTTGATAAAAAAAACTAAAATACTATTAAACGCCCGTTACTGAGTAGATATACCTACCTATTATAACTAACTTGCATTTTACAAGCTAAAAACGTCACGTAAATCTTAGATTACTAGAAACATCAATTAAGTAAAGCGTTTTTGCTCATAACTCAAAATTAGATTTTCACTTTACGGCTCTTTAGTAATCGGATGGCAGAATTAGGTATAATTTTAACCTCTTAGAGCATTTAACCAACTTTTAACCCAATTACAAAATAACAGCCAGATTTCAGACGTGATAGTAATACTAAGTAGGTCAATAAACGCTCGAAAAATTTTCAGTCGTAATTATATCGAAATAGTTATCAATTTACCTCGATATTTTAAATATTAAAAGAGTCACAGCTCAATCTTGAGATCGAATTTTTCCGCTCATTCCTTTTTTTATGTTACGCATTTTCTATGGTATGTAATGTAATGGTATGGTATGTATTGTAATGGTATGGTATCTAATGTAATGGTAGATATTTCGTAATAAAATGCAATTGTTGAAATAAATTTTCCAGCTCTTAAGCTTTATAATACACTTGTAAATATCCGTAATTGTAATTGAATTGGTGCCAAATTATATTACCCATCAATTTAAATAAAAAGTATATTAGGTGTATATTTGTTACTAATAAACTTTATTTCAACTAAAAAATATTTAATATGAAAAGGAACAAGCGGATATTTCAATCTCTCGGAAATGTTTTATTGTCGTATAGACATATACGTGTATATAAAAAATATCATGAAAGTATGAAAATATACAAAGAGAATGTTTCTTTAATACCATCTGCTTCAAAAGGGATTAAATAATATTATATAATATTATATTATTTCATTTAATTGTATATTTCCAACATATTTTAAAGGCGCAGTTTTTAAAATAATACACAACAAAACATTTGAAACAAAAAAAACGTTGATAAATAGCCAGATTTAAATTATGCCGTGTACTCGCAGAGTCGTGCTATGGCATGGCCCTGTGCATCTTCATTCAAGTAAATCTGCCCTACTTTGGTCGTCCTTTGGCATGCAAATTACACAGAAGTAATTTAAACAGATGGCTATCGTCCACTGCTGGATATGTTTACTGCATAAGATAGGTGTAATGGCTCATTTTCATCGATCGACAGGAAAGTATTCACGCAGGTAGTTTCTTAAAAGCAATATATTAAAAGCGAATTTGAAATTGCTTTATTATGTTTCGTGTACCTAAATAAGTAGTTGAAAACATTTATATAAAATTTCTCTTTCACATTTTGCAACAAAAGCTGCATATGGGAAACCATTTTCATTAGTTAATAGACTGCGGGAGATTTCTGAAAAGTACCTATTCTTTATTGTTGAACTAGTGAATTGCAGTGGTTATTACTCCACCAACAAGGAAGGTTCTCTAGGCCTGTCATGATTGTGCACGGATTAAGTTATCAACGTACAAAAATGAGCCTTAGTAGCAAGTGGGCAACTTCAGCAATTTCTTGCAGACGTCAATGCCAGACTAACTAAAACTCGCAGAAAATGACGTAACTATTGATTGTTCTTACTCGACTTACACCAAACTGCTTAGTCATGTTTAGTTAAATTTTGTAATGCTGTCACTTTTTGACAATACTATTTCAGAGTTGACATGAGAAGGACAGCATTACAAAATTTAACTAAACATGCAATTTGGTGCAAGTCGGCCTTAGGATTTTGTACATTACCTTTTAGGTATCTATTCTTTTAGTTGAAACATTGCAAGTGACATGTAAGCCCTGATTTCTGCAATTTTATTGCTAGTAGACACTAGACACTGCTTTACATAATATGTCAATACATTTGGCACAGATCTTCATCAAATAATATGAACTTTAAAAAGTAATTAAGGTTTAAACTTGATCTTCAGTGTATCCGCATTATGGCAATATACTAACAAAAAAATATATATATAATTAATTTAATTAATTAATTGAAGTAATAGATTCAATACATAACTTTTCTTAGAAAATTTTGGCTTTGTTTAAAAAAACGTGTATAAAAATAATCAAATAATAATGAGTAAATAAGTAATTATATTATTTTAATAATAATTAATGAAAGATTTATAGAAGTGAATGCATTGGTTATTTAGATAAACACTGAAACTACATAGCAATATAATCTACTTACACATATTCGTTTATTATTTATTGAAAGAGGCCAGTATATAATATTTTGTGAATATTTCGCAAAAGAGAAATATCATAGCTTTGTTTGAATTGTATAAACGAGACTTGTAGGCATATATTAGGCTACTTGCGGAAAGGAAGGAGAAATGCGGAAAACTTACTACGGATAAGGTACATGCGACATCTGAGATATTATTACATCGATAGCTGTTATTTAAGTTCTTAGGTATATATTGGCACTGATTAATCATGCGCGCACCCTGCACTCCAGAGTGATGCGATATTGCTCGTGCGCGCGTGACTCATTCATAAGTCAGGTAAAGGGATATATTAATAGACCTATCACCGGCTTTATAACGCAGTGTAGGCACCATTGATCAAAGGGCACTCTCATCGCGGCAAGCATTCTGTCAACATCTCTTAATTAATTATGATATGGATCACTCCTGGCTCAGTCATGATAAATTGTTTATCAATTAATTTGTGGTGCATATTGATCGAATCAGTTTTATGTTATTAATTACTGTTCTAAATTATCCTGAAGTTTCGTTAAGATATGCCTGAAGACCGAGTCGAGAATTGATGCCGACCCTAAGAATTATTCCTCGTTATCGTACCTTACATTGTCACAGTTGAAACATTTCGGGCATGAATGGATCATGAATTCACCATTCGAATTGGTTCCAAAGGGCCAACATTCAATAGTATCTGAAGTAGATATGATAGAAATAATTATTTTCTATTATCTACTGACCTCTTCCAGATACTATACTTTATTAATTATTTTACCTAAGCGGAAAAACGAGAAAGAAGAACAAATCCAATGGCGTCCGTATTTTGGCACTCAATTCCTTTAGAATTTAAATCAACTTTTTTATCATTCGATTACTTATGTACTTATAAAAGGTTTAATCATTAACATTTTAAACATTGTTAAAAATTTATTCGCTAACTACATTCCTAAGTCGTACCGCATTTTATTATATATCAAATATAAAAAAAAAATATTTTCATTATTTAATCAAATTTCTCTCTTACATATTTTTTAATATAAACATGTCACGTATTCCATTTGTTTATTCCAATTGTTTTTCTTATCTTCAGTCAATAGACTTGACAATAGTAAATTTTATTTTTATAATTTTATACTAATAGAAATTAAACCTATGTTAATTTCAAATCAATTAAACTAATTTAAATTCGTTTTTATTAAAGAATACTCAGTAAAACGGAGCCATTTTAGAAGAACATTGAAGTAAACAGGGTGATCTATGTGACACAAAAGTTAACTGCAATCACAAAAGACATGAAGAAGTGCTTTGACCACAGGGAACACCTATAATGCATCTACTACACTGATTACATATAATAATGACTCTAAGGGTTACATAAGAATTAATATGTACCGTGACTATCACATTCTATAAATTAATACTAACCAACAAGAGAAGACGCAATACAAATTCATTGCGTGATTCACATTAATGAAAGGAATGAGATAGCTCTTTAATATCGCTCCCTAAATCAATATGCCCTTAGACCTCGAATTGATTTCTTGGTCTCTCTTGATAACACTTACCCAATATTTGGAAAACATCAAAGGAATACATTTATGATAATTTAAATCTATACATCAATTTGTATGGTTCTGTTAACAATCAGACAAAGGACGCAGTTAATATTTAATACTTTTCTACATGACTGCCAAAAGTTTTTACAACTCGAAGTTGTTACTATTTTTGTTAGTGCCGATGGAATTTTTCAATGGTAGACATGACTGCTTCAAAACTGGTAGTTTAATCTTCGAGGCAGCTACATACAAATTATTCGTAAACATATTTTAGACGTATTCAATGTAGAAGGCGTTGCTGGTACAATTGCCGTTGTCGTTAGGTGAGTCGGGGTGCTCTTCGGGCTCCATTCCACTTGTGCGCAAATCATCACGTACCTATGCAAACAAAGAAAAATATTTTTTCGAAGTCAGTCGGACACAAACCTTGATGCCTGCCTGGCAAGACGATTTTGATCGAAAAATAGATAAAAATTTTAAAAATTCTTTTCAAAAAACCGACTTCTAACGCCACTACAAAGTATAAAAATAATTTTAGTTTGTCCACGTTAGTTGAAGTCGGGCGGGCCTTTATACAAACTATGAAACCGATGCGCGACGCTACAGAATATGATAGACTCGTTTGTAGAAGTCGAGCGAGCATCGCGAGTCGGTTTCATAGTTTGTATTTTAGGCCCGCCCGACTTCAACAAACGTGGACAAACTAAAATTATTTTTATACTTTGTAGTGGCGTTAGAAGTCGGTTTTTTGAAAAGAATTTTTATTTTAAGCTTTTAAGTGTAGTATCCTATGATTGAGGAGCTAGGACCTGGAGCTCCATGATGTAGTCTATACTTGTTACCTACAATATCAATTCGTAATCGAAATTTCCTAAATCGCCATAGTTTTAGGTGAGCTATATCCCTGCAGCATCAGGCTTGAGGAGTTGAAGGTGAAAATTTTTATAAGACCATTTCGCAAACATCCTCTGTCGATTAAAAAAAATCACGCGAATCGGTCCAGTAATCCCGGAGAAATCGGTGGACATACATAGAAAAAAAAAAAGATTCCGGCCGAATTGAGAACCTCCTCCTTTTTGGAAGTCGGTTAAAAATCCGTTTAACTTGGCAACATATTGTTCTCAAGTTGACAAATCACAGACATATCACCAGATATTTGTTTCCACTATATTGTTAGCTGAGGGTAGATATTTATAATACCGAGTAGCGCCGTTCGTCAATTCCATAAAAGCCAACGAGTACCGGCCCCAAGGGGCCATTCTACATCGGGTTGTCACGTCGTTCACGTCTCAGGGAAGCCTGCTTGTGTTGTTGTTTTAACTATTCAATTATTGAGTAACGGGTATTTGTTTAATAGTAAAAATAATAAGGGTCCGCCTTTATCAGGCGTGGGATAGAATGCCTTTTACCGTTCGATTCCCATCTCTGATTTTGGAAATTTAAGATTGTGGTAAATTTCCCGTTGTGATGTAAAAAATACAGTGTTTTTTGATAAGACAACTTGACTTGAAAGAAAAGTAATTTAAGTCATTTGGGTTAACGAGTAGCCACTAATTATTATTTTAAAATTTTGTAGGTAGTTGCGTGTGAGTACTTTATGCAAGAGCATGAAGCTTCAAGAGCTTCATGAGTCACGAGCGGCTTCGATGATGTGTGGTGTGGTGAGCATCGGGTTACGTGAGAGGCACGTCACTGCCTGTCACAGCGCCTGTCACGAACGCCTATCGGTTGATAACCGTTACGAATCGTTCGTTAAAATTGGTAATTCGGTTGAATAGAAAAGTTGTCGCTTATAGGTATATGCGAACCGGTGATATAGGTTATTCGTCTGTTGGATTTGTTAGCAATAAAATGTAACGACCTACGCAGGTTGATATGAAATGATGTTGCTTTCGATCAAATAAAGTAATGATTTCGCGTAACATGTGACTGCGCAATGCACATTTCACGATGTAATAAGATGCTTTGTAGTGGTGCAATAGCACTAACTAATAAGTTGGATCCGATTCAAATGTCCTTGTGTTTACGTGTGACGTATACATGCTATCACTGACGTATATAATTGAAACTGCTTATTTGAATCATTAGATAAAGTCAGGTTTGACCGAGCCATAATTTGATAAATGCTTTGACTAAAGTCAAGTAGATAGATTGTCCTTAAATTTTTACGTTAATTTCCGAATCAATAATTAAATAATAAAATTTAATATTATTAAAAATTAAACAAACTATTATGTTAAGTACCTTTTCAACTTGTCTCATAACTCTAAGCATGTTAAGCCCAGCTAGATTTTTCAATTCTTGGACACTCCACTGACCGCTTCGTAGCAATTCAGCAAATAATTCAGGATACTTGGAAACGTCCTCCAGTCCACGTGCAACTCTGTAAGCATTATTTACTTAAGGAAATTATTTTCTATTCAATTAATAAAAGCAATAAAAAAATATTTTTCTTCCGGTAAACAGATGGGTGAAGGGCGACTTATTTTCGGATCTTGTACTACTTGCACGAGCTCTACACTTATTTGGAGAGGAGAGGAGATATTCAGTCAAGTTCAGCATGGCGTATAAAATTATATTTTTTTTAATTTCGTCTGGTCTACTTTTATATTTTTCACTCTACCGCCAACGAAGTGATTTAGCGTGTACCTTGCTATGTGGATACCGATTTAGAAGTGAGAGTTTAATAAAGATTGCCATACCCATCAAAGTTCGCCTGCATTCATCTTAGACTGCATCGTCACCGATGCACTCATCCTAGGTATTCTAGAAATGCGCAATGAAGAAAAACTCTCTACAATTACTAATATTATAATGACAATTTTATTACCTGTTAACTCCGTCAAAATCACCCCCAATACCGACGTGGTCAGCACCAATCATTCTCTTGATGTAATGGAAATGTTCTAAAAATATCAAAAAATATTATTGGATGTTTTTAGGGTTCCGTACCCAAAGGGTACCAACGGGACCCTATTGCTAAGCCTACGCTGTCCGTCCGTCCGTCCGTCCGTCCGTCCGTCCGTCTGTCAGCGGGCTGTATCTCGTAAACCGTAATAGATAGACAGATGAAAATTTCACATATTATGTATTTCTATTGCCGCTATAACAACAAATAATAAAAATTAAATTAAATTAAAAAAATTAAATTAAAATATTTCCATGGGTACATGAAAATATTTTAATTTAATTTTTTTTAACGGAACCCTAAAAGAGCGCGGCCCGACTCGCACTTGGCTGATTTTTTTGACATACATTAGCTGGTACCCACGAATTTATTCGAGACGAGAGACAAACCACATTATACTTGGCCCAGTAGTTTTCAGAAAAATTATAACCAAATTATGCACAAATAAACACACAACTGCTACCGCGAAATGCAAATTTATATAGTTTCCGTCTTGGGTAAAAATGTATCTTTAATTTGTAATTAATACAAAGGAGGTGGTCCCCTTTCACCCCTTTTGGGATTGAATTTCAAATAATCCCTCAGCACACCTTTAGGGTCAAGGGATATTTTCTTAAAATTTCAAATCTCTGGTCAACCGGTTTAAGCTGTACGTTATCTGTCAGTCCGTTACGTTAGTGATAAAGAAAACTATGGGAGATGTTGTGTAAGTAATATATTTCTGTTACTGTTTAGTTAGCTTGCTGATTATTATCATTAAGACATACATCAACTCGTAGGTATACACGAGAAAAGAAGTTCTTTTAATTATTCTATTATTGAATAATGGATATTTGTTTAATTGTTAAATGAAGGAATTCCTTACATTGTGTATGTAGTCAATGTCCTAATTTTGTAAAAAAGTCAAATTTTGTGAAATCCAAACTTATAAAATGGATTTAATCACGGCTCAGTTCGATGTTCGATCTCTCGAGATCGAGATCTCTGAACCGCAGGCTGAAGTTTTACAAATTGGTAAAGCGAAGCGGAATAATAAAGAGTAATTATATTTTTTAATTAATATGTAATACTTATTCGAGTTCGTCGAGTTCTTATACTTTAGCGATAAAAGTACTTGGTTATCTATAACACTTGATGATAAGAAATGGGGTCATTCCCAGTATCTCAACCGATGGACTGGACGTTAGGAAATTAACTAAAGATGTAGCTGGATCCTACGCAACATCTTAGATGCATCTTCAGTCTACACCCTTAGCAACCTATATCGTAAAGTGACATGATATATCCAGATAATTGTAGTTGCGTGCACAGAGGACGAAGATCAATCATCATTACTTTATTATGTTAACTTTGCTTATCTACCTCTAAATAGTACCTAAACGAATCGAACTAAAACACCTATAAAGCGTAATAATCGATGCGGTGATACCTAAGTCATTTTTAGTAAACCTTTAAAGGCTGACTACGCACAATCGTTGCGTAACGACGAGCTCATAGTAAATTAATTAAGGGTGTCATTATTCAACACAATACTAATCATCAAAAACGTATTTATCAATTATCACTACCAATACCAGAAAATAGTTAGATACATGGCACTCACACATTCATTGGTCGTTTTAAGCGTGCCATCGTAGTGGAACTTTATTAGAAAATTCTGTTTATGAAGTAGTGCATCTAGTACTACTACAACGATTCCACCCCACCACAAAATAAGATATAACTTTTGTATCAAATAAAACTCAACAGTCCGACTAGTTAAGTAAAAAGGAATATGAAGCTAAAATAATAATATGGAATAAAACATTAAGGCCTTTAGCACATTTCGCCTCGAGAACATAGCAGCGAAATGACAAGAATAGATGCATAGTAAAATGTCAGTGCTAGTCAGGAGGGGCAATTTAGCTTTAACTTCGCCTGTGTTTCATATAAGCCATGATCATGATGATAATATATCATAATGAAACCCCTTAGACATTTACCATGTTTTTTCACTGCAATAGTTAAGCGTTGGAATACTGCTTTAGGTATCTATAAAGAAAAGGATTTTTTCCTTACCAGCGACATCAGACAGCGTAGCATTTGGAGCGCATTTGACGAAATCCGGGAAGAAATTCACCATGATAATCCCTCCATTGTCTTTCTACAGAACAAGTATTATTGGGTACTTTTAGGTATATAAAAAAATATTATTAGTTGTTTTGAGCGAGGTTTCATAAGAAAATTATAATTCGCTTCGTTCAGAGCGGTCAATTCTTCCGACAGGTGTGTGGTTACCTTAAAGATGAGTTAATTTGATTGTGAAGTATTTTCGGGGCGCACTTTTGATTTAAAAACAATAAAATAGTTTGGAAATACAGTTTCGATACGCCGACAATAAAGCGATTCAGGTTTTGCTAATAATTTTATTTGCTGATGAGTATAAAATGCAAGTTCTTTAATAAAATCAGTCAGTTTATTTATGATATGTGATAGTAATAGTATGTTTTTTATACGTAATAAATGATTTCCTTTTCGGTTTTATAGAAAGCTCAAAATCAAACTGCAATCATACACACACACACACACGAACGCACATACACAAAGACACCTGCCCACACACGCACACAATCGCGCACACGCACACGCACACACACACACACACACACACACACACACACACACACACACACACACACACAACTTTTTGATTATTTAATTTTATTTGTTTGTAAAGTTATTTTATCTTATATTTTCTACGGAAGAGCGGGACATCCTGGCACAGGTATACTTACCTAAAAGGATGTCCCAACGACGGATTATTATTTTGATGTAACTTTCATGAAAAAATCATTTTTCATTTTTCATTTTTCATTTTCAATGACATAGGCAGTTGTCTCGCTTTCCGTTTGCCTCAACCCGAGGGTATTTCACCCTAGCGCATTTCATACAAATAGTCAAAGAATTAAAGGCACTCTCTAGAAAGTAATATCTGTGTAATATGGTTTTTCAAAGATTAATATACTATTCTGTTAATTAAATAAATTCCGTATAACTTTCAACCTAAATATTTTGACGGAAATTAGACACTGAAATAATAATCAAACTTCGTTTGTATGAGGCACGCTCGAGTGTGACTTCTCTTACTTATTTACGATCAAACATATTTACTATGGAGAGAATGATGTCGTCGGGAACATTTCTCTTATGCGGACACAGGCTATAAACGGACGAGTGGCTGAAGATCACCGGTGCCTTCGACAGCCTGATTGCTGCACGAGTCGTATTTTCACCCACGTGCGATACATCGATCAACATGCCGAGGCGATTCATCTCCCGCACTACTTTCTGTTGACAATATAAAATAATATTATCAATTTAAACTTCTTATCCTTAAAGCATAGCTCTATTTTGGGCTTCTAAGAAGAATTTTCTATTTGTGTCTGCAGTTTTTTCTGTATCTCGTGTAATACAACGGACACGCATGGCGGAACTTGAGCGGTATCGCGGCTATCGCTTTGGTGGCGGAGGTGTGCTAAGGAGCTTATTCACTTACTATACTGGCGCCGCAAGTAAATTGAAAACTTCCACCCAGGGCTCGAGTGTTACTATTTTCCGTTATAAATCCAGTTTTATTTTTGCTCGAATTGCCTTTTTCTGGTCTGAAATATCACTTGCTGCTGTTTCAACACGTTCTGATCCTTTTTATTATATTTATTTCAAAAAACATCTGTGGAGATATAACAGTCACTAAGTTCGTTTAATTATTGTCATTATGAAATTCAAATCGTAACCTACCCGTAACTGCACATTGTGGCTCCGTAATGGACAACTTTCCATATCAGTATTACTGGCTAATGACGTCACAAATTGCAGCCCAGCCATTGACATCGTTAATACTATTCACTGGATAGGCAGTACGTAGGTTAAATGAAGGAACGCAAGTATTGATGAAATACAAAACTAATGTAAATTGTTGTAAAATGTTTTAGGAAATGCCAAATTTACTCATTCTCAACATTTGGTGTTGTGCTTTGAATCGAAACAAGAATCAGCTGTGACTTAATATGACACAGCCACTCCAGCGTACTAGTATTATAGAAGTCATTAAAAGTAGTTAAGCCGCAGAAACTTTTTATTTATTTTAAATGCGGAGCTTTCTCTGAAGCGTCACTTCTGGATTCACCTTTGTTTGTAATTATTATACTCGATGTTATTATGTTGGCAGATTGAAAAGATGAAGTTCCAAAAGTTGAATATGTTTTAATTACTTGTAGTTACAGACAAATTATGATTAACAATGAAGACAATAATGATGCTTGATGTAATGTTCTTTTTCTACTTTGAGTAATAAACTTTCTAAACTAGCGGCACGCTATGATGGCCGGTTTGACACATTACAATAGTGATGTGGAATGTCAATTTATTCTCGAACAAAAAACAATTAAGTTTTGTTTTTGTACCTGATTAAATAGGTTTAATAAAACAAAAATGTATATGTTTATTTAATTTATTTGAACGAACTGAATATTTGAATGAAAATGAATATACATACTTTATATGCACACAAGAAACATATGAATACAAAAGATACCAAAAAAGGTGCCACAAAAGGCCATAATTAATCAGATTCGTCCATACTACTATTTTCACTGTCGTCACTGCTATCATCACCTACATTAATAATTATATGTTCGTTTTCTATAATATTATCTATTTTCACATCTCTTTCATAATCTTCCCTTATTAATTTAACAGTTCTATTCACAACCTTTTCCCAGTCTCCTTTAGTCACATGTTCACAAGCTTCTTCTAATAATTTTAGCATTTTTTTTGTGGTAAATGGGGGTTCTGTATTGTGTCTTGCAGCATATCCCTTAATTTGAGCCCACACCAACTCAATCGCATTATACTCACAATGGTAAGGCGGTAACCGTATAACTCTGTGCCCATGTTCTTCTATTTCGTCAATGACGTATCGGATCTTGGTTGGTTTGTTTTCTTTTAAAAGACGTACTAATTCCGCTTTTAACATATTCATGTTTGCATCTACGCCATTTTTACGAAGCCATGCGACGATATCAGCTTTCTTTTGGGATTGGGCAGGTGGCTTGTCAATTTGCATCGAGTGGTATGGGGCGTTGTCCATAATTATAATAGATGGTTCAGGGAGGCTACACAACATTGAGGTAAACCATTCAGTAAACTTTTCTCCATTCATGTCTTCATGATAGTCTCCAGTGGTTTTTGACGCAAAAGCCATGAGAGAACCTTCGACAAACCCGTTGATGGTTCCGGCGTGACAAATTATAAGTCGCGATCCTTTTCCTACAGGAACTTTGGAAGTAGATGCTGCTGTGTCATCGTTCCAAGAACGGCCTACAGTATGGTTAGCATTAAGCCATGTTTCATCCAAGAACACAACATTTTGCCAATTTTTGATTTCTTTCACTTGCCGTAAAAAAGTATACCTTGCCATCGCTATATCAAATCTTTCCATCAATATTTTGCGTTTGTTACATTTTTTGTATCGAAATCCAATGGTCTTCAAAATCTTCGTTAAAGAACTTTCCCCACCGAAGAATAATCCAGCTTCCTTCAGTGAATGCACCAACTTTTTTCTTGTTGGATACTCCTTCTGTAAATAGTAGCCGTAAACATGTCTTCGGATAGCATCGGCATCAAAGATATCGATGCCTACGACTGGTTTTGCTCGTTTTCTCTTTTTTGGTGTGTGAAGTTTATTTTCTTCTGTGCCAGTCTCGCCATATTTTTTTTTAGTTATCCGTCTAACAGTTCGTTGTCCAATATTAAGCGCATCAGCTACGCGTTCAACCACTGACGTTATAGGTAAAATTGGCCCTCCATTTTGAGCTTCACGATCGAAATAGTTACGAAGGCGTATTACGAACTCACGTGTCTGACTATTTAGAACAGTTCTCTGCGTACGTTCGGTCATATCGACGAAATCCACAACAAAGGGCTTGAACAGAGTCCAAATTAACGAGCAAGGGTCAACAGTAATGCAGTATCAATATTTGAAATCCAAAGCCAGGTCAAAACTATATCACAATCGCATTGCACTGACAGTTTATACTTTTCGAAGCAACGTCAATTCGAAACTGCTTTGTTTTGCATTGAGCATTGACGCGAGTTTGCCGGAGGTAGTAGTTGTGCTAGCCAGCGATCCTATGTGACGATCGTATTAGATTCCATTTTTAAAAATTTTCAATTTAGAAAACCAAATGCCGAGTTGTGGTATATATCATATAAAAATAAAAATTTTACCTTTTGTATGAAACAGCTGATATTTTTTTGCGATTTCAGAGGTTTGTCCACATAGTGAAAATTGTTCATATTCACAAGTACATTCACCCCTTAAATGGTGCAAACTGATTTTTCTACACTTGTATACATTTTAGAAATCAATTTAATAAATAAATTTTGAGTCCTAAACCTAAAACTACATTCGATAAAATTTATGAATCTCTGCACATCACTATCGTCAATAAAGTAATACAATTATTTCCTTCAAAGTCGTTATCAATTAATACGGAACTTCATGAGCGGACAAACGTCAAACCGGCCATCATAACGTGCCGCTAGTTTAATAACGTCTGATTAATAACTGTCACTCGCGTCACACTCCGTTCGCCGGCCCTCGGCAAGCGTCGTCGGCCGCTCTCGGCCTTTTTGCATATTGGCGCGAACACCTTTATTTTGTCAAAGTAATAAAGCTGAGTCTGAGTTGTTATCGAGAGACGGCACACCTCACCTCCGCTTAAATATGCTCCGTAGGTGGGCGTTGCGCCAAGATACGATTTATATCTATAAGAGAATCGGGGCCTGGAACCTAAGGTGTAACATAGTAACTTATTTTGAGCAGATTTGGCGTTTAAATTCACAACATTACTAGCTTCAAGACAAAACTAACTTGCTAGAGTCTGTTCAAAAAGAGAGCCGTCGCGGAATTTGAGGGTGCAGCTGTACTTAATTACCTTTTTTGTTAAGCGCGCAATACAATTGCGCGACTGTTCTATTTTGATCCTTTAAACCGTTTCTTAGTTTTTGATTCACAATCTTCTTCTTTATCAACCGAGAGACATCCACTGTTGAACAATGATCTCTTGCATGGAATTCCACAGGTCTCGGTATTGCGCCACTTGCATCTAGCGGCTCCCTGCGACTCGTTTGATGTCGTTTTTACACCTAGTGAGGGGGGGTCTTCCAACACACTACCGACATCAATACCGACTATTGATGTCGGTAGTGTGTTGGATTGTCTGATTCACAATACCGACAGTTATTCATAACTTAACTTTAACTAATGTGAACTAACATTACATTAGTTCACTTTTTGGCCCCGACAGCTCTCTTATTGAACAGACTTTATTTATTTAAAACGTTGTCGCCTCTGCAGATTGCTATCGCAAGAGTAAATACAACAACACTGTACATCCGCTAAGCCGCTTTGAAGACCTCTCAACGCTACAATTTCACTGACGAGTTAGTCACGTGTAGTCAGCTGGCATAAGCCAGCAAATAATTGCTGTCCTAGACGAATACTTACATATTTTCTTGTACATTCTTCTATTTAAGTAGTAGAACTAGATGATGCCTGCGACTTAAGAACTAAGCTGCCTGAATTAAGGTTTTTTTATTTCCGTGAAAACTCTTTACTTTTACAGGATAAAATGTAGCTTATGTGCTAATCCTGAGAATGAGCTGTCTCCATTCCAAATTTCAGCCAAATGGGCTCATTCGTTGTGGCATGAAAGATGATACACAACCATCCATCCATACATCGATCCTCATAAACTTTCGCATTTATATTAGTAGGATTTGTAGGATATATTTTAAGCGAAGTATGTACCCAAGACTTCAGATTTCGCTATAGGTACTATTCTGTATGGCATAGCAAGTCAAATACCAATACTATATCATGTTAACCTAGTCTAGTTCAAACATTTTCATATTAATTAAAAGCACCTCAGTGTCCACCCACTAAAATAATTATTTAAAAATACCTATATATATCAAGTTGCTGAAGTAGGTAGCTCTCCCCCCAACTTAAACTATTATTATTAATTCATACTATTATACCCCCTTATCACTTCTTGTTAAAAATTGACACATTGCTTAAAAATTTTACATTTCAAAACAATGCGTAAATTACCATGGGACTAGGAATTATGACTATAAATTTCTGAATATAATTATTATTATTAAAATAAAATATCATTTTTCTCATTATAATACTCATAGGTAAATTCCAGTTCACTACACCATACAAAATTCATAATAACGTTACATGACACATTTTAATTTTATACAAAGCCAGGTATAATTACATTCTTTCCCTTTATTATGGACATTTTCCCGCTACCATAAGCCTGTCATATTTTTCTGTCGCCCTCCTATCTCCCAAGGTTTACATTATGAATTCTACTGTTGTTTCTTCGTTGTTGTGGAAATAAATCAAAGCTTGAAAACTCAAACAGAGACCCTTAAAAATAGTTTGATGTCAATATGCAATATTATACTTGCTTAGATTTATAATGACTATAGAGCCAACAAAGAGAGCTTGAATTTTTTCGATTTATGTGACTTACCAACGGCAAAAATATGCTACTTTCTGTGACTAAAGTATTGATATAACAATCACAATATGGCATGAAATCATATTTTTTAAAAATGATGTACATCAGTTTTTGAAAAAAAAAATTTTTAGGTTATTTTTGCATCATCATCATAATATTATCATGTTAGCACTTTGTGCACATGTAACAAGATGACAAATATTTAAAAAAGATACAAACCGCTTTTTTAAATTTAAATCAAGTTAGAAATGGTTTTCTTACCTCTCCAAATTCCGTTAGTCCATTCACAGCTGGTGGCTCGTTGGACGAATCAGCCCTACGCAATAAAAATACAAATAAAATATTTAGCAGTAAATGAAAGTGAAAAAGCTTACATTCGCTTGCGAATTGTTCGCATTGCTCAGTTCGCGTGCATTTTGTATTGAGTACCAACCACTGACCTCTATGACACCAGGACTCTGAACTGGCGGTATCACAAAAATGCCAACTGATTCTTGTAACGATTAAAAGCACCGCACTTAAAGTATTGAATCAACATTGGCTGATCCTTACCATTGCTTAAAGCCATGATCATTATAGAGATTAGTGGCCTCAACTAAGCTGGAATGACCCGTGTGGCACTGGCCAGGAGCACAGCTAGTATGGACGCTTTATCTACCAAAGCAAATCCTCTCCGCCAATTGACAGCGAGCAGGGACGTTAACACTAACAACGCTGTCGTTAAAGCAAAGTCTTCCAACGCCACCGCGGAGTGGATAGTGGGAACTCAACTTTACATAATATGGTATAACAAAGGTGAGTTTATTAAACAATTCGCTTTCGCATAAATACCAATTAAGCATATTATCTCGTATTACAATGATATTATAACGTAGTATTCTCAATACAATATTTGTAATATTTGGTCCGATTTACGTCATATTCTGAGCTAGCTTATTAATATATTATAATAATATTAAAGCAGCTGCAAAATAAGTTTTTCTAAGTTTCTCTATAAAAATAACTGAACACCAGGCGCTAAAAAATATTTTAGGACTGCTCTTACATTTTCTATATATTTTAGTTTTAAAACAGCACCTCGATTTCGAATTTTAAATCGAGGTGTTGTTTTAAATTTACCTACAAAAACTAGCTTATAATTACCTACTATTTTTTTCGAAGACAACTATTAACTATCCGTCTATCAATCTCATCGACGAAGTTATCATAATCCACTGAAATTGCCAGCAATTGACTAGCTATATCGTTCCTGCGATAGATTGACAAACAGTAGCCATTTTTTTTTACAAAAAAAAACGGTCTACGTCTAACCGTTGCGCTATAAGTACGTAATTTTTCATTAAATGTATTTACCAGGGCGTATTGCAAGTGTGCGTCAGAGTCATGTAACGCACACCAAGCTGGTAGTAACTGCGAAGTACCCCCAGGGAGTTTCCGATCGAGTGTCCACCTTCAATGCCGATGAGGGATGCGATTTTGCGTGGCCTGGCACCGTGAGCTTCCAGTATGTCTATATCACAATTACAGAGTGGATAAAACAAATATCTACAAACAAATTGGGTATTTGACTGTTGTCAAAATGTTGATATTCATTATTTACTCAAAGTTTATAATCGAAAATGTAACATGTAAGAATAACATTTGTAAAAACAGAAAATAAATCGGTCAAAAAACAAATTGGCACCATTGCACGCGAGCATGATTTGTAGATTAGTTTAGCTATAAGTTTTTTGTAACATTTTAATTAAAAAAAAATCATATAAAAAACAAATAAGTTAAAAGCTGATTCACAGCATTTTTGTCTCTTTCTAAAACGAAATTTTCTATGAAGGGTGTATGGAGCTTTTGAGTTTTGACTTTTGAGCTCTTTGTCAGAGAGGTAACTTTGAAGCTTTATATTTCCGAGACTAGTTGAGATATTCAAAGAGTATAATGGAATTATGTTTTTAATTTATTTTTATTTATTTATTTCATTTATTTAAAACATGACTTGTATTACATACAAGTAATAATTTGAAGCGGAGTACTTACATAAGTTATATTTTGGCCATATGCATGGATGATCGGGTCTGTCACCTAACTAGGGAACCTGTATTTAGGTTGACATTCCTAATTACCGCGGGTATTGTGGCTTATAAATGTGTATCCCAGTCTTCCACACAAGAACAATAACAATGACACTACATAAATAGTAACAAATAGAAAATGTTTTACACTGTTGAAAACTCACTATAACTCCATTAGATACAAATCACCGCATAATATTTTGTATGCCTACCCGCCTAGTGACCGGTGAACGCAGATGTAGATCACGTGAGCGCATTTTGCAAGAAGTGACATGTGTTTTAAAAACTTTATGGATAGTTCAAAAATTGAATTTTTTTATTCCAGAATAGTCAGTAAGTTTTCTGTTTCGTCATAACTTACGGTTGTTATTAATTTAAGATAGTTTTCTTAGCCATAAGCTTGGTTTTATATTAAATATTTTTAGAGATTTATTAAGTTTATTGTGAAGGTAAGGTCCCATGAAAATTGCTTGGCGTCGAGTGGATCTCATTTTAATTTTAGGTATATTACATACTCGCCAAGTCTTTCTTAATCCTTTTAGTTTTTTTTACAATTTCTTTATATTTCAATTTGATGTGGTGCTTTATGACGAGATTACAAATAAGAAGTTGGCGAACGGTTAGTAGTTTGCAGTCGCAATACAACTGCACTGTTGGAAAGCGAACATGTGTGAAATGTGAGACTTTCAGTAAAGCATAACATGTTTGTTATGCCCGCACAACCCCAAACTGAAATACAATATGAAATAGCTGATTGCACGATGGGCAACGTATGTTTGTTTAATTAATGATTTATCCACGATATAGCGAAGATTCTTAAAAACGAATATTAGTTTTCTAATGCGTGGTGTAATGTGTGCTATTTATATGAGTTTCCCAAGTTAGGTGCTGATCTTGTGCTCCAAGGTACTTAATTTCTTCAGTCCGATTCAGTAGAGGACATTTGTGGTCACGTGCAGACACATTTGTGGTTGTATATGAGTGAATCTTCATGTGTATTTGGCTTGGCTGCGATTGTTAAGAAAATGAAAATGTCATGTTATAATATTTAATAACGTTATCTATATATATAAAAGAAAGTGGTGTTAGTTACACTATTTATAACTCAAGAACGGATGAACTGATTTGGCTGAAAATTGGTGAAGAGGTAGCTTAGAACCAGGGGACGGACATAGGATACTTTTTATCCCGTTCGACCGCGTTTCCGTCATGTCACTATAAAACGTTGTATAAGAAAAACGCATCTGACATGGAATAACAAAACGCAAATGACAGTGGAATAACAAAACGTAAATGACAGCTAAACGTAATTTTGTCTTTGGTTAAGTATGGTAAAAAAATTGACAATTATAAAAAGTGTTATAATAAAGCATTACTGATATTATAAATGCGAAAGTGTGTTTGTTTGTTGGTTTGTCCTTCAATCACGTCGCAACAGAACAGCGGATTGATGCGATTTTTTCCATGGGTACAGTAATGGATGTAGTAGTGGTTCCTCAGACCGGGAGAGCTACTTTTTACCTCGGATAATGAAAGAGTTCCCGCGGGATTTTTAAAAACTTAATCCATGCGGACGAAGTCGCGGGCATCAGCTAGTTTTAAATAAATAAAAAAATACCAGTCAAATACCCAATTGGGGAACAGGAGGCGGTGTAAGCGATGTGTCAACTCTCGTTTAAATATATTCATTCAATGCTTCAATTTAATATTAGTACGAGCCTTTGAAATAAATCGATATTGAAATATATCGCTAAATGTCACAGTCAATTCGCAAAACCGAATTGATGTAATATACCAAAGGAGAAAGAACGGGCGGATTTGTATGGTCTTTGGTCTAAATGGCGTCGGTTTATGAGACCTGCTTTATTTGTTAGATAATAATTTTAATATAATAAATATTATAATTATAATGTAATAACACTAACTATATATAACGCAAATAAATCGACAAATTGAGAAAAAAGTTATTGAAGGTTTGCCGATCGCTGCTCCTCCCGGCGTAGGCAATAGGTAGGCAAATGTATATAATGCTCACTAGTTACTATAGTAGCTATCTATGTGCTACAGAAACGCATAGTGATATTATGAGATAGCGGCCGCGTGTTGGGCAGTGCGCAACTGTGACTGTGTAATACCCATTTTTCTGGATTGTATAACTTTTTTCTCCATAGGCCAATTTTGTGGTGCCGATAGTTCAAAGTTATCCTCTTTTCATGAACTACTACATAGACTAGGTTTCATCAGCCGACGCCATTTTGACCAAATCCGCCCGTTCTCCTTTTGGCAAACGTATTAATTAAATGAGCCTTGATAACGATTATGGTACCCTGTTGAACTATTGTAAGAATATGTCGGAGCAGGTATCCTCGTCGGCAGCAAAGTCAGACACATTTGTCGCGCGACGAGGAAAGGTAGCGTGGAAAGATCATTTCATTACTTAGGGATGTTTATTCTTTGAACAAAGTACCCTCCAAAGCCCCTCTTTTACATTTATTAGCCATGGACCAAAAGCGGGAATTATTACTCAAAACTAATCAGGCTTTAAGAGAACTCATCTCTTAAAACGCTGAAACCCTACCTAAAGCCGTCGCCACCATCCCCAATAACGGCCCCTTTCCACTCAGCTAATAACCACAGCACGACAGACAAACCACCATCTGAGACTCAATACGACTAGTAGGTGCTTTCGCATCTAGGTCGTTCTACTTGATTGAGGATTTGCGATAGCAATCGCTCCCTAATCGAGTAAATATTGTCTTTACGCTTAGATTGGTGTTAATGATTAATTAATACTTTGGGAGTCTCTGCCCAGAGACTCATTCGACTAGTAGATGCCTTCGCGTCTAGGTCGTTCTATTTGATTGAGGGATTGCGATAGCAATCGCTCCCTAATCGATTAAATATTGCCAGTACGCTTAGATTAGTTTAAATGATAAATTAATACTTTGATATTTTTGATAACTACCCTCACGTTTACATGTTGGTTTGATTAATTAATATATTGATATTTTTGATAACTACCCTCACGTTTAGATATTGTTTTGATCAATTAATACTTAGATATTTTTGATAGTTACCCTCACGTTCAGATTGTGGTTTGTCTGTCGTGCTGTGGTTATTAGCTGAGTGGAAAGAGGCCGTTATTGGGGATGGTGGAGACGGCTTTAGGTAGGGTTTCAGCGTTTTAAGAGACGCGTTCTCTTAAAGCCTGATTAGTTTTGAGTAATAATTCCCGCTTCTGGTCCATGGCTAATAAATGTAAAAGAGGGGCTTTTGAGGGTACTTTGTTCTAAGAATAAACATCCTATTTAATGAATTGATCTTACCACGCTACCTACCCTCGTTGCGCAGCAAACGTGTCTGACTTTGTTGCCGACGAGGATCCCTGCTCCGACACTACGACAAATACAATATCAGAACTTGATATACAGAGAGATATGAGTTCAAATGATTGCGCGGACCAGTAGAGTTCTGATTTGTCACAAGTACCAAAAATTGACCTTTTGAAGTTTGGACTTTGGAGACCTACGATTATCTATGTCCAACTGTAGACATCTATCCGTTACTTAATGTTATGTAAAAACGAGCTACATAATAACATTCCAAGAAATACCTGTGACCGAAGTAGCAAGTTTCAGAAACTGCGGGTACTTGTCAACAAGACGTCGGATGACATCAATCTGTTCCAGAGTCAACTGCACTGCGTCTTTATTCTGAGCAGCGCAAGGGACAAATGCCGACCAGAACTATGAATAAAACAGATTAATTAAAACTAATGAAAGGTTCGTGCCGAGGTTAGTTAGTTGGTTAAGTTTAAGTTAGTCAAGTAAAGTTGTAGTTAAACTAGCTTTTGCCGGCGACTTCATCTGCGTGGAGTTATGTTTTTAAATGTCCCGTTTTCCCATCGTTTTTCCGAGATAGCATTAGGTAGCCTATGTCATTTTCCGAGTCCTCAACTATACCCATACAAAATATCGTGTTTATCGTTGCTCTTTTGTTGCTTTATTGACGGACAGACCTTAAACCAACACACTACTTTCGCATTTATAATGTTAGTAGGGATAGTTTAGGATAGTTTAGTTGATATAGTTCATAAATTAGTCCCCCGTAATTAATTATTTGTATTCCCCGTAAACGTAAAGTTAATAGTTAGAAGATAGATAGGAGTTGATGTGTGTTTGTTTGCTAGTTGGATATTTGATAGAGATGAATAAAAGACGTTTGTTTCCTGAGTGTTTGTAATACAGTAATTTGATGTATCCGACATCGCACCGATGTAACCCACAGTACCAGGGCTACAAAAGAGTAAAAACCCCTTTCAAAATAAACTTTTACAAAATGATTTTGAATTATCAAGTAAATCTACCACTACTGCTAAAAATAAAGGTTAGCTGCGGATCTGCTGGTTTAATTATACTAAAAAAATGTATGATTGGCTCTACTACTTTTTACTTTCTATTCTTTACTATGACCGGGCTAGTAAAAAAAAATTAAAAAAAATTAAAACAAAAAATTTGTAATACAAAGAAAACTAAATGTCAACAGTAAAATAGAACCCTGACCAGCGCGTTTGAAACTCTCGTAGCATTATCTCGTATCTATTTAATATATTAATAATATATTATGTTGGCTTAGAGTTCGTCAATATTTTTTATTATCACTATTTCCATGTACTTACTTGTAATCGGTTGACACTAAAAAACCCAAACATGAATTCCGTACTAAAACACTGCCCAACTGCAGAGCTATTTCGTGTCCCAGTGGCCATGTAATTTAGTTATTCACTACTGAAAGCGTCCACGAATGACTGCGTTACGCTTTACATGCCAACCCTATCGGCGTCTACTGTCGAGATTCAGTGCATATGAAGTCATTTTGGTTCGTTACCGAAGTTAGCTTGATTAAACGGCCAAGTGCCTGTCATGCTACGCGCACAGGATATCGAAGTTACCCGTCACAATACTTAGAAGGGAGTACGTAATATTATGTAGCTTCCATCATAAAATATGTATTTATTTTTTATATTTTACTATGATTTTAACAAGTTATTATAAATAAATGCTTAGCTTTAACATGTTAGAAAACACAATAACAAAATTTTTACTTAAATTGAAAAACAACGGTTTAATCGGTGCGGCACGAAATGTGATTCAAACAAAAAATTATATGCTAAGTAAATTATATTATAATGCTAATTTCGCCAACGGACTCTGGAATCGAATAAATGTTCATTCATAACAAACTCCCAACATTTTTGAAAGATCTATATATGTAGTAAATATAATAAGTCTATGCTATTTAACGACAATCCAAACAATTTAGTAGACGAATAAAAAAATACCTAGTTTACTTTTTTCAATCCTGTTGAACCCAAGCAAACCCAAGGCTATATCAAACCACATTAAACTTCTTTGAATCTATTATTATTATTATTAATAGAAGCTATATTAAAAACAAGTGTAAATTAAAAATTTTATTTTTAAATGCAAGCTTTTAGTAGCTACATTATTAGACTCTGGATATCATCTAGGATCAGAGCACTTGTTATGACGAATCAAACGAGCCCAAACTCGATGGGGTTACGTCGTTTTATTACAGAGTTCCGATAGCCATCTTCCGTCTCCATCATCAGATCAGCTCCATGTCACAATAATATTGCATTGTCATCCGATTTACACATAAATGCAAAATTTAAGCTCGATCAGAAACCGGGAATTGGGTCTAATTCATCTTGCAAGATTTGACCCAAACACACAAATAAATAATAAACTGGTTAAGCTAAATAAAAGCTTGTAATTAAAAAATGCGTCAGCAGTCACTGCACGGTCACACTGAATACCCACACATAGGCGTTCCTTAAAGTCGTGCAAAAAAAAACTTGTTTTGAAACATAATAATATAAAAGATAAAATACTTACTAAAAACTTACACTGATGAAAATTTTCTTAAAACCTTCAAAGCAAATAAATACAACCACGTGACACTGACCCCTGTCTACTGGCCGAGCCAGTGTGTAACAGTTTTGTCTACTCGCACCACTTACGTAGCGAGCCGCGAGTGGAAACACACACAGGCGCCACATACTTGAAGACTGAGATAGTGTATGTATCACAGCACAGCTGTACAAAGCCTTGTATTTATTCAGTTATTTACTCATGTGGTTCGTTAGTTGGTAAGAGTTCAAGGCCTCAGAGGTTGTTGTTTTCTTAAAAAGTTCCGTATAGTACAATCATTTGGTGCTCAAAAAAGGGGTTACCTGGAAAGTTTTCCAGGAGCTTGAAAATTGGTGATTTTATAGAATATAGATTATAGAATATAAATATTTTTATAGGTGTAAAATGAGTCGGAAAGTTGAGTAAGTTTATGTCAAAAAACTGTTTTTAATCGCCATTTTTCCAATATGGCGGCGTGAGCGGCAAAGATATTAGATGACAAAGTGAAAATTCGAAGAGAGCACGTCGAAATCTATAAAATCACTTATTTTCATAACTCCTGGAAAACATTTCAGGTAAAACAATCAAATGACTGGGGTACGTAGGTACGTCGTAGCTGTAGCTCTTGTAGGCTGTAGCTGCGTAGCTTCCAATGGTAGCTCCATTGTACCCGTAGCTTAGGAATACTCAATGCACGATGTATTCGTAGAAAGTAGATACATGGTTACAGAGTTACTTCTGTATCCACTTTGTACGAATAATATTTTATACGAATATTATTTTTAGTTTTATACGAATTTTCTACGAATATTTTATTTTACAAATGTGTAGTTACGTAAGTAACTACATATTATTTTTAAAACGAAAGCTACTGGTATAAAATAACGTACGGATTAATTATTCCAACGGTATAACTTCAACTGAAAACCAGAAACAATGAGAAATATGCCAGACGCTTTGAACGCCTCAAAGAAGAATTTTAGCGCGCAAAAAATTTGACGAGTAAGTGAAAGCGAGAATCTTTTTCAATGAAAAAGCAGTTTTAAAACTTACTCGTAGTAATATTTTTGTAAACAAGAAGACTTTTTTTTACCAATTTATCTTTAAGATCACTAATATTCGTTGATGTTGTTATAATATTATGAAAGGCGGCCCATGATACAAAAAAAAAATGTATTCTTGGATAAAGATCGCGGTACATTTAAAATATTTACTTAGATTAGAAAAGTGAAAAACGTGTAAAACGTTAACATTAAATAAATTTGTTTACCTACTTTTTCAAAATAAAACTTATATGTAGATTGACAAAATGAAAAACTACTTCCTTAGCTGGCGAAGAATTATACTCACAAACTCAGAGTAGCGCGCGTTTGTAGTATAACCACCGCGTGCGGCGGCATTTTTATAATATAAAAGTAATTATCCCATTACAAAGATTTTTATTTGGTTTAAAAATTATTGCGATCTAATAGATAACTGATTCTGAACAAATTATTATTTATAATGAATATATATAGACACGAATTAGGAAACTAAATAATATCTCCTTAAATATGTTTTCCTCAATAAAGAAAGAATGAGAGAAAATGAACTCTAAAAGCAAAAATGAACTCATATCGAGTGACTCGCTAGAAGTTTCAAGTGTCATGATATCAAAGACTACGAAATTAGGTTACATTAACGAGTATGCGACGGCTTTAAACAGTGCCAAGTACTTTGCACCCTCAAGTTAGTTATAGTAACTAGTATGAGGAATTTTATGTAAAGTTCTGTTAAATAAAGGTTTGGAAAGATACGACGCATGACGTTGTAAGAGTGACGCTACACGGCGCATTGTGGTTGCGCCACACTTTTTTGTGGCATTTGAAGTTGGTTTTTGAATAGAATTTTTATTGAATAAGGAATCTGACCTAACACACTACAGAAAGATAATAAAGAGTTTCTAAAAATCTTCAATTAATGAAAAAAATGAACAAAGTTGACAGTGGAACGAAACAAATAGGTGAATAAAACAGATAGTTTTGCTATGGTTTTCCTAAAGTCAAACAGAAAAGAAATCATAGCGAAAATGCTAAAAGCCTAATAAACTTTAAATTAAGAATCAAATTTGTTTGTACGAGACGGGATTGACAAGAAAACTTTACCTGAGCTCCGACCATGCCCTCCCTTAGCCGCGGCAAATCTGTGTGCGAATATTTGGATTTGGACCATGGTTCCACTTGAGTAAGATCTGTGTCCAGTTCAAACTCGTTGATTTGATTGCGGAGAAACTTGCGAAGGTTCCACGGGAGGTCGTTATGCCTGGTAAATAAAAAATAGATGGATAGATAATTTTTTTATTGGTCCAGGATACATTTTTAAAACACAATACGCTTATAAAGTAAGTAGGTAATACTAAGGCACATAAGAAGGCTCACAGAGCTATGCTCAGAGTATCCCTGCGAGATGTAATCAGAAATGAGCTATGTAGGAGAACCAAAGTCACCAGCATATCTCAGCGATTCATGAAATCGAAGTGAAAATGGGCGGGCACGTAGTTCGAAGGGCTGATGGTCGTTGGGTCCCAGGGCGCCCCCGCACGTACAACTCAATGTTAACAGACCCCCCCACTAGGTGCACCCATGACATCAAACGAGTCGCAGGGAGCCGCTGGACTCAGACGGTGCAAAACTGAGGCATGTGGACGTCCATGCAAGAGACTTTTATTCAATACTGGATGTCTTTCAGTTGATAAAGAATAAGAAAAAGGTACAAGTTGACTTGGAAGAAATCAGGAAGAAGCTCGGCAGCGCTGGTTTTCAGTGGGACCTTAAAGTGGTCATTATGGTATGAATCAATGTAACAAATTAATATTCTATTTTGTGAATGCGAACCCGTCAGTGAGCGGCACTTCCTCAAGTATCTGCTTGGCGATCTCCAGACGTTCGCGATCGTAGGACGCGGCTGCGACCACCGCTGTTACCGCCAACAGGACGCACGCCACAGCGCGACGTTCGGTGCGGTTCACCATCCTCGCTGTTAACAACAAGAAAAAGATTTAAGAACCGGCCAAATGCGAGTCAGACCCGCACACGAAGGTTTCCGCGCCATTCCATAAGCATAAGTATGTCACGCACTCTTTAAACATTTCTGTGGTGTTGTCGTGTGATGCGGGTTGTTACGTTCCCTCAAATATGGTTGAGCGAAGCAATGGCTGGGTCATACGTCATGCTCGTGAACGGGTGCCACCGGCGGGAATGGGGCTACTTTATGTCTGCCCATCTTAAGATAGATAGATAGATTAGTCGGTATGCATTTTTGGAACTTCCCTCATTGTGGAAACACTGCATATATAGCATAGTATTTACTGTATTGTTTTGTTTTGAAAAGTGCAACCGCCGTGTTTCTTGCTAGTTTTTCTCGGCAGGAAGGGCATTCCGAACCAGTGGTAGAGCCAGACGATTCAAAAGCACGTGTAAAAACTTTATTTGAATAAAAAATATTTCTACTCTATTCTATTCTATTCTATTCTATTCTATTCTATTCTATTCATTGTGCAAGATTTAACACCAGCTATTATTATGATCGAGCAAAAACAAAAGTTTATTGTATCGAGAAACCCTCTTTAATTTTTAACTTTTTTTCTTTATTATTTTTTCAAGTTCTGCCCATAACAAACCCAGAATAAGCAAGCTTAATATTTATTCCGAGGTCAATCATAGCTTGAAGACTAGTTCGTGTAATGAACAATCTTTATTAAAATCATAATTTCGAAAATGTGTTTGTTTGTTGGTTTGTCCTTAGATCGCGGAGCAACGAATAGACGTGGTTTTTCGCATGGGTGAAGTTGAGGACTTAGAAATTAGGCTAACAGTTGGTCCCCACGGGATTTACAAAACATAACTCCACGCGGATAAAGGCGCAGGCAAAAGCTTGTTTAACTGTCAAAAGAAATAATAATATAGAATAGAATTCAAGAACATTCTGCCAGAGAAAAGAAGAATGTAATTTATAACAGGCTTAATGTTACCGTGGCATTATTTGCAGAGTTTAGTTTAAAGCCGACTCAAATAGTGGTTGTGGTATACCGCTTTTTAGTGCTGCGAGGCCGTTTGTGGTAAGCCCAATAGAAAACAGAACAAAGAGGTTAGTTGGAAATGTAAAACAGGCATAACTTTGTATAAGCAAACTTTTATTTAACTATTTATTTTTAAAAATACGTTTGTCAAAAAGGCGTCAGGTGGGCGTACGTAGGTGTATGAGCGTTAAGCTTAATTAAGATTGTATGTTTAGAAAAACATCGCATCGTGAGGAAACCTGCATATCTGAGAGATCTCCGTTATTTTCTCAAAGGTGTGTAAAGTCTGCCAATTTGCATTGGGCTAGCACTAGCCAGCATGGTGACAAGTTTTGGTATGTTTGTTTTCATTTAAATTTTTCACACAATATGGTACTGATTAAGGTTAGGTTAAGGAACTTAACGTTAGTTTCATACTCAAAGAAATTAACACATGAGTTTCGTTACAATGTAAATAAAATAAAATGTAAACTCTAAGTTCCAAGTCATCAACCTGATATATCAGTTATATTGCCCACTTAAACGGTAATTGTGGTTGTAGTACGATAAATAAATCGATTTCGATAATAGATTTTCATAAAAAAAATCGGCCAAGTGCGAGTCGGGCCTCGCTCTTTTAGGGTTCCGTTAAAAAAAATTAAATAAAAATATTTCCATGTACCCATGGAAATATTTTAATTTAATTTTTTTAATTTAATTTAATTTTTATTATTTGTTGTTATAGCGGCAATAGAAATACATAATATGTGAAAATTTCATCTGTCTACCTATTACGGTTTACGAGATACAGCCCGCTGACAGACGGACGGACGGACGGACGGACGGACAGCGTAGGCTTAGTAATAGGGTCCCGTTGGTACCCTTTGGGTACGGAACCCTAAAAACGGCATCTCTAAAGCTCCGTTTACTACGAAACAATTTTTGTGTTATTCGATATGCCACAAAATTTGGTAAAGAAAATATACCAACGTTTTAAAAATAAAAATACGAATGAATTAAAAAAAAAAACGGTTTTAGATATTTTTAGGTTTAGGTTTACAGCATACAAGCGGATTGATTTTTTCCTGTCGGAAAGGCATGATCTTCTTAATTAGTGGAGCGCCTGGGGCGTTAAAAACATGAAAACCTCGGATTTCAGTTATAGTGAACGAAATTTAATAATTCAAAGTGGAACGTTCAGCTTATACGTATTATACGTACAAAAAAGTTTACCCATTAAAAAATTGTGATCTCAATTAAAAATATATAATTTCGATAATTTAAATGGTATAGAGGTATTTGAGGTTAGTACCAATTAAGCTAAACCTCCAAATTGTATGAGCGCCCATACAACTCAGAGGACTATCTTAATTGGAGTCAACTATGTATGCATGGGGACACCCTTTAATTAACACTTTCATGCGAACTTACGTTTAAATACGTCTCATGTTGGGAAGTTGCTGTTGCACAACGTATAATCACGTCCAACGAAAACTTGATTTATTGAGCACAACGTTATAGTGCGGCGACTGGTTATACTAATAACTAAGAGCAGGGTTGTTGTGCTACGAAACAAACTCTCAAAATTCTAGTGCTACATAGCATCGATTTTTTTTGTCATCTTTGATGGCTCTCCGTTCTGGTAATTTTTGCCTACTTTTTTTGCGCACAACACCACTATACGTCGCTTTGCCCTTACATCGTCGACCTGTGCACTGCGAGGGGACGCGCGCGCTAATTTTCGTCATCCAACACGTCCATCGTAGCAACGAATCTTTATTAATAATTTTATCGCTTTATTAATATCTTTTCGAAAATTACGCGAAATCGTAGCTGAAATTTTGCATGTACATGCTCCTCTCACACCTCCGCTGCGAAACCATAACAGCGGAACCGCATTAATTTCGCTGTGTTTTGTCCGTATGTAGGAGAAGCGGAACTGCCACGGAACTGCCTGTTCTAACGCATAGATTTAACTATATTCTATCTCTTTCACCGCGCGGTTTCGTCGATAATACTCCGACGCCAGCCACACTACCGCGCTCCGGCCGCCATTTTGTTGCGGTGCCGCGTTGTTTTCGCACGTGTTTGTGGAAATCGACAAAAATTAAAAGCGAAACTACATTTATTTCATAAAATGGACGTCGATTTCACAGAAAAATTAATTCAAGAGGTCAGAAATAGACCTATTCTTTATTTATTAAATCATCCGGATTATAAAAATAATATGAAAAAACTGCAGGCATGGAGAGAAATCCAGAGGGAATTAAATGAGGAAGGTATGTAGTCTTTTTATAATAATAATAGACTGTATTTGTAATGTATTTGTTTATTTTGCTTATAAGATAATATTATGTATTATATGTATAATTATTTATTTGTACTTATTATAGATAATATTATGATAACGTTAAGTTCTCTGCGTTTGTGTAAAATATTGAACGAATTTATCTCTGACCTCAAACGCTGCCGACGATGCTCTCTGTCGGTTGCCAGGTCTATTTTGTGGTAGAAAGGCACCTAGCTGTTCTATTTCAAAGCTGGAACTGGTATGTACGGCTGACTCTTTCGTCTGTATAAAGTTGTGCAAACAACAAGCTGCTTTTACAATTTTTATTGTGTTTGTCAAATCTGTTTCGAAAGGTCTTAGGAAAATCCTAAACTTCTGTGCCATTATTCCAAAAGCACATTCCACAACTACACGTGCTCGACTGAGCGCCTGATTAAATCTCTTTTTATCTCTATCTTGCATAGCCGCTTCTCTTACAAAAGGTCTCATCAAAAACGTTTCCAGCTTAAAGGCACCATCCCCTATTAAAACATAAGGCAAAGGATCTGTGCCTTGTTGTAATGGTTGGGCATTTGGTACATTAAGTTGACCAGTTCGCAATAGTTGTAAAAAAGGTGTTTTTTCAAATATAGTACTATCAGAATCTTTTCCAAACGATCCAATGTCAACATATATGAATTTGTAATTAGCGTCTACAACAGCCAATAACACAATAGAAAATTTACTTTTGTAACAGTAAAACATTGAGCCGCTATCTGGAGGGCATTTAATGGTAATATGCTTTCCATCCACGCTACCCAGGCAATGAGGAAATCCCCATTTCCCAAAAAAGTCTTCTGCGATATTGAGCCACATTTCTTGTGTAGGTTGTGGAATGGCTAATGGTTGTAAAACATTCCATATTTCCTGACATACTTCGGTCACTATTTTTGAAACTGTTGAATTTCCTATACGATATGAAAACGATAATGTCTTATAGCAATCTCCAGTAGTTAGGAATCTGCAATGAAAATAATATTAATTTTGAAATAATATTAATTTTGTCTTATTTTGTTATTTTTCAGTCGTAACTTTGAAAGCGAAGTGGAAGAATTTAAAAGACTCCTACAAAAAGTACAAATTATCTAAAAAGAGTACAAGTGGCCAAGCTGCAAAAAAGCTTCAAAATTGGACTTGGGCAGATCAAATGAATTTCATTGATCCAGCAATTACATTGAATGAGACTCAAGGTAGTATGGCATCTCTGAATGTTGAAAAAGTTAATTCTACTGACTCTCAATCTACGGGAGACGTAACTACACAAGACGTTGCACAAGATACCCGCCCGCAAGAAACTCAAAACGCCCAACAAATTTATAGAAGGCATAGGAGAAGTAATCCGGATCCGGATCCAACAGATAGAATGATCCAGTACTTACAAAATAGAAGAGATCGCAACAGAAGTGAAGATAAAGTTGATGTAAAATGTGATGGAGTAGATTTATTATTTTTGGGATACGCTGATACTTTCAAAAAACTATCAAAGCGAACACAAATAAAAGCAAAATTTGATATCGCCCGAATTTTGATGGAGGCTGAATTAAGTGATATGGAGGCTGTAACTTCTAACAGCAACTCTACTGCAACGGGTAGTTTCAACTACTCTGTTCTAAGTGATACCACGCATTCTCCGGCTACTCCAGGAAATTACTCCATGATCAGTGACGCAACAGTTACTGACAATGCTAATTATTATATTCTTCCACAAGAGGGCAATACGGCTATACCTACTGATTTAACAACCTCAAATCAAAATGATCATGAACAAATCAACATGTTTCACTTATCGTAGAGTTAGTAACATGCCGAATATTTTTTTTGTATTAATGATTAATAAATAAATAAATAATTTACTTACCTCAAAGTTAAGGCTAATCTTTCTCTGCTAGAAATAGCTTCCCTAAACCTTGTATTTTGTTTAGTAATATGTGGCTTCAAAAGATTATGTAGATCTTCAAAACTCCCTGGGCTCATTCTAAAATATGTATAAAAACGATCTTCATGTGACTCTAGTTCTTTACATAATAGGTTTTCTCCTAATTTCTTCCTTTTTTCATTAATCTCGTGCACCCAAATTCTACGAGATTTACGCCTTTTCAAAGTTAAAGTCCACAATAATATTTCCTCCTCCTCTGACTCTGATAACGACGACATTTCGCTCCGATGGCTGACTGATGACTAGCAGGTTCCGACGCCCGTTCCGCAACTACACAACTACACTTTATCGCAGCGGAATTCCTACAGCGGTTTCGCAACTGAAGTTTCGCAGCGGAGGTGTGAGAGGTGCAACATACAATGTAAATCGGATGACAATGCAATATTATTGTGACATGGAGCTGATCTGATGATGGAGCTGAAATGTTGTTTAGGGAGTCTCTGTAATGAAACTACGTAACCCTATCGAGTTTGAGCTCGTTAGATTCGTCTTGACAAGTACTCTGGTCCTAGACAATATTCAGGGAATGATGATGAAGCTGAGAGGTTCTTTAGGGAACCCTGTAATAAAACTACGTAACCCTATCGAGTTTGGGCTCATTTAATTCGTCTTGACAAGTAATATGGTCCCAGACGATATCCATGGTCTGATGATGGAACTGAAAGGTGCTTAAGAGAACTCTGTAATGAAACTATGTAACCCTATCGAGTTTGGGCTCGCTTGATTCGTCTTGACAAAAACTCTGGTCTTAGATGATACCCAGAGTCTGATGATGCTGCTACTAAAAGCTTGTATTTTGATTTTTTTTTAGTTTACACTTGTTGCAGCACAGGCGTCTATGTACGTCGATACTGTTCGCTATCACACTGATTTTTATCTATGTGTTGTAGCAGAGACGTCGACGTTATAACACGTCAGTGCAATATGTATATTAGTTAGAACCTACTGATTTTTGCACAACGTCATTGGAGGTCGCTCCAGTTTGTATGGAAAAAAGATGTGCGGATTCACATTGAGCCACAGTTTTGGTTGTTCGCATGAAAGTGTTTTCAACTTTCTTTATTTTTGTAATTTTTCCTTTATTTGTGCTGCTTGCTTGCCAAATTTCGTGATTCTAGGTCAACGGGAACTACCATATAGGTTTTCGACCCAAAACCTAAAGGGTACTTCCGGTTGACCTAGAATCGTCAATTTTGGTTAAAAACAAGGCCTTAGAGCACAAGTAAAGGGAAAATTCCGAAAGAAAAAATTAATGAAAATTAAGGTAAATTTTGGTACTTACAAGTTTTCGCGAAAATCTAAATTTGCCCATATCTTTTTATCGTGTTGACTCAGGACCTTGATTTTTATACACCTAATAGGGACTATAGACCTCAGTATCTGGTATAAATTTCAACTTGCTAGGTCCACCCGTTCCTGAGAAAATCGGTGGTAACACACGGACAGACAGACGAACAAGAGAGTGATCTTGTAAGTAAGTTGTATCCTTTTTTACCTTTTCGGTACGGAACCCTAAAAATGTTCTTTTATGTCTCTTTAGGTATTATTCAACGTATAGATACGAAAAAAACAATTATTTTAAATAAAACTATATGCTCACATATTCATTTTATACAGTTTTTGTTTAAATAATAAAAAAAACAAAAGCACAAAAAAATTTTGGGTAAACATTGCAATTTATAGTTTAAAAAACAATATCCCACATCGATCATATTAATTCATTCACTATAACTCTAATCCGAGGTGAAAACCCCCAGGCGCTCCACTAAATATATATAAATTACGTGTCACGTTGTTTCTCCGCGATGGACTCCTAAACTACTTAACCGATTTTGATCAAACTTCGTAAATATCTGTAATTTGGTCCAACTTAAAAGATAGGATAGTTTTTTTGATTTAGATAGTTTATTTGTTTTATTTATACTTATAGATAAGTTGGCGGTACGAAGTTCGCCGGGTCAGCAAGTAATATATAAAAATTCTTTTTAAAAAAAACCGACTTCAAACACCACTACAAAACATAAAATAATTTTAGTTTGTACAGGTATATTGAATACTTGACTTCCTGTTACCCAGTTTCTGCTCCATCAACAGGTCCTCCTTTTCGATCCTCGATCATCATCTATCTAACACCTACTCATTGAGACCGTTCTAATGACCCCAAACACTATATCTGCTGTAATTTGCTGAGGAGTTGGGTATCCCACAGACTACTTGATGATGAAGCATCAGCTCAAGGAAATTCCATACCTTTGAAATAATCCGAAGTAACAGTATATCAAATTTCAAATCAATCGCACCAGTGAAAGCTTGTAAGACTCTTTAATCATGTAGGAAATGAGCTCATGATCTTCGAACGCCTGAGCAGATTTTCATAAGTTATTATAACTAAGATCCACGTCGATTATATCACCTAAAACAGAAAGTCATTCAAGTCCATTGGAGAGGCTGCTACGAGGGAACAGACATACACACAGATACACAGACACACATGTTAAACTTATAAGTTTATAAGCCCTCTCGTTCTACGTCGGAGGTTAAAAAACAGAAAAACATGTGAAAGGTTAGGAATAAGCAATTTCGTACATATTATCGTGTGAAATTACAGTAGAGTTTATTTAAAAATACGTCGCAAGTTTGAATGGAAACAAAAGCTAAGCTAAATAAAACTGTGTTAAACGAGTGGCAATTATAGTTCCTGTAAAAAGCCTCTTAAATCTGGGTCAGAATAATAAGCGGGCCGAGAAAATTATAGCTGAAGAACTGTAACAGAGGAGCCGGAAATTATTCTAGCTCCCTTTTTTATGTAAGCAGGGGAACTATAAGCTAATTAACCCCTATTACATGGAAATTGGCGACAATATCCAATATAGGTCGACAAATGGGGTGTGAAACATACAGGAAATAACGTTGAAAAATGTTATCACATTAGATCTTCGTTTCTCGGCACCTTCGCGTCACAAAATATCGCAGAAATATTTGTAGAGAAGTAGATTTTTTTACGGAACACTTTTTTTATGCAACTTTTTCGGATGAAAAGTATCCTAAAATCATCTAAATTATGTAAGCTCTGCGCCAAAGATCAGGATGAACGAATGAACGATACGCGAACGCGTGAAAACGCGTAAATAAACCCCGAGTTTTAAGTTAAAAGAAGTTTAAGTTACTTTTAGAATAAACCAAATACCAAGTCAAAGATTAAGGCCGACTTGCACCTCACTGCTTAATCATGTTTACTTAAATTTTGTAATGCTGTTCTTCTCATGTCAACTCAGCAATAGTATTCTCAAAAAGTAACAGCATTACAAAATTTAACTAAACATGATTCATCAGTTTAGTGCAAGTCAGCCTAAGTTTTCACTAATCTTAAGTGAAACTAAATAATGTCCAATGAAGAGTTTCATCATCTTCTACTTTATTGAATCTCCACCATACCACTTGTCAATCACGCTACATTCTTTCGATATCACAGAAAAGAAAACATCGAAATGAAGAGATAATGTCGAAAGGAGAGCCTTCTTCCCTTTTAAAGATTTAGGCGGACTTGCACCAAACTGCTAAGTCATGTTTATTTGAATTTTGTAATGCTGTCCTTCTCATGTCAACTCTGAAATAGTATTGTCAAAAAGTGACAGCATTACAAATTTTAACTAAACATGACTAAGCGGTTTGGTGCAAGTCAGCCTAAGATTATTTATATTCTGAATGCTGAATGATTTTGACAAAATTTTTCATTTTGCATCCTGAGGAACGACATTGGATACCTTTCATCACGTTTCATTACGAAAATAGTTCTCCCAGGAACAAAGTCGTGGGCATACGCTCGAAGAGTATAAATAATTAGTTATTGTTGACGTACAGTGCAAGCCTTTGTAGTGCAGCTACTGGAAGGAGTGCTCAGCTACGTAGCATTAAAGCCTTAAACGCACCAAGCGTAACGGCAGCGCAACACAACGACAAACTTGACGTGCGATAGCATTAATTTGTGCATGGGGCATTATATGATTGTTATAATTTAATATAAAAAATATTTTAAAAAAACCGACTTCAAACGCCCGCGCCACTATAAAGTATATCATTGATCGTTGATATTTTAAAAACCGCTCATTATTTGATAAAATTCCAAGGGCCCATCTAGGAAGTATAATCCCTTTGATACAAAACAGAATTTTCCAAATCGGTTTAGGCATCTTCGAGTAATCGATGAACATACATTAAAAAAAAAAGATTCCGACGAATTGAGAACCTCCTCGTTTTTTGAAGTCGGTTAAAAATCCTTCTAAAAGTAGAAGGTATTCCGTAAAAATTGGTATCACAGTTAAATTCGAGTACTAAGAAGTTAAAATCACGTTAACTTATAATCAAAAATATAATAAGAACATCGTCAATAATGGGCACAGGTTTGCTCTCAAATGCGAAAGGTTTAGGGCTTTAGGCAATCAGCACGCTGTCCAGTACGCTGTCAAAATGGTGATTGGCAGACCATTGAGAATATTATGAAGAAGTCTCAGGCATGCAGGTTTCCTTCACCGTTAAAGCGATTTATTTTTAATTACTTGAAATGTACATAACTTCAAAGAATAAGAGATAAGTGCCCAAAATCAAATTTGGGACCCCTAAAAAGGAGTTTGAAGTCTTAAACATTAGGCTATTACCGCTTATATCAAATAAACGACCAATAAAGTAAACGAGTGAGTATATAGGTATAATTTATACGAAATGGTCTCAGTACTAATCACGCAGCGCGTCCGTCACGCGCTCTGTTGATTCCAGCCTTAATTGAGCACAGACTTAACATTGCTTTTGTTGCGTATACAACCTCTTCAATGGGACTATTAAATAACCAGTTGTCACCGAGAACTACCTATTTGTGTTTCGAACATTACAATTGAATAAATAGCGGCGCAAATAGTATGCGCGTAAGATTTAGATTATAGATTCCTATTTCGTGTATCGTCCAGGCCGGATGATAGTAATTCTAAATTCTTGTACTAATATATCTAATCGTTATTATCTCCTTCAGTTTTGTAAATACTGCGAAAAACAGCTTCAAGTGTAAATACTAAATTGTGCCTCATTTGTTCAACAAGCGAAAATTTGTGGCGGCAGAAGAGCCACATATAATTTACGGTTTTATTGAATAATACGCCGACATCATCCAAGCAACGTTTAAATAGAGTTGAACATTCTTTTATATTTTTCTCGTACCTCTCAATAGTTTTTTTCTCCCGTGACTTCTTTGTTGTGTTGCTACTAAAATTATGGATATTTGAGGATTTGTTTTCGATATTTTTATACGATACGTGTATATTTTATAGGACTAGAGAGAGACATGTCAAATCCCAAACAGCACAGTCAGGAACGTGCCATTAAAGTAGAAAGAAATATATTTCTTAACTTTCTTACCTCCAGAGATAAAGTTGGGTAACTTGATAATTCTTCTAGGGCTTTGATCTGCAAAAACAATAAAAAATATTATTAAAAGAGCGTGTACTTTTTTGCTACCTGTCAATATGGAGCATAATTTATAAAATGAATGTCAAAGAAAATATAAAAAGCAAAAAAAAACAGAAAATAAAAAAGATGGCAAAATGTGTACAATATTATTGTAACTTTAATTTTGTGAATAAAAAATTCATATTATTATTATGAATGAATCAGTAAAATATTATTTTATTTCACTTCACTCAATGAAAATTAGAATTTTACTTTGACAGGATACCTGCAGCTTTCTGTTAATTTCGTTTTCACAAACCTTTAGGGGACACTCAAAGGTTCCTGAAATGAAATGAAATTGGGTAAGGGATTATATTTAGAGGCTACATAGCCACATAAAGAGACTTAGGGGATGATTTAGGTATGGTTGGTAGGAATGATTTAGGTATGCTGAAAACGGGCATTAAGGTATAAGTGAATGAGTATTCAGTCATAAGCAGATTGCTACGTCCTTTTGTACTATTTAGAATTTTTTCAATTTATTACGATAAACATATTATCGTTTTTACATACGGTGGTAAAATTTCAAAAAGAACTCTTTTAATTTAACTGAAATGCATTAAGCTACGTGGGTACAGACAGCAGACAGTGCAAAAGTTTGTTGCACCGTGCAAATTCCCTAACGCGTTGTTTCGGGAAAACTCTCAGAGCACTAATTGAGTGAAATGGAATTGGATCTGAAAACTTCAGCACCAATATTCACAATTACTTTAATAGCAGCTACTGAGGTATTGTATTGTAATAAATATTTGTAGCACCAGAGAAACTGACTGCCTCTATAGGTATTTCCGATTCATTTACTAAAGATCAGCGAGCTATACCTATTTCTTTTACAGAAAGGTTCAAGGCAAATTGCGGCAGCGAAATCATTTCTAAAATGCTTCAAATAAACTTGACTTTATTTCCACAAAGATATGTACAAAGTGCTAAATGGAATAGAGGCGCAAATTCGCAAGTAGTCCTGCGTTTTTACTTCCTTGAATTTGTTGAATTTGTTTTGTTGAATATGTGGAGAGGTGGGAGCTTTGACTCGGTAGTAAATATAATACGTCTATGGGTGGGAGGGTTTGGCTGTTGCTAGGTACCATCCTACCGTTAGTATTTAGATTGCATAGTCACTTACTATCAAGTGAATTCACAGTCTAAGACTAACTTGTCGTAAATAAAAAAAATTGTTCATCAAAATATCTTGTGTCTTTAATCAAGATTAAGTTCATTTCTTTTGCAATATTGTAGAAAAGATGCGGCTCAAAGCTTCAACTCTCTCACTGTGTAGCTTGTGCCAAAATATCCCGACGTGAACCGGAACGTGTCGCCGCTATGTCTGTATAAAAACCTACCAACGCACACACATCACACATCACGTACTAGTAAATAGAGCGAACCCGTAATCCTAACTTTAGTAGTTTTTCTCTACGCGTAGTATTTTTAATGTGTACTTACTATTTGCCTACTGATAGGTTTATTTTATACTATTCAACCAAAGATCTCACTGATCATCTTGAATGAGTATGTCAAGACGTTACCCCCAAAGTAGCAAACAAAGCGGTTTTTGTTCGTCCATTTCCGTGACAAAGTTGGACTGCCGCCAAGACGTATGCCGGTTGCTTTCGTCTAAGATTTTTGTTTACTATTCTATAGCTCGTGTTCGTCTAAGCTTTTTAAAATGCTACCAGCTGAAAAGCTCGCTATTTTATGAAAAAAATTCCCCATGGGAACTTTTTCATTTTCTTGGATAAAGAAGTACACTATAATTTTCATTTAATATTGCTATTATCTTCTTGCTAATTTTTTTTTATTTTTATTTGATGTTTAGGTGTCAAAGGTAATAATGAGATGGAGTGACTTTCACATTAAATACAATATCACATTAAACGCGATATCACAATCATATAGCATACCTACTATTATGTCATTCGGGTTACAAAAAATCGTACCACGGGTACTTTGTGCATGAGCAGGCTGCGTACAATACCTACATCTCTATATATTATATAAAAATCAATTGCTGTTCGTTAGTCTCGCTAAAACTCGAGAACGGCTGGGCCGATTTAGCTGATTTTGGTTTTGAATTTTTTTTTGTCGTAGTCCAGGGAAGGTTGAGAAAATATGGAAAAATTGCGAGGAAGATAGAAAAAAAACAATTTCATTTTCCCATATAAACTGTTCTACCTACTTTCCTGTCAAACATTTGACGTTCGTCCCTTCGGTACGGTAGACTCGGGTCCACAGTGTAATATTTTGTTGGATGTCATTGTTGGTTCGTTCAGAAATTTTTGTCATTTATAAAATAAATTAAACATACTTCATACTAATATTATAAATGCGAAAGTGTGTTTGTTTATTGGTTTGTCCTTCTATCACACCACAACAGATACGGATCGGCGTGACTTTTTGAACAGGTATAGTTGAGGACCTGGAGGGTGGCATAGGCTACTTTTTATCCCAGAAAATCAAAGAGTTCCCAAGGGAGTTCAAAAACTAAATCCACGCGGACGAAGTCGCGGGCATCAGCTAATCAACTATAATTATTAGAGAGTAAGAATAATTTTGAACGTGGCTAATCCAAACACTGAATTCTATGTTTAATTCATTCTATGTTACAATTTTAAATATGAATAAAAAGTGTGTGAAGGTCCTATTAAGCCAGACTTGACGAATTCACCTGAAAAATGAATACAAAGTCTGAAAGTAAGTATGAAAAATGGCCGCGAGCTCAGGGATTACGGCACGCAATTGAGGTCGCACAAATATAAAATGAAGGAAAAATGTGCTAAGTGCCATTATATATTAAAACCTTTTATACAGAGGCTAATTTGAAAGTCTTTCTTTTTTATATGAGAGATTTGGTGGAACGTAAAATATCGCACAACGAGCCTGCAAAACGTGATAAATGACTTTTAATTTTTCGCAGATTGCTGAATGGAAATATACCTAATTTTCCCTCACACAATATAATAGTTATTTTTCATGTAAGAACGTAAAGTATAAATTATAGTCAAAGCGAAGGTTTTAAATAGCGCCAATATTAATTTTAATGCTACATAATATAATCTTGTAACGTTTTTAACACACTTAATACAATCAATGGATAATTTAATATTCACCGAATATAGTCTAATCTAGAAATATGTAATATACCATAAAGATACAGATTATTGTCTAAGCTTATTGTTTTATTGTTGTAAGTATCGTAATCAAGAAGCTTAAATAAAACAATAATAGACTTCCGCAAAGAAGTAATTGGTCTTTGAAAACGTTGTTTAACAACTTTTTGAATAAAGGTGTTGCTTTTATATTTAAAAATATAAAAATTTGCATTGCTTTTTTTTCATAGGAGAGCGTATTCTTTTTGCAAGAATCCTCGCAATGAAGGAATGTGCGATGTTCTGAGCCAACGCTCAGTGTCGCGTTACGTTAAACATTAACAAAGGCGCGGCGTTCCAATGCGGCCGCTCGTTGTATCTAGGTGTAATGATGTTGCATGATTACATAATATAATCTATACATACATGGCACTTCTCTTGTGTCTGGTGTCCCCGCCACGACTGCAAGCGAAGCGCAAGGGCACTACCAACTTTTTCTCGAAGCGCTTCGTCGTTTTTTTTAACCTTCATAACTTGGGTTTAGATAAGACCAGACTATCTGATGCTCGCGACTTCATCCGCGTGGATTTAGTTTTTAAAATCCCGCGGGAACTCGTTGATTTTCCGGGATGCCTATCCCTATGTCACTCTCCAGGTTCTCAACTATACCTATCCAAAAAATCACGTCAATGCGTAGCTTTGTTGCAGCGTGATTGACGGATAAACCAATAAACTAACAATCAAACACACTTTCGCATTTATAATAAACTAGCTGATGCCCGCGACTTCGTCTGCGTGGATTTAGTTCATAACATCCCGCGGGAAATCTTTGTCACCCTCCAGGTTCTCAACTATACCTATCCAATAAATCACGTCAATCCGTAGCTTTGTAGCAGGAAACATTTGATCGTCTTGCTCGCGGCATGGTTAATGATGATTCAAAGAGAAAACATATTACTGATGATATTATCAATTACGTTAAACTATAATTTTTATAATTGTTTTTACCATAATTAACCAAAGAAAAAATTACGTTTAGCTGTCATTTACGTTTTGTTCTTCCACTGTCATTTTCTTTCTTTTATTCCATGTCAGATGCATTTTTGTTATACCAGGTTTTATATTGACTTGACGGAAACGCGGTCGAACGGGATAAAAAGTATCCTATGTCCGTCTCCTGGTTCTAAGCTACCTCTCCACCAATTTTGAGCCAAATCGGTTCATCCGTTCTTGAGTTATAAATAGTGTAACTAACACCACTTTCTTTTATATATATATAGATTATTATAGTAAGGAAGAATAAAATTATAATAATACAACGATAATAAAGGCGACTTAATTAAATTTTAGAACACAAAGCTACTTTTGTGACTTAAATAAGATATTTAGATATATTTCCTCGGGGACTTTTTTGTAGAGAATAAATGAGTACTTTAATCATGCAGTACATAATTTTTATGTATCATCAATAGTTTTCTCAGCACATGCCAAATAATTCATTTTATAGGCAAAATTTTGCTACTTTGGATTACATTATTGCAATTTTCTTATGGATCTCTAATTTTTTTGAAAACAAATTATAGCTGTTACTTCCTGATAACTTACGAGAGCTTTCTATTGGTGAAAAATGGTTAAAATCGGTCCAGTAGTTACAGAGCCTATTCAGTACAAACAAAAAAAAACAAAAAATCTTTCCTCTTTGTAATATTAGTATAGATATATACAAAAATTTCGGGATATGATTTCAATTTTAGATTTAGATGATTTAGATTTTATTGATATCTAAAAAACCCTGATTTGGTCCACTGACTCACTGATTAATTTTATCAATAAAATTCTTAAGGTAATTCCTGAAGTCATAGAAAGCTGTGGTATGTAAGCTAGTATTAGTACAACAACAAAAAATCCTAAAACAAGGAACTTTTACCCCCGCCAACTCCTTAAACTAGGAGATGAAAGTTTGTATGAGACTTACGCATATTTCGATGGTAGAGGTCTGAAAATTGATATAAGGTCTCCTTGTTATAAATAACTAGCTGATGCCCGCGACTTCGTCTGCGTGGATTTAGTTCATAACATCCCGCGGGAAATCTTTGTCACCCTTCAGGTTCTCAACTATACCTATCCAATAAGTCACGTCAATCCGTAGCTTTGCAGCAGGAAACATTTGATCGTCTTGCTCGCGGCATTGTTAATGATGATTCAAAGAGAAAACATATTACTGATGATATTATCAATTACGTTAAACTATAATTTTTATAATTGTTTTTACCATAATTAACCAAATACAAAATTACGTTTAGCTGTCATTTACGTTTTGTTCTTCCACTGTCATTTTCGTTTTTTTATTCCATGTCAGATGCATTTTTGTTATAACAGGTTTTATATTGACTTGACGGAAACGCGGTCGAACGGGATAAAAAGTATCCTATGTCCGTCTCCTGGTTCTAAGCTACCTCTCCACCAATTTTGAGCCAAATCGGTTCATCCGTTCTTGAGTTATAAATAGTGTAACTAACACCACTTTCTTTTATATATATAGATAATAAAGAAATATTGTCATAAGCAACATACAAAAATAAGTGAAGATAAACATTTTCATGTAAATTTTTCACCTTACGCCCATGTGAATGGAGCGAAACGGCCAAGCCACATATTTTGACTATTGAGTAGAGTTTGTGAAGTTAGGGCTTGTAGAGTTAGGGAGTGTAGAGTTAGAAGCTTGGCTCTACATGAGATCTGATAACTTGATTAAGATCTAAGGAGATCCTTAAGCGATTCGATACTCTATTGCGGCAGTGAAACTTCATTTAATATTTTAAGTACATTATAATGCAACATATAATGCACCAGTAGTTAGTCTCACTTTATTTTTGCCACTACTAATTATATAATGAGTTAATATTACAGAAATGTGCCGAGACTTGCACGAGCGAATTATTAAAGCCAGTTTAAAGTTAATTGAGATGCATTAAAAGTTGAGAGCTGTGAGCACGCGGAACTTTTGTCCTTGTGAACGCTTCCACTGCCAACGTTGCTTTCTGTAATGCACTCAATGCACGCAGATGCAAATAGGGTTTTGATACAGAACGAAGAACTCTGAACGAGTTGTTAAAGCGGTATAACAGTTTTAAGAGTCTCAAATCCGTCCTGGGCGTAAATCAAATAGCTTCTATCACGTTATCAATTGCCAACCCAACATTGTTATAATAATACTCGTAGAGATCAGTTCAAAAATATATTTATGATGCAGGTTCACTTTAGACATCTAACATCCGATAATATCCGGTGGCATGAGCTTGAGTGGTTCCAAACGTCTGCTGCATTTCCCAGGCCACATTGAAGTGGAAATAACCGGAACCTAATAATAAGCAATATATCTCAAATGTCTATCGTATTTATAGATTGGCCCAGGAATTAGGAAGTATCTACTTAGGTTTGCCGTTATTGTAATATCAGTCAAATTAAAGTATTTATTTGTTTATTAGCATAGACGAATAATATTTACTACCGTTTTGTCAAAGTTTATTATTGTCTTGGTTGGTCCTTCAATTATACAGAAAATGAAGCAACGGATAAACGTGACTTGTCATTGAAAATAAAAACGGCTAAGTGCGTGTCGGGCCACGCGCAGTGTAGGGTTCCGTAGCTGAAAGTCTCAAATATTATTGCTGATCTAGGATAGTGCTTTTGTTTTATTTATGAATATTGAATAAATTTTGAGTTTATGGTTTAAATACTATAATGTTTTACAAAATATGCAACTTACACTACGTGTAATACCTAACTTAGAAAAAACAGATATAACTCCTTAACTAAAGAACACTACTTAGCCGTGATAGTTTTCCTTTAAAATTCATTATATATACTACTGCTGTGAATTTTTTTCTTGTATCCTATATACAACCATTTGGCTGGCAGAGGGGGGGGGACACTTGACTCTAATAAAATTTAGCACTTTTAAATATCATATTTCACAAACGGATCCCTGAATTGAAAAATGATGTTCCCACACCCACAATATTTTTGAAAGACCTATTCAACGACACCCTAGTAATGTCTATGGGATAGACGTGAAAAAAAAATTCATCCCCACTTTACATGTAGGGGAGGTACCCTAAAAAAAATTATTTTTCACAATTTTATTTCACGACTTTGTCGGCGTGATTGATATTTATACCCTTGTCAAATTACAGATTTCTAGTACCAATAGTCTCTGAGCTAAACCGCGGACGGACGGACAGACGGACAGACGGACGGACATGGCGAAACTATAAGGGTTCCTTGTTTACTACGGAACCCTAAAAATGCATGTGCAAAAAGTTTATTTACAGTTTTGACGGCGATTTAAGTATGTATTTGAAAAAACCAGAGAATAATATGTTTTGAAAAATATTGCGGTGTATATATCTTATAATATAAAGAGTGTGGTAATAATTTTATTATAAACATTAATGGAAGCTACAACTCAGTTGCACGGAGAATAGCAATTTTGCAAGCTGAGCAACATTAGCTTGACTGTTACTAGAGAGATAATAGTTTGCGACGTCGTTAAATATTGATGTATTGAACCATTCCCTCTTCGAGGAACATTGAAGAGAATTCAATCTAGTCTTAGTAAAGACATAATAATTGTGATCATACTATCTAATGCCTTTAAATCTTCTTTAGATAATAATAATTATGAATGTTCTAGTATTTTCGAAAATAATCTCATCATTTTGATAATTTAATAATTTGTTTGTATTTTAAAAATGCCTCGGTCTGTCTGTTTGTCTGTCTGTTATATTTTCACGCGTAAGACACTGAACTGATTTTGACAAATTAACCAAGGAGATAGCATACTGAGAAAGAGCGTAGTACTTTCTTAACCGAAATACCAAGGATTTCCAAAAGCGTTTTAAAAATTCTAAATCATGAAGTCGAAGAGACATCAGCTAATATGAAACATTGAAAACCCCAATTAGTAAATAGATGATTATTGAATATCTTATATTTTATTTAACTAGATGATGCCCCGCGACTTCGTCCACGTGGATTAAGGTTTTTGATTCCCGCGGAAACTCTGTAATTTTCCGGGATTATAAATAGTTTATGTGTTAATCCTAGGTATGTGCTATCTCCATTCCAAACAGCGAAATCGGTTCATTCGTTGTGGCGTGAAAGAGTAACAAACATCCATCCATCCTACCATACATCCATCCTCACAAACTTTCGAATTTATAATATTAGTAGGATGTTCATACATGTCTTCATAATATGTAGCTTATACTACTAGACACAGAACAACGAATTGAAAGTTCAGATTGAATTCAGAATTCTTATTTAAGGTTTCACCAGCATAATCTAAATATATAAAAGGAAAAAGTGGCTGACTTACTGACTGGTTTATCAACGCATAGCTCGAACCACTGGACGGATCGGGCTGTTTGGAATATAATACAGATAGCTATTATGACGAAGGCATCCGCTATGAAAGTATTTTGAAAATTCAACCCCTAAGAGGGTAATATAGAAGTTTGAAAAATTGAACTAAATGTGAGCAAAGCCGCGGGCAAAAGCTAGTAATTTTATAAGTAAATAAAGGAAAGTAACGTGAAGTAAAAGTTGATGGATTAAAAAGGCGTTACACAATTACTGTGTCCTATTTATTCACAACTTCCCCTTTAGCGCTTAACCCAGAGCCGTAGGTAATTGAGTAAAGGTAGGAAAAACATGGTAAAGTGCAAGTGTTTTTCGTGCTCTGAATCCCGTAGGTACAATGCAAAACTTTCTAGGTATCCATAGATTTACATTAGTTAAAGTGCTATTTTTCAAACTTTAGTCTACTTCTATTACTTTTATATTTCTAAAACTACAAAAGTAAACCATGATAGAATACGTTGCTGTTTTTTGTACGTTGTCGAACATATTGACATTTAAAATCTCTTGTATACATGCTTGTTTAGATTTATACAATGTTCGGATCCTAACTTCAATCAGTACTTTAAATTATGTTGCCCGCCAATTGCCACTTTAGTTTCGCGACTTATAGAGCTATTTCGCTATTCAATGGAAAAATAACAACAATAGATCAACAGTTACTAACCACATGCATAGCGTGATTTAACAGCAGTAACTGACCGTTCTATCTTGAATATTTTTTGTGAGACCTTTAGCTCGTCACAGATCTCATTTCTGATTTGATCACATATTATAGACCTCTCTGTCGTCTGCTGTATGACTCTGACATTATATATTTTCTTATGAGGCATAATAGCCGTATATCATATCGAATAGTTTAATCTTCCATCTCGCTGACTTTTCTATAAGGCAACTAATTTGAAAATCCTATTTTCTTCTATTTTAAATACTATGTTTCGTAACAACATTATAATTTTTCGATTACCACACTAAAATCACTGCCTAACCTTATTTTTTTGAGGAAAGTGCGGTTTCGATTCGATAGAATAGGGTTCTTTACTCTTTTTTGAAAAGTGTATAAATTTGATTCTAAGGTGATAATATACTACTATGAAATTGAATGAAACATTTTATTCAATCGGTAAGTAACAAAATAATGCATTTAATGTTTGCCTTTTAAATTTCCGCGCATAAACGCTAGGCGTCTCACGTCTGACGATGTGATGACGTCGTAAGGACAGTAAATTCGTTCGCTAAAATGGTTGGCGCCCTTTGTAAAGCCGACACATAGCGACCGCCGGTACATGCCGATACTTATGTGACCCTTGGTTAATGCTCCTGTATGCTCTTTTTATAGTTTTAATTTACTAAACTGGTATCCAAAACACTTCAATGAAAAATGAATAAATAAATAATTCTAACTCGATTTGCATGAAAACCCCAATCCTACGGTGGATGTCGTCATAATAAAAAATCATGAGGCTACAGTGATGTATTAACTGATATACGTTTGAAATCTGTTGGTGGGTGGGGACGATTATTTGCATAGTCATCTGGTTAATTACTTCAAATATGCGGTTATCAATGTGGCCGTTTGTTGACCTCTTTTGTCCCGTTGTTGTTGGGTATATCTCGAAATGGCTTCAACTGAAACTTAAGTATAGTTTCCATCATATCCTGTAGTTAAACCATTGAACTTTGCTTTTACTATAAAGTTATTACACTTTTTACTTCCGTAATTTTTTAACCAATACTACAATAATTTTGTTGATAGTTAGCGCCGACACCAAAAACTTGTGTTTAATTAGCATAGTTTTAGCATAGTTAACAAGACAATTACTTAGGACCTCAGTAAGTAGTGAACAGTGAACTACTATTATCCGCGGGTTCCATTATCCTCCTAAGCGGAACTCTAAAACGAGTCGAGTTGCGTTTAACATGGGAAAAATTTGCTGTGAATACTTACATTGTTATGAGAAAGAGTCAAGAGTGCATTCATAAAGCCATTGTTGCTGATATAGCGACGATTGTTAAACCTATTTTTATTCTCCTGTAAAATTAGACTTTAATGCAACGTGCTGACGCTTAACATCACAGACTTAATATGATCTACGTAGTTTTAGAATGTAGTATTTTTAAGATAACATATACGTGTTGTTTTTCCCTTCCATATCTTTGTATGGTCATAAAAAATGATGATAACCTTACGAATCATGCTTGCTCCAATAGAATGCATCCAAAAAATTAATAAACTTCATACTCGTCTTATATATATTAATGTACATAGTATTATTAAGGTGCTATTTTAAAAACTTGACCATTGCGTTTTAATATCATAAACACCATGTAACAACATATTATTATTAGCCTTTGAACATCCACTACTGGCCTTGTCTGCTAAATGCTATCACACCTGGTTTTCAGCTTTCCTCCTCTCTGCCACCCTCCTATCGTAGTTATTACGTCGATTGAAACCAAAATACATTTAAACATGGAAGTTGGAATTACGACTATAGATGTCATTTATACCTGTGTTTATACTACATCTGCTTGGAACGAAAGAGAGCGACAAAGACAGTACGTCATCAGTGTCAAACAAATATGCGGACTAAAAAGTATTTATGAAACATTGTTAACGTGTTATATAAACTTATTTATAATGATTCCAATATTAACGTCATAGAAATAGGAAGACTAATTCCTAGTTCCATGATTAACGTGATTTTTTTAATTTTTAAATTTCAGTAATAATAAAACATGAAATTATAAAAAAAGAATTCTATTTCAACAAAAAAGGCTCATTATTTTCATAAATAAATAAATAAATAAATAAAGCCTTTATTTACTGTGGTTTACATTTTTTTTGACCGAGCGAAGCGAAGGTCTCTGAGTCTACTTGAGTGAATTTGCACTTGTCCGTCCGTCCGTCCGTCCGTCTGTCAGAGCCTTATAACTTCAGAATTACTGAACGTAATTACTTCAAATTTAAACATAATAAGTAAACCGATGGCCTTCAGCCGAATATTGCTTAAAAAGTTATAAAAATCTTTATTTGATGGGGGCTCTCAAAGAAGTAAAAAATGAATGCAAAGTAAAAAAAAATTAAGTGGCACTCGGGGACTGCCGCGGTAAAGCTATTGCATTAACTTATGCAATATTTTTATAATATTTATGCAATTTTTTTTGCATACTTAATAAAAATTATGCAAAAAAAAATTAAAAAACAAACAAACAAGAAAAGCGAACTGTCACTACTTCGCGAGTGAGATTCGAACCTGCGACATCATACAAAAAAAGCGGCTGCTTGCCCACTGCGCCAAATAGAGCTATTTGAGGACCTCTAAAATGTTGAACGCTTACTGAACGACGGTGTTAGGTTTTTTTTCGTTACCTAGTGTTTGTCCTAGTGAAAAGCCCGCGATAAAAGCTTAGCAATAGCTTAATATTTTTTATAGCGTTACATAAGGTTGCGGTATATCAGTTTAACCTCTCGAACGGCAGGAGCCCGTCACCGTGCACCGGGTCGGCTTCTATTTATTACAAAAAAGCCCTCTCATGCGCGGACCTGTCTACGGGTCGGCCAATACAGGCGATTATAAATTGGTTTCAGTAATAGATAGAGTTCATTTTTGTTTGAAATACTTTTGACTATAGAGAAGTATGATAAATATTCTATACACTTCAATATAAAAATCTGTCATGTTCCTAAAAAAAAACAAAAACGAGTCATTTGACGACGACAAAAGTGTCGCAATCTACATACGCGCGAGGTGCGCGTGCTGCCAAATGGGAACCGTGCATAAACTGACAGTTGAAATTCCTTCATTAAAAGGGTTAAAGATAATTTGGAACCGAGTACAAAAATATATATTTTTCCCTAAATATTTACGAAATGGGGGGCTTTCAAAGTGGAGAGTTAATACGCTCGCTTAAAGACGCTTTCTGGCAAAATCGGCTTTGTATTTTAAAGCTGAATCTATTTTTTTATTTGACTTATATCCTGTACTTGAACAACAAACGGATTGGACGGACTTAGGATTGTATTTAGGGGCTACCTACGTAAAGAGACTCCTACTTAGGGGATGATTTAGGTATGTTTGGTGAAAACGGGCATAATAATAATGTCAGTTTTGGTCGTCATGTATCGATTGAATGAATAATTATGGGATACCGTTACCGCGAGGTCTCAGTTCGAGGTGAACCACTAGTATTTTAAAAGTCGGCGACCATTCCTCAGTGTATCCTCTCCTCCATCTCCTTCCAAAGCCTTCTATCCCTGGCCTTTCTCAGCCATGTAGTCCTTGCCGTCCACTTTTACGTTTTCAAACCCTTGGGTACCATCCGCGTATCGGGAACGGGTACGGGTATCCATCATATCGTTAGTCCATTTCAGTACCTTATTTTACCGAGTGACCGGCCCATCGCCATTTCTGTTCTCTTATTTTCTTTTTTACATTTTGGTTTTCGCTTGTATAGTGATTCTTATTTTATTATTGCTACAAAAACCGATAATGGCCTATTCTTACTCATAACGTATATAATAGTAAAGTAGCTTGTAAAGTTGACAGGGTTTAGCCAATAGGAACTAGAGGGCATGCAAGAGGGACTGTTTAGTAGGAGAATAGTTTGGTTCTTATACTCCGAGGAATTTTATCATACCTTCGAACGTGAAACGAATGATTCCCAGTTGGATTGTCTCTCCACGCATTACGCAAAAACTACTAAATATATTCAAATGAAATTAAGCATAGTGGTAGCTGATACACTGGGTCAATATATAAAATTATTTTTATCCCGATAAATGATAAGGTTCCTCTAGGATAGGGGATGACAGTATTTGTTGATTTTACTCCATTATACAGTCAAATCTAAACTGATTTTGATAATTCTTTTTTTATTAGAAAGTTTTTACTATAAGAAATATTATTTTTGATTCAAAGATCTGCTATAACTAAATATTATCTGAGATCGAAGACCAAACTTGTCTCGGATAGTGCCAGGATATTTATTGACGTATCATTAAACTCCAGGCCCTAGCTCCTCAATCCTGATGCTGCTGTTTACTGCCCACCTAAATCGTGGATAGTTACAAACTGTTGATTCTGAATTGATATTGTAGGTGCCAAATATGGAAAACATAATGAAATATTTATAAAGTGATAATGCTACTATCAGTAATTAGGTATTTTGTGTTACGAAACTGTTTAATTAAATTAATATTATTATAAAATATCTCAATAATATAATTTGTAAATAGTAGAAAAGATAAATTATTTTAATGTATTCTTGACCTTAATGACTGATAATACGAACTCAATAATTTGTATTATAATATTCCAATATAAATATCATTTATAGGTATATATGTTATGGTATATAGGTATGTATGTTATGAATAATATAATTCTTAATTTTGGAATGGCAAATAATTTTTCACAGTTTTTTTTAATTAAAGGAAGATTTGTGCTTTTTTATATTAAAATATTATAATAAAACTTATAGCTAAACTATTCTAATTACTATACAAATCATGCCCGCGTGGAATGGTACCAAGAATATTGGCTGCATTTCCGCGTTGGACAGCCAGGCTGATCCTTTGCGCAAAAAATAAGCCAGCCCTTCTGTCATCAGATGAGGTAATTAACCGCGGTGAAATGTCTCGTAAAAATTTTTTTCTCTTTGTTTCCATGACCCCAGAAAACGCAACAAATATGTAACTCTCGATCAGAGAGGCATACTTGCGCCGCTTACAGGATTCAAGCCATTTCAGCTGCCGCTCCCAGTCTTGATGCTGTCTCTCTGATATGACACGGGGCCAATGTGTCGACGCACGTTGCGTCCTACATTACAGCCCGTCCCCGTTTCCAGGTAACTAGCGTCAATCCATCAGGTCTCTTGCCATCATCTCGACTAATCCCTGCTGACTCGATGAGCGCAGGAATATCAATGGTGATATTCCTCGATTTTTTTATTTGATTTTATGCTACCTGTCTCTATTTTTAGTTATTCCCAGTGTTAATTACCATAAAAATAAAAAATAAAAATTTTATTGTGTTTGCTTATAAAAAAATTCACAGGACACGTGTATGTTACATCACACTTACCTATAATCAAGCATCCAAAGCCTCGCTCTCCCTTTTTCATGGTAATCTGATCATCCTTTAAAAATAATATTATGATACTTTTCCAATAAAATAGCACCTACCACCACAATAATATTGGCAGCATCAGCTTCTAATGTAAATATTGAAAAGGTAAGAGTAGAGGCCTACTAGGCTATATTTAGTTATTTTACAAAACAACGACGTGACAACAGAAGGGGCTTGGAAACGCAGGTGCCAAGGGGTTCCTGGGGATAATAACATCTATTCATATTTTATTAGTTGCTCCAAAGGGGTAGAACGGCCAAGCTTTCCATAACGCTTCCAGAGCACGATGTTGTTTCGATAATAAAATTTTAATACTAATAAATGGAAAAGATAGCCGTATTAAGACCGTATTAAGCAGTCGCAAAAGTTTCAATAATATTTAGGAATATTCCTTGACCAACAGATGGTCAAGGAATATTCCTATGAAGTCATAGTTACTATTAAGAGTCGCATTAATTACCGGGTCGGGAAGGTATGGTTTAAATGTCTTTTTTTCGGTTTTTTAATTAAAATTTGAAAACTGTGACATTCCACCGTTTTTAAGCAATCCATCCAGACATACTCGTAGGTAATAATAATATTATTATGTTGTCATCAGAAAAATTTTCATTTCAAGTTTAGTGTTTTACTAAAGCGCGAAGCCAGAAGCTATTGGAGGAGGTCCTGAATGAAAGGGGCCTATGAGGTCTAGTGGAGCAAAGAGGGAGGATGCGAGTGAAGCGAGCCGACGAACTCCGCAACTCCGTTGCGAAACGAAGTCGAGTAGTTGGTGCTGAATGAAGGGGCGACGAAGCGAATCTTCTGGCGAAGCCCAATTAATAACATAACAACCTTCGGTCCCCCGCAAATGACACTTTGCATATTTGTTTGTTAATAACTATCTAGTTTAATTAATACCTGGTGAAACAGTTTAAAAATTTTTCAACATCACAGAAGTTATATTATTTTCTCAAAAATAACATTATTAATTGCCTACGTTCACATTTGCTGTCTCTGAGGTAAAACCTAAGTTATGCCGAGTGAACGAATTAACGATGATAGCATAACATTTCGGGCTGTTACCATAACGAGTTGGTAAATCTTAGGTTTTACAGCAAGATCTCAGGATAGTTCGAGCAGATACAGTGACAGATAATATTTTATATTATGTATCAATAATTATAATATAGTGAAATGATACTGAATAATATTAAGAACTATAAAAATATTTTAAAATTTAAATGTGAACGAAATCCCATACAGAAAGTACGTTACCTAGTTTACCGCAACTTTAGAATAACCTATTTTATATGTAAACTGCTTTGTGTACTTTAAGCAAGCTTTCAACATCCTTCCAGCGAAGTTGTAAACATTTTAAAGTTATTTTATGTGCCTCTTAATTGCATAAGTTATTTATTATTACATTTTCTTAGCAACTAGGAAGTAGGTAGGCACAATATTATGTACCTAAATATCAAAGTGTCTTTCAGTGATTTCATAATCATCATTATCATCATAACCAATAGGCCGTATAAATAGGCTGCCAGCAATTCACCTCCCGGTGCGAGGTCGCCATTTCAGCACCTTGGGACCCCATCGTCCATCGATTCTTCGAGGCACATGTCCGCCCATTGTCACTTTCAAAAAGCTACGTTGGTAACTCTAGTCCTCCTATACGAATCTCCTCATTTCTGATTTAATCGCGCAGGGATTTTGAAATAACTACGAGTACCTTATATAAAACTCAATAATTAATTAGTTGATAGCATAAATTAAAAATTTTTCGTCGGTCTAATCTTCGGATCGGCTGAATCCACTTTATCAAAATCACGGGATACGCCTACATCTAGACTAAGTACTTGTTATCCCCAATTTAATCCACGCGTGTAAAGGCTCAAGCATCAAGTCTTCATCAAGTAGGCAGTAATAAAATTAATAATTAATTGGTAAGGCTGGAGCTCATGCCACTTTTTCACAAAAGTGCAGAATTTGTCGGAGATTGATTTCCGTATCCCTAACTCGCAATTAAAAAAACTGTACCTTAGATTTTAAAACGACCATAATATTATAAAGAACAACCTAAGCATTTGCGAAATGTACCTAAATCACCCCTAAATACAGTTTTGTTCATGATGATTAATTAACGATAGGCTGGATAAGGTTTATCGGATGGATTATATTAATGGGGTAATAAACACAGTTAATTAATAGCAAGTGATTGAGCACGTTGCAAAGTTCAGCACCTAGTATTACCACACCGTAATAATAAATTAATACATATCTATTCTTACGCTGTGATAATACTAGATTATAATACCATGTACCTATATGATTAATTATTTATTCAAATTAAACCAAATTTCGTTGAGTAAAGTTGTTTTTATGACCAAGCTTCGTTCAATTACATACAACAGATAGATACAACTACAGATAGATACTTAACAAACAATAAGACAATTTACAAGTTGTATTTTTTGAAAGCGTTGACTTGAAACAAGGTACCTGGTTTACCTCAAACAATGATCTATCTCGTTGCCTTTATACAAAGGTCAAAGTTTGAAACTTACCGTGACAGTGATAAAAGGCAAGGATTTCTTCTTAGACTCGTGAGATAAGAAATTAAGGGAGAACAAAAACCTTTTTCTTTTCGTAGACTTGGACAATTCCAATTATGTTAATGCTTTAAGAAACGTAGATACCTCAAGGAACTTTTTTGAAACTGTATCTACTTAAAATGAGGGATTACTTACTTATCTACAAACAAAAATTCGACTGAAATAACTATGTCAGTAGTTTTTTTTTACTACATTATCATCATCAGCAACCTAGGGCTTACAAAATCTGCTCTGGCCTTTGCTGCGTGGACTTTCACTCCACTACACCCCTCTTACTATTGAGCGCAGATCTCCTCTCAAAGAAGGGTTTAGACCGTAGTCCACCATGCTGGCCAAATGTAAATGTACACTTCTGAAAACATTTAAAAAATCTCAGACTTGTAGGTTTCAACGCCGTTGAAGCCGTTATTATGAATAATAATATTGAAAAGAAGCATAAATTCTATGTCAAGCTAAGTTAGGTTAGTTCATGGTGTGGATTGAGCTTAACATCGTTTAAAGTACTTGCTTATTAGTAATCGTATAGCGCGCTCCCAAAAAAATTACTTAATCCTGATTCAATCTCCTTAACCCTGCCGCGTTTTTTACTTTTAAAACAGCATTACTTATAAACGAGACCTTTCCGATATACACAATTTGTATAATAATGTTATGAGCTATCAATCATCAATCCACCAACACCTCACTAATGGGCGCAGGTCTCCTTTCAGAGAAGGAATATAGGCCATAGTCCACCACGCTGGCTCAATGTGAATTGGCAGACTTCACACATCTTTGAGACCATTATGGAGAACTCTCAGGCGTGCAGGTTTCCTCACGATGTTTTCCTTCGCCGTTGAAGCATTTGATATTTAATTTCTTAAACGCACTTAACTCCAAAAAGTCAGAGGTGCGTGCCCGGGATCGAACTTGCGACCCCCCGAATAGGAGCCACAGTGCTACCCACTAAGCTGTTGAAGTCACATTTATATTATCTTTCCACGGTACGGTAATCGACAATCGGTGTAATATGAAAGTCCGTCATTTTTCAAGTTATATCCATGAAACTTGATATTTGGGCCTTTATTTAAAATAAAAAAAACACGTGTTTCACAGTTTTTGGCAGCAAAGCAGCAGCAAAATACAGCAATCCACCATATTGGATTGAACACCAATCAGAGCGATACGTCATATCTATATTCAAACTTTGACAAACTACAGCTATGAAAAACATAATGAAGTCACGAACGACGCCTTGACGCTGCCGAGCAATTTGGCATGAACAAATCAAAACTTAAAATTGTAATGGCAATTTTATCTACCAAATATATTTTTTTCTTGCTGTAATAAGATATCTTTTCGAAATATCTTATTTCATTATCAATTTCTATCAGTTTTTAAAAATCGGTCATCATGCCTACTCTAACTGGACCAAGGATTTCAACGATTTACCTGGACGAACGCGGGCAAAAGCAAATATATAATAACAAAATAATTAACTATGTGTACTCTCATACAAAAATGACAAGACGTCGTATGAACTTCAAAGTGGTTCAAACTAACGTAAACTTTTTGTTAACTGAAAATATCCTACTACATGAAACTTAACCTTTCCTAATTACTGTTCAAGTCATGCGCGCGCGGTGTGGTGCTAAGAATCGGCTGCATATCCGTATAGAACTGCTAGGTTTTTATGTGTAGGTACAATAAATGAACCAGTCTTCCTGTCTGTTGAAATAGTATTTATTTAAAATCATCATTATAAACTGAGTGGCAAACCCGGTGTAAAATAAAAGTCGTGTGCATCTGCCCATTGTTTTTAGGGTTCCGTACCCAAAGGGTCCAACGGGACCCTATTAATAAGCCTACGCTGTCCGTCCGTCCGTCCGTCCGTCCGTCCGTCCGTCCGTCCGTCTGTCAGCGGGCTGTATCTCGTGAACCGTAATATATAGACAGATGAAATTTTCACATATTATGTATTTCTATTGCCGCTATAACAACAAATAATAAAAATTAAATTAAATTAAAAAAATTAAATTAAAATATTTCCATGGGTACATGGAAATATTTTTATTTAATTTTTTAACGGAACCCTAAAAGAGCGAGGCCCGACTCGCACTTGGCCGATTTTTTCATTTCCGTTGAGTTCTTCAGTGTCGTGAGAAGCTATCTTTACGTTATATTGCCGCACCGTACGCCGCTTTTTAATATTCGACTGGAGTTAAAATTAATTACTTTTTTATTAAACGACAAAATGAATTGTTTGTTCAGCCAATTCACGTATCAGTATCAGTTATTCATGCCTTAATTTTTAATAAACTTGCCACCCGCTCAGGCTTCGCACGTGTAGTAGAGCATAATATTATGCCTACCTACATAATATTGCTTTTTCTGTCGTAAGGTCGCGTCAGCTTGTTACGTCGAATATGTGGAATTATTTACGCGCGCGTTCGTTTTTATATTGCGATAACTCCTAAGATATTCATTTAAATTATATGGTGTAACGGATCATCATAATTTGCATGAAATGCTTATGGTAACTGACTAACTAACTATTTAAGTTGATAAGGATTAGTACTGTATCCGTCTTCATAGATTTCCAATTACCCGTTGACCCCTTTTTTAGAAGTTAAAATAAGTATATTAAGCTATTCTTAAAAGTTAGATATTGGCCATCGCGGACTTTTCTGTGTCGACCTATCCCACCATACCACCACCATACATTGTTTTGTTGTATCTCAAAGGGTTTTCGATGAAAGCTCCCAGGCCGCTTAACTTTTTCCGACATTTTCAACATTTATCGTCATATTTCAACCAATTTACACAAAACCTTAAAAAAATTTATACACCAAAACTTTCCTGGTGAATCACCCTGTCTACTGGTGAAAACCACATGAAAATCCGTTCAGTAGTTTTTGAGTTTATCGCGAACAGATAGACATACAGACAGACGCGGCGGAAGACTTTGTTTTATAATATATGTTGCGATTTCATCATTTAGTTTTCATAACAAGGTAGTTTATGTCAGAAAAATTGGGTTGGATACTTCGATCACAGAAAAAGAAATTGGATAACTTTTAATATGAATGTATACTAATAATATCAACGTTAATATCAAGATAATAATCAAGTTATCATAATATTAACCCCATTTACTTGTTTTCCAATATAAGCAGAAGTAATTGGTTATGGATTAATAATATGGTAAGTAGATTCAATAATAATTTCCGTACGAGAACCAAAGTCACCGATATAGCTCAACGAGTCGCGAAACTGAAGTGGAAATGGGCGAGGCACATAGTTCGAAGAGCTGATGGTCGTTGAGGTCCCAAGGTGCTGGAGTGGCGACCCCGTACCGGGAAGCGCAGTGTTGGCAGACCACTCACAAGGTGGACCGACGACAACAAACATCAGGCGAAGCAAGACCGAAGTCCCTGCAGGAGATCTTTGTCCAGCAGTTTACGTCTATAGGTTGATAAAGAAGTAGATTCAAATAACGAAGAGCGCAAAAGTTTATTTTTGAATATATTTTTACAATTATTATTGCACAGGAAATATTATAATAGGTAATCAATATAAAAATAGAGCGCAAAAGTTATAATAGCCTTATATAGCTATAAATCATTTCATAAATACATTACTGTCATAACTTGTTCGATAGGTTTGACACACTTTACCGTTGATTGGCAGTCCATACTTTAATTAAATTTCTTTTATGGCTTTCGTATATATTTTTTTTTTAATTAAAATGTTACAATAAAACTCATAAGTAAATTAATCTAATAACGTACTATACAAATCATGCCCGCGTGGAATGGTGCCAAGAATACTGGCTGTTACTTGTTAATAATTAATTGTATATTAATTGTTCCAAATCTCGCGATTTATTTTTCAGAATGCATCTTTGGATCCGATCCATATTATGTAATTTTGTTACCATAACCTGACATCGTTGTACGCAAAACCTGGTTTCTAACTCCAACCTCAAACCTAATACTACTGAATGATATTATTGAAAATAATAATTTAATTAATGAACATCAAAGCAAACTGAAAAGAGGCTACATCTTAATCATTCGTAATAGAAATCAGTATAGAATAGAATAGAAATGTTTTTTATTCAAATAAACTTTTTTACAAGTGCTTTTGAATCGTCGATGAGTCTACCACTGGTTCGGAATGCCGTTCCTGCCGAGAAGAACCAGCAAGAAACTCGGCAGTTGCTCTTTTCAAAATAAGTTTACATTCAATAGAATAGTTAAACAGTTCAATTACCACCTGCTGTCTCATGAATCGCTGGAAAGAATTATGTCCACGCTTTTTTATCATCTAAATAGTCTTCAATTGCATAATATGCTTTTTTCATGAGATTAGTTTTAACTGATTTCTTAAACTTGTATAAAGGCAAGTCTAAGATCGACTGTGGAATTTTATTATAAAACGTCACGCCCATTCCCACAAATGTCTTTCGGACCCTCTTGAGGCGAAATCGAGGAATCACGAGCCTGTTTGGATTTCTAACTTGCCTATCGTATAAATCACCCTTTTTTTGTAATTCACGATGTTTTGTCTGACAAATATTATATTGTTGTAAATATATTGTGAAGCTACTGTAAGAATGCCTATTTCTTTAAATTTTTCTCGAAGGGAATCCCGCGGTTTTAAATTATATATTGCGCGAATTGCCCTCTTCTGCAATACAAAAATTTTTCCAATATCAGCTGCTTTACCCCATAATAAGTTTCCGTATGACATAATACTATGGAAATATGCAAAATAAACTATTTTTGCAGTTTCTATGTCAGTTAACTGTCGAATCTTCCTAACAGCGTAAGCAGCAGAGCTAAGCTTGCCAGCAAGTGTTGCTATATGGGTGCCCCATTGCAGCTTTGAGTCCAGGGTTAATCCCAAGAACACTGTGGAGTCCTCACTTTTCAAGGGTTCATTACTTATCTTTAAATTTTTACTGACAGTTCTGGTGTTAGGCAATAAAAACTCAACACACTTGGTTTTTTTAGCATTTAAAAGTAGATTATTTGCCGTAAACCATTTAGAAACTTGAGATAATGCAATATTTACATCGTCAAAATTGTCTTTCGTCCTATCGACTTTAAAAATCAAAGACGTATCATCAGCAAATAGTACAATATCGCAAGTATTTTGGACAAAATGTGGTAAATCATTTATGTAAATCAAAAACATGAATGGACCTAGAATAGAACCCTGGGGTACACCTATTACCGAGGCTGATCAGGATGATTTAACATCATTGACACATACTCTTTGAACACGATCAATAAGATAAGACGCAATGAGGCTAAGCGCAAAATCTTTAATGCCATAGTGGCTCAGTTTAAGCAAAAGGGTCTCGTGATCAACGCAGTCGAATGCTTTTGATAAATCACAGAAAATACCAATGGCATTCTGTAAGTTATTCCATGCATCGAATATGTGTTGCAACAGCGTTGCGGCTGCATCGGTTGTTGATCGACCCTTAGTAAAACCGTACTGCTCAGGGTGAAGAAGTTTATTTAAATTAAAGTGTAGAAGCAGTTGGTTGAGCATTATTTTTTCAAATATCTTGCTGAGAGTTGGCAAAATTGAAATTGGTCTGTAGTTATTCGGGTCACATTTGCTTCCCGATTTAAAAAGAGGTATTAATTTACTACATTTCATCAGGTCTGGAAAAGATCCAGAATCTACAGACTTATTAAAAATTAAAGCAAGATAGGGCGCAATAATATCAATGATATTGTGAATGATTTTAACTGATATTCCCCATAGATCTCCTGTTTTTTTATTTTGCAATGATTTAAATGTTTTGATAATATCATATGGGGTAACGTGTTTAAACCTAAATAATTTATTGCACTCAGAGACATTGCTTCTTAGAAGATTATAGGCTTCTGTTGGCGAGGAATTTAGAGAACTGGTCGTGATTACTGGTATATTTTTGAAAAAGTTCTCAAATGTATTTGCAATTTCTATATCGGAGTCAATTACACGGTTGTTAATTTTAAGCTCCAGTTTATTATAATGTACCTTATTCTTACCCATTTCATCACCAATGATGTCCCATACTGCTTTTATTTTATTATCCGAATTGACAATTTTTTGTTTTATGTGAAGAGACTTTGCTTGTATGCACACGTTTCTAAACAATTTGGAATAATTTCTTACATATTCTATAAACGCGGGGGCATAATTATATTGTTTTTCTGCATACAAGTCAAACAGCCTATTTCTACTTTTATAGATGCCAACAGTTGCCCAATCACTAAATTTAAGATTTTTAAATAATCTTTTTTCTATTACCTTAAAGACAGAGTTAAATTGAGAGTTTAATAGATCAAAAAACTCTCTATAAATTTCATCCGGACCACCATGTGCAACATCAAGCGTCGGCATTGCAGCTTCGATATTTTGTTTAAATTGCCTTACTTTATTGGTGGTAACTGGCCTATATTTTACTACTTTTGTTACATTCTGCTCACTGCTCGGAAAAGATATCATTTGCCCGCAATGGTCAGATCTTAAATAAGTGATAATCGATTTTTCGATAATTTTACAATCAGAGAAAATGTTATCAATACAAGTTGCCGAATGCGCTGTTATTCTTGTAGCTTCAACAAAAATATTTTCCAGGTTGAAACTTTTAAATAAGTTTAGTAATCTTCCTGTGATAGGCGTGTGATGCAAAATATCTATATTAAAATCTCCACAAATTACTATTTTCTTTGATGACCTACATAGCCGCCCTAAGGCGTCCTCCATGACCTCCTCAAAATGAACAAAATCGCCCGAGGGGGGTCGGTACACGCAGACTATAATATATCGGTCCAGCTCGACACAAGACAGCTCAATAATGCGTTCCATAGAAAGACTAACAATGTCTTTTCGCTCTTTGCAATTAATGTTATTGCGCGTTATTATTAAAGAACCCCCGCGTATAGCAGTCCTTCTGGAGAACGCACGCAGTGATTTATATAATACTTGTACCACTCCTTCCTGAATAATGGAGTAAGCGCAATCAATGGAAATTTTTACTTTATTCCCTATATTTATTCTAATAACTTAATAAATGTTAACCATCCCTTATACATCATCATATAAGAATTTAATATGGAATTCAGAGGATTGAAATTACGTGTTACAAAGCATTTTTAAGTATACTAGCACAGTGCACACTTTTCGAATAAAGCTATATAGAGAATTTAAAGGGCATGCTGTCGAAAGAAACCAGGGATTCTGAGTCGCTCAGCGTTGGAATTTTTCATCGGTCTTTTCGTGACTTTGGCAAAGTATTTTTCAGGTTTTAGTAAATTTCAACATGTAATCGTATGTATGTAACCTATCTCAACTTGTTTTTAATTGAAAAACCAACAAATGACAACATTTAACACTTATCAGCTGTTTATCAAAAGTTCAAAGCAATCGACGTAAGAACATAACTAAAAACCGCCACTTGCGTCGCGCAGGTGTAGATACCAGCGTTCGTTGCTCGCGATACAATATTGCGTGCTCAAAAATTACAATATTGGTCATATTATTTCCTAGACAATGTGGGTTTGAAATTTCAATACAGAGCTACAATGAGCCTATACCTATTTACAAAGTTTATAACATGAACCGTACTCATCAAATAGTCACTAGATATTATATTCAGGTTTGTGACAAATCTCGTTTTAAATGCAGCATTTCGCTCGTTCAGAATTCGTTTGTAGTGTCACACATGTCGGTCATACTATAAGTACGAACAATGGACTATTGTGTTCCATGTACAATAGAAAATTTTGTTGAAAACTTTTCACACCGAAGTAAAATATAAACTACATACTTGTACGTGTGGGTAACGTGTAACTGAGAAATTTAATAAATTTTGATTATTCTATAATAATTTCATCATCAGCAACTCATCAACGGCTCACTATTGAGCGCAGGTCTCCTCTCAGAGAAGGGTTATAGGCCATAGTCCACCACTCTTGCCCAATGAAAATTGGCGGACTTCGCACACCTTTGAGAACATCTCATCAAGATCTCTCAGGTGTGCAGGTTTCCTCACGATGTTTTCCTCCACCGTTGAAGCTTGTTATATTTAATTTCGTAAAACGTACTTAACTCAGAAAAGCCCCCCGCGACCCCCCTAATAGGTGTTCTACTAACCACTAGGCTATCACTACATAAATCATTTACGTTGTTAAAATCCAGCTTTTAATAATAAACGCTTGATTGCGCTTATATTACTGAAATACATAATTTCTATGCTTTGTTAATTATATTTTACGTCAATATTTAAGAAAGTTCTATCAAAAAAATAAACCTACGCTTATCTTCATAGCCTCTTTACAGGCTTTGAGGGTTGATATTTGGAATTTTCCGCCTTACCTACTACCTACTCGTTTGTGGCTTACGCGAACGCTTTGTATCTAACTTCACTTTTCTAGGCATTCTGGAGATTTTCCGATCCGAAATGAACGTTTATCCCTCTACCGTCTGTGTTCGTTTGAGGGTTGAATTTGAAAAAAAAACTTTTTGTCTTCAAATAGCATTGCGCGCAATGCCTTTTAGAATTAGATATCAAGATTAAATACGTTTCGGTTTTTACCCCTTAAAATTCAACATTAGAAAACCCCTGTAAGTGCATTTTCAGGGCATTTATTAAAGAAAGAAGTTTAAGAAATTATGACTACAAAGACATAGGTTTTCGCTTTTATATAGTATAGTCTATTTCTTAATACTGCCCGTACTTTTTTATCCAATAATCAAAAATAATCACAATTAACACTTCAATTTTATTTAAAATAATGACATTAATAGTTAAAGTGTATTTAAGTAAGTACACACACTATTAAAAAAAATTACCGAAAATTTGTATTTGGTTCACGGCTTCACGGGTAACCGGCAAAATCAAAAATAATAAAGTGTAATTAAAAACAATCTAATCGGAAAACGCATTCACGACGACAAAATATATCTATCTACAATAAAAACAATACAGTAAAAATTAGATACGAAACATTAGTACCTACTGTAAATAGTAAAAGCGTTCCGAAGGTTAACTTTAGTGGCATCGCTCTAACATCCAAAATGGTAATAATTAACATTGAACAGATAAAAAGCGTTCGTCACGGAAGTTTTTTTTGTGATGATTTTTTTTGTGATATTTTTATGTGATTATTTTAAGTTTGTACATACCTGGGTCGTGTTTACGTGCACTAGCGGCCGCGAGCGACATATGGCCAGCGTTTAAAGCACACCGGTTGCGCGCGGATACTGCCCGCACCGCCGAACTACGACTTTAGGCGGGATTCTCATGGAACGAGTGATGCCCCGCAAAAAGGACCCAGCCATCTTGTCCTATCGATAATAATGTATCGATAACTATCGCTTGTTGTTGTTGTACTGATCTTGGAGTATTTATTGGATAAAAGTACTGGGTCCGGCAAAATATGAATGGGTTTTTCTCGAAATCAAGAATAAAATAGAAAAATGTTTGATACACCCTCATGCCTTACAGAGCACGTGAAGATTCTGTATCTGATCTCTTTCCAATCGTCATTAGATGGACTATGAGTGTGACGGAATATAGGTCTCTAGCGTTTGCGCACAAAATGGTTAAAATTGCATATTATTACTAAATTAATTATGCATATTTTTTATGGTTACCTATCTTAAACATTATAATTTAGCTGGAGGCATCTAGACTAAAATAGTTTTTTATAAATTTTCAAGAGAGCCATAAATCTATTTTATTCTTAACTTTAGGGACTATTTATAAAAATTCCCTTGCCCTTTTATAATATCTAATATTGAAAAATATTCACTAAGTGTACCTTAATTTTTTATGGGCGATCCGGCCTCTTTACAGTCACTAGATAGATTAACCCAGCAATAACAAAAATAGGATCAAATAATTAATGCTATTTAAAAAATAAAATCCTAAAAGATCTTCTGTCCATATACCTAACTATGAGATAGTCATAAATATATTAAAAAATCATAAACATAATATAATAATAAATAATTGTTACTGTAAAATAAGTGTAGAACACTAGTTACGAATTGAATTTCAATAATAATATCATTTCGGAGATGTTTTCCTAGAACACATCAACGAAGTGTGATATTGTCTCATCCCTATCGGCCGGCGCATGCGTAGAACGCAATACAACGATTGCCGGGCAGACTTGCCACGTTGATTGATTCACGAAGTTGTGCGCAGGTTAACTCGCCCAACACATGCCTTAAGTAACGCACTTCCAACCTCAAAGGTCTCCCGTGTCCCTAGAAAACTCGTGCCACAACCCCTCTCCCCTGAAAAACTGAAGGCTGAACTTATACTGGCCAACTCTGAGCTGCGCAGAAGAATGCGCATAATTTGTTGATGACGATTCCAGGTTTATAGCGGAAAACGAAGGATTATAGTTAAAAACTTTTTCTCCCTCCAGTCGGTTCCTTCATGACTGAGAATAGAATAGAATATAGAATAGAAATGTTTTTTATTCAAATAAACTTTTACAAGTACTTTTAAATCGTCAATGAGTCTACCACTGGTTCGGAATGCCGTTCCTGCCGAGAAGAACCAGCAAGAAACTCGGCAGTTGCTCTTTTCAAAATACTTTTACAATATACTTAACAGATATTCTATGTATGCAGAGTTTCCACAATGAGGGAAAGGTCCACAAAAGCATACGTAATTATTTCTAATTATAATTCAACACATGTCAAGACGGGCAGACAGAAAGTAGCCCCATTGCCGCTGGTGGCACCCGTTCACGAGCATGACGCATGACCCAGCCATTGCTTCGCTCAACCATATTTTAGGGAACGCAACAACCCGCATCACACGACACCACCGCAGAAATGTTAAAGAGAGTGTGACATACTTAGGCTACCCATCCTAAGGCATCGAATTGAAACTAATATTCAAATCAAATACTCATTTTAAAATATGACTTGTACACAAATAAAGTGGAAACTCTGAATAGAATAGAATTATTTTGATATACAATTATACAGGTTAATCATTACCTACTGTCTCATGAATCGCTGGAACGAATTACATCCACGCTTTTTTGTCATTTATATAGTCTTCAATCGTATAATATGCTTTTTTCATGAACGTAGTTTTAATCGATTTCTTAAACTTGTGTAAAGGCAAGTCCAAGATCGACTGTGGAATTTTATTATAGAACGTCACGCCCATTCCCACAAATGTCTTTCGGACCCTCTTGAGGCGCAGTCGAGGGATCACGAGCCTATTTGGATCTCTAACCTGCCTATCTCGTAATTCACCCTTTTTTTTGTAATTCACAATGTTTTGTCTGACAAATATTATATTGTTATAAATATATTGTGAAGCTACTGTAAGAATGCCTATTTCTTTAAATTTTTCTCGAAGCGAATCCCGCGGCTTTAAATTATAGATTGCGCGAATCGCCCTCTTCTGCAATACAAAAATTTTTCCAATATCGGCCGCTTTACCCCATACTAAGATTCCGTATGACATAATACTATGGAAATATGCAAAATAAACAATTTTTGCAGTCTCTATGTCAGTTATCTGTCGAATCTTCCTAACAGCGTAAGCAGCAGAGCTGAGCTTGCCAGCAAGTACTGCTATATGGGCGCCCCATTGCAGCCTTGAGTCCAGGGTTAATCCCAAGAACACTGTGGAGTCCTCTGTTTTCAAGGATTCATTACTTATCTTTAAATTTTTACTGACAGTTCTGGTGTTAGGCAATAAAAACTCAACACACTTTGTTTTTTTAGCATTTAAAAGTAGATTATTTGCCGTAAACCATTCAGAAACTTGAGATAATGCATTATTTACATCGTCAAAATTGTCTTTTTTCCTATCGACTTTGAAAATCAAAGACGTATCATCAGCAAATAGTACAATATCGCAAGTATTTTGGACAAAATATGGTAAATCGTTTATGTAAATCAAAAACATGAATGGACCTAGAATAGAACCCTGGGGTACACCCATTACTGAGGCTGATCCGGATGATTTTACATCATTGACACACACTCTTTGAACACGATCCCTTAGATAAGACGCAATGAGGCTAAGTGCAATATCTTTAATACCATAGTGGCTCAGTTTAAGTAAGAGGGTCTTGTGATCAACGCAGTCGAAGGCTTTTGATAAATCACAAAAAATACCAATGGCATTCTGTGAGTTATTCCATGCATCGAAAATGTGTTGTAACAGCGTTGCGGCTGCATCGGTTGTTGATCGACCCTTAGTAAAACCGTACTGCTCAGGGTGAAGAAGTTTATTTAAGTTAAAGTGTAGAAGCAGTTGGTTGAACATTATTTTTTCGAAAATCTTGCTGAGAGTTGGCAAAATTGAAATTGGTCTGTAGTTATTCGGGTCAAATTTGCTTCCCGATTTATAAAGAGGTATTAATTTGCTACATTTCATTAGGTCTGGAAAAGATCCAGTATCTACAGATTTATTAAAAATTAAAGCAAGATAAGGCGCAATAATATCAATGATATTGTGAATTAATTTAACTGATATTCCCCATAGATCTCCTGTTTTTTTATTTTGCAATGATTTAAATGTTTTGATAATATCATATGGGGTAACGTGTTCAAACCTAAATAGTTTATTGCACTCAGAGACATTGCTTCTTAGAAGATTACAGGCTTCTGTTGGCGAGGAATTTAGAGAACTGGTCGTGGTTACTGGTATATTTTTGAAAAAGTTCTCAAATGTATTTGCAATTTCTATATCGGAGTCAATTACAAGGTTATTAAGTTTAAGCTCCAGTTTATTATAATGCATCTTGTTCTTACCCATTTCATCACCAATAATGTCCCATACTGCTTTTATTTTATTATCTGAATTGACAATTTTTTGTTTTATGTGAAGTGACTTTGCTTGTATGCACACGTTTCTAAACAATTTGGAGTAATTTCTTACATATTCTATAAACGCGGGGGTATAATTATATCGTTTTTCTGCATACAAGTCAAACAGCTTATTTCTACTTTTATAGATGCCAACAGTTGCCCAATCACTAAATTTTAAATTTTTAAATAATCTTTTGTCTATTACCTTAAAGATAGAGTTAAATTGAGAGTTTAAAAGATCAAAAAACTCACTATAAATTTCATCCGGACCACCCTGTGCAATATCAAGCGTCGGCAATGCAGCTGCGATATTTTGTTTAAATTGCCTTACTTTTTTTGTGGTAACTGGCCTATATTTTACTACTTTTGTTGTATTCTGCTCACTGCTCGGAATAGATATCATTTGTCCGCAATGATCAGATCTCATCAGAGAATCATGATTACCTTCATTTCTCCTGCGGTATACTTGTATAATTGCGATTTTTCTTTTTTTATTCTTCTTATTTAAAGTACTAGCTGATGCCCGCGACTTCGTCCGCGTCGATTTAGTTTTTAAAAACCACTGAACACTGATTTTCCGGGATAAAAAGTAGCCTATGTCACTCTACAGGTCCTCAACTATAGTACCCATGCAAAAAATCACGTCGATTCGTGGCTCTGTTGTGGCGTGCTTGAAGGACAAACTAACAAACAAACACACTTTCGCCTTTATAATATTAGTATGATTAGAATATTAAATTGCATAGGAAATCACTGTAACATTACGTCCATACGATGTATTACATCCATACCTACAATGTAGTACGTAGGTATAATGATCGTTTGGCAAAATCTGACGCCAGGGCTGAGGGCTATCCACGATGGCTATAGGTATACGATAAAGTATACATGGCAGCTTAAAATGAGTCGTACATTCAAAGTATCCTGTAGATTCCGGGGTTCAAGTTATTTGGACCTTATACTGAAGATTGTGATGTCAATAATTTCTGAACTACTAAATTGACGACCTTGAAATAATTACAGAATAATCTCTAAAGCACCTGCTTTCTAACAAAAAAAGAATGAATGAAATCGAAATACGCCTTAATGAATTACAGCTAAATACACATTTTGAATTTCATCTCCTCTCCCAAGGGAACCGTGCTGAATTTCGGGATAAAAAGTATCCTATATTATACCTCGTAGTATGAACTTAAATCATGCCAAGTTTCATTTAAATCCGTTCAGTAGTTTCGGCGTGATGCGCGGCCAAGATACAGACAGACAGACAGACAGACAGACAAAAAATTAAAAAAAAAATCTTTTGGCTTCAATATCGATTATAGAGTGCCTTCAAACAAAAATTTTCAAAATATCTTCAATGTACAGAATTGGACCTGTTACAGTTTTATTATATTATAGAAGAAGATAGATTATAAAACAAAATCGCCAACACAAACAAGGTCGCAGGTTCAATCCCGGTTACCTCTGACTTTTCGGAGATATGTGCGACTTAGCTATAACTGTAACTGGAATATTTCTGTACATTAAATTGACCGAGCGAAGCTAGGTCTCTGAGTCTACTTGAGTGAATTTGCACTTGTCCGTCCATCGGTCTGTCAAAGCATTATAACTTTTGAATTACTGAACGTAATTACTTCAAATTTAGATATAATATGTAAACTGATGGCCTTCAGCCGAATATTGCATAAAAAATTATAAAAATCTTTATTTCAGAGGGGCTCTCATAAAAGTGAATGCGAAGTAAAATATTTTTGTTGCCTTACATAGGCTTGCGATATATCTTTATAAAGACAATTTTGAACAGAGTATAAAAATATATTTTTTTTTATTTTTCCCTTAAAATCGACGAAATGGGGGGCTTTCAAAGTGGAGATTTACGCTCGCTTGAAGACGCTCTCTGGCAAAATTGGCTATGTATTTTAAAGCTGAACCAATTTTTTTTATTTCACTTATATCCTGTACTTGAACAAAAAATACTAAAATTATATGAATATTATAAAGAAACGAAATTATTTAATTTTTAATGGACATCAGTAATTTTCACCATAGCTTCACAATAATGTTAATAGATGGCGCTGTCACTACTATCCCATGGAACTACTAGGAATTACGTCTATCTATCCCAAATACACAGTTTTGCGTCAAACATTATTATTTTGTATAACAAGTAGGTACTTATAGGTACATAGCATAAGATATAATATTATTCAATTAAAACTATTCTGTAGTAAAATATCAAACTTAACTATTAATTAATATATTTTGTATATTTTCTATTCGTGTCGATAGATGACGATTTGTAAAGATGCCCCTTTTCATTCGTTAGTACATAATAATTCAGTGTTATCACTAACGTTCCTAATACCTATGATAAGTTAGGTGATGCTTTTTGTCTACTTCGTTATCACGAACCTGTACCTGTAGGGATACCTAAAAGGACATAGGGACGGATGTTAGGACTTAGCTACCTACGTAAAGAGACTCCTACTTAGGGGATGATTTAGGTATGTTTGGTGAAAACGGGCATAACAATAATGTCAGTTTTGTTCGTCATGTATCGATTGAATGAATGATTATATGGGATACGGGCGGATACCGTTACCGTGAGTTCTCAGTTCGGGGCGAACCACTAGTATTTTATAAGAGAGAAAAATCAGAATTTTAAGTTGTAAAAAATATATTATCGACCGGTTACAAGGAGATACATAGATTTTCTTTAAAAAATTAAGCTTTCTTGGTGAAAGAACAATGACCATGGATGTAGAAGTGAAATCCTGCCCATATGTTTCTTCAAAACCAAACTGGTTTTTTTATAGTCTATGCTTCCCATATTAACTCCTACAATTGTTTTTTAGGGTTCCGTAGTAAAATAGGAACCCTTATAGTTTCGCCATGTCCGTCCGTCTGTCCGTCCGTCCGTCCGCGGTTTAGCTCAGAGACTATTGGTACTAGAAATCTGTAATTTGACAAGGGTATAAATATCAATCACGCCGACAAAGTGGTGAAATAAAATTGTGAAAAATATTTTTTTTAGGGTACCTCCCCTACATGTAAAGTGGGGATGAAATTTTTTTTTCTCGTCTATCTCATCGTGTGGAGTGTCGTTGAATAGGTCTTTCAAAAATATTGTGGGTGTGCGAAAACCATTTTTCAATTCAGGGATCCGTTTGTGAAATATGATATTTTAAAGTGCTAAATTTTATTAGAGTCAAGTGTCCCCCCCCTCTGCCAGCTAAATGGTTGTATACAGGATGCAAAAAAAAATCACAGTAGTAGTATATATAATGAATTTTAAAGGAAAACTATCACGGCTAAGTAGGGTTCATTAGTTAAGGAGTTATATCTGTTTTGTCTAAGTTAGGTATTACACGTAGTGTAAGTTGCATATTTTGTAGTATATGGTATTTAAACCATGGAACTCAAAATGTATTCAATATTCATAAATAAAATAAAAGCACTATCCTATGTCAGCAATAATATTTCAGACTTTCAACTACGGAACCCTACACTGCGCGTGGCACGACACGCACTTGGCCGGTTTTAATTAAACTTTTAGGCTGTGCGTTGATAGATCAGTCAGTCAGTCGGAAATCAGTATTATAGTTAACAAAATTGTTAAATGATGAAGTCGGATTTTGTGAAGTACCTACCTACTGACACTAGACATCGCTGTTCCGTAAAATAACAAGATATCGAGATATTTAAATGAAAAGTATATAAGCAAAACTTAGATCATTAAGTAATAAGTAACTGCTTCGTACGGAATCAGGTCATCTCCAGGGACCTGCGCATGGAGAGCCTGGACGACTTCGTTCGCCGCCTGAGTGCCTCTATGTTTGCACGCGCCGACGGAGCGCGATCCCAGCATCTGCATGGCATCGCGCCATACCATCGACGACCGCCGGACATAAGAGGCCTGCCACGCGACCTAGTCACATAGGACACGACTGCTTCCTCGCCGCTGGCTGATGGGCGCTCACCGGTACACTACCGGCGGGTTCGACCTCGCTGAGCGGCGGGCGAAGCCCACCACGGACATACCACCCTGCCGCAGTCCGCAGATCGCCCGCGACACTACGCGGGCTCGATCGCACTGCAGCAGGATAACACCGGATTGACACCCCGGATTTGACACCACGGACCAACCGGTCCCACCCAGTGCCCCGCCTGTAGTTGCAGGCGGCGTTGACACCACTGAAGGGGGCCATCGCCCTGAACAGTTACCCCGAGGCCTGTGAAGGCCTACGCGGACGACCCTGGATTGATTGATAAGTAACTAGCGTCTCCGTTCAGTCCCTGGAAGTGTTACTATTGTGATGCTTTCAGAATTTTTGAAGGGCCTTTACTTTATGTATATATAGGCTCTGATTAATTAAAAAAAATTATAATAATGATGAATGATAACGCTTATATTCGTCGCCATAGCTATGCGGTCTGCGATTCTACGTTCGTCGTTCTGTCTTTTTTTTTTTTAATTGTATAGCGTTTTATGATTTAAGCGTATTTTTAATAAAAATTCGGATTCTGAAGTAATGAACAATGTTAAAAACCAAGCTGTAGTTGTGTCACTCGTGCCTCTAACTATATAAAAATCTTTTAATTTATAATTTCAGATACATTTGATACAAAATCGAGAAGGTAATGTTTGATGATGAGTGATGGTACCGAGTGATATTATTGTATTCAAATGTGATGAATACCTTTAATGTTATTACATTACATTTTAACGTATCATTTTACATATAGTACGAGATCCGAACATAACATCGACCTTCACCCATCTGTTTACCGAATGAAACATTTTTTATAAAATTCCATACATAGACAAATACGTCTTGTATGTATTGCCTATCAAAATATGTTCATGACTATCATTAATTAAAAAAATAATAATTAAATTTTTTTAGCGAGTTTCACCCACTTGTTTACCAATCAAAATATATATCAAAAAAAGCTTATTTAATAACAAACGCGATGATATAGTATTGCCTGCAACAAACCGTTCATGAAACACTATTGCCGGGATTTAAAGTTTAAAAATCAAAGCAAGTAACGTTGCGCAAGAGAGAAATCCGAGCTTATTTAGTGTAATAAAGAAGGATAGAGCATAGTGGCTGCGAGCGACTCCTTCGTTGAATAGAAGAGAGTACGTATGCTCTTTTTACATATGGTTGAGAGAGACAGCATATCTCTGTTGTGAATCATTTTGGAGTAGCGGACAATACATAAAAAATTATCCTAAATAATTATTTTAGATTTCAATTATAAATATATATATGTATATATTCAAATATAAAAACATTTTCTTTGCAATTAAATACATAAAAATTAAACCCGATATTCTTTACAAATTAAAATATATTTTTAAGAATAACAACTAAGTTGAACATGACTAATATTCTCCTCTCCCCTCCAAATAAGCGGAAAGCTTGTGTCAGGAGTGGGTACGACGTGGTAATAGTGCAACGGGTGGGATTCGAACCTGCAACCTGTCAGTTTTCAGTCCGCACCTTAACCGTTGGGATCAGATGCTTTTCAAGATAAACGACCTTCTGGAAATGACAGAAAATGAAAAAATCTAAGAGTTATCTGAGTCCGAAGATCTTGATACAACTTGTGATGATTCAGATGTAGAATAATATACATATATACAGTGGACCCCCGGTAATCCGGCCCCTGTCTAATCCGGCACCCCCTGTAATCCGACATGGACTATTTTATTTATGTATTGAATATTTTTTGACAATCTTCGCTAATGCATGATTGAACAAGTTACAACTTGTACGCACCACCACTATAAATTGTGCTCGACGCGTAGGGTATTGTTTTGATTCTGATTGCTTAGTTTGAAATTTGAATTTTACTACAGAGGACAGACAAGGACAGAGGAGATAACATATAGAATCTTATCATTGGATCTGTAATTTGTCGGATTACAAGGTACTCTTTTGTAAAAAATTCCGGACTATAGGGGGTCTTACGCAGTACTCTATAATCCGACAAATTCTATAGTTCGACACTGCCCTGCAAAATGTTCGTCGGATTACCGGGGGTCCACTGTATATATATATATATATATATGTCGGAAATTAAAATTAAAATGGCCATTATTTAAAGCGCCATCTGTTATGAAATAGTTGTAATAGTTTATTCAGTCATTCAATTGACTCGAATTGTTTGTACTAGTTTATTAAGTCACTCAATTGACTTGAATTGTTGGTAAGTTTATTAAGTCACTCAATTGACTCGAATTGTTTGTACTAGTTTATTAAATTACTCAATTGACTCGAAAGCGACATCTATATTGAATTCGGGTATTGTTTGTACAAGTTTATTAAGTCACTCAAGTGACTCGAAAGCGCCCTCTATAAGCGAACTCAGGTATTGGATGTACTAGTTTATTCAATCACTCAATTGACTCCATTGACATTCAAACCTGGATGGAGTTGGCGTGGCGGGGGTTGACGATTCGTCTATAAGTAGGGCTGGTGCCCGCCAGACGGTCATTATTATTATTAGAGAAGTCATCATTATTATTAGTCAGTCATAGTCACGAGACAGTTGGTCTCAGTTGTTCATGAGAGCTTGGTGGAGCATGGTCTCCCAGTCACACCGTCGCGCCAAACCCATCGTTCGCTATATGGTGGTGTTAATTATTTACCTAGCTATTTACAAAGTATTTAAAGTAATTGTCTTTTGAACTACTGTGTGTTAATTCTACAAACTTTTAAATATTGTGTGCAGTGCAATAAATCATGTAATCAGCTTCTCGCGTTTATTTGCCCGAGTACCCACAACTATGCAATCAGATCAAGAACAACATGCCCACGATAATGAGGAGCCTCCCACGCATGCGGCCTCCGTCATCAGAAGTGGGATCGCCTCGGGCTACCGAGAAGACTGATGATTAATTGAGTGTTGTAATGGACTTACAAAACCAAAATATGAAGCAGTTAATCGAGGTGATTAAACTACCCTCCGTGCCGAAAATATCGCTGCCTGATTTCAATCCTGAACACCAAGATACGGATCCACGGGCATGGTGCTCCACTGTTATAGACCTGTGTTTGTCTGAGAAGCCTCTCCAGGGTTGTGCGCTTATGAATGCTTTGAGTAAAGCGATGAAAGGAACTGCATCTACGTGGCTTCCGCAAGTTTCCGTTTACCGGCGTATGGTATTACTTGGAACCAGTTTAAGGACATTTTCCTAGCGAGATGCGACAGTAATGGAACTACAGCAGCAACCTTAATTAATTTGAGTAATAGTTGTCTGAAAGAAAATAAGTGTCTAGCTGCGTATGGAAATCGTTTGACGTCAACGATTATGACTGTGTGGCAAAATCTTAACACTAAGGAATTCTGGTGTATGGCTACCACCTTATCACTATAAAGTACTACTGGATTGTACGGTGAGTTCATTGTATCGTTCCAATGTTTAGTGATACTATTTTGTAGTCTCTTTATTATTTCGTTGTCTTAGCCCATGCGTACGGCGGTACGCTTAGTTGTGTGTATTAATGTAGTACCTACGAGTTGTTGAAGAGTTAGACAGAGCTTTTTAACATTCGATTCCCATCTCTGAATATTTAAGAATTTTAGGTTATTTTAAATTCCCTTTTTACGATATTCAGTTTAGAAATTAAAATTACAATTACAAGTTGTTAGTTAGGTTCAATGAAACTTGAACGTACCCGTTCACCCACTGATTAATGCAAAAGTTTGCAGGTACCTACTTAAACAATGATTATTATTTAAATGTGGGTACTTCGTTTTCAGTTAAGTACTTTGGGAAGTTTGAATGTACCTTAAAAATGATTTTTTTATTTACATGTGAATACTTCGTGCAATTGGATACCAGCGCGGTGCTTCTGCGCATGACACTTATCGGCAGTGGCGCCGGCAGAGTCGGCGGCAGTGCGTGCGGCGCATGCGGCCGGCAGCAGCAGTCCTGGGGCGTCTGAGCGGCGACGCATGGATACATGCGAGATTCGCCCGGTCACCGGTCGATTAAATCAATCAGGTCGGTCGTTTTCATTTTGTTATGATTCTGGTGCCGAATGCTCTCTCGTCAAAGAAAGTGTTGCAAATAGGTTATCGTGTGTGCGTTATAATAAAGTCTTAAATATTACCGTGGAAATTAAAGTGTTGATAGTAAATTGCAAATTTTAAGTAATGATTACGATTGATGGACGTAGTTTAGAAATTTTGTTTCACGTGATGATATCAGATGAGTTTTAACATTTAGAAATTATGATAGGTCGTGATATTTTAAAGCTTTTTTTCAATTAAGTACGATGACTGCGGATAGTACTTTTTCTATTTCAAAGTGTAAGATTGTTGATGAATGTAGTATTTCTAATTCGGATATTGATTTTACGAATATTGATACGGATATACCAGCTGAGGATAGACCGCGACTATTGTCATTGCTTAACGAATATTCAGATGCTTTTATTAACGGATTAAAACGTTCAAGAGTTACAACCGGAGAACTAAAGATTCGTTTAGTAGATCCTAGTAAAACGGTTCAACGTCGTCCTTACCGTCTTTCGCCTGATGAGCGGCAGATAGTTCGTGATAAAATTAATTAAATGTTGGATGCGGGTATTATCCAACCTAGTTGTTCACCTTTTTCGAGTCCCATAATATTAGTTAAAAACGAGACGGTACAGATCTGTTATGTGTGGATTATCGAGAACTAAAACAGCAATACGCTTTCTGATCGTTTTCCTTTACCTATTATTTCGAATCAAATTGCGAGTCTATGTAGGGGTAATTATTTTACGTGTCTAGACTGTGCCAGTGGGTTTAATCAAATTAAAGTCCATCCAGATAGCGTTGATCTTACTGGATTTGTAACCCCGGACGGTCAATTTGAGTATCTTACCATGTCTTTTAGATTACGCAATGCACCCAGCGTTTTCCAACGTTCAGTCACTCAGGCTCTTGGTGACTTAGTGCATTCGTATGCTATTATTTACATCGATGATGTTATGATACCATCACATGACGTCGATCAGGGTCTCGAAAGACTACGTGTTGTTCTTGACACTTTAACCAAATGTGGGTTTTCTCTAAAAACTTTCAGTGTTCTTTTTCTTAAACGTAAAGTCGAGTATCTTGGTTATGAGATATCTGCAGGACAGAAATAGCTAAAACCTACGAATTGCATTCAGGTGTTTCGTGAAGTACAACTTGCTATCAATTGTACAATCAGTCGTGTGACAAAGTCGAGTCCTTTAGAACTTCTAATAGGGCGTGTAGCGAGACCGTTGTCATTATTGAGTCCTGATGATAACGAAGTTGAAATAGATCTTTCTGACGTAAGAGAGCAGGTGGTCCAGAATATAACTAAAAAATTCAATTGATATAGTTAGGTTTGATGCAACTAAAGCTAAAATTGTAAGATTTAATGTTGATGATTATGTTTTGTTATCCTAAGTTTAAGGGACCTTTTAAGGTCGTTGAAGTATTGGATGGTGATAGATATTTGCTAAAATCATTAACCTCTAAGAGAACTTATAAGTATCCTCATGATAGAGTCAGAAAGATACCCGATCAACAAGTTCCTCCAGAATTAGACATTTTATGTGAGGATGATGACGGTGACGAGAAATAAATTTTTTTTTTTTGGTTTCACTTTTCACACTGATTGAATGCCCGAAGGATTGGGCGTTGTATGTTTGTGACAGTACCAGTTGCACCGGAGCATGTAATAGGTGTTTCTCTATCCTTGGAAGGAGAGCACTTACGCGGCTGAGATGGATAGCTTCTGCGTACGAGTCACACTGCCGATGGACTGGCAAAACTTATAGCCGAAGGACTGGCTACTGCCGATGGACTGGCGAAACTTATAGCCGATGGACTGGCTACTGCCGATGGACTGGCAAAACTTATAGCCGATGGACTGGCTACTGCCGATGGACTGGCAAAACTTATAGCCGATGGACTGGCTACTGCCGACGGACTGGCAATTTGTGTTCAAAGTGATCCCTTTTATGATTGGTGTTCATGATATTTAAAGAAATACTAAGACCTTTTGTTGTAATAACTTTGTTGATCGTGGCATCTTTATTATTTGTCACAATATTTTAAAAACATTGAAATGAAATGTTAGAATTGAGATTTTAGGATGTCTTTCATGTGAAACAAATGTAAACTCCTCATTGATAAGATCTTATGGCAGGATAGCCGAACAGATTACCTTCCAATAATTATTTTTTGTTTGCAGATCAGTCACACGCGGACGTGTGATTGTCAGTTCTGGCCGTGTCGGAAATTAAAATTAAAATGGCCATTATTTAAAGCGCCATCTGTTATGAAATAGTTGTAATAGTTTATTCAGTCATTCAATTGACTCGAATTGTTTGTACTAGTTTATTAAGTCACTCAATTGACTTGAATTGTTGGTAAGTTTATTAAGTCACTCAATTGACTCGAATTGTTTGTACTAGTTTATTAAATTACTCAATTGACTCGAAAGCGACATCTATATTGAATTCGGGTATTGTTTGTACAAGTTTATTAAGTCACTCAAGTGACTCGAAAGCGCCCTCTATAAGCGAACTCAGGTATTGGATGTACTAGTTTATTCAATCACTCAATTGACTCCATTGACATTCAAACCTGGATGGAGTTGGCGTGGCGGGGGTTGACGATTCGTCTATAAGTAGGGCTGGTGCCCGCCAGACGGTCATTATTATTATTAGAGAAGTCATCATTATTATTAGTCAGTCATAGTCACGAGACAGTTGGTCTCAGTTGTTCATGAGAGCTTGGTGGAGCATGGTCTCCCAGTCACACCGTCGCGCCAAACCCATCGTTCGCTATATGGTGGTGTTAATTATTTACCTAGCTATTTACAAAGTATTTAAAGTAATTGTCTTTTGAACTACTGTGTGTTAATTCTACAAACTTTTAAATATTGTGTGCAGTGCAATAAATCATGTAATCAGCTTCTCGCGTTTATTTGCCCGAGTACCCACAACTATGCAATCAGATCAAGAACAACATGCCCACGATAATGAGGAGCCTCCCACGCATGCGGCCTCCGTCATATATATATATACAATTCATATATACAAACACATACATAATAATATATAAAGATATATATATATATATCTTTATATATTATTATGTATGTGTTTGTATATATGAATAATATATTCTTATTTTAATGTATTTTGGTATAGTTTGATTCTATTAGAGTTTATGTAAGTATGTTTAATAATTATTATTGTTTTGTATTCCTATGCACTTATTGCGATACCCCGTCTCTCAGTGCATAATGTTCTCTAGTATAGGTTGCCTGGAAGAGATCACTATTAGTGATAAGGCCGCCTTTTGTATTAAATTGTTTCTTTACTTATTGTATATTTTTTGATCTTGTATGCAATAAAGTTGTATAAATAAATAAATAAATAAAAATAAATAATATTTATAAATGTTACAATTTTTTAATAAATAAGAAATAAAAATAATTAAATTTTTTCATTATCCATAAATGTTTTGAATTTTTTTTTATTTGTTTAATTTTTATGTGTTGCAATTAAATGCAAAGAAAATGTTTTTATATTTGAATATATACATATATACATTTATAATTGAAATCTAAAATAATTATTTAGAATAAATTTGTATGTATTGTCTTCTTCTTCTTCTTCTTCTTTATCAACCGATAGACGTCCACTGCTGGACAAAGGTCTCTTGCATGGACTTCCACAGGCCTCGGTCTTGCGCCGCCTGAATCCAGCAGCTCCCTGCGACTCGTTTGATGTCGTCGGTCCACCTGGTGGTGGGTCTGCCAACACTGCGCTTCCCGGTGCGGGGTCGCCACTCCAGCACCTTGGGACCCCAACGACCATCAGCTCTTCGAACTATGTGCCCCGCCCATTTCCACTTCAGTATCGCGACTCGCTTAGCTATGTCGATGACTCTGGTTCTCCTACGGATCTCCTCATTTCTGATTCGATCCCGCAGGGACACCCCGAGCATAGCTCTCTCCATCGCCCGCTGAGCGGTCCTGAGCCTACTTATGACGCCCTGTGTATGTATTGTCAGTTACTCCAAAATGATTCACATCAGAGATATGCTGTCTCTCTCAACCATATGTAAAAAGAGCATACGTACTCTCTTCTATTCAACGAAGGCTTATTTAGTGTAATAAGCGAAGGCTTATTACACTAAATAAGCTCGGATTTCCATCTTGCGCAACTTTACTTGCTTTGATTTTTAAACTTTAAATCCTGGAAATAGTGTTTCATGAACGGTTTATTGCAGGCAATACTATATCATCGCGTTTGTTTTTAAATAAGCTTTTTTTGATATATATTTTGATTGGTAAACAAGTGGGTGAAACTCGCTAAAAAAATTTAATTATTTTTTTTTTAATTAATGATAGTCATGAACATATTTTGATAGGCAATACATACAAGATGTATTTGTCTATGTATGGAATTTTATAAAAAAAAATTTTTCATTCGGTAAACAGATGGGTGAAGGTCGATGTTATGTTCGGATCTTAGACCGATATGACTAGGCCTGTCAGGCTGAAATGTGATAAATACATAACTACAAGCGAAGAATACAATAAGAACTGCTTACCTGAGTAGGAGTTATCCAATATTGCAATAAGTTTATCATTGCAGTAGATGCTTGTTCTAATGAATGAGTGCGCAGATTTCTAGGAAAGAGAACAACTATTGATATATCGCCGTCGCCGGCTGACTGGTGGCACTCGGCCGGACCCACCAGGCTATGCACCAGGCGTCGACGTTTTCACTTACACAATAAAATATACACTAGATAAAATAAACAAGTTTACCATCACCATATTATTATTCGACTACCTACCTCACGCGAATCATAGACCACGAACTTAGAATAATCAAAATTCAATCTTTTTAACATTAAAATAAAAATCCCGATAGGAAAAATCAAATTCTTGATGCCGAAGTTTGTAAAAAATTATGATTTTTTTTTCCTATAATGTTTTGGTTTTTAAGCGTGAGAAAACCTGGTACCATCCTTGGTCAAGATCCTTTACCACATTCGCACATAATTACTACTATATACTATTACCACGAACTATCCCCGGTTGAAAAAATTGAAAACTATCTTTGTAGCAAGACTCGGTTAAAATATTACTTTTACTAAATGATGCCCGCAACTTCGTCCGCTCGGATTAAGATTTATTATTCCCGGGAGAACCCTTTAATTTTCCGGGAGAAAATGTAGCCTATGTGTTAATCCTGGATATTAGCTATCTCTTTTCCAAACTTCAGCCAAATCGGTTCATTTGTTGTGGCGTGATGAAGTGCACCTATGTAGGATAATGCTTGTACTGTAGCGAATGATGAATTATGTTTCTTTGTCCCATCAAAGTGGAACCCCACAGTGTTTAGTGTCGAACAAATCCGGTACACAAAAGAAAGCAATATTCTTTCTAGGTAGCTTGTCATTCAAAGCTATACAAACCAACACCGAAAGCAAAATATTGTAAATTCTCAGCGGTATTATAAAATATCGTTCAATATATTTTGTAAAGATGTAATCCTATCCTACTCCTAGTAATATTATAAATGCGTAAGTTTGTCAGGATTGGTGTTTGTTACTCTTTAACGTCACAACGAATTAACGGATTTGGCTGAAATTTGGAATATTAATTATTATAATATATGAGATTATTAATATTATTTATATATGAGATAGCTCATACCCAGGATTAAAACAAAGGCTCTTACTTAAATTACTCTTCATCCCGGAAAATTACAGAGTTCCCGCAGGAAGACAAAAGAAAATATTAATCCACGTGGACGAAGTCGCGGGCATCAACTAGTTTTCATATAAAGTTGACGTACCTACTTCGCAGGAAAGCGTTTTTTATTTTCATGGCTTACTACATTTGTTGCGAACTGAGTAAAAGCTATTACAGAGCTACTGAACTGAGTAAAAGCTATTACAGAGCTACTCAAATGTCAAGTCAAATTCATTTCATAGAATAAAGGCTTTTGTAGTTTCACTTTTGCATGTTTTTACTTCAAATATTCGACGAAGGAATTTTTCAAAGGCAAAGGAATTTTTCTCGATTCAGCTGCCAAAGTCAAAGTCGAAATACTCTGTAATCAAAGTAGGTATTTATGTTCCTACACTTTTTGAATATCTGCATAGTTTCATAAGAAGTATACATAATGAGGTTATAATAATTATTTACAATAATTTAAAACTAAAGCCACGAGGGTCAGAAGGATTTATTTCACTTTGATCTCAACAAAAGTCTCAACTCATAGCGGGCCCACTACTGGCCAAAGGGTTGAAAAGGATTTAAGCAATAAGTTCACCACGCTGGCTAAGTGCGGATTGGCAGACTTCATACACCTTTGAGAACAATAAGGGGAACTATCAATTATTATGAGCAGAGTTACTAGCTGCTCAGGGTGGAGTCTTTTACTCTTGACCTGTCAAAAACTATTGTAAAGTAGATCCTACTAGCGAAATTTGTGAGGATGGATATATACATGGGTGGATATTAACGGATGGATGTTTGTTAATCTTTCACGCCACAACTAATAAACCGATTTGGTTGAAAGGAATGGAGATAGCTCCAGCTCAGCCCAGGATTGACAGATAAGTTACAATTTAAACCGGTAAATTAAGGAGTACCCGAAATTAAAACACCTTAATTCACGCGGACGAAGTCGCGGGCATCATAAAGTATTAGATATATATTTTGATGACTCCGAGTGATACCACGTAACCGTACCAAGTGGTTTATGGGATTGTACCTATGCCACTTGTTTAATGTAACGTCGTTACTTCTGGACAAACAAATAAGACTGCGTTGTGGAAGAGTTTTCTATGTAGGACGCTGCAGTGCCGATCAACGCAACGCGGTGCCACAGCGCACCGTGTTGCTCTACCAAAGACTATTCTATTTTTATCGCTCATAGATAGCATAGCACATGTACTGTACTAGCCCAGAGCAATTCCTCAAGATATAGATGCAGGTAAATGACGTCTCATCAGGTTTCTTATAAAAAAAAAATTTGTGTGTGTCAGCACGACGCACAACTGGAGTTTACTTCATACTCAACGTTGAAATTTCTACCCTAACGTTGAGTAAATAAGGTTGGTCTTCGCTTGAGTTGTCGAATGGCCGCGCTACGCCTTTCACAACGATGCAAATCTCCACCCCTAACGTTGAGTAAATAAGGTTGGTTTTCGTTCACATGTAGATCAGCGCCATCTTTCGGCTTCGCGGCCAACTACTACGTATACGGTACGGTGTTGTACGGAGTACAACACCGTGGCTATTCAAATAGTTTACACATAAGCCGAAAGATGGCGCTGATATACATTTGAACGAAAACCAACCTTATTTACTCAACGTTAGGGTCGAAATTTGCATCGTTGTGAAAAACGTGACACGGGCATTCGACAACTCAAGCGAAAACCAACCTTATTTACTCAACGTTAGGGTAGAAATTTAAACGTTGTGAAAAACGTAACAAGGTCATTGATAAATTGATTTTACTGTCCGGATTTTTCTCATACCGGGCTGCTAAAATCGATTCTTAAGGAGTAAACTCCAAAAAACCGGCCAAGTAAGTGCAAGTACTCGCAAATGAAGGGTTCCCTACCATCATACAAAATTTAACATTTAAATACGCCGAAAAGTTCACGTTTCCTGTATTCTGTATTTTATTTTATCATTATTATTTGTTTTTATAGCGGCAGTACAAATACACACTGTGTGAAAATTTCAACTGTGCACGCTGGTAAATAACGTTATATACTGTAATATTAATCAAAGGTATGCTAAAATATAAATAAAAGTACCAACTAATAACAAGCGCATCGCCTCGAGCGGGCACGGCCTCTAAAGGGAGAGAAACATGCGATCCCGATAAATTTACCCCTCGCCCTTGGCGTGGAAAAACAATAGCCAGTGTTATTATGACGATCATCCATCTATAAACTATTACATTGAAAATAATATAATTGTCTGGTGCGAGGCTTTGGCTGTAGCTAGTTACCACCCTACTGTCAAAGACGTGCCGCCAAGCGATTTAGCGTTCCGGCACGATGGCGTGTAGAAACCAATTAGGGGTATGGGTTGAATATTCACTGCCATACCCCTTCCAAGTTAGCCCGCTACTATCTTAGACTGCATCGTCACTTACCATCAGGTGAGATCGCAGTCAAGGACTGGGCCACGCGCAGTGTAGGATTCCGTAGTTGCTCGACCAAATATGCGTTTGCACCTTCCGAATCGTAAGGGTATTTATAAAGGGAGTAGATGTAATTTTCATCATAAAATGATTATTTTTTTATACGTATTTTACAATAACATTATAAAGTTTGAATGCAACCCATTTTCGAACCTATTGGCAAAAATTCATCTGAATTATTAATTTTTACTTTTATTAAATGGTTGACTTTTACTCGGACGGGCTTGGCGAAACTATAATTAGGGTTCCTTGTTTTTCTATCGAACCTTAGTCCTACTGCAAAAGTACGTAATAGGTATAAGTAAGGAGGGGATCAAATAAAAACCAAAATTATCCAAAAATTATAAAGTGTATGTTAAAGACCATTTTTACTTAAACATGGGTGGTTCCGACACTAATGATTCTGGAGACAAACTGAGAAGTGGTTTTATGGGACTAAATATTATTATATGCAATATAAGTGCATAGTTGTGCTTAGGGGGTCGGACTTTGGTGGTTTCTCGAGATGTAAAAATGTAGATAGGTAAGTACGTTATACTTCAAAAAGAAAATCAAATAGAAATGAAATCGATTCTAAGATGGGAACAGGCAATCTATTATTTAATAACAGAGGCATCTCTGCCAGGTATAGAAGCTTAAGAGCGTTGCTACATGGTGCAGTGCGACTTCCTACATAGAAAAAATGTTATGCCTATGTTATATGTGTAATAATTATAGGAACTACCCAAACACATACACAGAGACACACATATAATAAGCTTCTGTAATATAGATTTCTTTCTTAATTTCTATGCTGCGGCATCACAATCATAATGAATTACGGCGTTACCTAACTCCCTAGAGCAGTTTTTCTGTGCGTCTTTACCACACGTTGTGATGTACCAATCTGTTTGCGTGCTGTGCTTGCGTTTATACACTGTGTGAACGCCTTCGTACAGTTCGTTGTGAGTTGTAGGCAATACAACTTCCAGAAACCACGTTAGACCAGTTGATGCCACACCGTAGCACCATGCTTCTTTCGCGCGTCGTGTGTTTCTGACCTTATAGGGAGATAAGCGAGAAATCGAGATTAATTCACCAACAGCTTGTCTGCCCCTCGGCAATCTGAAAAATGTGGCAAACATTCTCGATACACTTTGCTACGAAATGTTTGTCATCGATTTACGCTTGATAAACTTTGAAACTCCAAAATTGAGAGGCGAGACATCTTCATTTTCTACGTAAAGACTTTATGAAGATGTTTTCTTCTTCTAAGAAATAGAAATTAAAAAAAATCGGCCAAGTGCGAGTCGGGCCTCGCTCTTTTAGGGTTCCGTACTTATAACCAAATCATTTTTTTAATACTATATACATATTTAGATATCTTAGTTCTTAGAAAGTACTAAATTAGTATATGGGGAAAAAAATGCTCGTTTGTTTTGGTCACAACTTACAAACCGCATTATAAATCGGTGTTTTTGGTATTTGTTGTATAAATACACAATATAGTACATAATTACCATAATTTCAAATTCCTTATAGTCCGGGAGGAATCGGCGCATGCGTACCGAAAACTATTCCACCTCAACTTTTTTATGCGATCCTCTTCCAATGGCCCTCCTAATTATATAAATGCATGTTGCCAGGGCGCCACCTGGTGCCATATTATTTAAACCGAAATTGTTTAAACAATTGCAAGGAATTATTATTTTTCAACCGGACAAATTTTTTTTATATTTTTTATTAAAATACCAATAAAAAAGGTCCTATGACTTTTCACGATAAAGTTAATATTTTTAAAGATATGAATTTTTAAAGGTTCGAAAAATCTCAAATTTGGGTACTTTCGACCTATGAAAAATATATTTAAAAAAAACATAATGTTTTAGTAATATTTTTTTTAAATTCTCTATACGATAGTTAATAATATTGTTAATAGAGATTTAAAAAAATTTCATTGTTTATATCTTTTTTTTAATTGTTAATTTCGCGCGCTCACAAGTATGCGTCGCTTATAGTCTAGATTTCCTTACTTGAGTATTCGGGTAAACAAACACCTCTTGATATAAATATCACTTATTTACACACCAACCACACATTTTGAACTATGTTTAACTGTCTAGATCTGTTCATTAAACACATTCGTTACGATTTACACTTGAATGTTTAGAGAAAACATTCAAATGAATTGAATAATAGTTATTTATGCAACTGTTGTATAATAAGGGGTATTAAAACACGAATGTGGGTTTATCACACGAGGCGTAGCTGAGTGTGATAATAGTATCACACATGTGAATCATATGTGTGTCATAGTATCACATGAGTGTGATACTATTATCACACTCGGCTACGCCTCGTGTGATAAACCCACATTCGTGTTTTAATAGTATTTACTGTATTGTAAATTTGTTTTGAAAAGTTGAAAAGAGCAACCGCCGAGTTTCTTGCTGGTTCTTCTCGGCAGGAAAGGCATTCCGAACTAGTGGTAGATTCCTTGACTATTCAAAAGCACTTGTAAAAGTTTATTTGAATAAAAAATATTTCTATTCTATTCTATTCTATAATACCCCTTATTATACAACAGTTGCATAAATAACTATTATTCAATTCATTTGAATGTTTTCTCTAAACATTCAAGTGTAAATCGTAACGAATGTGTTTAATGAACAGATCTAGACAGTTAAACATAGTTCAAAATGTGTGGTTGGTGTGTAAATAAGTGATATTTATATCAAGAGGTGTTTGTTTACCCGAATACTCAAGTAAGGAAATCTAGACTACAAGCGACGCATACTTGTGAGCGCGCGAAATTAACAATTAAAAAAAGATATAAACAATGAAATTTTTTTAAATCTCTATTAACAATATTATTAACTATTGTATAGAGAATTTAAAAAAATATTACTAAAGCATTATGTTTTTTTTTAAATATATTTTTCATAGGTCGAAAGTAGCCAAATTTGAGATTTTTTGAACCTTTAAAAATTCATATCTTTAAAAATATTAACTTTATCGTGAAAAGTCATAGGAACTTTTTTATTGGTATTTCAATAAAGAATATAAAAAAATTTGTCCGGTTGAAAAATAACAATTCCTTGCAATTGTTTAAACAATTTCGGTTTAAACAATATGGCACCAGGTGGCACCCTGGCAACATGCATTTATATAATTAGGAGGGCCATTTGAAGAGGATCGCATAAAAAAATTGAGGTGGAATAGTTTTCGATACGCATGCGCCGATTCCTCCCGGACTATTACTAGTTTCGTTTTTGAGATAGACCCGCTAACAAAATTGGTACCGAAAACTTTGACGGCCCCCCATTTCTTCATTTTTTAGCTAAAAAATAAAAAAAAATATATTTGAACTCCACTTAATGAGCTCTAGACAATGACACCCGACATGCCAGGATAAAAAAATAAAATTTTATTTCGACTCCTTTTCCATGTATGGGAGCCCCCTTTAGTTTTTAATTTAATTTTATTTTTATTATTTGTTATAGCGGCAATAGAAATACACAATATGTGAAAATTTCAACTGTCTATCTCGGTTAACCGTAATCGGTTTACTAGATACAGTCCGCTGACAGACGGACGGACGGACGGACGGACAGCGGAGGCTTAGTAATAGGGTCCCGTTGGCACCCTTTGGGTACGGAACCCTAATTGCACTGGTATTTCACGTTGAACTTGTTAAGATAACTCGTAATATATATTATGGTTTTTTACAAACTCAAATTTATTTATTTCATGTAGGCCAACCTGTGGCTCTTATGACACATCTAGACTACCACCGCGCCCGGTTCGGAATGCAGATTATGTTAAAAGGAGACGTTATGAAAACCCATTTAACTATCTTTAAATATTGCTTAAAACTTTTTGCTATATATTATGTCGCAGTCAAACAGCTTAATAGGCCGATTAATTAACAGCCTATAGCCGTTTTACTAAACGTCAAAATCACAAGTGTGCAGTGCATAAATTTCATAAAAAACTTGAGAGGTGTCAACGGACACCCGGATGGAACGTAGTTCCTTTCGATTAATTAATTTGGCATTGTTGTGTTCGGTATTTTCGCGGTACAATAATGGGACTCCGTAGCTTTGTGGCTTCTGCAGTCGCCTAACAGCCAAAGGTCGATGGTTCGAATCCCAGCTCGACAGACCGAATTTTCCATTTTCAATTTCATTTTAAATAATTTCTACATGTGGAATTTTTCCCTAATTTTTTATAACTTATAAGTTATAAAAAATTAGGGAAAGGTTAGGTTAGGCGACTGCAGTAGCCACAAGGCTACGGAGACCCAATATTTTACCGCGAAAATACTGAACACAATGCCTTCAAAAAAGTGTCGGTTTCAAAAAAGTGTCGATCCGTCTAGCCCCCTTCCGAGTTCCGTACCGCGCGATAAGGAACTACGTTCCAAAAAATCATTTTATAACAAATAAATCTAATCTGAAAACTAATAATGAAAAAAAGGGCAACTATCACAACACGGAAACGTGTCTGCGTAAAGCGGTAAATCAAAGCTAACAATGGAGCTGCAAATGGGCTCGTATTGTGTAAGGCACGAAGGCCCATTAACTACTTATTTCCCCTCCCTAAGTAAAAACCATTATTGATAACATAAAAGTGGAGCTAGGATAACGCCTTAATCAGTAACTATTGCATTCCGGCCGTTATGACTGTAATAAAGACACAAAAATTATCGACGTAGAACGGTCTCTACCTAGTTGTACCGTATAGGTATGTCACCCGTGTTATTTGGAAATAAACACTCCCTTGTGGAGGAAATTCCCCCTCTTATTTCTAAGAAAATAATAAATACTGTAATATAGCAGCAGTGTTAACTTAGTGTTTAAGATTTTGACCTCCTTTCAAGCATTTTCTGACTTTTTAGAGATATATTCGTTTTAAGCGGTTAATACTTATTGCTTTAACGGTGAAGGAAACCATAACATTGGTAGTCGCTTCGCACCTATGATACCGTTCGCGTACTAGTAAATTGCGGTAATTCATACTACGCCTACATAGTTTGTAGCAACCAATGTTTGAAGAGAACTTCTCAGAGAAGGGTTACAGAGCATTGTCCACCATGCTGGCCCAATGCAAACTGGCAGACTTAACTATGATATGACGTTGCCGCATTTAAGGAGCTTGTCTGTAGGAAGGGCAGTATCTAGTAGCAACTAAACTGCCAATCCTAATTCTATGTAAAACATCGTGGGGAAACTTGCATACCTGAGAATTCTCCATAATGTTCTCAAAGGTGTGTAAAGTCGGCCAATACGCACTTAGCCAGCGCGGTGGAGTATAAGGCCTAAACCCTTCTCATTCGAGAAGAGACCTGGCCCAGTACTGGGCTTCCAATCAGTTGAGACGAATAAATGAAAATTTTGTTTTGAAAAGAACAACCGCTTCTTGCCGGCTCTTCTCAAGAGAATCTACTGGCAGATGTGTTTTGACCGGTATATATAGTTTGTAATCGTAATAAGAATTTGCGAACCTACATTGCGAATTACACGTCCCGTCATTAAGGGACATTCTACACGCCGGAGCGTGACGGTTTGCCAACTTGCCACTCAATTACCTCACATTTGTCAAAGCGGTGGCAACCGCAATTGCCTGGAAATAGGAAAGGCCGTGATAGATGCCGTAAATTGCGTAAATCAAACATCTCCGACGTCTCCTAGTTCTTTCTCTATATATAAGTAGTCCTCCCGACCAAATCCAGTCTCGGCGGGCAATCTCCACAGAGATTAGCCATGTGCGCGTGAGATATTATAGTGCACAAGTGTGTACACAAACACAGGTGCTCTATCGGTTCCCTCTCTCTCATAATCCGATGGGAAGGAAATCCAACAGGACCGGAGAAAGATCAGGTGCAAGGCCGACGGCTTTACGTGCTCTCCGAGGCACGGGGGTGATACAATACTAATACTACGGGTGTTATACCCACTTCTAACTCCGGCCTCCAATTGAGAATTTCTCGACAGAAACCCCAATACATTATTTGGCACTACTTGGCAAAATAATTATTTCTCAATAAGAAGTAACAGCGTCATATCGTCAGAATATCGGCGTTAGGTACCTTATAATCCCGAAATTCGCACTTTTTTTCGCATTTTATTTTTTGCAATTTTCGCAAAAAAACAAAAAACAAATTTCGCACGTACATTTTAAAGTTACATAGTTAAAGTTATGATAACTAAGTTGCACTGAATTTTTGCATTCAAATGTAAAATGTGTCTCCTAAGTATATTGTATAACTGCTGAGTTGCTCTTCACAGCAGGACTTTTTTTCAGTACCGCTAGCAGCTTGAGTCATAAACGATTAATTAATACATTATTCTTCGACAAACGATAGACGTTCACGGCTGGACACAATATGTCTCTTCTAGACACTCCACTTGCCTCAAATCAGGTCACGCCTAGTCTACCCAGGTAGTTTGCGGAAGGTATGCCAGCACTACGCTTTTCAAAACGAGGTTGTCATTTCAGTACCTTGAGACCTCCTTTACTGTTTGACGAAAGCTCGTGTAAAGAGTTTACGAGGGTCCGACGACCTCTCTGATTAAGTGTTGAACTCTAAGATTGGAATTCCAGCCGGGTTAATTCGGGGGTTTAATTTCTTAATCGACTCCGGTTTAGCCTGGTGGTTTCCAGGCATAACCGTGACGTTATCAAATCTAGCGCTCGACTCTAGGATTTATACCTATGCCTGTCAGTAAGTCTAAGAATCAGTCTGTAAACAGTGATAGCCTAGTGGTTAGGACTGTGGTCTCCTATTGGGGGGTCGCAGGTTCGATCCCGGGTACGCTGACCTCTCTGACCTACGTTGACCTCTGACTTTCGGAGTCAAGTGCGTTTAAGCAATTAAATATCACTTGCTTCAACAGGAACTTGTGAAGGAAAACATCGTGAGGAAACCTGTATACCTGAGAGTTCTTCATAATGTTCTCGAAGGTGTGTGAAGTCCGGCAATTCGCACCCTTCTCTGAGAGGAGACCTGCGCTCAGTAGTGAGCCGATGATGGGCTGCTAATGATGATGATGAAGTCTAAGCATCAGTTTAATAATACCCAAAAACCCTTCCAGGTTGAATTGAATTCCTTTTAAGCTAAGTAATCACTTAAACAATACTACAGGAGATAAAAAAACAAAAGAAATGCGCTGGAATATGCTGGGCTGATTTGATTTCAATTAGTGTAATAAGTATTTATTGTAATGGTTTGAAACTACCATAGTCGTAAATTACTGCGGTGTAAATCCACGCGAGTCAAGCTGTTTTAGATGTGTTGCTAATGAAAATCACTCTATCACGACAGTTTACGCTTCAGATATTATTCTAGTTAAATCACTGCCTTGTGCAATCTGTATAGGGTTGCTGACCATACCATGCAAAACAGTTTTAAATGGGTATTTAATCTATCTCTGTAATACTTTTTACATACTACCAACTCTTAAAGCAGTATTATTTCAAATTTGTTTTGAAATGTCATAATAAATAAAATTATAATGCCCACGTTACAGTTATCCTTATTAATAATAATTAATGAGAAAGTGTTTAGGTTTATCCTTCAACCACGCAGCAATAAATAATTGATGAGCAACAGATTGACGGGATTTTTTGTATGAAGGAGCGTATAGTGGAGGACCTGGAAAGTGACATAGGTTTTGTATCTCGGAAAACAAAAGGTTTTTAAGTCTTACTACTCGCGGACGATGTCGCGGGCAAAAACTAATATAATTATTCGGTGAGTATGAACTAGAGCAAAGCGGGTTTGGCTGGAAAATATAAGCAAGCATGAGGAAAATATAATTCTCTTTACTTTACCAAAAGACTATTTTCTTTTAGTTTAAAATACTTAGATTCTCATAAGTACAAAAAAATTGCCAACCCTAAATCTGCATGATACCATGACCACCCTATGTAGATTGCCAATCATAGGCTTACGCCATGCATGCGCCGGATAATATTATTCCTTGCTGACAATTTCCGACACCGATAAATGAGTATGTGCTGTGTTTTGCTCAGGAAGCATGATTAATGTTCGTTTGGTTGACAATGAGGTAGAACCGCAAAATGACTAAATACTTAAGTTAAATAGTTGTAATACGCCAATAGAATTATATCTCGGGCATCATAGTATGTCATAATAAAATGTATCAAAAAAAGATTTCCAGAAAATAAAATCTAAATTATGGTGAAAATCGCATTGACTTACTTAAGTACAAAGGTACAGAGTTAACTAAGTATTGACTTACTTAAATGAGTAAGTACTAGATACTAATATTATGTAAGTACATGATCTAAATAAACCAACCATTAAGGAAAGAGAACACTAAAACATATTCCAAAATCGGTTACATGAGTCTCAGAAACACGTCATAAGTTCATTACTCACAAATATATAAAGTTAAAAAAGTATACTCGTACATAAATAGTGTGTGTAGTGAAATAATGTTCAATATTAATTAATGATACCACTCGAATTCTTACATTTATATTATACTAGCTGTACCCGGCATGCGTTGCAACGCCACAAAGTCTATAGGAATTCGATATATAGGCAATTACTATAGATTTTTTGGGCCAGAAAGTAGAACATCCTACCACAGTTTAATTACAATCTGATCAATGGTTTCGGAACTACTAGAATACAAACATACAAACATTGATTTTATTTTTATATATAATTATATATTTAAATATATAAGAAAATATACGAAATACACGCTACGTCCTACGTAGCTACGTACCTATTAATTTACTATACAATCTATATCTATACTTATATATATACTTATATAATATACTAATACTAATAATATTATAAAGAGGAAAGAGTTTTTGTTTGTTTTTTTGTTTGTTTGTTTGTTTGTTTATACCAAATAGGCTCTGTTACTACTGAACCGATTTTAACCATTTTTTCAACAATAGAAGGCTAAGTTATCAGGAAGTAACATATATATTATTTTAAAAAAAATTAGAGATCCTTAAGAAAATTGCAATAATGTAAACCAAAGTAGCAAAATTTTGCCTATAAAATGTATTTTTTGGAATGCGTCTAAAAAAAGTCCTCACGGGTCTGATATCTAACTATCATATTTAAGTCACAATAGTAGCTTTTGAGTTCTAAAATTTAATTAGATCGCCTTTATTATCGTAGCACTAATTATTCCTTACTATAAATAAAAACTAAATCCACGCGGACGAAGTCGCGGGCATCAGCTTGTCTTAAATATAATAATGTTTTAAGCTGTAAAATAAAGACTTCTAACTGAAACTACATTTAAATAATCATCCTGTGTCATAGAGTTATTATATTTACTACCGTTTCTGTGTCATGTTTATCTACTTTGAAATGGATTGTATAGCAAAAGGCTTTTACCAACGGTTTTGTACGTTCTTTGTATTTTGTACTAATGAAATTGTTAGCCTACCTACAATGAAAATATATAATACTAGCTGATGCCCGCGACTTCGTCCGCGTGGTTTCAGTTTTTAAAATCCCGAGGGCACTCTTTGATTTTCCGGGATGCTTTACACTCTACAGGTTCTCAACTATACCTATCCAAAAAAATCACGTCAATCCGTAGGTTTTTTGCAGCGTGATTGACGGACAAACCAACAAAGACAAAATTACGTTTAGCTGTCATTTACGTTTTGTTATTCCACTGTCATTTGCGTTTTGTTATTCCATGTCAGATGCGTTTTTGTTATACCACGTTTTATAGTGACTTGACGGAAACGCGGTCGAACGGGATAAAAAGTATCCTATGTCCGTCTCCTGGTTCTAAGCTACCTCTCCACCAATTTTCAGCCAAATCGGTTCATCCGTTCTTGAGTTATAAATAGTGTAACTAACACCACTTTCTTTTATTTAAATAGATGTAACTATAGGCATTCAACGTAGGTACCTTATTATTGTTGAAGCAGTGATAGCCTAGTGGTTAGTACTGCGGTCTCCTATTCGGGGTGTCGCGAGTTCGATCCCGGGCACGCACCTCTGGCTTTTCCAAGTTTAGTGCGTTTAAGAAATTTAATATCAAAAGCTTCAACGGCGAAGGAAAACATCGTGAGGAAACCTGCACAGCTGAGAGTTCTTCATAATGTTCTCAAAGGTGTGTGAAGTCTGCCCATTTGCATTGGGCCGGCATGATGGACTATGGCCTATAGCCCTTATCTGAGAGGAGACCTGCGCTTATTAGTGAGCCGTTGATGCGTTGCTGATGATGATGATGATGACCTTGTTGTTAATGGATATACTTAGTCGACCGAGCGAAGCGAAGGTCTTTGAGTTAACTAGGGCGATTTGCACTTGTCCGTCCGTCCGTCCGTCCGTCCGTCCGTCTGTCAGAGCCTTATAACTTTTGAATTACTGAACGTAATTACTTCAAATTTAGATATAATATGTAAACCGATGGCCTCCAGCCGAAAATGGCTTAAAAAGTTATAAAAATCTTTATTTCAGGGGGGCTCTCATAGAAGCGAATGCGAAGTAAAAAAAAAAATCGCGTTACATAAAATTGTTACGTATCATTTTAAAGATAATTTTGAACTGAGTACAAAAATATATTTTTTTTAATTTTTCCCTTAAAATTGACGAAATGGGGGGCTTTCAAAGTGGCGATTTTATACGCTCGCTTGAAGACGCTCTCTAGAAAAATCCGCTATGGATTTTCAAACTGATTTTATGTTTTTAGGTCACTTATATCCTGTACTTGAACAACAAATACTAAAATTATATGAATATTATAAAGAAACGAGATTATTTAATTTTTAATGGGCGTCAGTAATTCATATAGCATCAACATAGCTTCACAATAATGCTAATAGATGGCGCAGTCAGTAACTATTCCCATGGAACTACGAGTTAAATTCAATGTTTGATAAATAATTCAATGTTTTCACTAACGTTCCCTAACCTTTACGGGCTACCTATAAGTTAGGTGATTGATGTTTTCTGTCAACTTATTTATCACGATCCTGTACGGGACACCTAAAAGGATATTGGGACGGATGTTAGGACTTAGGATTGTATTTAGGAGCTACCTACGTTAAGAGACTCCTACTTAGGGGATGATTTAGGTATGTTTGGTGAAAACGGGCATAATAATAATGTCAGTTTTGGTTATCATGTATCGATTGAATGAATAATCATGGGATACCGTTACCGCGAGGTCTCAGTTCGGGGCGAACCACTAGTTATTAAGTTTAAAGTGCAGTGATAGCCTAGTGGTTAGGACTGTGGTCTCCTATTCGGGGGGTCGCAGGTTCGATCCCGGGTACGCACCTCTGACTTTTCAGATTTAAGTGCGTTTAAGCAATTAAATATCACTTGCTTCAACGGTGAAGGAAAACATCGTGAGGAAACCTGCACATCTGAGAGTTCTCCATAATGTTCTCGAAGGTGTGTGAAGTCCGCCAACTCGCATTGGGCCAGCGTGGTGGACTATGGCCTATACCCCTTCTCTGAAAGGAGACCTGCGCTCAGTAGTGAGCCATTGATGGGTTGCTGATGATGATGATGATGAAGTTTAAAGTTAATTATTAAGATGTACCTACCTTCATACATAAAATAGATTAATTAAATAAGATCGATTTTATAGCTTTTCTGAGTCTGTAGTCATTTCTTTGTCAATTATTATATTATAATAAAAAAAGCCGGCCAAGTGCGAGTCGGACTCGCGCACTGAGGGTTCCGTACTCCAAAAGTAAATGTAAAACGATAATATTATATTAATTTGCTTATTTATCGTTAACTTTGTTTGTAGGGATTTATTGTTAATATAATAAAAACTATGCTAGTTAGAGCGTTTAACCTCTATTGACCATAATTATTTCAGATTTTTCGATTGGTAAAGTTCGGAGATAAGGGGGGGGGGGGGGGACGGTATTTTTTTCGACATTTTGGCCGATTACTCAAAAACTATTATATTATATAGAAATAAATAAAAAACTGTTTTAGAATACACAAGTAAAGGCCGTTCATATGATACCCCACTCGATAGAGTTATCTTACTTTAAAATTTCAAACCCCCGATTTTCCCAATTTTTTAATCAAACTAAAATAATTTTCGCGTTTCTTTTATTTTTCCTGTATAATATAAATAAACCTCTATTGACCATAATTATTTCAGATTTTTCGATTGGTAAACTTCGGAGATAAGGGGGGGGGGGCGGTATTTTTTTCGACATTTTGGCCGATTAATCAAAAACTATCATATATAGAAATAAATAAAAAACTGTTTTAGAATGCACAAGTAAAGGCCTTTCATATGATACCCCATTCGAAATAGTTATCTTACTTTGAAATTTCAAACCCCCGATTTTCCCCCTTTTTTAATCAAACTAAAATAATTTTCGCGTTGCTTTTATTTTTCCTGTAAAATATACATAAACCTCTATTGACCATTTTTCGATTGGTAAACTTCGGAGATATGGGGGGGGGGGGCGGTATTTTTTTCGACATTTTGGCCGATTACTTTGAAATTTCAAACCCCCGATTTTCCCCCTTTTTTAATCAAACTAAAAATAATTTTCGATTTTTCTTTATTCCAATGATGTTGGGCCACTATTATACACAACTATGCCAAATTTTATGTCGATAGCTTTAATAGTTACTGGAATAATCGACTGTGACAGACGGACGGACGGACGGAGAAAGTCTCACCATAAGGGTTCCATTTTTACCATTTTGGTACGGAACCCTAAAAATACTCTTTATGTATGGTTTCGTACTCAAAATGGAAAACTCGAAGTATGATGCGGGTTGTTACGTTCCCTCAAATATGGTTGAGCGAAGCAATGGCTGGGTCATGCGTCATGCTCGTGAACGGGCTCCACCGGCGGGAATGGGACTTTTTTCTATCTGCCCGTCTTAACATGTGTTGAATTATAATTAGGTATGCTATTGTGGAACTTCCCCTCATTGTGGAAACACTGCATACATAGCATAGTCTCTATTGTATTGTAAACTTGTTTTTTTTTTTTAAAGAGAAACCGCCGAGTTTCTTGCTGGTTCTTCTAGGCAGGAAAGGCATTCCAAACCCGTGGTAGACTCATCGACGATTCAAAAGCACTTGTAAAAAAGTTTATTTGAATAAAGAACATTTCTATTCTATTCTATTCTAAAAAAAAGAACTATAATCATTTTAATATTATGTATCTATTAATAGGTAGACAAACAAATTCGATAGATATTTAACAAGGCTATATCGTGTTATTCCCAGACATTCGATATTTCACATATTATGCTGTGCATAAAACTAATGCAGATGTTATCTATCATTGTTCAAAGTACTTAATGCATTGCATGATAATATGCAATCATGTGTGCGGTCGGCATTTGCACTACATTTGTAATAAACTACGATATTAATTAAATGATGGATGCATTTTGAATAAAGTTTCAAATTATAACACTATATTTTCAATTCCAAAATATGATGTACTTATTCCTTCAGTACTTTATCATAGTTGCATTTTTTATCGACGACGAAAAACTCGACGAAAACTTTATCCAAATAATGTCCAAACATTTTGATTTTGTAATTTTAATCGAAAAGATAGGTAATTATTAATTAAGTTTTCTTTATTTGTGTAGATAATTAAAATTTTCAAAATTCATCATGACAACATTTTTTTTCTTAATTATTAAAGTTTTAAGCACTTTTTTTTTTATTTCACGACCAACTTGAATTAGTGTAATCTTTTTCTCGCTTACGGTAGTAAATATAATATATAATACGTCTATGTTTTCCCGATACAGAGTAATTAAATAAACCTATTACACTTGTTTTCGTGTGTGTGTGTGTGTGTGTACGATACGAAACGAAAAACCGGTTCATTAAATTGGCAGCATTTTGTGTTTTTGTGGTCAGAAAGTGACCCTTAACCTAAAAATAAATTAAAATTGGATCGGAAATTTAGCGCGAGGTTAAATGCTTTATTTACTGGACTATACACGCTATCAATTTAATTACAAAAGAAAATCCGTGTAAGTGCAATTTTAGTATCACCGGCTCCCCGCCTATTTAATTCAACACGGGCGTGCTTTCAAATGCGATTAAAATGGAAATGAATTGTTCGTACAGTGGAATAGTCACAAAGCGTTGTATAATTTTTTGTTTTTACGGGTAAAGTTCGCAAGCCGTAGCGGCCAGGGCAAGGATTTTTTTTTACTTTACATGCAAATAGTTTGAAACAAACCGATTGCAATCAGAGTCAGATTGAAAAAGAAATCTATAATTATGTATTTACATAACCGCCTTTACCCGTAATTCTATGATAACCGCAATAATTTTAATTGTTTGTTAAAACTATTTATATATTTTCTATTAGATGCTATACGTAACCATCTATAATAATCATCACTTGATCATTGATTATTTATGGATGTCCAATTTTTTTTGAATTTTGAGTGATGCAAGGACCAGCTTGGTATTGTAGAATATTTTTAGCGGTCTACGTGAAAATAAATGAATATATAACTGATAAAAATGACTGCTCATAATTAACTTTGTATTCATTTTCATCTCAATATTTCAAAGACTTCATAAATAGTCTACAACCTATTTATTATTTTGGTGGTAGTTTATTAATGCAGGCAGATATTATAGTGGCGGGCAGCTTCATGTAATTCATATATTTTCTTCAAACATCAATGAGAAAATAACATTTATACCTATTCGTACCGAATAAAATCGCGTTTTGTTGCTCTGTTCACGCTTTATGTCAAGAGTCAATTTTTAACAGCGCTCAACAATGTTCTCAGACGAGCTATTGATTCAATAGACTCTATTGAACACGTACGGGCAACTTTATGTGGCTAACAGATGTTGTTTACTTACATGATTTATATATTTCTATCTTTTGCGAAAGTGAGGATAACCTTATTGAACTAGTGATTTTTTAATATTTTAAAACGGTATAGCTACACGTATACGAGTAGATATACCTCTATTAAAGTATGTACCTAATATTAAATTATTTTGTTTGGAGTGAGTGAGTTTACATACGTGGTTACCTAATATGATTATTGAATAACTGTGAGAAATGCCGTGTTGTTCCAGTGGCTAGCTTGTTCAGATATGGTTAGCTTGTTCAGAATATGGGGTGCTGAATCCGAGACCCGGGTCAAGCATAAAAAAGATTCTCAATAAATTTTTATTAGCTGGCTGAGAGTTGAGAAGTTAGTAGTTTAATAACGTGATCTCCATCCATCCATCGTGATCCATGAGGATGAGAAAAAAACCGGCCAAGTGCGTGTCGGGCCACGCGTAGTGTAGGGTTCCGTAGTTGAAAGTCTCAAATATTATTGCTGACCTAGGATAGTGCTTTTGTTTTATTTATGAATATTGAATAAATTTTGAGTTCCATGGTTTAAATACTATAATATTCTACAAAATATGCAACTTACACTACGTGTAATACCTAACTTCGAAAAAACAGATATAACTCCTTAACTAATGAACCCTACTTAGCCGTGATAGTTTTCCTTTAAAATTCATTATATATACTACTGCTGTGAATTTTTTCTTGTATCCTATATACAACCATTTAGCTGGCAGAGGGGGGGGACACTTGACTCTAATGAAATTTAGCATTTTAAAATATCATATTTCACAAACGGATCCCTGAATTGAAATATGATGTTCCCACACCCACAATATTTTTGAAAGACCTATTCAACGACACCCCACACTATGGGCTAGACGAGGAAAAAAAAATTCATCCCCACTTTACATGTAGGGGAGGTACCCTAAAAAAAATTATTTTTCACAATTTTATTTCACGACTTTGTCGGCGTTATTGATATTTATATCCTTGTCAAATTACAGATTTCTAGTACCAATAGTCTCTGAGCTAAACCGCGGACAGACAGACAGACAGACAGACAGACAGACAGACAGACGGACGGACATGGCGAAACTATAAGGGTTCCTTGTTTACTACGGAACCCTAAAAAGAGAGTGCGTACACGCTTGTGCTCTATAAAATGTCAGTATAGTCGGCTAGTCTTCAAAGTTTCCTTCATGGATAATTTTGCTGGCTCAGGAACTATCGTTGCAAATAATGATTTTCTTCCATTGTTTTCTTCGTATCTTTTGCAAACAATAATTTTTTGTATTACTTGCAAATTAAATGATTAATATCTAAGTAGCTAAGTACTTCCTAATTTCATGGAATTATAAAAGTTTAAAGGGCAAAAAAGTGTGGCGAAGCACATTACATTTGTAAGGGTATTCTAACATATTTCTGCATCTTGAATTACCTACGCCGGTATAATATCAGACCGGGTGCTGAAGTACGACACCGCTTCCCGGAAATAATAAATCTTACCCGCAAACCTTTCTGTTTGAATCGATTTCGAATTTCCTTATTTTGTTATGGCTGTTCCCATTTCATTTCACGATTCTCCGATATTCGAATTACAATGAGAATGATCGGTTATTGATAAGAAGACATCCGAAATAATGACACTAATGGAACTAGGAATTACGACTTGTTTTCCTAGTTCCATGGTTCCACTACTTGACGGATGTTCTCGATAAAAGGCTTTATAAAAGGTGATTGCATAAAATCTAAGCTAAAATTACTGTCAATGAGGATATCATTTTTTTAATAATACGATGTAACTGCGATCCGACCTGATGGTAACTGAAGATGTAAAAGGTAAGTAGTGGGCTAATTTGGACGGGGATAGGGCAGTTTTAATTAAGAAGATACCTACATTTATGTCTTATAGAAGCGCTCGGCAAAAATGCAAAGGCATACGGTTCCTACACAAAATAGACCCATAGATTCTTCTGTTGTATTTTACCACAGAATAGCCTCTATTCTAAAGTCAAAAGTAAAGTCAGTTGCAAGTCTTCGAATTAACCCGGTTACATAGCGATAAAAATGTCCACAATAGTAAAATATTGCTAATAACCAGAGAGTTGAGTACATATAAATTCTGTCCCAGTCGTAATAAACTGGTGTCGTGCTTCTAACAAAAGCCATAATAGCCAGTGGAGAAAATCGATGGTTGTAACAAAAGAACTGTGACGCCGTATACTGATTGGAAATAAAAATACAAAGCGACGAACAGAATAAAGCGTCTGATTAGGTAGGTACTTTGCACGAATTTAAGGCATTTCCACCAGAAACGTGCATTCTAGCTAAGCAGTGCGAGGATACTTAGCAATGCTGTGAAAAGGTGTGTAGCTGATTGGTACAAGAATGCTTAGCGAAGCTGTGAAACAGTTTGTAGCTGAATAGTATGAGAATGCGTAGCGAAACTGTAAAACAGTTTGTAGCTGAATGGATAGGGATAAGGATGCGTAACGAAGCTGTGAAACGGCGTGTAGCCGAATGGTACGAGGATGCGTATCGAAGCTGTAGAACGGTGTGTAGCTGAATGGTACGAGAATGCGTATCGAAGCTGTGGAACGGTGTATAGCTGAATGGTACGAGAATGCGTATCGAAGCTGTGGAACGTTGTGTAGCTGAATGGTACGAGAATGCGTATCGAAGCTGTGGAACGGTGTGTCGCTGAATGACACGCGGATGCGTATCAAAGCTGTGGAACGTTGTGTAGCTGAATGGTACGAGAATGCGTATCGAAGCTGTGGAACGGTGTGTAGCTGAATGGTACGAGAATGCGTATCGAAGCTGTGGAACGGTGTGTCGCTGAATGACACGCGGATGCGTATCGAAGCTGTGGAACGTTGTGTAGCTGAATGGTACGAGAATGCGTATCGAAGCTGTGGTACGGTGTGTAGCTGAATGATACGAGAATGCGTAGCGAAGCTGTGGAACGGTGTGTAGCTGTATTGTACAAGAATGCGTAGTGAAACTGTGAAACGGTGTTTAGCTTAATGGTAGGTACGAGGATGTGTCTAGCGAAGTTGTGAAACTCTGTGTAGCTGAATGGTACGAAAATGTATAGTGAAGCTGTGAAACCATGTGTAGCTGTCACGAAGATATCTATCGATAGATAAAGACTCTCGTCTTGATATTATATAGTTGTATAAAGTATCTTGCCGCAGCATAACAAGTGACAGAGACAAATTTAGAGGGAAACATTTTTCTATATAATATCTACTATACCTATGTACATACTCGCATCCTTTTCCCAGCACTTTAAATATCTCGAAAGCTTGAGAAATTTATCGCGCACGCTATATCATACTTCACTGTTATATAAAATTTCTTTATCCTTATTAAATAAAGTGCTTTAGTACACGCCGTGTGCATTAAATTGTTTTCGTCAAGCACAAATTCCTTGCTCCCTTACCTACATACAAGAATATTCCACATTTTAAGCATATTCTAAAGAATAAGTAGTTAGATAGTTTTAGCCTTCATCGTCACAATTAGGTGCTGGACAAAGGTTTCTTACAAGGATCTCCATAGAACACGATCTTTTGCTACTTGTAACCAGAGCTGCTTTTTGGTATGAACCCATAATTCAGTAGCAAGGAGTTTTAACCAATACTAAAGTAGACCGAAGAATTATTTGCTGCTGCTCTCAAGACCATTAAATTATAAATTGAGTCATTAATAATCATGATAACATAAATGATAAAAATAAGATATGTATCATTAGATATATTATTAAATACCTATGTAAAATTTTACAGACCGTGCATCATAAATCTTCACGCATTTAACTTTACGAAGTAAGCAAATTATATATTAAAGTAACCCGTGTTTAATAATAATTATTACTTTACAAACCTAACTAATTATGTAAAGAACCTTGGTATGAGGCTAATACTGTTATCACAATATTGTTCATATTACGGTACACAGTTTGTTAATAATACCAAGGTACAAAAAAGCCGGCCAAGTGCGAGTCGGACTCGCGCACCGAGGGTTCCGTACTCGAAAAGTAAAAGTAAAACGATAATATTATATTAATTTGCTTATGTATCGTTAACTTTGTTTGTAGAGGTTTATTGTTAATATAAAAAAAAGCTATGCTAGTTAGAGCGTTGGTTTTATTTTTCCTGTAAAATATACATAAACTTCTATTGACCATAATTATTTCAGATTTTTCGATTGGTAAACTTCGGAGATAGGAGGGGGGGGGGGGGGGGGCGGTATTTTTTTTTGACATTTTGGCCGATTACTCAAAAACTATTATATATAGAAATAAATAAAAAACTGTTTTAGAATGCACAAGTAAAGGCCTTTTATATGATACCCCACTCGGTATAATTATCTTACTTTGAAATTTCAAACCCCCGATTTTCCCCCTTTTTTAATTAAACTAAAATAATTTTCGCGTTGATTTTATTTTTCCTGTAAAATATACATAAATCTCTATTGACCATAATTATTTCAGATTTTTCGACTGGTAAACTTCGGAGATAAGGGGGTGGGGGGGGGGGGGGCGGTATTTTTTTCGACATTTTGGCCGATTGATCAAAAACTATTATATATAGAAATAAATAAAAAACTGTTTTACAATGCACAAGTAAAGGCCTTTCATATGATACCCCACTCGGTATAGTTATTTTACTTTGAAATTTTAAACCCCCGATTTTCCCCCTTTTTTAATAAAACTAAAAATAATTTTCGATTTTTCTTTATTCCAATGATGTTGGGCCACTATTATACACAACTATGCCAAATTTCATGTCGATAGCTTTAATAGTTACGGAAATAATCGACTGTGACAGACGGACGGACGGACGGACGGACGGACGGAGAAAGTCTCACCATAAGGGTTCCATTTTTACCATTTTGGTACGGAACCCTAAAAATGGGCTAGTAAACAATTAAACTCACGAAGCTCAACACATTTATTTATTCAAATTGGTTCGCTCCGACAGAGACCGCATCAAAGCTTTTGCTTTCAGAATATTTTTCCCTATGCGATAATGATGTTATATTATTGATTATTGTTGATTCATAACAAACCTGAGTTAATTAACTCAACAACAATGTTCCTCTAATTTTATGATTTCCCCCTTAATTATATTGGATGTTTGCCTATTACAACATTTTCACTATCATTTTTCCGTGATGACCTTGCACCAGAAAGCGCAGTTTTGGCAAACTCCCCATGTAGAGGTGGAAACCAGTATTAAACGATTCACATGGAGCTTTTGGATACAAGAGGCGCAAGACCGCGTCAAGAAGAGACTTGGCCAGCAGTGGACGTCAATCGGTTGAAGAAGACGACCGTGTCTATAATTTTTGATCACATACCTATAAATTTGTTTTAAATTAATTGTACTATTAAATTTAAACAATGCGTTAAAACACATTATTAAGTCGAGGTTATTACAAAGTTAGTGAAATTCTTAATGACAAAGTTGCATGGAAACAATCGGCTTGGCATCCAGCTGACCACAAGATAGTATAACTGATTACATTGTAACTTGTAATATGTTTGTACTTGCTATACATCAATATTGTATTATTTTATTTTGAAAAAAGATTAGTTCCAACACGTTTGTCTCAATTTAGCGTGTGTGTGCGTGTTTATTTTGAAAAAACCAACTGCTGAGTGTCTCGTCTGCTCTTCTCAGCATGAAATAAATAATTTTGAATTTTTTCAACAATTATCAGGAATTATAAAACTCTGACAGACAAACACACAGAGATAGTTTTTAGCCTCAATAGCCCAATTGTTAAGAGTTTAGACTGAAAACCGAAAGGTTACTGGTTCGATCCCCACCCGTTCCACTATTGTAGTACCCACTCCTAACACAAGCTTTCAGCTTATTAATTGAAGGGCAGAGGAGACTATTAGTCAAGTTCAGGCTTGCTAATATTCTGTTCAAATAGCAAACGGACACCTCACTTTACCCACTTAATTCCTAGATACCAAATCAAATCAAACCCTCGGATATTTTGTTAGCCTCAATAGCACTGCCGCACTACCGTGGGACACACCGTCTGCTGAATCGATTTTATTAAAAAGTTCATTTTACAAGCGTATCGCTGGAGGTAGAGCGATTTGCTATGCATAGGTTACTCGCAATTCTGAATAGCTTTTGATTGTCGCCCGTAGCTTGATCGAATCTGTGGGAATAGTAGCAGTTTGCTATTTCATGTTAATTGTAGGTACTAGGAGAATAAAGCAGCAGACTATACCCTAATATATAACATAAAGCAAATATGATATACCAATAATGCCTTCGAATTCATTTTTACACGTTCGCACAAGCTTTATGATAAATATACATTATACATACCTTAGTGTCGGTTTACTATGCTTATGCCGTAATAAATAATATGATATTCATTCGTTTATCTTAAACCATCTTCCACCCACTACTGGATACAGATTCTCCAATGAGAAGGGTTTAGTCCATAGTTCACAGAATCCTAATTATAAATGCAAAAGTTTGTGGACATGGATGTATGGATGGATGGATTTTTTTACTCTTTCACACCACAACGAATGAACCGATTTGCCTGAAATTTGGAATGTATATAGTTCATACTCAGGATTAGCACATAGGTTACATTTTATCCCGGAAAATTGAAAAGTTCACGCGGGAATTAAAAACCTTCTTCTTCTTCTTCTTCTTCTTCTGGGCTGGTTTCTACACGTAAACCGTGATGGTCTGTTGTGTGTGACCAATCCATCCATTGTAGTTACTCCAACCATCCCAGATCTCTCCAGAAGCCTAGCAGGCCGCCCAGGTTGCCAAGGACTTCTTGCAGTGAAGCTGGAGATCCGAGGTGGTTCTTGCGTTGTTCTTCCACGCCCGTGCATGACAAGAGCACGTGCGTGGGCGTTTCATCTGCCTCCATGCAGGCCCTGCACAGAGGACTGTCGGTGACACCTATAATAAAAAGGTGTTTGTTTAGTGGGATGTGCCCTGTTATGATTCCTACCACCTTCCTGAGTTTACCTCTGTCCAGGCGGAGTAGTCTGTTTGTTAGTTGTTTGTCTAGATAAGGAAAGACTTCCTTAGTCTGTTTGCAGTCTGTTGCATTCGACCAAAGCAGGGAATGCTCTCTGAGTGTTAGTTCATGCAACCATGTCTTGTACTCACTGAAGGGGATGGGAACGATCGGTTCCGGCCCTGCCACCTTCAGCGTCGCTGCCTTACGTGCTAGTGCGTCTGCTGCCTCGTTGCCCCGGTCCCCGTCGTGCCCCTTGACCCACCTTAAGGTGATATCGTTGGAGGCGGCGAGCGTAGCCAGGGCTTTATGACAGTCCTGTACGAGTTTAGATGATGTCGATGTTCTTGCCAAAGCCTTGAGAGCGGCTTGGCTGTCCGAGTTAATGTTAATTTTAAAGTTTTTTACCTGTCTGTTAATTATAGCTGTAGTTGCTGTTAAGATGCCCACACACTCTGCTTGGAAAACAGAGTTATCCTTACCAAGTGTGTGACTTATCTTCATGTTGAGTTCTTGGCAGTAAGCTCCAGCTCCTGTGCCAAGTTTGGTTTTCGATCTATCAGTGTAAACTTCTATTGTATCTTGAAATGCTTTATAAAAAGTGTTGCTTTCAGCATTTACTTTGTAGCTTCTGTCAAGTGTGTATTTTTTGCTGGATCTGTCACATTTCCATTCCAGACGTGGTTCTTTTTTGAAACCTTGTATTAGTATTTTGGTGTGTGCTGTGTCAAACTCTTTCCAAAGACCTGAAGTTTTCAACCTCAGGGCAGACAGTGTTGCTTCTTCTCTAATGTGTAGTTGTAGGGGCGGAATCCCTAGTATTACTTCTAGTGCTTGAGTTGGTGTTGTGCTCATGCAGCCTGTGATGGAAAGACAGGCTTGTCTTTGAAATTTTTGTAGGTCTTGCTGGGCAGTTGTAAGAAGTGTTCTTGGCCACCAGACTAATGAGGCATATGTAAGTGAGCTTCTTACCACTGCTAGGTATAACCATTTCATGATTTTTGGTTTTAAGCCCCAGGTTTTCCCCAGCATGCGTTTGCATTGGTTTACGATAGTGAGGGACTTTTTAATTTTGTCCTCTAGATGTTTCTTCCAGTTGAGTTTACTGTCAAGGATTATACCAAGGTATTTTACCTCGGTAGACAGTGTTAGTTTTGTGTTAGCCAAAGTTGGTGGTTTGCCAAGTTCGATTTTCCTTTTGTTGGTAAAAAGAACCATCTCTGTTTTCTTCGGATTAACCGTGAGTTCGTTTTCATTGCACCATCGCTTGATTAGTTTTATTATTATTAAAAACCTTAATTCACGCTGAAGAATTCGAGGGCATCATCTAGTTGCATATAAAGTAGTTTTCTCAAGGTAAATTAGTTCAAGAGACACTCTTATAGCACTTAGAAAAACGCTGGAAGCTAATGTGGAAATATATTTCAGAAAACGAGTTTCTATTTCACTAAAAAGTGCATTCGTACCTATTACCTTGCTGCGAGACAGTATTATATCATTAGCGCTAGACTGTACGTTAAAATTAATAAAGCTATTAACATATTTTATCCTTTAAATAGAAACGAATGTAACACGCGCGCACACTCGCACATACACACACACACACACACACACACACACACACACACACACACACACACACACACACATACACACACACACACATACACACACACACACACACACACACACACACACACAGGATTTACTTGTAATTGTTATCTTGTAGTTATTGAGAATAAAGTTATATTATTATTATTATTACAACTTAGTAACAACTCAACAGATTCGGCGGTCTTCAGCCTCAAATCAACAGTTAACTATTATAAAAACAGAAGTACATCTGTTTATGCTTGCTTTTTAGATTTGAGCCGTGCCTTCGATCTAGTTAACTACCAGCAACTATGGCAAAAACTAAGAACTTCTAATGTACCGCTGAAAACCGTAGAACTGTTGAGATACTGGTGTGAAAACCAAACAAACTTTGTGAAATGGGGCGACGCCGCCTCTAATGATTATATATTAGAATGCGGCGTGCGTCAAGGTGGGTTGACCTCTCCGGACCTCTTTAACGTATACGTAAACGATCTGATTGAGGAACTTAGAAGTGCAAAGGTTGGTTGTCACATTGGCACAACCTGTGTGAATAATCTCAGCTATGCTGATGATATGGTACTTCTGAGTCCCTCAATCAGAGGACTTAGAAGTTTATTGGCTATCTGCGAACATTATGCTATGAGCCATGGGCTCAAATATAATGTCAAAAAGACGCAGATGATGATATTCCGCTCTGGTAGAGGCCCGGAGAGGGTTCCCTCAGTATGTCTAGATGGTGTGCCTATTGATAGGTTGGACGAGTTCAGGTACTTGGGACATATCCTGACTGAGGACTTACGTGATAACCGCGATATCGAACGTGAACGGCGTGCTCTGGCTGTTCGGTGTAATATGCTCGCTCGCCGATTTGCTCGGTGCAGTCCTGAGGCGAAGCTGACACTGTTCAGAGCATACTGTCAATGCTTCTACACGTGTCAGCTTTGGTTCAACTGCAGCAAAAGTGCGCGAAGCAGCATCAGAGTGCAGTATAATAACGCATACCGCATTCTGATGAAACTGCCTAAATACTGCAGTGCGTCGAGCATGTTTGCCGACGCCAGAGTACCTGATTATTTCGCGGTTATTAGATCACGGGTTGCGGCTTTTAGGTTCCGCATCCGTAATTCTAAGAACGAGGTCCTCAGGGTATGCTCCGAGTGCCCTGAGAATCCAATTCTGAAATATTGGCTTGCCGTACATCGTGACAACAATCGCAAGTAGGTAAATAATTATTACGAACTCCCGTTTCAGGGGCAATTAAATTTTTATTTTATTTGTAATTTATTAAATTTGTTTTTTTAGTTTTTTGTATCTAACTTTGTACATTTTGGGTTTTTATTGCCTTCAAATAAATATTATTATTATTATTATTAGTAGGTACCTACATTCATACTTAAAGTAAAAAAATATTTAAAGTTAACTTTTCTTGTACAGTAGCTTATTCTCGCGGGGTTTAAACAAATTCCACGGGTATCCTTTGCTTTGCCGAGAAACATAATCGTCAAGTGAAACTACCACTAATTCGGAATGCCGTTCATATCTAAATATATAAAAGATGACTGACTGACTGACTGACTAGACTAACTGACTGGTCTATTAATGCACAGCTCAAACCACTGAAAGGATCGGGCTGTTTGGCATACAGATAGCTATTATGATGTGGGTATCAGCTAACAAATGATTTATGAAAGTTTAACCCCCTGAGGAGATAAAATAGTGGTTATAAAAATTGAATTTAACGCAAGCAAAGCCGCGGGTAAAGGCTAGACTTCAATGACTATATAAACTGCTTTTTTATCAGCAAACTTAATAGAATTCCTTTAATTGTGTAAAGGCAAGTCTAAAATGAATCTTTATATAGAATGTCACGCCCATCCCCACGAACGACTTTTGAGCTTCCTCGAAGCGTAGTTGAGGAATAGAATAGAATAGAAATGTTTTTTATTCAAATAAACTTTTACAAAGTACTTTTGAATCGTCAATGAGTCTACCACTGGTTCGGAATGCCGTGAATCAAGAGCCCATTTGGATTTCTTATTTGCCTAACATTTAAATCACTTATATTTACTACTAGCGGCCCGCCCCGGCTTCGCCCGGGTGGTTATAGGTATTTAACAAAAATTTTAACAATTATAAATAACACACTCTTGGCATACTTGGCATGCTTATAACACTCGATCAAGGCTGCCTTTGACAAAAGAAACAATCAAAATTATCCGTTTGGGAGCTATGATGCCGCAACAACCCACAGATTAATACACGCACAGACACAGATCCACAAACTTTTAACACCCCTCTTTCTGTGTCGAGGCTTAATAAAAAAAAAGTGTGTGTGTCAGCTCCGACGCACGACTGGAGTTTGTTGTTGTTGTGCACGAATGTTCGCCGCCGCTCGGACCCGATCGGTACGCGCTCGGCTTCCCGAAGCGAAAGCTCTTACGCATTCGACAACTCAAGCGAAAACCAACCTTATTTACTCAACGTTAGGGTAGAAATTTGCATCGTTGTGAAAAACGTAACGCGGGCATTCGACAACTCAAGCGAAAACCAACCTTATTTACTCAAAGTTAGGGTAGAAATTTGCATCGTTGTGAAAAACGTAACGAGGTCATTCATAAGTAGATTTTACTCCTCGAATTTTTCTCATACCGGGCGCCTAAAATCGATTCTTAAGGAGTAAACTCCAATAAACTCCAATAACATGTTAGAATGTGGCCTACTTAGTTGTAGCGGCATTACTATTGCATATTTTAACATGAAAAAGACGTAGTTATTGTGACATAACTGCAACAATTAAGACATAATATTAGTATCGTATCACAAACTTCTTTGTAGATATTGATGTCCTCTATAAAACTGTAGTACATCACTTTGCTCTATTGTCAATAGTTTCCGTAGAGTACGCGATATTAGAATTTTTCGGCGTTACTATTGCATGTTTTAACATGGAAAAGTAGTTATTGTGACTTCAGGTTGATTATACGGGTCTGCGCGCGAAATTCAAATTTAATTTGGTTTTATCAGTATCATCTTCACAGGTTTGTATAAAAATCTTGAAAGTGTCCAGTAAAAAATGAAAGTGATTTTTTTATAAATTATGATATTTTGTATTAATTCTTCCTTACTAATACGTTATACTAATATTATAAATGCGAAAGCGTGTTTGTTTGTTGGTTTCTTGGTTTGTCCTTCAATCACGCTGCAACAGAGATACGGATCGACGTAATTTTTCCCCCCCTTTAGTCTTGCCATAATTCGCTTAGTGAAGGAGTGAAGTGTAGTGTAAGTGTGTGTGTAGAGTGAAGTGAAGGTAAAAAAATAGTGGGAGAGGGGAAAAGGAGTAGAGGAAGCTTAGAAACCCCTCCAAATTAATTTTTCATTTCAAACCAATAGAACCTAAGTGCCGGAATCTTTTATGTTCTAACCTAACCTAACCTAACTTTAGTTTTTGCACAGTCTGGTGGTTCTCCCAACGTGTTACAGTGTAAATAATTTTAAAAAAATTGACAAATAAAAAACAAGCTAATCATCCAATTCATTCTTAATTTAAAAAAAAAATTTACATGTGGAATTTAAAAAATAAAAATGAAAATAGAAAAAGAAAATAAAAATAAAAATGAAAATAGAAAATTCAGTCTGTCGAGCCGGGATTCGAACCGTCGTCTGTTAACTATTAGGCGACTGCATAAGCCACTAGGCTACGGAGTCCTGATATAGTACCGCGAAATTAACGAACACAATGCCTTCAAAAAAAATTGAAGAACTGTACGAATAAATATAATTTATTCGTCCAGTACCCGTACAACTAGTCATTCCGTTAAGAAAATTACAAAAACAAAAAAATAAATATAAAATATAAGCTTTTCAGACCCTGATTATCATCTAGGACGAGATTACTTGTTAAGATGAATCAAACGAGCCCAAATTCGATGAGGTTGCCCCGTTTTACTTCAGAGTTTCCATAGCCATCTTCCGCCTCCATCATCGGGTCAGGCTCCATGTTGCAATAATATTGCTTTGTCATCCGATTTACATATACATGCCCAGCTCAATCGAAAACCGGGAAGTGGTTCTTATTCATCTTGCAAGATCTATATATATATAAAAGAAAGTGGTGTTAGTTACACTATTTATAGACTCACACTAGTGGTACACTCATTGACGATTCAAAAGTACTTGTAAAATTTTATTTGAATAAAAAACATTTCTATTCTTTTCTATTCTATAACTCAAGAACGGATGAACCGATTTGACTGAAAATTGGTGGAGAGGTAGCTTCGGACATAAGATACTTTTTATCCCGTTCGACCGCGTTTCCGTCAAGTCACTATAAAACGTGGTATAACAAAAACGCATCTGACATGGAATAACAAAACGCAAATGACAGTGGAATAACAAAACGTAAATGACAGCTAAACTTATTTTGTCTTTGGTTAAGTAGGTATGGTAAAAAAGACAATTATAAAAAGTGTTATAATAAAGCATTACTGATATTATAAATGCGAAAGTGTGTTTGTTTGTTGGTTTGTCCTTCAATCACGTCGCAACAGAACAGCGGATTGATGCAATTTTTTGCATGGGTATAGTAATGGATGTAGTAGTGGTTCCTCAGACCGGGAGAGCTACTTTTTATCTCGGATAATGAAAGTTCCCGCGGGATTTTTAAAAACTAAATCCATGCGGACGAAGTTGCGGGCATCAGCTAGTTTGACCTAAATGCATACATACGTTGCATGTAAAATAAAAGCTTGTAATTTTTAGGTATACTCATAAAAGTACTTTATTAAGGTAAGCTTACACAGCTCAGTATAGCACGTCAAACGGATCGCAACAAACGGATTTTAGGAGTTTATTTGTATGATTAATGCGGATCAGTATCCTCACACGGCTTAGTGAACGTAATTGTATGCCAAATGAAATCCTATTAAACATAACCAGAGGAAATTATTCTCAAAGGCGCCGAGGTCATGAAAATATGAATAAACCACGGCACTGAATTCATTTGAAGTAAGTTTGAGGGCTTTTACTGAGAGGCCGCGCAGAGAAAAATAATAAAGGAAAAAAATGTTAAAATATATATATTTTTTTTGTATGATGTTTAACATAATAGTTTTCTTTCGTGAGCTTGACTTAAATACGTAGTTTTGCTTTAATATAGGTATGTAGAAATTTTATCTCATATTTTTAAATGGGGTGATACATAAATCATTATTGTGGTGTGCGAGGCAAGATTAAATATGTATCATCTAATCAAGAGCGCTTGAAGCGTTTACTTTCTGTCAGGCATGATTGTCGTCAAAATCATGCAATAAAAAAACCGGCCAAGTGCGAGTTGAACTCGCGCACCGAGGCTTCCGTACCCAGAAGTATAAAAGTATTCAAGTAAAACGATAATATTACATTAATTTGCTTATTCATGTATATATTTTTTGTAATAGTCGTTAACTTTGTTTATAGAGGTTTATTGCTAATATCAAAAAAACTTTGCTAGGTAAAGCGTTGGTTTTATTTTTCCTGTAAAATATACATAAAGTTCTACTGACTATAATTGACCGAGCGAAGCGAGGTCTCTGAGTTTACTAGAGCGATTTGCACTTCTCCGTCCGTCCGTTTGTCCGTCCGTCCGTCTGTCAGAGCCTTATAACTTTTGAATTACTGAACGTAATTACTTCAAATTTAGATATAATATGTAAACCGATGGCCTCCAGCCGAAAATGGCTTAAAAAGTTATAAAAATCTTTATTTCAGGGGGGCTCTCATAGAAGCGAATGCGAAGTAAAATATTTTTTTTGCGATTCATAAGGTTTCTTTGTATCATTTTAAAGACAATTTGGAACAGAGTACAAACGTATTTTTTTTTTAATTTTTTTTCCTAAAATTGACGAAATGGGGGGCTTTCAAAGTGGCGATTTAATACGCTCGCTTGAAGACGCTCTCTGGGAAAATTGGCTATATATTTTCAAGCTGTACTTATTTTTTTACTTCACTTGTATCCTGTACTTGAACAACAAATACTAAAATGATATGAATATTATAAAGAAACGAGATTATTTAATTTTTAATGAGCATCAGTAAATTTCACATAGCTTCACAATAATGCTAATAGATGGCGCACTCATTAACTATTCCATGGAACTAGGACTACTAGGAGTTACGACTACGATCTATCCCAAAAACAGTGTTGCGTCGACTACTATTATTTAGGTACATAATATAATAACATATTATTCAATTAAAATTATTCTTTAGTTAAATATCAAACTTCAATAAACTATTAATTGCTGCATTTTGTTTATTTTCTATTCGCGTCGATAGATGACGATTTGTACAGATATGCCCCTAACCCGTTTTCACTCGTTAGTACCTACATAATAATTCAATGTTTTCACTGACGTTCCCTAACCTTTACGGGCTACCTATGATAAGTTAGGTGATGATTACTGCCAACTTCTTTATCACGATCCTGTACGGGACACCTGAAAGGACATTGGGACGGATTTTAGGACTTCTAGCTATTAGATTATTATTTTTGACACTGGCACTGTCAAAAATAATAATCTAATAGCTCGACGATACAATTCACAAGTTACTTAGTTTTCATTTCTATCGGCAGTCCCTATGACTGCCAATTTTTTTTATATTATTTTGTATAGGATATGCGCGCTGATCTGGGGACACGGTAGTGTCCCCGCCACGACGAGCCAAGCGAAGTGAACCTCATACCTTGGGTTGAGATTAGGTTTGAAGATGGGGATCAAAAATATAATTATTCACAAGTACACATTATAAATAACCTTTACATGGCAATACAAATGAATATCTTTTTTCTCCCAACTTTATTTGATAGACTTTGATGAACTTTTTTGTTAGACTGGTTTACTAGAACCAGCATGAGAAGTTTGATTCGTGAACGTGGGCTTGAGGCCCACGGTTCAGTTCGTCTGGGTCAGAAACTCTATGGAATTCGCCCATCTCTTTTTGATGCTTGAGGTCTGAAAAATAATATAGGGACTCCTTGTTATAAATAATAATTAACAAAATTAAAAAAAAAATCATATGCAACTTACGAAAAGAAGGGAAATCCCACCAAAAACATTTTTATTTAAAATGTTGCCATGACGAGAACAATGGCTCGCACTGCCAAAAAAATAATCAGATCTCATGTAGAGCGAAGCTTTTGACTCTACACGCCCTAACTCTACAAGCCCTAACTTCACAAACTCTAAGCCACATAATATTTTGACTAAGGTATAGAATTAGGGCGTGTTGAGTTAGAAGCTTGGCTCTACATGAGATCTGATAATTTTAGACAGTGCAAGCCATTGGTTTCGTCGTGGCAACATTTTACACGAAAATGTTTTTGGTGGGATAAAAAATATTTTCGTCAATTCACTGAGTGGGTTTTTCTGCGTATGACGTCAGCAACAACAGCTGTCTGGCTTTCCAATATGTGAATGATAAATGTGTAGAACTCGCGAACAATCAGACAGGCACATTCAGGCCGCATGAATTTACGCGATTTTCAATAAGCTTAGGTATAGCTTAAAATATTGATTATTATTTTAGTCTATATTATTATAAATAAATAAAATTGTAGTGGCTATATGTGATATCCAATATAACTGCTCATAATCCTACTTTGTGAGGATGGATGTATGAATGGATGGATGGATGGATGGATGGATGGTTGTTTGTTACTCTTTCACGCCACATCTAATGAACCGATGTGGCTGAAATTTGGAATAGTAAATAGCTCATACCCAGGACTAACACATATGCCACATTTTATCCCGGAAAATTAAGGTGTTCCCGCAGGAATTAAAAACCTTAATCCACGCGGACGAAGTCGCGGGCATCACATAGTAATGAATATTGGAACGATAGCATAGACAAACAAATAATTTTAAAACTTTATATGTGTGTCTGTTTGTACATTTGTATGTTATTGTATCTTCGGAACGGCTGAAGCGAGTGTTATAAATCCATATTGTGTGCACTGGTCTACTTTGATTTATACCTATAGTTTGGTACGGAACTCTAAAAATACCCCAAGAAAATTGTGAAACACATCGGGAAGACCCAAACTATAATCTTATTAGATTTGATAATAATATAATTAGAATATTTACCTAGATACTTATGTAAAAATCTTTACTTGAAAGTATCTAGTTTAAGAAATTAGTCCGAGTATCGAGTTTGACGTGAGTTACTCATAAATTAGTCGATGCTCTAATTTCTTAAACTGGACACTTTCAAGTAGAAATTTTTAAATAAACCTGCCATAAGCCTACTTTGTCGTATTAGTTTACTAATTGCGAAAAACCAAATTTAATTTTAATTTCGCGGGCAGACCCGTTTAGTGCGCCTTAACTTCATCGCCTTAGCTTCTCTAAGTGCCGATTTCACCAACTTCGAGTGACGTTTTATCAAGGAATAAATTGGGCGTTCTGACAGTTTTTGTATTGAAAATACTATCAAAATATCAAATTTATGCTCAGATAAGACTTATTTTACGTTGGTGAAATTGGCCCTAAGAGCTACGAGTTAACTAAATGTTTTTATTTTATACTTTCTTGAGAATGTAGATACTTGAGGTAAAGGAAAGGTTTCCTTTACCTCATGTAGATTGTCATGATGTGAAATTCATGGGCATGTTCAGGAGAGAGAGTGTGTGAAACTATGGTCTGAATCCTTACCACTCAAGAGAAAACTTGTGCCTAGCGGCGGCTGCTGGCCGGCGATGAGTAAATTAAATAAATGAATGAGCTACAATATTTGCAAAAGTAAACTCAGGAAAGTTGATTAAATCATTTCTGCAAGTTTTAACGAGACTTGGTATTGACTTCTAACAGATAATATAACTGCAGACAAAAACTATTGTACAAAAGTCGGCCTTATGTAAGCGGATGGCCTATATTATGGATTAGGTTGTTTACTAAATAAGAATAAGAATAAGAATTTCTTTATTGGTACAGAAAAATTTTACAACAAAACAAGTAGTCCCTACCCTCTGCGCTAGGAAAACCTATATTGCAGAAGATAGTTCCTTCCAAGGATACAACATTCTGATTTTATATTACTAAAACTTAATTAGGCTAATATTATGTGTATGTGTGTGTGCGTGCGTTTGAGTGTATGTGTGCGTGTGAGTATGTGTGTGTGTGAGCGTGTGTTAAGTGCTAGCTGGAATAGGTACTATGTTTGTTTATGTCTTGTTTGTGCGCGCAAAGATTACTTTAATATTTTTAAAATATCCTCAGTTTGACCATACCCCTTGGACAACAGCCAAGCCCTAAGTTGTTTAATTAAATTTGACCTATTTAGTCTGATAATGTCTCTGTCATTCCTAAGGAATTTATTATAAATGTATGATGAGTTAAATTCAAATTGTAATTTGGCAAATCTAGTGCTTGATAAAGGAATAGGGAACTTGAGTACTCTTTTGCTGTTATCTATAGTACCAGGGTCAATTTTTGAGTGGAAGTCTAAGATTATTGAAAATAAATATAGTTGTCGAACATTGAGAACATTGCATTCATCATATAATTTGTCAGTGGGATATCTAAATGGTTTTTTAAAAATAGTTTTAAGTATAGTTCTGTTTGCTCGCTCTAATCGCAGTAAAAATGTCTTCCCAGCTCCACCCCATGCACTAATACAGTAGGTCAAGATTGGAAGACATAAGGATTTATAAACCATTATTGAAGTTTCAACAGCGGCGATATCTCTAAGGTTCCGAAATAAGGGAATGAGTTTCTTTATCTTATTAGAGGTGTTAAGAATATGAGATGTCCAATTTAAATGTTCATCTAATGTAATGCCAAGATATTTTATGTTTGTTTCTTTAGATAAAATAGTACAACTGCAAGCGTCTTGGACACTTTTACGGTTACAAGGATAAGTGTGAATTGGAAGTTTAAAAAGTTTATCAGGGTTACTCTTACGAGATATACTGAAACACACATATTTCGTTTTGGCAGTGTTGATAGTAAGTAAGTTATCCTCTAGCCAAGATGTTATTTGTTTAAGCCCTTCTTCAGCACGCGACTTTGCTTCCTCCCAATTATCCCCCTCAAATAAAACAACAGTATCATCTGCAAAGCAAAATATACGTCCTGATTTTAGGGAAAAATTACAGAGCGGATTTATATAAGTAAGGAATAGAGTAGGGCCCAAAACGCTCCCTTGAAATGAAGAACAGAATAGCTTTTAGAGTATAGAAATACTTCGTTCGCGTCGAAGATTTTTAAAAATCCCGCAGGGACTCTCTCTTTTTCCGGGATAAAAGGTAGCTATTATCACTCTCCAAGTCCTGAACTATATCCCATGGAAAAAATCACGGCAAAACGTTTCTTTTCTAATGAGTTATTGAAGACCAAACCAAAAAACAAACACAGTGTCACCCTAATAACATTCTGGATTCTGATAAATCTATATCGTATACAGACCTATAGGGATCTCAAAAAGTTGTATCAAACAATAGAGTAAAACTATGATTATAAGTGCAGAACATTGTAGACGGTGCAAACACAATTATTGTATTTCTATATACCTGCTCGTATCAACCGATTCGCCTTTCACTCAGGAAAAATGTTTTCAAATAAAATCTGAAGCAGAAATGTTATTTCTGTTATGTTTAACGATATACATACATATTATATAGGGATTTATGTCCGCGTCTGGTAGATGATTGCTTCAAGAAATAAGTACGTATTAAATACGTAGTATTATTTTAGTCATTTATTATCTGATTCCCTTGCCCTTCATTCTAACTAGGCATTTGATCGTTCCTATAACTGTAGGGTATAATCAAATACGTAGTAGTTTTTAAGAGGTTCCGTACCCAAAGGGTGCCAAAGCCTCCATTGTCCATCCGCCTGTCCGTCCGTCGACGGACTGTACCTATCTCATGAAAATCTCTCTCTCTCTCTAAAAATAAAAGTTTCTTTGGTTTCTGCTAATAGACTAGTTGGTGTTTAATGTTGTACGATGATACAGAACCCTTCGTGTGTGGGTCAGACTCGCACTTGGCCGGTTTTATTTTAATCGCTTACTTCATTAATTATCAGGACTGCTTTTGACAATCATGCGTGACAATCATACATACTTATTTGAATTCCTTAAGGTGTGATTGATTTATCCCATAAAACTCAAATCGAATTAAAAATAACCAAGTTAAAATAGGTCCATCCGTAACAGCGTTGTGATGCAACAGGCAACAGGCACAAAAATACATAGGCACACAGACAAAAAAAGCGGTGAAGCCATAAGCATAGTATTACTCACTACCGGGTGAAACTTATAACACCCCTTTTCGGGGTTAAAAGGGTGTTGATTGTCAAGCACGGTCCAAGAATTTAAGCCGTGATATTCGCAAGGCTTAAGGGAACATTTTCAGCATTTATGCTTGTTTTGATAAGCCACAACCATAGACGAATGATATTTACTACTTTTAATATTAATTTTCATATTCGAGCATACTACAATATTTTTTGGGGAAGTAAAAAAGAGATTGTAAACAACTGCTCGACATTCTAATACATATTGTTAAGATTGAAAAAAAATTAAAGTTTATTTGTATTGAGTCGCTTTTTTTTTAATAATACAAAGCGTGTAATTAACTCGCTCCAGCTATTAATGAGACGGTAATAACCGTAATCTGTGAACAACATAATATTTTAACAAGATTTTAGAAAGATTTGATTTAGAGACTGTGGATATAGACCAGGGTAGAAGCCTTAAAAAATAATAAAAAGTGAAAAAAAATAATAGTAGGATGAAACCCATTGGAAATGGAGGAGAATGCAACAAAAATGAAAGGAAAAATAAATTACGGGCGATCTGAGGACGGGAAGTGGGGGGGGAGGGGGGGGTTTAAGGGTAAAAAACGGTTTATCTCAATTTCTGGAAAAACTACAAGTCCTATGGAAAAAAGTTAAATGGCAAAGTTGTAGGTAATAAAAAGATCTACAACTTTTGTATTTAGACTTTTTTCACATAACCTCAAAATGTATGTGAAAAATTCAAATAACCAAGTTTTTGGTTTTTTATTTTTATCTTTTACAAAAAAAAATATTTTTTCACGAAATTTGGTGAAAACTTACCTTTTTATGTCCCAAACACACTGTAATTTTTCTGATTTAAAATATTTATTTTTTCACCTTTTTAGGGTTCCGTACCAAAATGGTAAAAATGGAACCCTTATGGTGAGACTTTCTCCGTCCGTCCGTCCGTCCGTCCGTCCGTCCGTCTGTCACAGTCGATTATTTCAGTAACTATTAAAGCTATCGACATGAAATTTGGCATAGTTATGTATAATAGTGGCCCAATATCATTGGAAGTTTATGTATATTTTACAGGAAAAATAAAACCAACGCTCTAACTAGCATAGTTTTTTTTATATTAACAATAAACCTCTACAAACAAAGTTTACGATAAATAAGCAAATTAATATAATATTATCGTTTTACTTTTACTTTTGGAGTACGGAACCCTCGGTGCGCGAGTCCGACTCGCACTTGGCCGGCTTTTTATTTTTGACTTAATATTGAAAAAGCACCTAATTTTCAATCGAAAATTCTCCCGTCAAAATATCTGCTTTTTTAAAAAAGTCGGTGAGCTTTTTATTCGTTGAAATCTCTACTTTCTGATGGTGTAAAAAAAAATATACATTACTATGGTAAATGCTCCCAGAAAATGCAGAATCGAAATACGAAATAACAGGTAGTAAGGCCCAGACCCTCCTAGTCCCTATGAAATACCTTTTAAATTACATGCGTAGATGGCTATTTATTGCTATTTTAAGATAACTTATATACCTGAGTGATCTACGGAAAATTTTAGGCCATCAAAAGGTATTTAATAGAGAAGTGGGGAAGGGGCTAGGAGGGTCTGGGCCTTACTACCTGTTATTTCGTATTTAGTTTCTGCATTTATTTCGTATTTAGTTTCTGCATTTATTTTTGCATAGTTTCGTCTGTTACACCTAGGTAGGTATATCTGCTTGTATTTTTAGTTGGGAAAAGTAATTGAGTAAATATAAAAAAATAGTCAAGTCGGATAAACTTTTATTTAACCTGAACAGGAATTGTAAAAAAATCCATCCAAAATTAAATTTCGAGACTTCTGTGAAAAGGAAAACACAATTTTGCTTAGCACGGAGTGCCAGCACATAAATTGAATTCAATTTAAGATTTGATTAAATTTTGTACGCTCTAGTATAGCTTTTACTGAGCTAATTCTAACGGAAAGAGTTAAAATCTAACAAACCTTTAGTTTACCAAGGGTTTAGATAATCATCATCATCATCAGCAACCCATCAATGGCTCACTACTGAGCGCAGGTCTCCTCTCAGAGAAGGGTTATAGGCCATAGTCCACCACGCTGCACAGTGGGTCGAAACGGCTATATGAGGGACGGAACTTTGGGTGCGAGCTGATAGCGTAGGCCGTAGAGTTATAGCCAACAAGCCAAAGAATAAGAATAAAGTCGTTTTAAAGCAAGATCTGTCAAGACTTGGCCAAATTTTAGCAGTTTCTATTTCATTCCATACAACAAAAACTGAAAATATTTTTTCCGGGCAAATCAGTTTTAGAGAAAAACTTTTAATAACAATTATTCATCAGAATGACAAGGTCTTTTGATAGTTATTTTTTTAAATGGAATTTGTAACAAAAAATCCTATGCCCCTCATATAGCAGTTTCGACCCACTGTGCGCTGGCCCAATGTGAATTGGTGGACTTCACACACCTTCGAGAACATTTGAAGAACTCTCAGATGTGCAGGTTTCCTCACGATGGTTTCCTTCACCGTTGAAGCAAGTGATAGTTAATTGCTTAAACGCACTTGACTCCGAAAAGTCAGAGGTACGTACCCGGTATCGAACCTGCGACCCCCCGAATAGGAGACCACAGTCCTAACAACTAGGCTATCACTGCTGTTTTAGATAATATAATTATTAAAATGAATTTATTTAAGATAAGATTTATAACAAACATGCTTTTAACCAGCGAGCGGCTTCTCTCCCGCCATCTATTATAATTATTATAAGTAAAATCGGCCATAATCCAAAGTATGTGGCGTATACAACCTCATTTAGTAGGTAGGTGAAGTAGCTCGTAGTCAGCGAAAACTATTCGGTTTTGAAGGTTTTGGAACGTCGTAACTCGTGTTGCGCAGACGGGCTGCAGATCAGTCCACTCCCTAATTTCATTGAAACCTGTTCGACCAGAGCAGCAAACATATTAATATTATTATAATTTACCAGTATTGTTAATCTTAGTTAATCCTAGATATTCGCATAGACCTATATTCAATTTATACAAATTAATGTATGTGAAGATACTAAAACATGTGCATCAGTTCATCAAGGTTTTAATTTTAATTTTAATTCACTTTATTAACCGACTTCCAAAAAGGAGGAGGTTCTCAATTCGGCCGGTTTTTTTTTTTTTTTTTTTCTATGTATGTCCACCGATTTCTCCGGGATTACTGGACCGATTCACGTGATTTTTTTTTTAATCGACAGAGGATGTTTGCGAAATGGTCCCATAAAAATTTTAACCTTCAACTCCTCAAGCCTGATGCTGCAGGCTAAAACTATGGCGATTTAGGAAATTTCGATTACGAATTGATATTGTAGGTAACAAGTATGGACTACATCATGGAGCTCCAGGTCCTAGCTCCTCAATCATAGGATACTACACTTAAAAGCTTAAAATAAAAATTCTTTTCAAAAAACCGACTTCTAACGCCACTACAAAGTATAAAAATAATTTTAGTTTGTCCACGTTTGTTGAAGTCGGGCGGGCCTAAAATACAAACTATGAAACCGACTCGCGATGCTCGCTCGACTTCTACAAACGAGTCTATCATATTCTGTAGCGTCGCGCATCGGTTTCATAGTTTGTATATAGGCCCGCCCGACTTCAACAAACGTGGACAAACTAAAATTATTTTTATACTTTATAGTGGCGTTAGAAGTCGGTTTTTTGAAAAGAATTTTTATTGCACAAAAATAGTACAAAGGGCGGACTTAATGCCTTTCTACCAGTCAACCTTGAGATGTGAGACAACACTTGTAGGTGTGCAAAAGAGTAGGGTTTAAAATGAGAATATTGATAATTAATATATTGAATATTATGATAAATAAATACATTTATACCTAAATATATTACATGATACATAATACACTACGTAACATAATACCGTACATATAATACATAAAATTATTATTAAATATAATAAATATAGAAAAAGGGTCAACAAGAAGAGTTTACATGGTTTTGAGCAGATGATCCTTCACTTGCCGTTTAAATGAAAATTTTGAGTTTGCCCTCCTTATTGGAATCGGGCAGTGCATTACATAGCCGAACTGCCTCCATTTCAAAAGAGTAGACCATGAAGCCGGTCTTGTACCTAGTAATCGCCAGACGAAGACTTTTGGAGGACCGAAGCCTAGGATCACAAACCTCGGATTTGAACTTACTTTTAAGGTAATTACCTAGGTGTGGAAGGGTCGTGAAGGATCGAGTACAGTGTGCAAAGAGTTCTAAGTTTCGGCGCTCTCGTATCGGTAACCACTTAAGTTTGGCACGATACTGAAAGACGTGATCATACTTGCGTAGGTTAAAAATGAAGCGTATGCAGGTATTTAAAAGACGTTCTAATTTGTTAAGCAGTTCCTCATACAAATCCATGTAATATGTGTCACCATAGTCCAGAATCGGCAGTAAAAGTAGGTTAACTTTAGTGTTAACAGGCAAAAAATGTTTAAGCGAAACATAGGGTGAAGCGTGCCATTTTCGCGAAATTTCATTGACTTGACTCCGCCAACTGAGAGAACTGTCAATGACTAAGCCCAGGTCTTTGACATTGGAAGAGAAGGGAGTTACAGTGTTGTCAAAAGTCAGTTTAGTGAGTGTTCCGATATCAACCCTGTTTAACAGGCGGTTCTTATTTTCCACCACGAAGCTAGGGCACTCTTCAGGTATAATTATATAATTACCCGTGGACCCATGACACTAGAGATTACAATTCGATTTTTATCTACTGTAGAATACTGATTATTTAAGTTTAAATTTTAAACTTTTTGGTGAATGTGGTACAATTTTTCTTATCATGCTTTGACGAGTAAACCACAGAAAACATCTGTACCTGACAGTTTAGTGAACAAAAATACGAGCTAGAACCATAATATGAGCTTCCTGAGCCTGATTCAGTGTTATACATCGTTATCAGGATCATACATTTAGGATCGGTAGCTCGCTACTGCGAAGCGACTACCAATCATAAATCTATGCTGTGGATATTATTTTTGTGCTGCTCGTGCGAAGTCGGAACGGATCGCTAGTTTTCAATATATTTATAAGAAGACATTCATATATTTCTAGTAGGTATGGAAAATGTTTCCATTTCCATTTCTAGGTCACTGCGTCGTGGTTGCGCTTGGTCCATTTTGCAGCTAGGTAGGTATAATCTTTCACATACTCAATGGTATTCACTTGCAGAGTTTATTAATTGACATGTAATTTATATTATGAGAGGTTGTTGCAATACGCAGCCATTGAAATTTTGGTGGCAAATTAAATTTTCACGATTTTTTTTTCTTTTGTGAGAACAAATACCATGCACAGTTTAATCAAAAAATAAAAAGCCGGCCAAGTGCGAGTCGGACTCGCGCACCAAGGGTTCCGTACTCCAAAAGTAAAAGTAAAACGATAATATTATATTAATTTGCTTATTTATCGTTAACTTTGTTTGTAGAGGTTTATTGTTAATATAAAAAAAACTATGCTAGTTAGAGCGTTGGTTTTATTTTTCCTGTAAAATATACATAAACTTCTATTGACCATAATTATTTCAGATTCTTTTATTAGTAAACTTCGAAGATAAGGGGGGGGGGGGGGGGGGGACGGTATTTTTTTCGACATTTTGGCCGATTAATCAAAAACTATTATATATAGAAATAAATAAAAAACTGTTTTAGAATGCACAAGTAAAGGCCTTTCATATGATACCCCACTCGGTATAGCTATTTTACTTTGAAATTTCAAACCCCCGATTTTCCCCCTTTTTTAATAAAACTAAAAATAATTTTCGATTTTTCTTTATTACAAGGATGTTGGGCCACTATTATACACAACTATGCCAAATTTCATGTCGATAGCTTTAATAGTTACAAAAATAATCGAGTGACAGAAGGACGCACGGACGGAGAAAGTCTCACCATAAGGGTTCCATTTTTACCATTTTGGTACGGAACCCTAAAAATTGCCAAATGGGAGTCAGACACAGACCGACCGAGGGTGTACGTAAAAGTTATGTAGAGACATCACATAATATTTCTTAATATGTAGAATTATTTACTTCAATTCCTATCAACTAACTCTTTATTATTTAGTACTAGCTGATGCCCGCGACTTCGTCTGCGTGGATTTAGTTCATAACATCCCGCGGGAAATCTTTGTCACCCTCCAGGTTCTCAACTATACCTATCCAATAAATCACGTCAATCCGTAGCTTTGTAGCAGGAAACATTTGATCGTCTTGCTCGCGGCATTGTTAATGATGATTCAAAGAAAAACATATTACTGATGATATTATCAATTACGTTAAACTATAATTTTTATAATTGTTTTTACCATAATTAACCAAATACAAAATTACGTTTAGCTGTCATTTACGTTTTGTTCTTCCACTGTCATTTTCGTTTTTTTATTCCATGTCAGATGCATTTTTGTTATACCAGGTTTTATATTGACTTGACGGAAACGCGGTCGAACGGGATAAAAAGTATCATATGTCCGTCTCCTGGTTCTAAGCTACCTCTCCACCAATTTTGAGCCAAATCGGTTCATCCGTTCTTGAGTTATAAATAGTGTAACTAACACCACTTTCTTTTATATATATAGATAGATTAGTTTTACTTTTACAAACATCGGAGACAAGATTTTTTGACACTTTTATAGTATAAATCATTATTTTGCTTACACAATAATAATATGAAAACTTGTTTCAGAATGTGCAAACGACGCCATTTCGTTTTCCGTTTAAAGTCGATTACTTTAGTAGGTACTCAGTTACTGAAATAATTAACTGACATTTATGTCAGTTAATTATTTCATTATTTATGTCAGTTTATGTATTCATATTTATTTATGTATTCATATTTCATTATTTATGTCAGTTAATTTTAACATGACTTTAGTAGGTACTCAGTTACTGAAATAAACAGGACAGACAGTAGTTTAGTTTTTTACTGAACCCTACTAATGCAAAATGAGTATCATTAACTGAAAACCTAAGAAATGAGTACGAAAACGATAATCCCTTCCCACAAAAATTCCATTTCGTTTTTCGTATTATCCCAAATGCAGCGAAAAATATGTTGTGTTGAATAAAACATTTTTCTTTTTATACTTACGTTGTGCATTATTTAGCAAGGCTGTAACATATTCTATGAATAGAATGATTGTGCCGAAAACATAGTTGCTGTGGCTTGGCTCAATTTCTGTATTATGCCATTAGAACTTGGTAATTAGTTCTTGGTCGGTTAATCAGCGTCCGTTTAAAATAAACGGGTCTCGATGGTTATAAACGTACTTGGAGTTACGATCACCTTCCAAACTGTACGCGATTCTGATTGAGATAATAATAATATAGTTCTATTATAATTATAATATACCTAATTAAACGCATTTTTTGTAAGAAAACGAGAAAAATCTTTTCAAAAGTTATATAGAGCATACCTAACACATATAAGGGATTCATATTGTAAGTAGTGACGCGACTATTCCCCAGTCGCAATAATTCCGATCCCATTTTCAGCCGAATTGGCAAACAGCATAGGCTATTTCCACTGTCTAGAATAGTCAATAGATACAGAAAGCGATGCTGAATCAAAGGCGCCAGTTCTATTGCTCTATATAAAACCGTAGCTACCTTCTTGTGGAGATTCTGTATACATTGTTTATTTTACAAAGGTCGACGCTACGTAATTTCCGTGCGACACAATTTTAGCCTCTCATTCAACCTTCCACCGAGGGGAGAAAAGCTATCCCTTTGTAGGATCATTTCTTTTGTTATTTTTGTAATGTCATAAACAATATCTTACCCGTGTTGCAAATGTACAGTAATTATAATAATAGGTTTATACATTTATATTATGTTAATGATGATTTCTTCCGTCTTATTATTTTTAACCCCCGACGCAAAAAGGGGGGTGTTATAAGTTTGACGTCGAGGTCTGTCTGTCTATGTGTGTGTGTATGTGTCTGTCTGTGGCATCGTAGCTCTCAAACGGATGGACCGATTTCGATGCGGTTTTTTTCATTTGAAAGCGAGTTTCTTTGCGGTGGTTCGTAGCTATGTTTGGTTAATATCGGTCCAGCAGTTTAAGAGTATCAGCTCTTTTCCAAAATGATGTAAGGCATTTTTGGCGTATGATTACTCGATTAAGTGCTTCACGCGTGCCAGTATAATCGTTAAATGACAACTAATTAATAACTTCGACCTGATGGTGCAACCAGAATAGTCTTCAGAGAACCAGACCCTTCGAAAACTCACAGCAGACATATCGTATTTGGGTTCAATAGATTAGTTTCAATAAGTAGGTACCTTGCAGGTACTTGCTGCTACTATCTTGCAATACGGTCACGTTGACCTGGTGCTGGTATCTAGTTTGAGGGATACCCAATTCTTCATCAACTTACAGCAGATATAGTGTGTTTGGGTTCATTAGAATGGTCTCAATGAGTAGGTGCTAGATAGGTGATAGAGGATCGAGGATCGAGGAGAAGTATCTGATGATGGAGCAGAAAAGTGGGTAACAGTTTAGTACAGTAGTCCGGCCGTAGATTCACACATCGGGGGTGATTTAAATTATCAATTTACACTTGTTTAATGTATAAACGGAAGGCGGAATGACATTTCAAATCTTAACGGTGCATATATAGCTGTTACTAAAAAAAAATTACCTATACTTAAAAATATGCGGCACCTAGCCACTAACCCTAAGGCCCGCTTGCAGAGACGCCGAGTTAGGTTTAACCGAGGAATAAATTTGTAATTTTGACAGAAGCTTTATACGAAATCTGTCAAAGCAGCAGTTAACTCTGAGTTAAAAGGATAACTCGACGTTTTTGCAAGCGGGCCTAAGGTAACCCTGAGGGCGCTTGTGCACTTATACGTATTCTATTAGTAATCGTATTCGTCAAAATACAATTAGAAGTGGCCGTCATACAAAACTAATACGGATCCGTCAAAATACGAATCGAATGAGTGCATAAGCGCACGTTTATTTTGTATGTAGACCACTTCTAATCGTAGTTTTACGAATAGGATTACGAATCGAATACGAATGAGTGCACAAACGCCCTTTAGGTATGATTCCGAAGGCAACCGCAGACTGCAAACCGCAAACTGCAGACTGAGCAGCAGACCGCAGCGCAGATGAAAGTACAGGTTTGTATTGTATAGTTTTGTCTGAAATATGAATACATTCGGAAATCGGAATGAGGTGGCACAATTGCCTTCGTCGCACTTTCCTGTCATCGTAAACGACACTCCAGCGATCTGAATATAATATCACTATCAAACTCAAAAACTACTAAACGAATTTTTATGCGATTTTCACCAATAGACAGGGTGATTCATGAGGAAGGATTAAGTTTATAATTTGGTAAGGTTTTGTGTAAATTGGTTGAAATATATTGTTGAAAATGTCTGGGAGCTTTCATCGAAAACGCTGCCTAATCCTTTTGAGATAATATAACAAAACAATGTATGGTGGTGGTATGATGGGATAGGAGTAAACAGAAAAGTCAGCGATGGCATATATCTATGGTTTAACTATACCCATTACTTTTACTATTATGGGTATTTTTTTCTATACCCAATTTAACTTCTAAAACAATGATCACATTATAATGCAATAATTGGAAATCTACTAAGTTCGAGATGTAGAGGTCAAATTTCGTAATAGTGGAGGGATAATTTTTACCGAAATGGCATGTATAACTCCCTGATTGTTTGAACTTATAGAGGGTTGAGATTTTGAGAAATGGAGGTTCTTAGGCTTGAAGGGAAGGGAACAAAACGTTTTTTCGAGTTTTGGAGGTTTTCGACATAGCGAGGTTCGACTTAACGAGGTTCTACTGTAAATGCGAAACTGTGTTTCTTTGTTGGTTTGTTATTTTGTCCTTCAATCACGCTGCAATAGAACTACAGATCGATGTGATTTTTTGCGTGGGCATTTAGTTGAGAACCTGTACAGTGGAATATCTATTTTTAATCACGGAAATTCAAAGAGCACCCACTGGATTTAAAAACTGAAATCTACGTGGACGAAGTCGTATCTAGATAAAGCAAATAATTTACAAAATTATCTACACAACTTTTATACATAATATTTAGCCATTATGCATAATCACTATTTAATCACATTGTCTTTTAAAGTCTACTTTGTAGCAGAGAGCAGTAAAGAGATATGTATGACGTTCGAATCCAGTAAGCTCCAGAGGCATTGACGGTCGCCATATCTAGAGATAGAAATACACCGTGAAGAAGCAAAAGGACGAAAAGATACAAAATCATTATGTTTTAGATACGCTTTGAAAGCAACCATGCTACGTCTGCAAAAAGACTGGCAATGAAAACATGACGTGAACTAAATATGTATATTAAAGGCTATCATGATAAATATAATAAAAGTAAATTTAAAATTTAAAATACCCCCGACGCATGGAGTTAATGTAATAATTTATTATATATCCATCACCCTGTTATACTAAGCTACTTCCTGCTCCATCAACAGATTTTCATCATTCAATATGCGTTCAGGTTTTTACTAGATAACCAGATAGCCTGCGATCTCACCTGATGCTAATTCACGATGCACTAGCTTTAAACGGCTATGGCATTGTAGGGGGTAACCCCTACATTGAATCCGTACCCAGTATTACCCGGGCTCTTTTTTTCAAAATTAAAACAAAGAAGAAAAATATGTTTCATATCCATTTCGTGTTTTTCTTCTACGAAACTCGAAAAAATAGCATTTATGATCGTCTTATTTTTCTAGGTACCTGCCTATTAAAGGATATATCAATTAAGGTTGAGTGCACCAATTATATTTCCAACTCAGGCTTCTTCGCGCTGGAATATGAATTATTCAATCACTAGCGACCCCGGCTTCGCACGGTTAGTAAAGCATATTACGCCTATGCTTTGTAATCTCCTTGAAATGTTCCATAGGTTACATTGAACAGCATATTGAACAGTACGTAGGCTTATAAAAGAAGTATCGCTCGGCTTATAATGTAGCAACAAAGCGGCGCGCGCGGGGTTGTCACTGGTTGCATGAGTGAGTCCCGTCATCGCCATCGTCGGGTTGAAATCCGCGTATTTATATTGGCGCGCGTTCTTTTTAGGGTTTCGTACCAAAATGGTAAAAATGGAACCCTTATGGTGAGACTTTCTCCGTCCGTCCGTCCGTCCGTCCGTCCGTCCGTCTGTCACAGTCGATTATTTCAGTAACTATTGAAGCTATCGACATGAAATTTGGCATAGTTGTGTATAATAGTGGCCCAACATCATTGGAATAAAGAAAAATACCGTTCCCCCCCCCTTATCTCCGAAGTTTACCAATCGAAAAATCTGAAATAATTATGGTCAGTAGAAGTTTATGTATATTTTACAGGAAAAATAAAAGCAACGCGAAAATTATTTTAGTTTGATTAAAAAAGGGGGAAAATCGGGGGTTTGAAATTTCAAAGTAAGATAACTATACCGAATGGGGTATCATATGAAAGGCCTTTACTTGTGCATTCTAAAACCGTTTTTTATTTATTTCTATGTATAATAGTTTTTGAGTAATCGGCCAAAATGTCGAAAAAAATACCGTTCCACCCTCCCCCCCCTTATCTCCGAAGTTTACCAATAGAAAAATCTGAAATAATTATGGTCAATAGAGGTTTATGTATATTTTACAGGAAAAATAAAATCAACGCGAAAATTATTTTAGTTTAATTAAAAAAGGGGGAAAATCAGGGGTTTGAAATTTCAAAGTAAGATAATTATACCGAATGGGGTATCATATGAAAGGCCTTTACTTGTGCATTCTAAAACAGATTTTTATTTATTTCTATGTATAATAGTTTTTGAGTAATCGGCCAAAATGTCGAAAAAAATACCGTTCCCCCCCCCCCCCCTTATCTCCGAAGTTTACCAATCGAAAAATCTGAAATAATTATGGTCACTAGAGGTTTATGTATATTTTACAGGAAAAATAAAACCAACGCTCTAACTAGCATAGTTTTTTTTATATTAACAATAAACCTCTACAAACAAAGTTAACGATAAATAAGCAAATTAATATAATATTATCGTTTTACTTTTACTTTTGGAGTACGGAACCCTCGGTGCGCGAGTCCGACTCACACTTGGCCGGTTTTTTTATTTTGCAATAACTCCTAAGATATTCATTTAAATTATGGTAACTAACGTATTTAAGTTGATAAGGATTAATACTGTATCCGTCTAAATAGATTTCCAGTTAGCGCATGGTATGTGACCATTATTTAGAGGTTAAAATGGGTATAGTGAGCTATCCTTATAAGATATATGCCATCGCGGGTTTTTCTGTAGACTTATCCCACCATACCACCACCATAAATTGTTTTGTTATATCTCAAAGGGATTAGACAGCCTTTCCGATAAAAGCTCCCAAGCGGCTTGAATTTTTCCGACATTGTCAACAATTATCGTCATATCGATACCAGAAGTATCAATTAACGTAAGGGACAAAACACGGTTTTTCAGGAGAGCCGAAAAACTGTTTTTTTTTTTCCAAATCTGTCTGTATCTTTTGTAATTATTTTTCAATTTTAATGGTGTCTAGGGCAAAGTTTCTTAGTTTTTCCATTCTTTCATATCATATTTGCAAAATTTATGAAAACTTAGTAGTTTAGAAGATAGCATGTCCGTTACATTAAAAAAAAATGTTGAGTTGTACCTTACCCTACTCAAATTTTATATGTAAACCGTAGGAAATAATGTAAGCAGCAAGAAAAATAGAACATTTTATGGTAACGGACATAGGTAACGGACTCTTTTATTGTTGCAATTTGATGTAAGCATGCCTATATCTACCTAAATAAATGATATTTAGAACCTTATTAATATAGGAGCTAAAGTCTATGTTTGATTCACACTAATATTTTTAATTCCAAATAAATGTGTGTGTCTGTAATGTTTTTACGGCTAAGCCAGGAAATAAATTTTGATGAAAATTGATAGACATAGATAGATAGACCCTCAGGCTACTTTTTTATATTTATAAACATATTATTTAGACGTATATTAATAAATATACTAACTAACTAAATTAAGTGGCTAACTCTGTCATACATAGTCAGCGAAAGAGCCCAGGACAATCAGACCTTCGTTATTTTATAAAAGTTAAAAGCTTCTCTGCGTAATATGTCCCCAGCACAGGTAAGAAAAATCCCAACTATGAAGTTTAGATCATGGTAGCTTTGAGAGATATCAGGTTACTAATGTTTATACACCTTTGTTACCTGATTTGGTAAACTATGGATTTTTAGGGGATAGTAAAAAGTAGCATGTGTTAGTCCAGGGTATAATGTATCTTCATTCCAAATTTCAGCCAAATCGCTGCATTAGTTGCGGCATGAAGAAGTAATAAGTGAATTTCGGTTTTTCAAAATCCTGCAGGAACCAAGAATTTTTACGAAATATAAATTAGCCCAGGTGTTAATCCAAGCTTTAATCTATCTCCATTCCAAATTTCAGTAAAATCTGTCCATTTAATTATTAAAATTTAGTTATAATAATTATATAATATAATGTGTGTGTGTTTATCTTTGTAACTCTTTCACGTAAAAACTTCTGAACGGATTTCGCTGAAATTTGAAATGTAGATAGATTATACTTTGGATTAATACACAAATTACTTTTCATCCCGAAAAAATTCTTGACTCCCGCAGGATTTTGTAAACATCGAAATTCACGTGTTACTTCTGCATGCCACAACTCTTGAACCGATTTGACTGAAATTGGGAATGGAGATAGATTATACCCTGGATTAACACATAGGCTACTTTTATACCGTAAAATCCATGGTTCACCAAGTCAAGTAGCAAAGGTGTATAAACCTTTGCTACCTGATATCTCCCAAAGCCACCATGATCCAAACTTCATAGTAGGGGATCGTTCTTAACTGTACTGGGGACATACGCAGAGAAACTATCAGCTATTATAATATGACGAAGGACTGATTGTCCTGGATTCTTGGGCCATACCAGTTCAGCGCCTATTATAATCAACATTACAACTATCCTAGTAATTTGTGTTTACTAGGGTAGTGTAACGTTGATTCCTAAAGACTTAATTTTGTTGTTATTATAGAACATTTTAATATGTTAATCAATCAATTTTGACGTGATAACGTCTTATAAATCGATGAACACCGGCTGCACGCACGAAAGAGTGTCACGTTCTGCCTGAGCCTGTGCGTGCAGGCAAGAGCGCGGAACAAGCGATAGAGAGGCACGATTGGCCCAAGCATTAGCTTGTTGTGACACTTTTTTTTTTTTTTTTTTTTTTCTCTCTTTTTTTAGGCTTTTACCAAGGAGGTATGTCAGCCTAATCGTAACCCTAATCACAATGAACAAAAACTAATACTATCCCTTTCCTATGAATAATCTGAACAGATTCCAAGCTCCGTCAGAAATTGGGTTACTTAACAAATTGTGAAAAAGGCCAACTTGGAATCTGTTCAGATTTAAAAATTCTATTAACTGATTCCTGCCCGACTGATACCGGACGCATTCCTCCAACAAGTGGGTCACGTCATCTGTGACACCACAGACGTCACAGTTAGGGGAAGATGTTTTTCCCATGAGGAAACCGAACTTGTTGCCAGGAATGTGCCCTGACCTAAGCCTATGTGCTAACACTATATATTTTCTTTTCAACCTAGTATAACTGCTCCAAGGTATATGAGGAGGCTCACACTGCAGCGTTCTGTACCATATCCCTTTTTCTAACGACCTTTTTTCGAAATATTCTTTCCATTCTTTGTAGCCTAAATGTTTATACTTTGGCAATGCTTCAAAATAGGTACTCTTAACTTCAAGTTTTTTGCCTTCTTTGCACCCGTATTTTGCCAAAGTGTCAGCCTCTTCATTACCTGACAGGCCAATGTGTGATGGGACCCATTGCAACTTCAAATCCACACCCAAATTAGTCAACTCGTCTATGATAGCCAGTACTGCATAAGCTACCGAAACACCTCTGATACCAGAGGCGGATCGAGCTATATGCTGAAGTGCACTTTTGCTATCTGTACAAATTAGAACTTTTTTGTAACCTGTTGCTCTAACATATGAAAGTGCCTTTGAAATTGCAATGAGTTCAACCGTCATAATACAAACCCTTCCATCTATCCTTAAACAGTCGTTATCATACAAATTACAATCATTTTTAGTAGCGACATAAAAACTAGCTCCTTGTCCCTCTTCGCTTTTTGATCCATCAGTAAAAATAACAAACCAGCCTGCATACTTTTCTCTAAGTTCCTTAATAACATCGTATTTTAAATTATTAACCTCATATAATTTTTTGGATTTTTTAACACTATCTAAGTTACACTTAACAATATCGTAAATCTTAATATTTGTAACCCAAGTCCTTAATGTAAACATTTCAAGATTTGCTGAAGAAGAAATAGATTCTTCTTTCACTTCATCGTATACTGAAACTAATAAAGGCACTTTTTTATTTGCCCAATAATTATTGCTATTACAATAACCATTAAGGACTTGAATTAGTCTAATAATCTCACTATCTTTCCATGATAAGGACTTTAAACAATGTTTATAAGCTAAATACTTCCTTCGTTGCTTCAATGGTGGGATACAGAGCTCACTCTCCATAACATGAATTGGGGTGGTCTTTATAAAACCTCCTATTATTCGTAAAGCCTGATTTTGTAACCTATCTAGTTTAGCTAGATGACTATTAGCACTATTGTCATATATGAAGGATCCATAATCTATACGGCTTCTTATTAAAGCCAGATAAATTTGTCGTAAGTGTTTAGGGTGTACTCCCCAGGATGATCCAGCCAAAACATTTAGTAAATTAAAACATCTTTGCACCTTTATGACAATCTCACCGATATGCTTACCCCACCGCTTGTGACACATTTATTCATCAATGTTTCTTTATGACCTTATCACGTAAAACTATCGTCCGTAAACCGACTTTACAGACAACCAATTTTTTTAGATTTAATTTACATTTTGTTAATCTGAATATTAATATAATATTCAGATTAATATAATATAATAATAACATAAGAGACCTATTAATTGGGATATTTTATATGCATATTCCATTAGAGAAAAGAGCGCATTCTTTACCTTTTTTCATAGCAGAATAATGTAAGGGACTAATTCTGAAAAAAGCTCTAATTATTAAGTAACGTAAGGGACATGTAATGAACAAAAAAATTTATCAATGAGATTTACTTTAATTCTCATTTTACAATAAAAAATAAAGTCCCTTAAATTAAATTTTCTACCAAAAATCGGTCTAGAATGTCCGAAAATGTTACTGTAAGGGACATTTTTTTGAACGATATCGAAATTTCAAGTATACCAGTCGATAGAGCGCAAAATTACGAATCCAATGATATATAACTCATTTTCGGCAAAATGTCCCTTACGTTAATTGATACTTCTGGTATCGAATTATTTCAACTGATTTACACAAAACCTTAACAAATTATACACTAAAACCTTTTTCATGAATCACCCTATCTATTGGTGAAAACCGCATGATAATCCGTTCGGTAGTTTTTGAGTTTATCGCGAACAGACAGACAGACGCGGCGGGGGACTTTGTTTTATAATATTCAATCAAGTGACGTACCCCAACGACGACGCGGTACTGTTTTCAACTATTCTTACTTCACTTACAATTAGTACGATGCTCAATTATAATTTATGAGAAGTCACCCTGGATTTCACGATAGCGCCCCGGAGTTTGAAAGATTTGCGTGTAAAGCAATGGGTGTGTTACTTTGAAACTACATAGCTTTCGAAAATCTAATAAACACACACAAATTCATTCAGGTTGATAGTTCACTAGTCTAAGCCAAAGGACTAAAACAACCAACTTATCTCTCAAGGCTAGCATGTTGAAGTGGCAGTGGGCTGGTTACGCGTCTCGCTAAACGGGGTGTTACAGTAAGGCATCCCCCGGAAAGTGGCAGACTTCGATTGTATGCTCAAGGCTGAGGATAGGTAACATTGCCTCTCATCTATTAAAAAATACCTCTTTTAGGGCTACCATTGGGTAGCCCTAAAAGAGGCATTTTTTATAATGCAAGATAACGATGATAGATAATAGTTAAATATTCAGTTTCGTTTGTAAGATCGAAACATTGTCCATTTTATATAAAAACCTGAAATAGAATCAAAAATCTAAAACTTCTGGGAAGAAAACTTCAGGCCGGGCACCAGAATGTAGGCCACCAGCCAAAAGTATGGACCGTTGGCATAAAAAACTCGAAAAAAACTAACATAAAAATATATTGTGAGCTCTATAAGACAAATACTTATTAAGAACTAAATTTTTAGTAGGTTTAGCTGAAGACCATTTCCATTTTTCACCGACTTCAAAAAAGGAGGAGGTTCTCAATTCGTTGGAATCTTTTTATTTTATTTTATTTTTTAATGTATGTTCACCGATTACTCGAAAATGCCTGAACTGATTTGGAAAATTCTTTTTTTTTTTGAAAGGATATACTTCCCAGATGATCCCATTTAAAAAGATTTTTTATATCACATAATCTCAATTAGTAAATAATTATCGTCGTCAATTTAGTGCAGCTTTGTGACGATTTCACCAACGTTTAATGAAGTTTATCCGAGGGATAAATTACGCATTCTAACAGTTTTTCTATTGAAAATACTATCAAAATATAAAATTTTTGCTCGGATAAGACTTCCTTTACGTTGGTGAAATCGGCCCTTAACAGCGAAAAGTAGCTGGACTAAGATAAGAAAATCGAGGAAATATTTTTTGCGATTTTTATGTTATGAAAGAATTAATAATTTAGGCTACCAAATATATTTTTTCTATATTATGTGTTGCACAATAAAAGTAGGTTTATATCCATTCATTCAATAACACTTATCGTTTTAAATTATAAATAATTTGTCGTGACCTAGCTTTAATTAACATAAATACTCTCTGTAATTAAATTAGTTAATAAATTATGAACAAACTTGATTTTCATTCCGTTTTCCCTTTCTTGAAATCTCGGCACTTTAGAGTGGAAATATTTATATCAATTATTTCGGCTAGGTACCAGAAGATATTTCATATTATTCTGGTAGTATGAAGTTCTTTTTTATGGCAAGGTAAATTCTGGGTACAAATATCTAAAAAATAAACAATGATATCTTATGCTCGGCTGATAGGATTTACGAAAAAGAATAGAGCACAACTGCGACGCGTTGGACTCGTTATATCCATTCAAATGCAAAACTCAAATAGCACAGGAAGCGTGTCTGTCTGCAATATAATATACCTATTGCTGCTAATATTATGCTTTAAAGGTAGCATTTATAAATCTTTGCGTCTGCGAATGGCTATATGGCTATATATGAATAATGGTATACGGTTGTGTACCTACGGTACGGTTGTGTATCTGAGATCCGCTGTAGAATAGAATAGAATAGAAATGTTTTTTATTCAAATAAACTTTTACAAGTACTTTTGAATCAACAATGAGTCTACCACTGGTTCGGAATGCCGTTCCTGCCGAGAAGAACCAGCAAGAAACTCGGCATGTCCTCTTTTCAAAATACTTTTACAATATACTTAATAGATATTATGCTATGTATGCAGAGTTTCCACAATGAGGGGAAGTTCCACAAGCTGTTTATTCATCATCAACCCTTCGCCGGTCCACTGCTCAGCACCCACAAGATCCACTCAGAATAAGGTTTAGGCCAACGTTCACCATGCTGACCAAGTGCTGATTTCCAGACTTCGTATAACCTTGACTTGATACTGTGGAAAACTCGCACATTTTTACATTCACCGTTCTAGCAAGTAACATGTACATTGTACACACATAATGACACTGAGGATTTGTTTTTAAAAAAAATCATACTAGTCCAAAAACAGTGAGCAAAAGTCGTTTTTGCTCACTCAGTGAGAAAAAGTGTTTTGAATTTAGAACATATTATGGATTGCCATTTCTTCAATTCATTGTCTCAAGAAAATATTGTATAGGTACATTTTATTTCACCAAAATTTTCTATTTTATCATTTAAACTATTGAGTTTTTATAATAATAATAATAATAATAATAAGTTTCTTTATTTGAGGCATATAAAACCCATATACTTACACAAAAAATAATAAATAAGTCATTTCAATAATTCAATTCAAAAATAATAAATAAGTCAGTTTTTGACATATGTTTTAGAATTTATAAATCTGTAGAACAACATGAAACGTAAAAGATTTAAGAAGAATATTTATTTTAATAGAATTATATAGAATTAATTCATTTCTTATTTTTTTTAATGAATGACAATTCCGAACGCAGCCATAAAAGGAATAAAACATGGTGGAAAAACAAAAGAAAAATTGTCTATTATCTTAATAATTAAGTACCTACTTTTATGATAATTGTTATAAAAGTTTTAAAAGTAACAAAATGAGTGATTCTAGGGATAATTCAACACCACTGTCTAACGCTGAATTAAAGTATCTTCCGGAAAAGTTGCGTGAAAAATATTTGAAAGCCTATAAATTATTTAACGATTCAGGAGACTTGCTAAAGGTGTGAAGGCCTGCTATGAAACTGTAGTTTTATCCTATAAATACGTAATGTAAACATGAATGTAAAATTCCTTAGTGTTTCAATAAATATTTTTCTTACATCTTGTATTTTTTGCTATTGAGGTGAAAAGTTGTATATATATCACACGATAGCAAAGATTTTTGTTTCTTGTGCCAGGAATCGCTCACTACAGTCTACACTACACTCAAGATTCTAAATCGCTCGCTCGTTTGAATCCTTCGCTCGCTCGGGATTCAAACTAGGCACTCGCAACAAAAAAAGCTTTGCTATCTTGTTGAATAAATAACTATTATTTAAGCAAGCCAAGTTAACAAGGGCTCCTTACTCTATACTGTGTGTATATAATATTCTTCGCTCGGGCCTCATTCATGACGAAGCATAAAATTATTGTGCCCAGTGGAGAACCCTACGAGAACTAAGTGAAGTGTACAAACTGTGTCACCTGAATTTTAAATACTTTTGTTTTAAAATAAGTTTATACATTTGGGAGAAAATAAAATGAAACCGGTTACTATTTTATAATTTATTATACTTATTGATGACGTTTCGTAATATTATTGTAACATGGAGCTGATCTGATGATGGAGGCGGAAGATGGCTATGTGAATTCTGTAGTAAAACGATGTAACACCATGGAGGTCGGGCTCGTTTGATTCGTCTTAAGAAGTACTCTGGTCCTAGATAATATCCATTGTGATGATGAAGCTGAACGGTGGTTATGAACACTCTGTAATGAAACTACGTAACCATATTTAGTTTGGGCTCGCTTCATTCGTATTGATATGTAGTCATAAATGATATCCATGGGATGGCTCTGCAACACACTAGTACAATCTTTAAAAATAATAGCAGATATGTCGTGTTTGGATTCGTTTTGATCAATGAATAGAAACAAATCGCTCGCGATCAGAGAATGTGTAGATTTATCCTATGAAGCTACACTTAAAAGTTTAAAATAATATATAAAAATTCTTTTAAATAAAACCGACTTCAAACGCCACTGAAAAGTATAAAATAATTTCAGTTTGTACACGTATTTTGAAGTCGGGCGGGCCTCAATAGAATTATGAAACTGCAACGCTTGCCCGACTTCAACGTACCTGTACCAAGTACTTATATTCTCTGCCTGGACCTACAAACTAAAATTTTGGCTAGCGTGGCGCATTCGTTTCATCGTTTCATCGTTTCTATTTAGGCCCGCCCGACTTCAACATACGAGTACAAACTGAAATTATTTTATACTTTTCAGTGGCGTTTGAAGTCGGTTTTTTTAAAGAATTTTTATATTATCACGTAAAACTATCGTCCGTAAACTGACTTTACAGACAACCAATTTTTTCCGGTGTAAAAGATAGCCTAATGTGTCACTTCAAGTCCTCAACGGTAACCATGCAATAAATCATGTCGATGGGTTGCTCCGTTGCTGCGTTACATAAAGAAAATAAAACCAGTAAACATTTTCGCATTTATGTATAATAACAGTAAAGATTCCGTTATGAAATACTAGATGATGCCCGCGACTTCGGCCGCGTGGATTAAGATTTTAAATTATCGCGGGAACTCTTTAATTTTCCGGGATAAAATGTAGTCTAGGTACATACCTAGCAGGATTAGCACATCCTAATCCTGGGTATGAACTATTAACGTTAGTGGTTTAGTTCAGATGTTCTTAAGATTATAATAATATCATCTAAATGGCCTGGCCATTTAGATATCGTGAAAGTGCTAGTTCGAAAACATGGCTACGAATTCAATATGTACGAACCTACTTAAATGTAAGATAGGGAACGGTTATCTTAACCCTCCTTATGAATACGAAATGAGGATCGGTGCAGCAGCGGAAAGTAATTACCTATATTTGGCTCCTGAAAATTCTAAGATATCTATTTGATTTGATTGGTTTCTTAATTTCTTCCACTTGCTTTAAATAAAGAGTTTCAAGTATTAACGGCGATTATGTGGATCAATTAGGTTAATTAAGTCGCTAACAATGGGTCTCATGAGGCTCAGAATCTCAGAATCTCAGAGGCTCATGAGCTCGCTCAGAGGGCGATGGAGAGAGCTCTGCTCGGAATATCCCTGTAAGATGAAATCAGGAATGAGGAGATTCATTAGAGAGCAAAGTTACCCACATGTAGCTTATCTAGTCGCGAAGCTGAAGTGGTAAAGGGCTGGGCACGAAGTTCGAAGAACACATGGTCATTGGGATCTCAAGTAGCTGGAGTGGTGACCTCGCACCGGAAAGCATAGTGTTGGCACACTCCCTACAAGGTGGAACGACGACATTAAACGAGTCACAGGGAGCCGTTGGATACCGGTGGTGCAAGACCGGGACATGTGGAAATCTATGCAAGCAGTTCACGTATCGGTTAAAAAAGCAGAAGCAATATAGGTGTGATTTACGAACAGCAGCAACGATTGAGGATAGGGTAAAAACTCGCCTTTGAGGACCCGGGGGGAAATGAACTGTGTAAAGTAAAATTTACGATACGCCGTGCTCTTTGAGTAATAAAATTACTCAAAGGCCGTGCTGGACTGGTTTGACACGGGGCATGGTCAAAGATGTACTATGCTTTTGTATGTTATAAAGTTTGATTCATTGAATTGTTGATGAACCTGAATCTCGTAAAGGCATATCAAAAACTATGGTCTATAAATTAGGTAGGTTTATCTCCTGTTTAAAAAATGTACACCAATTTAGTTTAGAATTATGGTTGACGTGTATCTCAGCAAGCGTCCAAAAAGTTACGATCATACGATATCAAAGATATCTTAATATACCTACCTAACTAATATAATTTATATTTAAGATATCAAAGTTTTCTGTAAATTATTCAGATAAAAATTAGATTCCACTGAAATTTGCAATCAAATCGCTTTCAACGGAGGAACAAAACGCTTTAATTGGATTATCTAGCTCACTCTTAGCGAGCAAAAAACGCTTTGAAATTATTGCATGTGATTGCTTTTAATATTTGAATCGTCTTTACAATGATGAAATAGAAATTATGTAGCGCTATATGATAAAGTATAATATCGGCGATAATCTTAAATCCAATAAAACTGTACAACAACTAAGTATACTATAGTAACATCATCGATAATGCAAGGTGTCAAACACAGTCACCAAATGCATTTCGTGCGCCTGTTAAGTTTAAATATCGTAAAAAACATTAATAGTAATATTCTAGCTCTTCTTATACACTTTACTTTTTGCACACCTACACGTGATACTGATATCTCACGTGCAAATAATAATATGGACTGGGAGAGAATGATATACCTAGCATTAAATCCGCCTTTTGTACTTTGTTGTGCTATAAAGTGAATAAAAAATATTAACCAAACCAACGAAATACATGATACTTAAATATTTCATGGTTGAATTATATGTACCTACATATTAGTTTACTACTATGATAAGTATTACAGTTTAAATAAATACATATTTAAGTAATGATTCATTCACTTTGCTTTCATTCGTATAACGATTATATTAATTGGTTTGAATTGCATAATTATGATGTTCCAGAGAATGTGTACCGGAATAAAAAATAAATTGATGACGATACACAGAGCAATTTCATTTTATAATATACTAGTGGTTGCCCGCGACTTCTTCCGCGTACAATTATGATTTTCTATGGTTAAGAAATTTTCCTTGAGCAAATGAGAAATTGAGCAAATGGCGAGAGGCCAATTGTCAGAAGTCCTACCTACTGTACCATCTTTAAATCCAATAAAGTATAAGCTTTTTAACATCACTGCTTGAATTGTAATTTTCAGAAGAGCGAAAAAGCTAATAATTGATAATAAATTTTATTTTTTTGAAGCAGTGATAGCCTAGTGGTTAGGACGGTGGTCTCCTATTCGGGGGGTCGCAGGTTCGATCCCGGGTACGCACCTCTGACTTTTCGGAGTCAAGTGCGTTTCAGCAATTAAATATCACTTGCTTCAACGGTGAGGGAAAACATCGTGAGGAAACCTGCACACCTGTGAGTTCTTCATAATGTTCTCGAAGATGTGTGAAGTCCGCCAATTCGCATTGGGCCAGCGTGGTGGACTATGGCCTATAACCCTTCTCTGACAGGAGACCTGCGCTAAATAGTGACCCGTTAATGGGTTGCTAATGATGATGATGATGAATAATATTTTTATTATAATAATAAAGATTTATTATTTTTATATACCTAATTAAAATATTGGGGCACTTTTATAAATAAATACTTGGCGCTTCTATTTTTTCCAATGAATGCAAACCCGCAGTCGCTTCTTTCTGCTTTTCTGTCTTCTTTTGTTGAAGGCCAAGATTTTGAAAGCGAAATTGTAAGAGTAGGTATGTCACAAATAAATCTTATTGGCCTCAATCGAACTGCGTTCAAATACATTTTTGTGATAATAATATGAGTTCAGCACACAATAATTAATGGGGACCCGTTAGCATTATCATATCTTCGTAACGGTATAAATGTGTGTACTTTTTAGGGTCCGTAGTAAACAAGGAACCCTTATAGTTTCGCCATGTCCGTCCGTCTGTCTGTCTGTCTGTCTGTCCGCGGTTTAGCTCAGAGACTATTGATACTAGAAATCTGTAATTTGACAAGGGTATAAATATCAATCACGCTGACAAAGTGGTAAAATAAAATTGTGAAAATATATTTTTTAGGGTACCTCCCCTACATGTAAAGTGGGGATGAATTTTTTTTTCCTCATCTATCCCATAGTGTGGGGTGTCGTTGAATAGGTCTTTCAAAAACGTTGTGGATGTGGGAACACCATTTTTCAATTCAGGGATCCGTTTGTGAAATATGATATTTTAAAGTGCTAAATTTTATTAGAGTCAAGTGTCCCCCCCTCTGCCAGCTAAATGGTTGTATAAGTAGGGTAGGTATGCTAAGTAGGGTTCATTAGTGAAGGAGTTATATCGGTTTTTCTAAGTTAGATATTACACGTAGTGTAAGTTGCATATTTTGTAGTAGGTATATTATACTTAGTATTTAAACCATGGAACTCAAAATGTATGTTGAGACTTTCAACTACGGAACCCTACACTGCGCGTGGGCCGACACGCACTTGGCCGGTTTTTTTAATTATACAAATCAAAGTATCGAAAAAATAACTTCAGGATTCATAGGATCCTTTAATATACCTAATAGGGCAATTTTTCAAAAATAATTTGGGTGGCCTTCATGGTGCTTAGAAACAGAAATAAATTATGTTTGCGGAATAACATTAGCTTTTATGCTAGGATGAATTCACATAAATTTATTCTTTACAATTTTTTCGCCATAATCCTCAAACTGCTTCTTTTGTACCCAAAGTTTTTTTGCGTCCGGTAATCCAGCAAACGTAGCACCGCCTAACCACGCCACAGCATATGACTCGGGTGAAGTTAGAATTGTCACAGGATTTTCAATTTTATTTTCTATTTCGACCTGTAATCGCTCATTTATCCCCGGTATAGTGGACAATCCCCCACAAGTTACAAGACCATCATACAGCTCTAATCTTAACTCTGCGTCGCATTTTAAGGCTGCAGTGACCACAGCGTCCTGCAATGACACATAACTTTTTTCGTTATCGTTCAGTAAACCTGGTTGAAAAATTATTTCCGAAGACATAAATGCCTCGTTGCTCACGTCTATTTCATCACCGCTTGGCAACTTGTATATTTGTTTGTGGATGGACATTGCACAATTAGGTGTAACATATAGATATTGCCTTTTCATAGCCTCAATGTCTTCAAGTGATATAAAATCTTTTAAAAGATTACGCTCCCCTAGGGATTTTTTTATAAATTCTGATATTTGGGAACCAGCTATACCTGTTTGTACGTGTGCATAACGGACCATACCGCCTTCGAATATTGGAACTATGTCAGTCGTGTCATAGCCAATATCTACACAGAGACCTGTGGTTGTACCAGAGCCGTACATCGACAACACAGGTTGAGGCTGAATACAAAGTGCAGGGCAGTTAAGTGTTTCGAAAAAAATTTCACAGCATTTTATTCTGCAAGAAAAATAAATAAATTTAACTATAAGTCGCGCGCAGAAGATTCGCCGACGGCTGTCTTGCCGGCCTCGACTCGCGCCTAGTCCGCGAGCGCGGGTCGCGACTCGCGAGTGGCGTAGGTGGGGGAGGCAGCCATCGGCAAACATTCTACGCACGGATTATCTACACCTACGTCATGTTTCCAACAATATCCACGTCTGATGTTACGAAAATAATATGTATTTGGCAATCCAAATAACATAAAAAATTCTTTTTAAAAAACCGACTTCAAACGCCCGCGTCAGTCGTCACTACAAAGTATATAATTTATTATAGTTGATTTTTTTAAAACCACTCGGCTGATTTTGATGAAATTTAAATGAGACCTGGGATGTATACCCTTTCAAACAAAAAAAGAATTTTCCAAATCGGTTCAGGTGTCTTCGAGTAATCGGTGAACATACATAAAAAAAAAGAGACGTGTCAAGGGACACCCGGATGGAACGTAGTACCTTAGTAGTAGTATTTTAGTGAAGGAATTGTAATAAACTAGTGGTGTCATCTAGTATTAAATTGACTACGATGAATTATTTTTAGTTTATTTCTATTGCACTGATACAACACCAAAGAGTTACTCTGGTGGAGTTACTGTTTTTTCACAGATGGCGTTATCCAATTTATACAATAAAAAATTAGGGAAAAATTCCACATTTAGAATTTATTTAAAATAAATTTATTATTTAAAATAAAATTGAAAATAGAAAATTCAGTCTGTCGAGCTGGGATTCGAACCATCAACGTTGAATTTATAGGCGACTCTCCTAACCACTAGGCCATGCAGACGCCGAGTTCTAAGGCGAAAATACCGAATACAATGCAAAATTCACATTCAACAAAAAAATGACGTTTCAAAAATGTGTCGTGTCGGTTTCCTTAATTTTTTCCGTCTAGCCCTCTTCCGTACCGCGCGATAAGGAACTACGTTCCAAAAAAGATTCTGACGAATTGAGAACCTCCTCCTTTTTTGAAGCCGGTTAATAACGTCAATTACAAAATTACGTTATGTATGACCTTAATGATTTATGATACTTACTTTTCTTGCATGGTTGAAGTCGCCCCACATGCCAAAATAACAGCACGATCTTCTGGCGCAACTTTTAACTCTCGATAAAACACGTGGTGCCAAATCCTTTCCATGTCGTCCCAGTGTACTATATTACCGCGTACTACCGGATGGTTCAATTCCAAATCCATCACTTTTGCTGCTGCCTCATCACCTAGGTGTACATCGTAGTATTCACGGCCGTATCGCCCCTTCAAGTGGTTTGGTCTTCCAACGAGAGTGCGGAACATGGACACGGGGTGGTTGTCGCATGCGAATCCAGCTTTGATATTAAAACTGCCATTATCAATCACAACAGCTGGTTTTTCGAAAGACATGTAAATATTTATATAGTAGTATTTCTTTTTGTTTTTAAGTAAAGGTTACAATACAAATATAGATCACTTCACTAGAATTGTTTATGTTAAACCATTAAATACTGAAATAACCTGTGTGTAATATTATAATTTATAATCAATACGTTATATAACTGAAAATGAACTGAAATACATGAGTATATAATCACTTCGTTTTCGCCACAGATTAATGATTATGTATACCAGAGTTTTCGCTGAAAACCACAAAGTACATTATACAGACCAAAGACTGAAAACAGAATCCTATATAATATTATTATACTCTTTGCTGAAATCATAGGCTGAAATATAGCTCAAAAACCACCAAAAACCTACTTATAATAGACGTAGTCGTAATTCCTAGTTCCATGTCAAAAACCACAAACATTATAAATGTTTGTGTCAAAAACCCAGTAGTTTGACAAGCTTTGGCGATGTGGCTGTAGCTTGTGCACTTACTGCATCGCTATATTAGTTCCAGAGACACTCGTATGTCTAATATGGCGCTACATATTGATCCATGAATTAAGCTGTAATTCGAATAGGGATAGTCAGTCCAGTGTTAAATCATAATATAGCCTCATAAATCATAACTGCCTCGTTGGTCTAGTGGTTAGCTTGTTCGACTGCGGATGACAAGGTCCCGGGTTCGATTCCGGGTTGGGCCGTTAAAAAACAATGTGTACTGTGTTTTTCTGCCAAAGAAATTCTCAGTACTAGCCCGGAGTTAGGAAGTTGGCGGTTAGTCACCCCCGTGCCTCGGAGAGCACGTAAAGCCGTCGGTCCTGCACCTCATCTCTCTCCGGTTGTGTCGGATTTCCGTCCCATTGGACTATGAGAGTGAGGGAATAGAGAGTGCACCTGTGTTTGCGCACACACTTGTGAACTATGGTATCTCCCGCGCAGATGGTTGATCTCTAAGGAGGTTGGCAACCGTGATCGGATTCGGTCGGGAGGACATTATTTATTAAATCATAGATTAATTAATTATAGAGGTCAGTGAGCTATACAGCCTATTTAGATCATGGAATTAGGAAATTGTGCCTGATATATACGGAAATCACAAACGGAAATACACCTGACTAAAGATTAACTACGATACACTTACATAATATATTTCCTTATTCGATTTTTTTTAAAATATTAGCCAAGCTGAACTATACTTATATTCTCTCTTCCAAGTAAGCAGAAAGATTACCTTAGGAGTTGGCACGGCAGTAGAGCAACGGGTGGGGATTGAACGTGCGACCTTTCACTTTTTAGTCCGCCCCTTTAACCGTTGGGCTATTGAGGCTATTAATTAGACGGTTATAATTAGTAATATGGGCAAGTGCTGTACTTATGGATGCTTGTACCTGTGGACACAGTCGATTCATTCGGAACTAGCAACCATAAAATTCTAACTTGAACGGGCCCGTAATAGTCCATTTAGTCCGGGAGGAATCGGCGCATGAGTACCGAAAACTATTCCACCTCAATTTTTTTATGCGATCCTCTTCAAATTGCTCTCCTAATGATATAAATGCATGTTGCCATGACGCAACCCGGTGCCATATTGTTAAAACCGAAATTGTTTAAAAAATTGCAAGGAATTGTTATTTTACAACCGGACAAATTTTTTTATATTCTTTATTGAAATACCAATAAAAAAGGTCCTATGACTTTTCACGATAAAGTTAATATTTTTAAAGATATGAATTTTTAAAGGTTCGAAAAATCTCAAATTTGGGTACTTTCGACCCATGAAAAATATATCTAAAAAAAAACATAATGTTTAAGTAATATTTTTTTTTAATTCTCAATACAATAGTTAATAATATTGTTAATAGAGATTTAAAAAAATTTCATTGTTTATATCTTTTTTTTAATTGTTAATTTCGCGCGCTCACAAGTATGCGTTGCTTACCTTTAAGTATCGCTGTCTCTCTCTGACTCATGCGTTGCATCGGCCTCTGTGTCTTGAATCATTATTTATCATTTATCTTAAAAACTATCAACTTTATCAAGATTGTTAAAGAGAGCAATGTTATTAATAATTAAATTGTTCTCTGTTCACAATATTATTAACTATTGTATAGAGAATTAAAAAAAAAAATATTACTTAAACATTGGTTTTTTTAATATATTTTTCATGGGTCGAAAGTACCCAAATTTGAGATTTTTCGAACCTTTAAAAATTCATATCTTTAAAAATATTAACTTTATCGTGAAAAGTCATAGGACCTTTTTTATTGGTATTTCAATAAAAAATATAAAAAAAAATTATCCGGTTGAAAAATAACAATTCCTTGCAATTGTTTTAACAATTTCGGTTTAAACAATATGGCACCGGGTTGCGCCATGGCAACATGCATTTATATCATTAGGAGGGCAATTTGAAGAGGATCGCATAAAAAAATTGAGGTGGAATAGTTTTCGGTACTCATGCTCCGATTCCTCCCGGACTAATTGAAATGTTACACTTTTTAGGCCTTACCTTGCGCTTTTAGAGGACGCAATTTTATTTTTTTGATGTGTAGGGGGGTCAGTGTAAAGCTAAAACCAATTTTTTGGGGTCGCCACCCTTGTCCCACGGCCGCCATCTTGAAAATAGGGGTTGAAGTGGTTTTTACGATATGGTTTTACGATATATCTCTTAAACTATACAGGGTGGGCCAGACCAGGTGGATATAAAATTATTTTTAGATTGTCCACTTAGGGGCTTACCAGGACCCGGAAGGAAAAAAATCGGTTCCCATCCGATTACGAGAAAAAAATTTTTATTTAAAATTTTGGAAAATCATTGCTTTGACGAACTTTTAATTTTTTTTTAATTTTTCCAGTGACAATTTCCACAATTTTTTTATGGAATATCTTAACCTAATAACTGTACTCTCTAATAAAAAAATTCCAGTCTGGTTAGCTGGTTTTAAGAGCATTAAATTTTAAATTATTTCAAGAAAATTAAGTTCATCCAAAATCTACAGAAAACTTTAAAATTCCATTAAAAATAAAAATCTCCAGCGCTATGCACTGGTGATTTTTTAAAAACTGTAGCAACTTATGTTCTTTTGATTGCCAAAAGAAAAATTGTATGTCAATGTGCCGGATAAAAAGTTACGATTTTTCAAAAGTCTTCGTTCCTCATTCGTGTAAATAACGACCTTATTGAAAAACATGTTAATTGTTTGTGGAGACTGCAGTATGTCCTTTAATTTTAACTGCCTCGTTGGTCTCGTGTTTGACTGCGGCCGACGAGGTCCCGGGTTCGAGTCCCGGGTCAGACCATATCAAGTATTGGGGTTTTCCGTAAGAAATTCTCTGTACTAGCCCGGAGTTAGGAAGTTGGCGTTGTTTCACCCCCGTACCTTGGAGAGCACGTAAAGCCGTTGGTCCTGCGCCTAATCTCTCTTCGCCTGCGCCTAATCTCTCTCCGGTCGTGTCAAATTTTCCGTCCTATCGGGCTATGAGAGTAAAGAAACAGAGAGTGCACCTGTGTTGGCGCACACACTTGTGCACTTGAGAGAGAGAGACTCCAGAGAGATTTACCATCTATGCGGGAGACATTAAAGTGCACAAGTGTGTGCGCCAACACAGGTGCACTCTCTGTTTCTTTACTCTCATAGCCCGATAGGACGGAAAATTTGACACGACCGGAGAGAGATTAGGCGCAGGCGAAGAGAGATTAGGCGTGGGACCAACGGCTTTACGTGCTCTCCAAGGTACGGGGGTGAAACAACGCCAACTTCCTAACTCCGGGCTAGTACAGAGAATTTCTTACGGAAAACCCCAATACTTGATATAGTCTGACCCGGGACTCGAACCCGGGACCTCGTCGGCCGCAGTCAAACACGAGACCAACGAGGCAGTTAAAATTAAAGGACATACTGCAGTCTCCACAAACAATTAACATGTTTTTCAATAAGGTCGTTATTTACACGACTGAGGAACGAAGACTTTTGAAAAATCGTAACTTTTTATCCGGCACATTGACATACAATTTTTCTTTTGGCAATCAAAAGAACATAAGTTGCTACAGTTTTTAAAAAATCACCAGTGCATAGCGCTGGAGATTTTTATTTTTAATGGAATTTTAAAGTTTTCTGTAGATTTTGGATGAACTTAATTTTCTTGAAATAATTTAAAATTTAATGCTCTTAAAACCAGCTAACCAGACTGGAATTTTTTTCTAAGAGAGTGCAGTTATTAGGTAAAGATATTCCATAAAAAAATTGTGGAAATTGTCACTGGAAAAATTAAAAAAAAATTAAAAGTTCGTCAAAGCAATGATTTTCCAAAATTTTAAATAAAAAAATTTTTCTCGTAATTGGGTGGGAACCGATTTTTTCCCTTCCGGGTCCTGGTAGGCCCTTAAGTGACCAATCTAAAAAAAATTTTATATCCACCTGGTCTGGCCCACCCTGTATATCTGTTAAAAAAAATTGGTAATATTTTTTATTGCAAATTAAATTCTCTACAACTTTGGTCCAGTAATTTTTTGTCGTAGAACAACTATAAATAAAAAACTTATAAGCAAAAATGTTAAGAAATTCGAGAAAAAATTTATATTTTTCGATATCACTTTTTTTTTAAATTTTACGAAAAAATTATGTCAGACCATTTTTGTAGATCGTTTTTTGAGGAACAACTTTTATACGCAACATTTTTTCATTAAGTCAATAGCTATGGTTTTACAGCGCTCCGAAGTGAGTACTATTTTTCAGTACTCTTAACTATACATATATTGTACGTGTGTACTAATAATGTGTCATCAGTTATTGTTTCTCGAATTTCTGAACATTTTCGCTTATAACTTTTTTATTTATAGTTCTACGGCAAAAAGTTACTGGACCAAAGTTGTAGAGAATTTAATTTGCAACAAAAAATGTTAGCAAATTTTTTTATCAGTTAAATAGTTTAAGAGATATATCGTAAAAACCATTTCAACCCCTATTTTCAAGATGGCGGCCGTGGTACAAGGGTGGCGACCCCACAAACTTGGTTTTAGTTTTACACTGACCCTCCCTACACATCGAAAAAATAAAATTGCGTCCTCTAAAAAACGCAACCCCCAAATGTAACTTTTCAGTGGACTATAAAGCTTTCTCTATGGTTGACAGTTCGCGTACAAAATAGAATTTTAGGGTTGCTTATTTCGCCGGAATCGATTGTGTCCACAGGTACAAGCGTCTATAGATACAACACTTGCCCCTACTTATAAAACGTAATACTATAATTATGTTCCTCTGCTTTTTTTCTTCTTCAAGAAGAAGGAAGAAAACTTAAGTAGGTAGGATGCGTGGGACTGTGTGCAGGTGTGATTAGATTGTGTTGCATCTAATAGACGTAATAATATCTAAGACTAGCTGATGCCCGCGACTTCGTACGCGTGGATTTAGTTTTTAAAATCCTGCGGGAACTCTTTGATTTTTCCAGGATAGACACCTTCCAGGTTCTGAACTATACCTATCCAAAAAAATCCGTATCCATCAATCCGTAGCTTTGTTGCAGCGTGATTGACAGACAAACCAACTAACAAACACACTTTCGCATTTATAATCTATCTATTCTAATCTATCTATCTAATATCTTTAAACGAGCAATTCTTGTATATATATAATCTGAATCTCGGAAACGGCTCGAACGATTTTCATGAAATTTGGTATGCAGAGGGTTTCGGGGGCGATAAATCGAACTAGCTAGGTTTCATTTTTAGAAAAGGTCGTTTTATCCGTGTTTTCAGGCAATGAAAAACCCCTTACAAGATCATTAGAATACGAAGGTAAATTTCGCCATCATCCATAAATTCTCGATAGCTCGGTAAGTCGGGCGGCCCCGAAACCAGAAGACCCGACCCCGGTTCGAGTCCAAGACGATTATATTTTCCCCTATGAATTTTATTATTTTTATTATTTTTTAGTTATTTATAACTAGCTGATGCCCGCGACTTCGTCTGCGTGGATTTAGTTCATAACATCCCGCGGGAAATCTTTGTCACCCTCCAGGTTCTCAACTTTAACTATCCAATAAATCACGTCAATCCGTAGCTTTGTAGCAGGAAACATATTTTGATCGTCTTGCTCGCGGCATTGTTAATGATGATTTAAAGAGAAAACATATTACTGATGATATTATCAATTACGTTAAACTATAATTTTTATAATTGTTTTTACCATAATTAACCAAATACAAAATTACGTTTAGCTGTCATTTACGTTTTGTTCTTCCACTGTCATTTTCGTTTTTTTATTTTTCCTGTAAAATATACATAAACTTCTATTGACCATAATTATTTCAGATTCTTTTATTAGTAAACTTCGAAGATAAGGGGGGGGGGGGGGGACGGTATTTTTTTCGACATTTTGGCCGATTAATCAAAAACTATTATATATAGAAATAAATAAAAAACTGTTTTAGAATGCACAAGTAAAGGCCTTTCATATGATACCCCACTCGGTATAGCTATTTTACTTTGAAATTTCAAACCCCCGATTTTCCCCCTTTTTTAATAAAACTAAAAATAATTTTCGATTTTTCTTTATTACAAGGATGTTGGGCCACTATTATACACAACTATGCCAAATTTCATGTCGATAGCTTTAATAGTTACAAAAATAATCGAGTGACAGAAGGACGCACGGACGGAGAAAGTCTCACCATAAGGGTTCCATTTTTACCATTTTGGTACGGAACCCTAAAAATTGCCAAATGGGAGTCAGACACAGACCGACCGAGGGTGTACGTAAAAGTTATGTAGAGACATCACATAATATTTCTTAATATGTAGAATTATTTACTTCAATTCCTATCAACTAACTCTTTATTATTTAGTACTAGCTGATGCCCGCGACTTCGTCTGCGTGGATTTAGTTCATAACATCCCGCGGGAAATCTTTGTCACCCTCCAGGTTCTCAACTATACCTATCCAATAAATCACGTCAATCCGTAGCTTTGTAGCAGGAAACATTTGATCGTCTTGCTCGCGGCATTGTTAATGATGATTCAAAGAAAAACATATTACTGATGATATTATCAATTACGTTAAACTATAATTTTTATAATTGTTTTTACCATAATTAACCAAATACAAAATTACGTTTAGCTGTCATTTACGTTTTGTTCTTCCACTGTCATTTTCGTTTTTTTATTCCATGTCAGATGCATTTTTGTTATACCAGGTTTTATATTGACTTGACGGAAACGCGGTCGAACGGGATAAAAAGTATCCTATGTCCGTCTCCTGGTTCTAAGCTACCTCTCCACCAATTTTGAGCCAAATCGGTTCATCCGTTCTTGAGTTATAAATAGTGTAACTAACACCACTTTCTTTTATATATTATATAGATTTTTTGTTAATAATATATAATTTCCAAAAAACACGATTTACCAAAAAAAAAAAACGAGTAAAGCTCGGTCACCCATACATTATATATTATACTAGCTGACCCGGCGAACTTCGTACCGCCAACTATCTATATAAATAAAACAAATAAACTATCATAATCAAAAAAGACTATCCTATCTTTCAAGTTGGACCAATTTAGGAGTCCATCGCGGACAAACAACGTGACACGTAATTTATATATATTAAGATATATATATATATACAAGAATTGCTCGTCTAAAGTATAGAAATAAGCTGTAGGAAAACGAAATCAAGGTACAAATCAAGAGTTCGAGTCAAGTTCTGACTTTCTGAGACACTTGCGCGATGCGGGGCGGTGGTGGTGGGGGTGATAAAATCGATATCCAAGTAAAAGTACAAAAATCTTGTAATAGATGGCGCTGCATACTTTTACATCGCGTTCGCAGCTCTGTTCGGTTAAGTAGATATAATACTAAGCTTTTTTTTGTTTAGGTGGAGAGCAAGACGGCCGAGTAAGATAGAACCTTTAAATTTTTTCTAATGGAGGGGTGTACCCGGCAGTCATGCTCTCCATAAAAATATAATAAGACTGTATACCATTGATCCGTAATCGTTAAAATCGTATTCTAACTTCTATGACATTAGCGTCAAGGTTGTGTCATGTGTGTGTGTCGTATCTGTATAAGTGTGAGCGAGCGCAATGCTCGCGCCTGCCCGCTCCCACCTAGGCTTTGACAGGCACGCACACTTATGCAATGTGCATGTACACGAATTAACCACGAGTAAGGCTCACTCGCCTTCGTGAATTGCAAAAACTGTACCAATAATTGTCTAAATGTTATTCCATTGATCGTATTCGTATTCGATGACATTAACATCAAAGTAAAATAATCCTTAGTCACAAATTCATTACACCGATCTTAATATGGAGCGTATCGTACATACGTAAACGTATAAGAATGCATTGCAATGCAATTTCGTTTATGCATTCTTATACGTTTACGTATGTACTATACGCTCCATATTAAAATCTGTGTACCTACTGAATTTGGGATTATTTTATACTTTGATGCTAATGTCATCAAATACGAATACGATCAATGGAATAACTTTAAGACAATTGGTACCCAGGATTATACTACCCCGGAGTACTAACTGCTCGGCCTTCAAGTTGGCCGCCCGTCGCGTCGTCGACCCAGGTACGTCGTACTGGTACTGTTGACAAAATAATTGTATTTGCACTGTAACCACGACCGTGACCGAAGTTCTCTTATTTATGATAATGATTTTCATGGCATTGACGTCCTGAATGTCGAAGGGCGTGATTTTTATTACAAGCTTTTATTTAGCTTGACCAGTTTATTTATTGGCTGAATCTATTAATACGGGTACTGTACGAACAATTTATTATTATTAATACGGTTACCGTACGAACAATTTATAATTATTCGTACAGAAGTCGGATGATTAATTTTGGTCAAATATTTGAATCATGCTACCTGAATTTGGGGGAGGGAAGGGGGAGGGAGGGAGGGCCCCCCCTTTAGTCTTGCCAAAATTCCCTTAGTGAAGGAGTGAAGGTAAAAAAATAGTGGGAGAGGGGAAAAGGAGTAGAGGAAGCTTAGAAACCCCTCCAAATTAATTTTTCATTTCAAACCAATAGAACCTAAGTGATCCACCGGGATCTTTCATGTTCTAACCTAACTTTAGTTTTTCCACAGTCTGGTGGTTCTCCCAACGTGTTACAGTGTAACTAATTTAAAAAAAAATTGACAAATAAAAAACAAGCTAATCATCCAATTCATTCTTAATTTAAAAAAAAATTCTACATGTGGAATTTAAAAAATAAAAATGAAAATAGAAAAAAAAATGAAAATAGAAAATTCAGTCTGTCGAGCTGGGATTCGAACCATCGACCGTTAACTATTAGGCGACTGCATAAGCCACTAGGCTACGAAGACCTGAAATAGTACCGCAAAAATAACGAACACAATGCCTTCAAAAAAAATTGAAGACCTGTAGAATAAATATAATTTATTCGTCCAGTACCCGTACAACTAGTCACTCCGTTATTTATTTATTTGTTTGTTTGGGTCAAATCTTGCAAGATGAATTACAACCACTTCCCGGTTTCCGATTGAGCTAAAATGTTGCATGTACATGTTAATCGGATGACAATACAATATTATTGTAACATGGAGCTGATCTGATGGTGGAGCTGAAAGATAGCTATGGGAACTCTGCTACAAAACTACGTAACCCTATCGAGTTTGGGCTCGTTTGATTTGTCTTGACAAGTACTCTGGTCCTAGATGATGTCCAGGTCTGATGATGGAGCTGAAAGGTGCTTAAGGGAACATCTGTAATAAACGACGTACCCCATAGAGTTTGGGCTCTTTTGAGTCAACTTGACAAGTACTCTGGTCCTAGGTGATATTCAGAGTTAATGTAAATAGCTACTAAAAGCTCGTATTTTAAAAATAGTTTTTTTTTTTTAATTTCTTATTTTTCTCCTCTTTAAAGGAAGTCATTCAATACTAACTAACTAGACTAATCCTGCTTCCTACTAATATTGAAAAAGCGAAAGTTAGTGAGGATGTATGGATGTTTGGATGGATCGATGGATGGATGGATGGATGTTTGTTACTCTTTAACGCGACAACGAATGTACCGATTTTGCTGAAATTTGGCACAAACATAGATTATAGTCTGGAATAGCACATAGGCTTTTTGTCCCGGAAAAGTAATCAGTTCCTGCGGGATAGCATCGCTATTTTTTACGTATTTGTCCTTCAAAATACGCGCAATGGAGTTTTAGATTGACGTAGTTTTGTTGCACAGGTAAAGTGAAGGGCCTGAAAAGCGACAAAGGCTACTTTTAATCCCGTGAAAACAAATAGTTCCCGCGGGATTTCTGCATGCTACCTTTCACATATTTATCCTTTAATTATGGGCAGAGTTACAGATTGACTTGGTTTTTTGGATAGGCATACTTGAGGACCTGAAAAGTGACAAAGGCTACTTTTTATCCCGGGAAAACAAACAGTTCCTGCGGGATATTAGTATGCTCCTTTTCACATATTTATCCTTCAATTAAACGCCAATGGAGTTACAGATTGATACAGATGCACGTATGCATGGACGTAGCCCGCAAAATCAAAGTATTTCCGGAGGATTTTACAAACTAAATTTACGCAGACGAAGTCGCGGGCATCAACTAGTAATACTATAAATGCGAAAGTTTGTGAGGATGTATGGATGGATGTTTGTTACTCTATAACTCCACAATGAATGAGTCGATTTGGCCGAAATTTGGAATGGAGATAGCTCATACCCAGGATTAACACATAGGATTTTTAATTAACACACTTTATCCCGGAAAATTACAGAGTTCCCGCGGGAATTAAAACCTTAATCCAATCCAATTTCATAGGGTTGAAGTACCTCATTTTAAAGATAATTTGGAACAGAGTACAAAAGTATTTTTTTTTATTTTTTTCCCTAAAATTGACGAAATGGGGGGCTTTCAAAGTGGAGATTGTATTCGAGGCTAGATCTCTAAAACCACTTTTTTTTAAAACTTGAAACTTACACATAATTTGAGTTATATTCTGTACTTGAACAACAAATACTAAGATTACATAAATATTATAAAGAAACGAAATTATTTAAGTTTTAAAGGGCATCAATGTTTTTAACAAAACTTCACTATACTGTTAATAGATGGCGCTGTCTTTAATATTGTAAATACAGTTTTGCGTCAGCTATTCTTATTTTGTCTATTACTAATTAAGTTATTCAATTAGCAAATTATTATCAATAAAAGTATCACGTTGTTTTTGCAAAAGTAAATCCGTTTCTATTTACAATAATTAGACGTTAGCACCTATTTACTAGCGTATGATGCTTTTATGATGGTACTGTGTCTATGAATGTAAAGATGAGCGCGCATCTAGTCATGCTCGCCGCAGAAGCCGCAAGCGCGCAGTCATGGCAGTTTATAATTTTTTTTATTATGAAATCGTATACTACGCAACACCCGTTCAGCGAACCAGCTGAATTTTAGTAAAATACTGTAGGCATACGCATCCCATCCACGAAAGCAGATGACGATTGACGTCATCAGATTCGGCGCGTTTTAATTACAATATAATATAGTTAAAACTACCTTATGGGAATTATGGGATACCGCGAGGTCTCAGTTCGGGGCGAACCACTAGTATAGATAAGTTTTTTCTGATTCAAATCACACCGGCTTCCCACGGTGCGTGATACTGCGGATGGACGCGGACCGGCCCGTACGACGCAACATGGGAAGAGTGCGGCCGATCCACTAGGAGTTGCTAGCTTCAAAGGTGCTGTGCGAGCTTGTACAAGGTGGTGCGAGGTTGTGCGCTTATACACAGACGAGCATATCAAAACCTGTCCATTTTGCTGACACGAGATCGTGCACGCATGTAGAGATTTCTTGAATGAATAATAGAGTGGACGAACGAGCTGATTTTAGATTTTTTTTAAATCTGTAACAAAATGAACCAATGCTATCTATCTATTTGGAATAATGACTTTGAATTTCAAAACCCACACACACTGTCACGTACCGTTGGTAGAGCCTTGTGCTCGCTGGGTGGTCGTCTGCTATGCATAATAATTCGCAGAATCGCGCATCGTGGGAAGCCACCTCTATGTTTTCATTTGGATTAAATCATGGAAGTATTTGCTGATCCCCACGACTTCGTCCGAGTTTTTGATTCCCGCGGGAATATAATTTTATTATTATGAAATGAAAAAATCAACAAGTTTTATGAAAAAACATCTCGTCACAATTATTATTATATTTGAAAATCATTATCGACTTAATAAAATTTATAATGCACTTTTTCTACTCCTACATCTTCATATTCTTTTCTCGACATTGAGAATCCCTTGGCAAATTTTAGAGAGGCCAAAATGGATCCGCCCATCCAAGCAGAATAGTGTCTCATTGGTATAGCTTCAATGCTTGCCTTTAACTTCGGGAGCTCACTAACTCTCCTAGACAATTCAATTCTTAAACGTTCTGGCAACCCCTTAAATGAACTGGATCCTCCAGAAATCACTACATTGTCGTAAAATAATGCTTTGTAGTCCATATCACATTTGTCAATGCTAGAACAGATAACATCTACAATGCTAGGGAAACTAAACCCGTGTAAAGACGGCTGAAACATTACTTCAGGGCATTTGAATTTTTCATCGCCAATCAGAATATGTTGGCCATCAGGAAGATAAAATTGGGTTAAATCTTTTGCAGATTTTTTAAGTTCTTCTTCATAATCAGTTGCGACATAGCATAGATCAGCCTGAAATGTAATACAATAGCTAATACCAAAAATCTAAGTACAAAAAGAGAACCTCCGCATCGTTGGGACCCCGCACCGGGAAGCGCAGTGTTGGCAGACCCCGACTAGGTGAACCGAAGACATCAAACGAGTCGCAGGGAGCCGCTGGATTCAGGCGGCGCAAGACCGAAGCCTGTGGAAGTCCATGCAGGAGACCTTTGTCCAGCAGTGGACGTCTATAGGTTGATTAAGAAGAAGAGAAGCTAAGTACATACACACATACAGCCACAGTCCAATCACCAATGATTAAACCGATTATGATAAAATTTGAAGAGAGGTAGCTTGCAGCTCGGTTACAGACGTAGGTACCTAGCCTAATTTGTTTACCGTGAAATGAAAGAATCCCATTGAGATTTTTTGACGTGATAACGTCTTATGAATCGATGAACACCGGCTGCACACACGAAAAAGTGTCACGTTCCGCCTGCGCCTGAGCGTGCAAGCGAGAGCGCGGAACAAGCAATAGAGAGGCATGATCGCGGATCGGCCCAAGCGTTGGCTTAGAGAGCACCCGCCGCCGCGCCGCCCGCCAGTGATCGTCAATGTTTCTTTATGACGTTATATATATATACGTCCGTCCGTCTGTCCGTCCGTCCACGGTTTATGTAGAAATCTGTAATTTGATAAGGGTATCTATATATTAATCACGCTAACAAAGTAGTGAAATAAAATTGTGAAAAATAATTTTTTTAGGGTACCACCTCCCCTACATGTAAAGTGGGGATGAATTTTTTTTTTACTATCCCATAGTGTGGGGTACCGTTGAATAGGTCTTTCAAAAACATTTTTCGAGGATCCGTTTGTGAAATATGATATTTTAAAGTACTAAATTTTATTAGTGACCCCCCCCCCCCCCCCCCCTCTGCCTGCTAAATGGTTGCATATATATATAGAATACGTGAAAAAATTCACAGCAGTAAGAATTTAATAGGAAAACTATCACGGCTATCTTTTTTTATTTTAGGTTAGGTATTACACGTAGTGTAAGTTGCATATTTTGTAGTATATTAAAGTATTTAAACCATGGAACTCAAAATATATTCAATATTGATAAATAAAATAAAGCACTATCCTTGGCCAGCAATAATATTACATCTAAGCCCAAGCATTAATTTAACCTGCAATGTACATTGTACACGTATGACGTATGTATGTGTATTTGTTTAGGTCAGCAAGCTGAATCAGAGCCATTTCCCGATTTCCAATTGAGCTGAAATTTTGCATATAATATGTGAGCAATAATATTTGAGCGGATCTGATGGTGGTGCTCTGTAATAAAACGATTATAAGATATCTATACCGAGTGGGGTATCATATGAAAGGCCTTTACTTGTGCATTCTAAAACAGTTTTTATTTATTTATATATATAATAGTTTTTGATTAATCGGCCAAAATGTCGAAAAAAATACCGCTCCCCCCCCCCCCCCTTATCTCCGAAGTTTACCAATCAAAAAATCTGAAATAATTATGGTCAATAGAGGTTTATGTATATTTTACAGGAAAAATAAAAGCAACCCGAAAATTATTTTAGTTTCATTAAAAAAGGGGGAAAATCGGGGGTTTCAAATTTCAAAGTAAGATATCTATACCGAGTGGGGTATCATTTGAAAGGCCTTTACTTGTTCATTATAAAACAGTCTTTTATTTATTTTATATATAATAGTTTTTGATTAATCGGCCAAAATTTTGAAAAAAAATACCGATCCCCCCCCCCCCTTATCTCCGAAGTTTACCAATCAAAAAATCCGAAATAATTATGGTCAATAGAGGTTTATGTATATTTTACAGGAAAAATCAACGCTCTAACTAGCATAGTTTTTTTTATATTAACAATAAACCTCTACAAACAAAGTTAACGATAAATAAGCAAATTAATATAATATTATCGTTTTACTTTTACTTTTGGAGTACGGAGCCCTCGGTGCGCGAGTCCAACTCGCACTTGGCCGGCTTTTTTTAATTAATTATTAACTTTATGTGTAGAGGTTTATTGTTATTATCAAAAAAACTATGCTAGTTAGAGGCTTGATTTTATTTTTGATTGATAGATTGGGGGGGGGGGGGGGGGGGGTTTCGTCATTTTGCTCGATATAAAATAAATAAAAATTTGTCTTAGAATGTACAGGTAAAGGCCTTTCATATGATACCCCACTTGGTATAATAATCTTACTTTGAAATTTCAAACTCCCGATTTTCCCCCTTTTTAGGGTTCCGTACCCAAAGGGTACCAACGGAACCCTATTACTAAGCCTACGCTGTCCGTCCGTCCGTCTGTCAGCGGGCTGTATCTCGTAAACCGTTATAGATAGACAGTTGAAATTTTCACATATTATGTATTTCTATTGCCGCTATAACAACAAATAATAAAAATTAAATTAAATTAAAAAAATTAAATTAAAATATTTCCATGGGTACATGGAAATATTTTTATTTAATTTTTTTTAACGGAACCCTAAAAGAGCGAGGCTCGACTCGCACTTGGGCGATTTTTTACTTAAACTAAAAATAATTTTCGATTTTTTTTATTCCAATGATATTGCCACTATAACTACAATTATTCCAAATATCATGTCGATAGCTTAAATCTTAATATATATAAATTACGTGTCACGTTGTTTGCCGCGATGGACTCCTAAACTACTGAACCGATTTTTATCAAACTTCGTAACTATTTCGTAATTACTATCTGTAATTTGGTCCAACTTAAAAGATAGGATAGTTTTTTTGCATTGGGATAGTTTATTTGTTTTATTTATATAGATAAGTTGGCGGTACGAAGTTCGCTGGGTCTGCTAGTAGTTACTAAAATAATCGACTGTGACAGACGGACGGACAGACGGAGAAAGTCTCACCATAAGGGTTCCATTTTTACCATTTTGGTACGGAACCCTAAAAATAACTTTTAATTTACACTTGTTTTATGGAATGAACTAATACCATATTCAGCAAAAAATAATATTTAGTGTACCTATTTAGGTATTTAGTTCAAAAAGAAATTTAATAGCGGAAGTAAGGCTGTCTCTACCACCGGGAAAGCGGATTCTGCTGCGAAGAGCCGGCAAGAAACTCATGCAGTTGCTCGTTTCAAAATAATCATTTTACAATACTATTATTGTGTAGCTATTGCATTGTAATAAGTTTTTTATACTATCTTGTGGGCAGCTGGGTGCCAAGCCGATTTATCCCATGAAACTTGGTTATACTTATAATAGAAAAAAATATTTCCACAATGAGGGGAAGTTCGGAATACTCTTTTATGATTAGCAGGTACTAACTTTTATTTTTTCCAGCAAATCTTTTTCAACCTGCGTCGTAAAGGAATAACCGACCTCAGCTAACATTTTTTGGAGGCGTGCTGTTAAGAAATCCCCGAAAATATTAGAGCAGACTGTAGCGTGCTTAAGCGTGAACCCTTCGAAGACTGGCGATGCATACGAACAAGAATAGCCATTCTCCCAGACTACCCCAGACGTCCTGCCACTGGCGTGTAATACTAGTGCTGAAGATGACGCTAAATAGAGGCTATCTATCGAGAAAGCTTCGAAGAGCATTTCTGCCAGTCTTTCTCTGAAAATTAGATAATTCAGCGGTTAGATAACATTTTTTATTTCTACGTTATGATACGTATTGAATGCGATCTCATCGATTTCTACGCGGTGTTGAATCGTAACATTTTATCGATGAGCAATACAGCTTTGCCAATAGGGTGGTAAAGAGCGGTAGCGTTGGAGCAGACCAGAACAGCGACAATTTAAAATTTCTAAACTCCATAGATATACCTACTCTATGAAAATACGAAAGCTTTAAATAGGAAAGATTTCTTGTTTGTTTGTTTGTTTTTTGTTTGTACCGAATGGGCTCTAACTATTGGAGCGATATTAACCATTTTTCACCTATATATCTACTTATTATGTATTTTCAAAAAAATTAAAGATCATTAAGAAAATTGCAACCCAAAGTAGCAAAATTTTGCCTATAAAATGCATTATTTGGCGTGTGCTGAGAAAAATATTGAGGATACATAAAAATTATGTAAGTACTCATTAATCTCAACAAAAAAGTTCCCGAGGGAATATATCTAACTATCATAATTATTATTTAAGTCACTATAGTAGATTTTGTGTTCTAAAATTTAATTAGATCGCCGGTAAAAAAAAGTTTGGTTACATTCGTACGTAGTATTAACTCTTCCTTATATTACTAGTAGGTACAAATTACAATATACTATAAATGCGAAAGTGTGTTTGTTTGTTGGTTTGTCCGTCAATAAAGCTGCAACAAAGCTACGGACTTACGTGATTTTTTGGATAGGTATGTCACCCTCCAGGTTCTTAACTATAGTTAGGCCTCCGAAAAATTAAAGAGTTCCCGCGGGATTTTAAAAACTAAATCCACGCGGACGAAGTCGCGGGCATCAGCTAGTTTTTAATAAGAAAGCAATAGATTTACACAACACCTACTTGTCTGATTTTGCTGTTAAAGGATGAATCGCAAACAGATGTTTGTGATTATTACACTTGATCTTAGAGGTTGGTAGATTTAAATGATGGATTGAAGATGTTGAATGTGTTTAATTACTTGTAGTTGAATTACACAAATTAATGATTAACAATTGAAGACAATGATGCTTGATGTAATGTTTCTAATAAGTCTGATTAATAACTGTCACTTGTCACCGGTCGCGTCACACTCTTTTCGCCGGCCCTCGGCAAGCGTCTTCGGCCGCTCTCGGCCTTTTTGCATATTGGCCCGAACATCTTCCCCCCCCTCAACGACCTTGGGATGTTGAGATTCTTCCTTGGATGCTGAAGGTAGAGGGCACAGGTTGTGAATGGCACGTCGTATGATGCCTCTTACAGTTAATACATCAGCTACACGAGCGACGCTATCTCTTCCAGGATGAAGTTGTACAATGCGCCCCATCCGCCATTTGAGTGGAGGCAAATTGGGTTCCTTGACGACCACCATATCGCCTTGACTTAGGTTCCTTTGATTGATTCGCCATTTGACTCTTTGTTGAAGCTCACATAAGAATTCATGTCGCCACCTTTCCCAGAAGTGCTGTTTGAATTGTTCAATTTGCTGGTATCGATTCAGGTGGTTTGTCTTGACATCCAATAATGCTGGCGATGGTAAAGAGGTAAGTGGTCTACCGATAAGGAAGTGCCCAGGAGTCAAAGGAAGTAAATCTGTTGGATCTGAAGAAAGTGGAGTAAGGGGTCGGGAGTTCAAAATTGCTTCAATTTGCACAAATAAAGTCGATAATTCCTCGTAAGTAAAATGATTGTTTCCTAACATGCGATATAAATGATGTTTCGCAGACTTAATGCCTGCCTCCCAAAGCCCACCGAAGTGGGGAGAGTAAGCCGGTGAGAATTTAAATTTTATGCCCTCGTTGATAGCAAATGAGTTGATTGATTCATTGTTCTCAACGGATTGTAAAAATTGGCACAGATCGTTGCTTGCGCCCACAAAATTCCGGCCATCATCGCAATGGATCTCAGATGGCTTTCCTTTGCGTGAGATAAATCGCTTAAGACAAAGAAAAAAAACATCAGTGCTAAGGTCAGATGCAAGCTCTAAATGTACAGCTCGAGATGACAAACAAATGAAGAGACATAAGTAACTTTTAATTATTTTACAACCACGTCCACGGCGATCTCGAATCGGAAAAGGTCCTGCAAAGTCTACGCCTGAAATCTGGAACGGTAAGTTAGGAGTCACCCGAGACGTAGGTAAGTTACCCATTATAGGATTTAGTGTAGTTGCTTTCATGATTCTACATACTTTGCAATTGTTTACTGTGGTTCTAGATAATCGTCTGCCTGCAATAGGCCAATAGGTCTGTCGTAAATTATTTAACAATAGTAATGGACCACCATGCATGAGTTTGTTATGTTCATGGGTAAATAACAGTTTGGTAAATTGATGATTTGAATCTAATACGATCGGATGTATTTTGTTATATTTTTCAGGTGAATTTTGGATTCGGCCCCCTACTCGTAGGATGCCATCTTTGTCTACGAAGGGTCGCAGTGAGAGCAACCGTGACCGTGAAGGTAAGCATTTTTTATTTTTTAATAGTTTAAGTTCAATTTCAAAACATTCTGATTGATGTTGTTTTATTAAATAGTTAAGAGAAGTCTTAAGTTCATCAACAGTTAGATGGCCTGTGTATTTTGAACTCGAGTGTCTAGTATTGTGGATGAATCTTAACACATAAGCTGCACTTCTATTTAGTCTTGAAAAATTAGAAAATCTCTCAAAATTAATAAATTGATTTGAATGTGTACCTGTAGATTTCGTGCTTGTAGTAAAAGTAGCTGTAGTTTTAGATATAAGTGCTTCTTTAGATTTAATTGGGGTAGCCTTTCTTTCAGGAAGATCATTTGAAACTTTAATTTCACTTGGCCACTCACTTTCATCTTTTAACAAAAACAGAGGGCCTTGCCACCATAGTGTTGCATTTTGAATGTGTTTAGGGTCTAGACCACGAGAGGCTAGATCCGCTGGGTTCTGTGTACCTGGTACGTGTTTCCAGATACCGGAAGAAGTCTTTTTCTGAATCATGGCAACGCGATTGGCCACAAAAGTTTTAAGATCACGAGATTGTGATGACAACCATCCAAGAACGACAGAAGAATCAGTCCAATAATATGTTTTTGGAGTTCTTGGAAGACGCAGAGCTTTTAAAACAGCTGAAGATAAACGAGATGCGAGTAAGGCTCCACAAAGCTCTAGTCTGGGTATTGTCTGTGATTTAACAGGCGACACTTTAGTTTTAGCACAAAGAAGGTTAACCGTCACATTTTCTGATTTATCTATTGATTGTAGATATACACATGCTGCATATGCTTCGAGAGACGCATCACAAAATACATGAATCGCTATTGTGTCTGGTTCATCACTGAGTGTGTATCTGGGAATTTGAAGTGTAGACAAGAATTCTAAACTGCTAATAAAGTTAGTCCATAATTGGGCAGTATCGGATGGAATAGGTTCGTCCCAGTCTAATTTAGATAACCATAATTTTTGTAAAATTATTTTTGGTATGATCGTACATGCACTCAGTAAACCAAGAGGATCGAAAAGCTTAGAAGAGTTTGATAAGATTGATCGTTTGGTAACTATAGACGTTGATTCAATTTTAGTAGGAAATTTCAAGACGTCAGCGACTGGATCCCATTTAAGGCCCAATGCACTGGATTGTGAACTTAAATTAAGGTCGGTAACTACCTGACAATTTGTATCGTTTTCAAAGATCGAAGGGATGTTAGTGCGAAATTTACGCAATGGTAAGCATGCAGAGTTAAGAGTTTCTGTTACTTTGTTTATAATATGAATAAGTTCCTCTTTAGAATTACTGCCCGATAGAAAGTCGTCAACATAAAAGTCGTGTTTTATTAGTTGAGATATTTTTTCATCTTTACATTCTTTTGCCAGCTGGAGCAAACATCGGGTACTCAGAAAGGGCGCAGAGGCTGTTCCATACGTCACTGTATTGAGTTGGTATGATTTTATGGGAACATTTTCACTTTCTCGCCACAAAATCATTTGAAGGTGACGCTGTTCAGGTTGTATTTGTATCTGCCGATACATTTTTTCAACGTCTGCTGATACAACATGTTTGTGTTGCCTGAACCTTAATAATATTGAGAAAATCATGTTGAACTACTGGCCCTACATACTGGATGTCGTTGAATGAAATATTGCTTGAAGTTTTTGACGACGCATTGAAAACTACTCTGACCTTGGTTGTTTCACTACCCTCTCTAATTACTGCATGATGCGGCAAGAAACAACCATGATCATCAAGACCAGTAACTTTAGTCATATGCCCAAGTTTTTCATATTCATTCATAAACTTATTATATTCTATGCGCAAATTGGGGTTATTACTTAATTTTTTCTCTATTTGAATTAATCTCTTTTTTGCAATATTACAGGAATCGCCTAAAACGTCAGTAGAATCACGAAGAGGAATTTGTACGTGAAATCTACCATGTTCGTCTCGGTAAGTAGTATCGTTGAATAGTTTTTCACAATAATGTTCATCGAAAGAAGAATGTTCTTCAGGTACCTCTTCGAGCTCCCAGAATTTGGAGAGTTGCTGTTGTATTTCTTTGGTAAAATTACAATAAATTTTCTCTGATTTATTAAAATATTTCCCCCCCATGGGGCCAGCAACTATCCAACCCAGTTGTGTTTCTTGTAGTATGGGCATATGAAGACCCAATTTGATTCTGGAAGAACAAAGCAAGTCCCAGAAGACGTCAGCCCCTAGAAGCATGTCAATTTCTGAAGATATATAGAAGTTAGGGTCCGCTAATTGAATGTGGCTAGGTATTTGTAGATTAGAGATGTTGATATTTACTTGAGGCAGCCTGTCCGTAATAAGAGGAATGATGTAGCATTTGACAGGCATGCTAAATGAATTGCATGAAGACCGTATGATGACATCGCAATGTTCAGTGATGTTAATGATGGAGTTGTTTAAACTGTGTACAGAACGAAGATGATGTTTTTGTTTTGGTAAACCGATTTTAGCACGCGCAGCTTCGGTCAAAAAAGAAGATTGGCTTCCGCTATCTAATAAAGCCCTTAATGTATATAATTTGTTATTATGTAATACCTCTACCAAAGCCGTAGACAGAAGAGCTTGGTTCGAGGATACAGAAGACATACTTACGACGCAAGAAGGATCCCTAACATTAGTAGGTTCAGAAGATGAAGAAGGTAAGCTGTTATGTCTAGGAACTGTTATATTAGATTTTGCGAGAGATGTAGAAGTTCCTTCATGACCTTTTAATGATGTAGATGACGTCGATGCTTGTGGTTGTGGTTGAATATAATGAAGAGAAGATTGTTTATGTAAAATTGAATTATGTTTTCTTTTACAAGTACGGCACCCACCTAGGCGACACTGAAATGACCTATGACCTTGGCGGAGGCAGTTGGTGCAAATTTGCCATTCATAGACTTTCGCAATTCTATCGTCCACTGACATCGATTTGAATTTAGGGCAATTGTATAATTTGTGGTCTAGCTTACAAGCTAGACAAGAAGTGTTGTTATATAAAGAAGAAGACGGTGATGAAGGCGACGATGGCGATGACGCTATGAAAGATTTGGATTTTACAAATTGACTGCGTTTATCCGATTTGATGGGGTTGTTAATGTGAACTGTTTCTAATATGGTTGCTCGTTGCCGCAAAAAATCAAAAAAGTCGGATAACTTTACGTCGTCAATCGTACTCCTAACTTCCTCCCATTTTCTTGCTGTCAAAGCATCGAGTTTTGTAGACGCCATGTATATTATCATAGTGTCCCAATGATCGGTCGGTTCACCGAGTGAATTTAATGCACTTAAATTTTTTGTAATTGTATCTACTAAATCACGCAAATCTTTTTCCGATTCAGATATTATAGATTTAATGGAAAACAAGCCTTTGATGTGCTCGTTAATGAGCATCCGCTTATTGTTGAATCTGTCGCAGAGGAGGGACCATGCAATGGGATAATTGATCGAAGAGATTGTGACAGAATTTATGGTGGCGCTTGCAGGACCTTCTAAATATGATTTTAAATAGTGAAATTTATTAACATTTTCGATTGTATCATTGTTGTGGATTAATGCCAAATACATATCTCTAAACTCGATCCATTTGCTAGGATTGCCGTTAAAAGGAGGAATTTTGAGCGGTGGTAATTTTAGCGCGTGATGTTTCGCTCGGTCGGAGCCACTGACAGAAGCAGATTCATTTTTTGTTGTACTTTCATACAGTTGCAAAAGCTCCTGCGATTGAGCGATCAAACTGAAGAACCGATTTTCTATTTGCTCCCTTTCACATAATTGGTAATCTTCATCACTATCTAACGATTCAATTTTTGATTGTAATTCATCGAAACTATAAGAAAGATCTTGAAGTTTACTTAGTCTTAAGCTTAATTCATTACTTTGAGTTTTATTTAATTTACTTTCTAAAAGAGGCGTTAAGTATTTTTCAAATAGAGTGATACGTGTTTTTACACGTCCTCTTTGTGCAATAAGTTCCTTTAGTTCGGTCATTGTGCAAGCGCAAACAACAATACGTACCTACACGATCCAAAGAAATTAAAAAGTATAATAAAAACAATGCATCAACCAACCTCGAACCCCGGTACAAACCGGGCGGAATGTGTAAACGCGGCACCGATCCCGATGTACGGCGCGCGCGGCAATCGCGATCGCGATCGGCAGGCAGGTAGGTAGGTAAACACGGCGGCCGGCCGGCGCGGCACCCGGCACCAACAAAATTCTCACCGCTTAACTCTCGGAGATCCTGAAAAAAGTCGGCAAATATGTGTTTATTGACTGATATTATTATAATTTAACTAAGTAGTTAGCTTCTTGCAAAGTATTTCGAAAGGAAACTCAGAAATAAACTTGTTAGAATGAAGTTTGAAAAATGTTAAATAGGTACCTACCTAATCACTTTTTATAATTGCTTTGCACTTTTTGTAATGCAAAATCTATTTTTAACTTTGAAATCGTAAAATATAAATATTTAAAAAGTTGAAGGTAAGTTATTCGTATGAATGACGTGTTCGAGAACAAAGTCGGCGTTTATTAGCACAAATAGAAGCAAAATCGACAAAGAAGGATTAAATATGTAAAAAAGGAATGAGCGTTACTTCCCTCGGTTAAGTTTTCCACCTCTTCCTGCGGGATAATCGCCTTCCAAAAAACGTATTACGCCGATGAACTTCGTCCAGAATCACGTCGGGGTCACCATAAACTTTGTTTGTGATTATTACACTTGATCTTAGAGGTTGGTAGATTTAAATGATGGATTGAAGATGTTGAATGTGTTTAATTACTTGTAGTTGAATTACACAAATTAATGATTAACAATTGAAGACAATGATGCTTGATGTAATGTTTCTAATAAGTCTGATTAATAACTGTCACTTGTCACCGGTCGCGTCACACTCTTTTCGCCGGCCCTCGGCAAGCGTCTTCGGCCGCTCTCGGCCTTTTTGCATATTGGCCCGAACACAGAACTTGTGATTCTTCGGGGGCAACGTGAAGTTCTCCATAAAATATATGATGCAAAAATTTCTCCATTTCATCCCAATTCTCTACCATCCCATTCTTGATAGACCATGTTATTTTGGATATCCCTCTCTTGGCTATGGCTTCTTTGCCAAAGTAAACATCAGGTACACAATCCAAAAGACCCTCTTGTCGAAAACTAATAAATGTTTTTTTACCCTAATTCATCATACTAATAATTATTACTTTAAGCGTGCATATAAGGAATTAAATATTACTTGCTTAAACGGTGAAGGAAAACATCGTAAGGAAACTTGCACACCTGAAAGTTCTCCATAATATTCTCAAAGGTGTGTTAAGTCTGCCAATTCGCATTGGGCTCTGGCCTATTACCCTTCTCTGAGAGGAGACCTGCGCTCAGTAGTGAGCTATTGATGGGTTGCTGCTGATGATGATGTTCATGATGAACAGCAGCTATACCTACTTGGTAATGGTTACTGAGTGTAATATAATTGCTTCAGTAATACGGAATACGGGAGAGATGAATGACCTTGTTGTAATCCTTCGTTATCCGTGATACTACTAGTCGTACTACTAGTAGTAGCAAGGTAGTGCATCATTTATATCAATACATTTTTTGTGAATTACACATAACAAAAGGCCTTTACTTATTATTTCTTTCAATTTTTGTGAAAAAGTGATAACATTTGGTGGTAAAATCGTATTCCAAAATAATTTTTTAAGAATTATGCTAATTGCAATTTTTCATCCTTAGGTAGGTACTACTTTAAATGCGAAAGTGTGTTTGTTCTTTGGTTTGTCCTTCAATCACGCTGCAACAGAGACAGTATTGTAACTTGATGCTCAAAATAGAATCACATCGTAACATTACAAGCAAATGGTCGGCACTCAGTGAGGCAGTATTGTAACGTAATGCTCTTATTCGAATCTTAGTTTGCTACATTACAGGCGAATGCTCTTGGTGAGGAAACGCCTTTAGACCACAACTCTCATCACTCCGCCAGGGAATTATTTAAAAAATGTCTCAATTACCGCCCAACAGCTGTTGGTATAACACATCTGGGGAAACACTCCCCAGCAAATCCTGCTTTAGTCGATTGAGATCCTGCATCAATCACTACACTCCTAATATTTGAAGAAGACATTATAGTAAGTAGGTACTTATTAAATAATAATGATAGGTCTGACATTAATTTGCTAATTTGCATAGCCTTATTGATTACTTACCTTTTTAGCAACGATGGTATACTCTCAGTTTACGAGCCAACTAGATTAGGTAATCCTTTCTAAAACCTACATAATTATATTTTTTTAATACACGTTATATTTTTTTATTGAAAACAACGTCTTTTATGTAATAATAATAGTCTGTAATAATAATAGTCAGTAATAATTAATATATCATTACGTTTAAGTTTAGACAGTTAGGTCTAACTTGAATATAATAATATTATTACGTCTACCAAAATAGTTTATTACCCATAGGAATGTATTTAACTATTTACTTTAATTATCTATTAGTAATAATTATTAGTAGTTGATATTAGGCATATTCTAAGGTTTAGACCGGCCGCAGTATATTATCAGAAATTGTCTGTCAGTGTCGGAAAAGAAATTACTGTCCGGTTTTTAATAGTGTGCGGAGGTCCGCTACTTGAAGACGTTTGAGCAGATGCACCTTCGGAATTTTTCTGTCAGAAACTTCTGTTCATGTGCTGTCCTTTAATATTAAGTTCCTACATACAAGTACCTACTTGAAGATTTTTTGTAGTTATTGAGTAACTTCAGCAGCAAAGTGGCGTGTGGTTCGTTATCAAAAATAAATGCATATGAAATGTTTTTAATATCACAATAAGTTTATATTCTCAACCAATACATGCCAGCTCTAAGCCTGGTGTAATCTGGTAAACTCTCGGTAGGACCGACAGCTGCAAGAACGGGACACTTGTCATATATATACTCATAACCCAAATTCTTAATATCTTTCTTCGATAACTTCTCCAAATCATTAAAAAGTTCAGGCAACGGTTTCCAGATATATCTATACAGCAATTGTAAGCCAATATCGAGACTGGAACGTACAACACCAGCTCTGTTATTCGACAGTTTCAATTTTGCCAAATTTATTGCTCGCTGGACATCATTATCGCTTAAGGTGGTGCACATTTGCATCCACTGATCTTGTATGTTAATAATCATATCATCTAACTCATTCCGGCCACCGATAAAATATATTCCCCATAGACCTGTGTCCTCGTAAGCGATATAAAATGATTCAAACTTCTCACAAAACTTAGAGGTAGAAACTGCACGCGCTAACGCAGAAGCATGTCTATTAGTCCCGCCTTGTGTTCGTTCCCAGGACCCTGTCAAACAGCTTGCTACAAGAAGTGCTAAATATTCCGGGCTATTATAACCTGGCACTTCAAGGGCGAGAGCAACATGGGAGTAGGGCATTGAATCGTCGCGATAAATAATCGAAGACCCTGTAAACCGTTTCACCCAGCAGTCAGCACGCTCGGGAACACAACTTGGCGCCAAATTGCCAACACGACTGTTAATTTCGGTCATGTTTGACAAATGCGATATACAGCCGGTCGATACAAAAAGTAATCGATGTGGTAGATAATTATTTCCAATATAATCACATATCATGTTCCGATCAAACGTCATCCTGGTACTATAAGGACCAATAACGCTTTGACCTAGCGGTGTTCCTTGAAAAGCAGTTTGATTCAAATAATCGAAAACTACAGATTTTGGATTTCTGTCATCATCGAGTGCTTCTGAACTAACACATTCTTTCTGTAGTTCTATATCAGAATCACATAACTGAAGATCTGTTAAAATTTTCGTTAGGATATTCACACACTCAAGGGAATTTTCAGCGGAACTTATGGCAGTAAAAAACTGATATTCTCTTGTTGTTTGGGCCGTCAATTTTATACCACTGCTTTCGATACATTCTTGCAAATTATATTTAGACATAGAGTTGAAGCCTTGAAAGGCCATGTGTTCTATAAAATGAGTAATGCCATTATTGCAAGGATTCTCAAACCTCGATCCCGTTTTAACAAAAAGCGAAGTGCACGACAGCGGTGAATTTGTTTCTTGACTTGCTACTTGTATTCCATTCGCCAGATTCGCAACGTGAACTTGGTAAAGAAATAGTTGGCCACGCAGTGTGGTAAAACATCGCTTATTACTGATACATTTTATTGCTGAATTAAATGACGATTTAAACATGTTTGTCTTGCAAATCTTTTAAAATACGGATATTTCAATGACATGAACCATGCGCTGATCTTTCAATCATATACCTGTCAGGATTCAGAATGTAAAGGTGCGTTTACCCTAGTTCAACAATATAATGAAGCAACGGATTGTCGTACGCAACAGTTTTCAACAATGTTGAATAGTCAACATTGATCAACTTCTGTTAAAGCAACCAATTCAACAATTTCATTTTACTTAAGTTCCAAAGCAGTCTACAGTCATGTCTACTAAATAAGTCGTTGCTGCTGCGGTCTTCATAATTTAAAATGAAGCTAATCGGAAAGAAAGGAGAAAAAAACGGTGGTGGAAACGACAATGTTAAGAAGTGGATGCCGAAACAGTTTACAAAAGGACATACTATCATATGATGTAATTTTGTCTTTATATATTCACTGAGTAGCCCTCAGTTATTCCAAAGCACTTCTTCATTTCTATAGTCCTCAATAAACTGAAAAACTTTTTCATTATACTACTGAATTTCCATTTTAACACAAAACGACCAAAAATTACGATTTGTTGAAGCAATATTGTTGAATGAATCCATGAGCTGTGGATACAAAAGCAACAAGTTTCAACAAGCCATATTTTGTAGAACGGTCGACGCTCTGTTGAAAGACTCATTCAATAAAAGGCAACAGTGTTGCTTTCAGCATGTTGCTTTCTACAAAATCGCCAGTTGTTTAATAGATGTAAACCCACCTTAACGCACAAAAACGTTTAAAGTTTTTTTTATAAATATTGAAAAAATCTCTCTCACCTACTTCAGTGTCACTTGATTCACTACGTAGTAATCCGCTCCCGCAAAATCTATATCTATATTTATATTTTATACCAATATTATAAAGAGAAAAGATTTTTTTGTTTGATTGCTTGTACCGAATAGGCTCTGAAACTACTGGACCAATTTTAACCAATTTTTCAACGATAGAAAGCTAAGGTTATCAGGAAGTAACATAGGCTATATTTTCTAAAAAAATAGAGATGCATAAGAAAATTGCAATAATGTAACCCAAAGTAGCGAAAATTTTTTTTACTTTTGTGTTCTAAAATTTTATTAGATCGCTGGTAAAAAAAAAGTTTGGTAACATTCGTATCGTAGTACCTATTAATTAATTATTCTTCCTTACTAATACAAATTATAAATGCGAAAGTGTATTTGTTTGTTGGTTTGTCCGTATTTGTTTGTTGGTTTGTCCGTCAATCACGCTGCAACAAAGCTATGGATTGGCGTGATTTTTTGGATAGGTAGAACCTGGAGAGTGGCATAGGCATCCCGGAAAATCAAAGAGTTCCCGCGGGATTTCAAAAACTAAATCCACGCAGACGAAGTCGCGGGCATCAGCTAGTAAATAAATACGCCGATTTATGCGGTCAAATTATGTCACAATTATCCATCAAAGCAAAAAAAAATTGGTTGCCTGTAAAGTCGGTATACGGGCGAAAGTTTTACGTGACAACCGAAATAGAAGCGCAAGACATGAACCGGTGTGTATGCCTATCTCTCTCACTCTCTCTCTCTCGCTCTGTCTCTCTCGCTCTTAGGCGGGCTAACTGTGCTCGAGTGGAAGGGACGCGTGCCTTTCACTTTTTATGTCTGTCTCTCTCGCTCTTAGGCGGGCTAACCATGCCCGAGTGGCTCTCACTCGCTCTCATTGTGAGCGCATAACGTGAGCGGAGCGTAACGCAGTTTCTTGAAGTGTCACCCGGCAAACCAATTTATAAGACGTTGTCACGTCAAAATAAGAAGTCGAAGATCTCATAATTATCATCAGTACATAAATTTTTACATTTGCGTAAGATTTTTTAAGAAAACATTATTGATGAACGGGGCCCGGTGATGCCAGCCGAGTATTGTGGTATTTTGTAAAAATATATTGTGCAACATAAATAATTTTGTTGTACTCGTATGATACACGTGTGTGAACATTAATAATTATACTTCTTCTTCTTAATGAACCTATAGACGCCCACTGCTGGACAAATGTCTTCTCCATGGACTTCCACAGGTTTCGGTCTTGCGCCGCCTGAATCCAGCGACTCCCTGCGACTCGTTTGTTGTCGTCGGTCCACCTAGTGGGGGGTCTGCCAATACAGTGCTTCCCGGTGCGGGGTCGCCACTCCAGCACCTTGAGACCCCAAAGACCATCAGCTCTTCGAACTATGTGCCCCGCCCATTTCCACTTCAGTTTCGCGACTCGCTGAGCTATGTTGGTGACTTTGGTTCTCCTAAGATTGAAGGATTCGGAATTCAATTTGAATCAACCATTACAGCCATTAATAGGTAATATTACTTATATTAAATAATTAAAGGGCCCGGCTGACGTTTTCCTGCTCGGAACCTAGAAACAAATTGCAGCGCCACCTACCGGATCAATTTATTATGAATTTAAACCCCCCCCGACCAAAAAACACATAAAAAATTTCGACAAAATTTTCCGTAATAAAGAAAAAATCCTAGAACCTGACTGTAGCGCCACCTACCTGGTCCAATTGTAGATACAAACTATTTTGAGACCCGCACAAACACACACAAAAATTCCATAAGTATTGGTTCAGCTGATATTTAGATAATGAGATAGATAATAGAATATTCTATAATCAAGTAAATACTGATTAAACTATTTCCCTGGTAAACTATTGATTTGCAATAAACAAACAGTTTTACTAACACATTGATTAAATATAATTTAAAAAAAAACATAATTTTATCCTACACCTTATTTCGAATTGATTTATCTATAAAAAATGTGCAAGTACTTTTTATGTTCCTGATATCCCTAGGCGCCCACATTTGAGAGTTGAGGTTGTATCGTAGGTACACGCTACGTCATGACTACGCCACGGTAATATTATCTGTATACAGTATTGTAACTTCATACAAACGGACGAAGCGCGAGCTATGCCTACGCGCCTCGATCTCGGTAAGCGCTCGGTACGCAGACAGTCGCGACTGTGCCGCAGTGACGAACGGACGGTGTTATGTTTTTTAACAATAACTGCGCAATTTTTTTACTAAAAATAAGTTCAAGTACATATTTAATATGACGAGGAGGATATATTGTGCTGTTTTTGGTTGCATGAATTCGTCAATAACGCATCCAGAGATAACTTTTTTTAAATTACCTGGAAACTCTGAAAGGTAAGACTCTAAAATAATTTTACTTACTAGTAGGTAGGTACAAAATGTGTGTATTTTTAATGGATAAGGTATTTCCTTTTATCTCCCGAAAAAAAGATGTCTGGATTAATAAATAAAGTGAATAGAGTAAAGGAAAGTGATTGACACGAGTGAAATAGGTAGTTATAGGCGGTTCATGAATCACGATACGGTACGTACGCTTGTGTTAAAACCTCGGGGCATGTGTGTTTTGTTTTGTTAGTTTGTATAATTCAATGTAAAGACGTGGTATTTTATTATTAATAATACAGCCGACTCTCGTTGATTCGAAACTCGAGGGACTATTACGAGATATAATAAGGGAAATATTACGAATTATCGAGTGTTTGAAATATCAAATGGTTCGAAATTTTAAGAGAAAATAAATAAAATTTCGAATTATTAAGTGTTGATGTTTTTGATGCTTAGAGTAGACGCGAACTCTTTTGCTTTTTCCTTTAACAAGTTTCCGCTAATAGACACTTTTTGTCCTCTACACTGCTGCTATAACAACATATACCACTAAAAACCGTTTTTTTCTCTCGGTATTAATAACAACAACAATAGCAAGACTCATGAAATATTCACAGAATATTTAGATATTTGAGAGGGTTGTGAATAGTTGTGTATAATAGTGGCCCAACAACATTGGAATAAGAAAAAATCAAAAATTCTTTTTAGTTTAATTAAAAAAGAGGAAAAATCGGGAGTTTGAAATTTCAAAGTAAGATAACTATACCGAGTGGGGTATCATATGAAAGGGCTTTACCTGTACATTCTAAAACAACATTTTATTTATTTTTAAATATAATAGTTTTTGAATAATCGGGCAAAATGTCGAAAAATATACCGTTCCCCCCCCCCCCCCCTTATCTCCGAAGTTTACCAATCGAAAAATCAGTAATAATTATGGTCAATAGAGGTTTATGTATATTTTAAAGGAAAAATAAAACCAACGCTCTAACTAGCATAGCTTTTTTTATATTAACAATAGACCTCCACAAACAAAGTTAACGATTAATAAGCAAATTTATATAATATTATCGTTTTACTTTTACTTCTAGAGTACGGAACCCTCGGTGTGCGAGTCCGACTCGCACTTGGCCGGTTTTTTTTAATTAAATCTACCAATCAAAAAACAACACGCATTTTTATTGAACACTTCCTATTTAATTCACAAAGTATTTTATTTGTTTATATAAAAAAAAGTATATTTACAATCACAAAACTAAATGGAAACACAAAGTAGGCAAATGTAATTAAAATGCTGGAGGCGGGCAGCCCTATCGCATGTTTACGTACCGCGCGGCTGTAGGCATTTATGTCAAAGATACGGCCGAGTTACAATACTGTATACAGATAATATTACCGTGACTACGCCCACCGAGTCACGCACACATTGAGAGTAGTCGCGGCAGTTTTCTCGCGCATTGCTGGTTTGCGTTACTTCTTCTAGGCGTTTAGAATTCTTTGCGCTGATCGAAGTGATTAGTTATACTTAAACTAGCGGCACGCTATGAAGGCCGGTTTGACGTTTGTCCGCTCATGAAGTTCCGTATTAATTGATAACGACTGAAGGAAATAATTGTATTACTTTATTGACGATAGTGATGTGCAGAGATTCATAAATTTTATCGAATGTAGTTTTAGGTTTAGGACTCAAAATTTATTTATTAAATTGATTTCTAAAATGTATACAAGTGTAGAAAAATCAGTTTGCACCATTTAAGGGGTGAATGTACTTGTGAATATGAACAATTTTCAAAATGCAATGCTAAAATTATTAGAAGAAGCTTGTGAACATGTGACTAAAGGAGACTGGGAAAAGGTTGTGAATAGAACTGTTAAATTAATAAGGGAAGATTATGAAAGAGATGTGAAAATAGATAATATTATAGAAAACGAACATATAATTATTAATGTAGGTGATGATAGCAGTGACGACAGTGAAAATAGTAGTATGGACGAATCTGATTAATTATGGCCTTTTGTGGCACCTTTTTTGGTATCTTTTGTATTCATATGTTTCTTGTGTGCATATAAAGTATGTATATTCATTTTCATTCAAATATTCAGTTCGTTCAAATAAATTAAATAAACATATACATTTTTGTTTTATTAAACCTATTTAATCAGGTACAAAAACAAAACTTAATTGTTTTTTGTTCGAGAATAAATTGACATTCCACATCACTATTGTAATGTGTCAAACCGGCCATCATAGCGTGCCGCTAGTGTAGTGATTTGTATCGATATATTATATGTGTCTTCGATGACCTTATGATGAAAACATAGACGAATAATATTTACTACCGGATGAAAATGACATGTTATATATTTATATATTTTGTTATTTAATATTTTGATCCCAAGAATATTATAAACTACACAATATGGGTAAAAAGTGTTTATATGATCAGTTTGTATACACAATGCCTTAGTTCGTCCAAGACGTAGTCGTAATTCCTAGTTCCATAGTCGTCCAAGCCCATTTTCTTTTTTAATGAAATTATTAAAATATGTAAATATATAGTCCAGATTTCCTTACTTGAGTATTCGAGTAAACAATAATGGCCGAATGTTAACCAAAGACAATTTATAGGGTTGGGAAGTTATCGCATGAGCGATTGAACGAATGTGAAAGCATTATACAATTGAATGATTTTCATCCCAACTGCGATGGTCATAGATGTGTACTACAAATTTGACGTAAAAAGTAACTAAACAATATCTTTTTCGTAATTATATTAAAAAGAGGAATTTACAAGAAAAAAATTAACGAAGATTTATTACTAATCAGATTTTTGTCATATTCTAAAGTATCCCCATTTGTGGGTAACATTGTGATACAATCAATTTTCTTTAAAAACCCGTTTTGTATTTTTATTTACCTGTTTTCTTCAGTAAATAATAATGGCGGAATGATAACGAGACCAATGAATAGGTTTAGCAATTTATTACATCAACGACTTCATCAACAGACAACAACAACTCAACATCGTCAACGTATGTAACTCAATAATTATAGTATTTATAATGTTAAAAATAACGTTGATGATAACGTTAAAAATAGTTTTAACGTTATGATAGCGTTGATGATAACGTTAAAATTATTTTTAACGTTATCATCAACGTTTTTGGCACATTTATTGTATTATATACACACTTGGCGTCGCCTAGATATCGTTAAAGGCATAAAGGTGATAGTAAAATATGATTTCCTTAAAAAGATTGATTCTTTTAACGCTTCTTTGACGCTTTTTTAAAACTATCGGTAATTCATACATAACGTATGGTAAGAGTAAATTGTTTTGATATCTGTATGGGTATGTGTAACCATGGAATTATTATGTACTTCGTAAGTACATAATAAATCCATGTGTGTAACACCTTGTCTGTACCCGTATATATGCAAATAAAGAAATTGATTGATTGATATTTTGTTTTCTTCATAGTTTGGAAATAATTTAGATATAGATTAAGATTATCTATATTTTATTTTATAATAATATCTAATTTTATTTAAGTTAACCATTACAATCATTTTCTGCTAGTGATTTATTTTTTATCAATATCCATTATATTTCACGTTTCTAAAGTTACTCACCTCTACTGTAACGATAATTCAATCATTGAAATAGGAAGACTAGTCGTAATTCCTAGTTCCATGGATTAAATCCGTTCTTAAGGTCACTCATTCGCCTGTCCCCACCTCAACGATTCATAGACAATCTAGGGTTACGAAATGTCACTTACTCCTAATCTGTGCAAATGAGTTCTAATAATATTTCGTTTTTGAGAAAATAAATATCTTATAATGGTAAATTCGAAGCAATTTTTGGTGTAAATCGTAACGAATGTGCTTGATGAACAGATCTAGACAGTTATAAATAGTTCAAAATGTGTGATTAGTGTGTAAATAAGTGATATTCATATCAAGAAGTGTTTGTTTACTCGAATACTCAAGTAAGGAAATCTGCACTGTAGGTACTTTTTTGCCAAGAGTAAGCACTACCTAATAATGTTCTGTGATCACTAATCTGTGCTACCTTTTTGGCTTTCCTTTCTGATTTTTATGACATTGCGTTGAATTTTGATAAGATTAAAATTGGAGGTCAGTGAGTAAAATGCTTAATAAATTTTGGAATCCAATTAGGAATTACCTTCGACACCATACATGTACCGTTACCAACTCTCATTTTATAAGAAACCTTCCAGAAACACAGTGCTCTATGCTCTCTAATGGTCTTACCATCGCGACGGAAGAACGAGAAAGCGTAAACGTATGCATGGGATTTTATATTGCTAGTGGCTCTAGGTACGAGACTGAGCAAACTAACGGTTTTACACATTTTTTCGAACATGTTGCCTTCAAAGGTACTAGAAACAGAGAAAAGGGAGCTCTTGAATGTGAAATATCAAATACGGGAGCAAAGTTCAAATGCTTTACAAATCGTGAAATGACTGTCTACTTCGTAGAATGCCTATCACGGGATTTACCGCGCGTAGCAGATATTTTGTTTGATTGTGTCTTTTATAATGCGTTTTCAAGTAATGAAGTTGAACACCAAAAGAACGTAGTTTATCAGGAAATGTTGGAACATGATATCTCCACAGTAAATGTATTATATGACTATTTACATTCAACGGCTTATCAAGGCACTCGATTAGCCCACACAGTTATGGGACCTAGCAAAAATCTATACAGTTTAAACTGTGGCACTTTAAGTAATTTTGTGTCTCAAATGTTTATACCACAACGAACCGTTTTGGTCGCTGTTGGTGGTATTAAGCACGAGTGTATAGTAAGTTTAGGTGAAAAGTATTTGAGCCACACAGTGAATGCGGAACCCATCGATCTGGGTCCTAAGAGGTATACAGGTTCTGAGATTCTTTACAGAAATGATTCAATACCACTAGCTCACGTAGCTATTGCTGTAGAAGGACCATCAATCTGTGATAAAGACAGACTTGTAATGGATCTGGTTACTTCACTAGTAGGAGGTTGGGATGCATCCCAACCGAGTGGTATAAATCATGGAGCACGTATAGCCCACTTCGGCTCTGCTGGACGCCTCTGTGAATCATATAAAGCTTTCAATCTTCACTATCAGGACACTGGATTATGCGGCATTGAATTTATGTCACCAAAACTCGAAGTGGATGACATGGTTCTGACTATTCAAGAAGAATTGATGAGATTATGCCACGTAATAACGGACACTGAATTAGTGAAAGCAAAGAATGAACTAAAGTCAAAAATACTTACCAAAGTTCAATCCAATACAGGCGCTTTTCACGATATAGGGCAACATGTTTTTACATCTGGATACAGACCATTAATTTATGAACAAATGATTGCAATTGATAATATAACGGCAGATGCAGTTAAAACCGTTTGTTATAAATATATTTATGATAAATGTCCAGCTATTGCGGGCATAGGATCGACGGAAGGGTTACTAAATTATCCAAGAACCAGAGATTGGATGTATTGGCTAAGAGTCTAATTACTATTAATATTATCTTGCAATATAGAAGTTAATATCATCTTTACCTATTTGCTTCGTGCAAAAAAGATGTTAATTATATCCTATTATCTTTATTTTATTATTAATGAATAATGCAATAAATTGTTCTCTTAATGCAATTACTTATATCTGTTATTTATCAGAATTCTAAAAAGAGATTTTCAGTTTTTATAGATCTTACTTAGTAGAGGCCAGAGGGTGGCGATCTCATCGCGACCAAAAAAGTTCAAATTCTTTACAGTCTAATCATTTAGTTAATCAGAATAGAATAAACGACCCACGAACCACAACTTGACCCGTACAGATTCTAATTTTGATCTGGTTATCATGCAGTGATTCAAAAGAAGGGGCGTCTCAACAAATCGAAGAAGAGACCCCTGTTGAAGGGTAGAGGGCGCAGATAAAAAAATCTGAAGAAAAAAATTAAGTGGCACTCGGGGACTGCCGCGGTAAAGCTATTGCATAGCATTTTTTATCAACTTATGCAATTATAATATTTATGCAATATTTTTTTTGCATAGTAAAAATTATGCAAAAAAATAATTAAAAAACAAACAAACAAGAAAAGCGCACTGTCACTACTTTGCGAGTGAGATTCGAACCTGCGACATCATACACTATACGGTAAAGAAAGCGGCCGCTCGCCCACTGCGCCAAACAGAGCTACTTGTGAACCTCTAAAATGTTGAACGCTTACTGAACGACGGTGTTAGGTTTATTTTCGTTACGGAATTTCTTGCTTCGGTCTATCGCGGGCTTTGAACTAGGTCAAACAGTTTAAGTGCGTCGACCGAATCAAGAAATTCCGTAAAGAAAATAAACATAACACCGTCGTTCAGTAAGCGTTCAACATTTTAGAGGTTCACAAGTAGCTCTGTTTGGCGCAGTGGGCGAGCGGCCTCTTTTTTTACCCTATGGTGTATGATGTCGCAGGTTCGGATCTCACTCGCGAAGTAGTGACAGTGCGCTTTTCTTGTTTGTTTGTTTTTTAACTATTTATTGCATAATTTTTATTATGCAAAAAAAATATTGCATAAATATTATAATTGCATACGTTGATAAAAAATGCTATACAATAGCTTTACCGCGGCAGTCCCCGAGTGCCACTTATTTTTTTTTTGTTTCATTCACACTTACGTAATGTTACTAAACAAAAAAATTAAATATTGGTATGTACTCGTTTCCATTATACGTAGTCGTAATTATAGTCTGTGGTCATGATTCTGTGACCAAGAGAACTTAGTCTGCGGCTAGTTTGGTACCTATGGTACCTAAGTCCTAGTTCTATGGACGTTCCATAGGTACCTACATATAGTCTGTGCTATTAGTGTAATAATTATGGTCTGCGGCCTGCGCTTTTGACTTTGACATGCTTTTGACATTGTTTTTCGAAAAATGTTAATTTTTGTGTGAGAACACCCAATTCATACATAAAAATTTAAAATGTATCTCAAATTAATTACAGTAGCTTTAGTAATAACGTGTGTAAGTTGTGTTTCGGTAAGTATGAAAAGAAGTTACCTCGCCTAGCTTTAAATGCAAAATGTAGGAATCTGATAACAATGAATGGGATCTAGTGTTAGTAAAAATAACCAGGACTGATATTCCTCACTGATTTGATTCAATATACCTATATTGATAAATTGATAGTAAATTTCATATTATAGTAAAGTATCAACTTGACTAAATGTTGCTTAATTGAAGCAATCAATTGATATGAACTGTAACATCTAGACCACACTAAAGGCCCAAATACCTTTTGCCTAATCATTTGATATTGTTATTGCACAATACGCACTTTCAATTTACATTGTTTGTTTTTATAGAATGCATCATATGAGGACAAAAGATGCAAGTGTGTGTGCCCAAGTATAGCAGCTGTTCTCAATAACACAGAGGGCTCAGAGTTAGACAGGAAACTGTACATTGGCAATGTACCACCTAACAAATGGTTAGTACAATGACAATAATATTATAATTATAACTGTAAGCTTAGAATAAAAAGTTTCAGGTGATAGGCAGTTTCTGGAAACTTTGATTATATTTGCTGCAGGCCTGTAATGTGACACAGAATATTAACTTTTAATGGAGTTATAAATATGGATTTTTTATTTTCGTAAAAACTACTAAGCAATGGCTGGGTCATGCGTCATGCTCGTGAACGGGTGCCACCAGCGGCAATGGGGCTACTTTCTGTCTGCCCGTCTTGACATGTGTTGAATTATAATTAGAAATAATTACGTATGCTTTTGTGGAACTTCCCCTCATTGTGGAAACTCTGCATACATAGAATAATATCTATTAAGTATATTGAAAAGTATTTTGAAAAGAGCAACTGCCGAGTTTCTTGCTGGTTCTTCTCGGCAGGAACGGCATTCCGAACCAGTGGTAGACTCATTGACGATTCAAAAGTACTTGTAAAAGTTTATTTGAATAAAAAACATTTCTATTCTATTCTATTCTAAGTACTAATTAATATTCAAATTTTTTGGCCTAACTACTTGCCACCATTATAGTATTTTTCCGAATAGCAGCCGTTCATAAACCTGAATAAATCAATAGCTGACATTAAAACCAACAGCTATTATTATACAAAATCTTCTAAAACCTCAGGTTTCTGAGATATAAGTTATCAAAGTTGTACTAGTGGCACTATGGCACCAAATTCAAATTAAAAACTATTTATTTCACATAGGCCAACCTGTGGCTCTTATGACAAGTCATGAATCTACCACCAGTTCGGAAAGTGGATTCTGATGAGAAGAGCCGGCAAGAAACTCAGCAGTTCCACCAACCATTCTACTAATATTAGGTCTTTACCTATGAAATTGCCTTTCTTCAGTACTGGTCATTTCAAATAAAAAAAAGTTTGTAATGGCTCTGTATTCTAAATTCAAATTAATTTTGTTTTAAAACCATGACATTCTATTTACAAACTCAGTCTTTTGTTTTTTGATTAGCGTTGTATTTTCATTCCATTTGAACATTTTTCGTCATAATGGATACTTTAAAAATTCGTGTAATTATGGAATATGAGTTCCGTCGTGGCACCAACGCGACACAAACGGCCCGTAACATCAAAAACGTTTACGGAGAAAACTGTACAAACGAACGCACAACCCGTTATTGGTTTTCCCGGTTCCGTTCTGGAAATTTTGACTTGAAAAATGAAAGCTTGTGGTCGTCTGGAGACTTTGGTTAACAATAATGAATTAAAGGTGATTGTGGAAGCTGACGAAACTCAATCTACAGCTGTGCTAGCAGCAGCTTTTGATGTAAGCATCAAAACAATATTGATCCATTTGCGACAAATTGGCAAGGTAAAAAAGCTTGATAAATGGGTGCCCCACGAACTTAACGATCGCCAGCGCAACGTACGCGTCGAGACCTGCCTTGCGCTGCTCTGTTGAGCAAAGAAATGAAGGAATTTTGAAACGAATTGTTACGTGCGACGAAAAATGGATTCTGTTCGACAATCGAAAGCGCTCAGCAAGTTGGTTAGACCCTGGTTCAGCACCAAAGCAATGCCCTAAAGCAAAAATGACCCCTAAAAAGGTGATGGTCACTGTTTGGTGGTCTAGTGCGAGTGTGATTCACCACAGCTTTTTACAAAACGGCATGAGCATTAATGCAGATGTGTACTGTGAAGAACTGGAGAGAATGATGGAGAAGCTTGCACATCTGCAACCAGCTTTGGTCAATCGGTCGTCCCCACTGCTCCTTCACGACAACGCGCGACCCCATACTGTGCAACAGACAGTCTCCAAGCTGCAAGAGCTGGGGTTGGAAGCTCTCCCTCATCCGCCATACTCACCAGACCTTCCACCTACCGACTATTACTTTTTCCAAAATTTAGACAACTTTTTAGTGGGTAAAAAATTCAATTCCCGAGACCCGTACAAAATGCCTTTGAAGAGTTTGTTGCCTCCCGTCCAGCTGATTTTTACAAGAAGGGCATCAATAAACTGCCAATGCGTTGACAAAGATGCGTCGATTGCATGGGTGATTACTTCGAATAACAGAAATAAAAAAGTTTGAAAAAATAAGTACTTTCACTTATTGCATACAAAACGGCAATTTCATAGGTAAAAACCTATTATTATAAATGCGAAAGTTTGTGAGGATGGATGAATGTTTGTTAATTTATATGTTTACTTTTGTTTTAAACCAATTTAGCACAGAAGGGCATTCTTATGTAGTAGAGTTCTTCAGTGGTAGATTCATGATTCGAAAGCACTTTGTATAAGTTTAATTGGATAAAAAAAAATCTATTCTATTCACCAATAGCAGGCTATTATCTCAAAAACCTGACTTACAAGATTTTCGGCCTCTTTCACCACCTTCCAGTAAACTTTAACTGACAAATAAATTTGTCATTTTGACAGATTGCCCATATAAAAACTGTCAAAATTTCAACTTTATTTGTCAGTTAAAATTTACTTAAATGTGGTGAAGTAGTCAAGCAGTGGTGTGGTCAAATAATAATAATTGTTTATATTAAAATTAATATCAGCTGTTGATTTTATAAAGGCTTTAAATAAATTATAATGGTGGTTCGTCTGCGTGGATTCAGTTTTTAAAATCCCGAGGGTACTCTTTGATTTTCCGGGATGCTTTACACTCTACAGGTTCTCAACTATACCTATCCAAAAAAATCACGTCAATCCGTAGGTTTTTGCAGCGTGATTGACGGACAAACCAACAAAGACAAAATTACGTTTAGCTGTCATTTACGTTTTGTTATTCCACTGTCATTTGCGTTTTGTTATTCCATGTCAGATGCGTTTTTGTTATACCACGTTTTATAGTGACTTGACGGAAAAGCGGTCAAACGGGATAAAAAGTATCCTATGTCCGTCTCCTGGTTCTAAGCTACCTCTCCACCAATTTTCAGACAAATCGGTTCATCCGTTCTTTAGTTATAAATAGTGTAACTAACACCACTTTCTTTTATATATATAGATTCAAAAGTAATTTTTAGCAAATAGCAAAGTAGCATAAAAATAATTAAGTAAGTAATTTTAATAAACTACATAATATTAGTGTAATTTTATTAAGTGAGTGTTTTGATATTTTTAGTAATTGTGTTGGAGTTATCCTTCCTCGTGTTGGAGATATCATTAAAGGCAGGGACCAAGAGTTCTGCCCACGCTGCGAATGCAAGTATGAGAACAGAAATACAACAATTATAAAGGTAATACTTGTTAACCTCCCTTTTTAAGTTTTTGACAACCTCGCTGGCGCAGTGGTGAGCCCTGTGTTCTTAAAGTGGGAGGACTCAGGAGGAGGCCGGCGAATCCCTAATGATATAAATGCGAAAGTGTGTTTGTTTGTTGGTTTTTCCTACAATCACGCAGCAACAGAGCTATGGATCGACGTGATTTTTTTGCATGGGTATATTAAACATCCTGGAGAGTGACATAGTCATTGTGCTATACAAATAATTGAATGATGAAATTTAATTGAAATTGAATCTGTGGTACCTTCCTCCTTTTTCCGTTAACATTTATATTGATACTGCATTTCAAATGCATCATAGAAAATGTTCACTTGAACTGCAGGCCAACTGAAAGTGGCAGTTTGTATCCAATTCTATTGCAATTGCATTAAAGCTGAAACAACCGACTGAACATTCAGAGTAATTACATTACAGTTAAATACCATCTGCCTAAACACAGCACTGTGCAAACAGACACTTCACACTTATGTCATGTGTCAGATACAAGCCACTTACTTTCATGCAATAAATATGGAGTGGAAGCAATTGGACACAAAGCGTGTCTAGGTATGTTTGCGCAGTTGCTTGTTGATTGATGAAAACAAAATATTCAATTGTGGCTTGTATCCGACACAGGACTCAAAAGTGTCTACATTTGCACAGCGCCTAAGAAAGTATTACATATACATATAAAATAACTTGATTTTACCCAAACTTCCATCTACATGAATTTATTTTAATTTATAAATATCAGTAACAATTCTTTATTAGTAAATACACTATAATAGATGGAACTATTTTACTCTATTAGTTTTGCTAATAGAACCTTGCCAGTATCAATAGCGGAACCTAATCCAAAAGGCCTGTGAGTAACCCATGATGATCATTTGTTTTCAGGTTGTTGTTATCATAGTGATATGGGTGATAATGCTCTTGGTAGCATACATGGGATTCCTCATCTGTCTGGATCCCCTCATTAACAAGAGAACCAAGGCCTCCTACCAAGAGCACACAAATGAGGATGTAAGTCTGTTGATATTTATTTATTGTTTTCTCATTCGAGATAAGATGTGATGTAAGCAAGGACCCATTAATTGGGTTTAAAGGTTAACCAGTTAGACGCATAACTCCTTTGATTAACCCATATAAAGGGTTAACCCGGATACCATAAAGGTTAATCTTAAAAATATTGCTGATTAATCCGAATGAAAGAGATATAATAGGAAAGTCTCAAGTCGCAAGTATAGGTACTTTGTGGCTGCCACGTCGTCAAATTAACAATTAACAATTCGTACACAAAACTGAGCGGCTTCTTATAAGTCACTTAAGAGCGTCATTTTCTTGCACATGTTTTATGAACAAAAATGAACCTTATGTGCAAACCGGTTTCTATAGGCTGATTAACCCATTAATACGGGTTAACCTTTACTATAGGGTTTTAAGCTAACCCTAAAAATTAACCTGGTTATAATCCTTATATGGATTAAACTTTCGGTCCTTGGATGTAAGTGAAGGTGTAGCCTAAGATTAGCTAAAGGTACGGTAGCTAGTAGAAGTAGTATTAAGAAAGAGGAAGTACAGCTCTTGGTGCGTCTGAGTGTGCAACCACATAGTGGTGCAGACCTGATTGTGTGAAGCCTTACAGTTTAATGGTAAAAGCATGAAGGAAGAACTAAATTAAATAGTTCTTGAGCACACTCTCCATAATATATCTTATAGAACACTAGCAGACAAGTCACCTTGCACAAATGTTCGAAACTTTGAAGTCTGAGCTTGACCGGTGATTCACGCTGATCAGTTTTCTGGTGCATCAATCTACCGGATCCAGTGCAGAAAGCTGGTACCAACTTAATACATACTGATTTCATCATAAATTATTATTAATGACTAGCTGATACCCGCGACTTCGTTCGCGTGGATTAAGGTTTTGTACTCCCGCGGGAACTCTCTTATTTCCCGGGATAAAAAGTAGCCTATGTGCTATTCCAGACTACAATCTATCTGTAAAAAATGTCAGCCAAATCGGTTCAATCGTTGCGACATGATTGAGTAACAAACATACAAACTTTTTCCCTCGGGAACTACTTAAGGAATCGGGATAAAAGGTAGCCTATGTTCTTTTCCATGTCAAAGGCTACATGCATTCCAAATTTCATCCAAATCCGTTCAGCCGTTATTGCGTGATTGAGTAACAAACATCCAAACATCCACACTTTCACATTTATAATATTAGTAGGAAGTAGGATTATGAACTTATTTTTACCCACGATGGAATGGTAATGCGTTTACATAAGAGTTTTTGTTATTTTCTTGAAAAACTATTGGGGCTATTTTGATGTAGTTTTTCGTACCCACTTAAACTTCAAAACAGTTTCTTAAATATTTTTACGGTGATAAGTCTCAAGGGGGCACTGCAATCGTGTTTTTTTATTATCAACTAATTGGGCTGATCTTTGGCCAAATTTTCAAAGATTAGGCCAAAGATCGCAGAGCCAAACTGACCCGACACTATAACGAAGATATCCCGGACGTCAGCTTATACGAGACTAATATTAATATGGCTCTCAAATAGCTCAAGAACAACAAGGCGCCAGGTGATGACGGGAATTATTACGAAACACCTGAAAGCAGATGAAAAGATCTTTCAGCGATTGTTCAATTCCGTCATTCACGAGGGCATATAACGTGGGAAACGCAGTGTTGGCAGATCCCTTACTAGGTGGACCGACGACATCAAACGAGCACGCAGGGAGCCGCTGGATTCAGGCGGTGCAAGACCGAAGCCTGTGAAAGTCAAAGCAAGAGACCTTTGTCCAGAAGTGGACGTCTATCGGACAAGAAGAACTGGGCCTAATTCTATGGTTTCATGCACCACACAGGTGTCACAATAGAGCAGATCTTTAAATACAATATTTTAAGGTTAGGGGACCAGAGGAGTTGCAGTTTTTAAAATGTTTAATTTTATTACTTGGTCTCAGGACGAAAGCACCATTAGCGGACCATCACAAGCGATGGGGTCACGTGGCAATGTGTTGAACCGTGTCACTCACCAGCAGGACAAATGGAAGCGTCAAGTAAGGGAACAGCGCCGCAACATATACGACCGGCATACCATGCTGAACTAGCACAAGTAAACTTGGCTAATCAATTTAAAGTTTTAGATTATGACAGGAAATTAACAAGCATTATAATATTATAGTTTTCATCTTTGATAGGATATGTTGCAATAATAAAATGTATTTTAATCTTATTCTTATCTGTATATTTAGCACTTATGGAAATAATGAATACGATAGTTGAATTATTTTATATTTAATTTATTAATTATTAATTTTAGTGTGGTATTTTATGTTAATAGTAATTTTTGGCTAGAATTACACTAGTAAGCTTTTACGTAAGAAGCTTACGGACGTAACATATCAAACGATACGACTTACAGGGCTGTTTACATTTCGTTAGTTACTCATGTAAACGACTTATATTCGCGAGTAAAAACTTACAAGTGTAATTACGGCCTCTAATGGAAATATACAATGACTATTTAATAAATAATGCATAATACAATAATTATTTAATCAATTGTAATGTTTTTCAATTAAGTTGTCCCAACAATAAAATATGTCTTTTACCTATACAATAATCAGTTGTTTCACAAATAACTTTGCCCTTATTTTTATTCGTTTTAACTTATTGTTACAATTAGTATTTATTAATAAAAAAAAAATTAAAACAAGCAATTGACAAACGAGATTTATTAAAAAGAAATCAATAGTTAAAAAAACTTGATGGGACTGGACCGTTTTAACATAGACGGGGCCACCTTCTGGCTACATACCCTGGATATCATGTAGGACCAGAGTACTTGTTAAGACCAATCAAACGAGCCCAAACTCGATTGGGTTATATCATTTAATTACAGAGTTCAAATAGCAACCTTGCAGCTCCATCATCAGAACCTGTATATCATCTAGGACCAGAATACTTGTCAAGATTAATCAAACAAGCCTAAACTTGATGGGGTTACGTTGTTTAATTACACAGTTCCCTTAGAAACCTTCCAGCTCCATCATCAGAACCTGGATATCATCTAGAACCAGATTACTTGTCAAAATTAACCAAACTTGATTGGGTTACGCTTATTGTTATGTCGTATTATTCTAAAGTTACAAAAGCCACCTTCCGGCTTCATCATCAGACCCTGGATATCATCTAGGACCGGAGTACTTGTCAAGTGGTCTTATTTAGCTTCCAAGATTTCACCTAAAGTTAAATAAAAGCTTGTAAAAATTTAATCGCATTTTTTTTCTTGCTTCAGTGTGTGTGAATAAAAAATCGGCCAAGTGCGAGTCGCGCCTCGCTCTTAGGGTTTCGTACACATGACCAAATCACTTTCCCTTTATTTTTTAATTTAATTTCACTTTTATTATTTGTTGTTATAGCGGCAATAGAAATACACACTCTGTGAAAATTTCAAATGTCTACCTATTACGGTTTACGAGATACAGCCTGCTGACGGACGGACGGACAGCAGAGGCTTAGTAATAGGGTCCCGTTGGCACCCTTTGGGTACCTACCGAACCCTAAAAATGGTGGTTTACTATTCATAATTAATATATTCATAATTTGATGATATAATTTCATTACCGACTTGTGGTCACACCAGTTTGTAACACCAGTGTGGCGACGAGTATTAGGGTTCCATACCAAAATGGTAAAAATGTAACCCTTATGGTGAGACTTTCTCCGTCCGTCTGTCCGTCCGTCTGTCACAGTCGATTATTTCAGTAACTATTAAAGCTATCGACATGAAATTTGGCATAGTTGTGTATAATAGTGGCCCAAAATCATTGGAATTAAGAAAAATCGAAAATTATTTTTAGTTTTAATAAAAAAAGGGGGAAAATCGGGGGTTTGAAATTTCAAAGTAAAATAACTATATCGTATATGTAATAGTTTTTGATTAATCGGCCAAAATGTCGAAAAAAATACCGGTGCCCCCGAACGGTATTTTTTTCGACATTTTGGCCGATTAATCAGAAACTATTATATCTATATTTTATAACTATTATTAGAAATAAATAAAAAACTGTTTTAGAATGCACAAGTAAAGGCCTTTCATATGATACCCCACTCGGTATAATTATCTTACTTTGAAATTTCAAACCCCTGATTTTCCCCCTTTTTTAATTAAACTAAAATAATTTTCGCGTTATCTCCGAAGTTTACCAATCGAAAAATCTGAAATAATTATGGTCAATAGAAGTTTATGTATATTTTACAGGAAAAATAAAACCAACGCTCTAACTAGCATAGTTTTTGGGTTCCGTACCCAAAGGGTACCAACGGGACCCTATTACTAAGCCTACGCTGTCCGTCCGTCCGTCCGTCTGTCAGCGGGCTGTATCTCGTAAACCGTAATAGATAGACAGTTGAAATTTTCACATATTATGTATTTCTATTGCCGCTATAACAACAAATAATAAAAATTAAATTAAATTAAAATATTTCCATGGTTACATGAAAATATTTTAATTTAATTTTTTTTTACCGGAACCCTAAAAGAGCGAGGCCCGACTCGCACTTGGCCGATTTTTTTTATATTAACAATAAATCTCTACAAACAAATTTAACGATAAATAAGCAAATTAATATAATGTTATCGTTTTACTTTTATTTTTGGAGTATGGAACCCTCGGGCCTCGGTGCGCGAGTCCGACTCGCACTTGGCCGGCTTTTTTTTTCTTGTCGTCACACCGCGGGTTTTACTACACCTTTAAGAAAAAGTTATTAAATACTTAGGTCAATCAATTGTCAATTCGAAGCTGTTACCAACTCATTACAGCTCATGAAAGTCCTACTTCTAGAGAGGGAGCCGAGACCGTTCAGACCTTCGTCATTTTATAAAAGCTGAAAGTTTCTGTGCGTATGTCCCTAATAGATAAGAACGATCCCCGACTATGAAGTTTGGATCATGGTGGCTTTGGCAGATAATAATAATAATAATGTACGCGGGTGTGAGAGTCTAAATATTATATACGGATAATAATAATTTATTTATTTAAATAAAGTTTCACACTTGCAGTAATTCTTACAGTAAAAATACATAAGCATACAAAATATGATCATTGTATTTTCTTTCTTGCTGGTGGAGACCAAAGCAAAGGCTTTCGACTTTAAATTATTAATTTAAATGGGAGCAGGGTTCGGGCGGTGATACTGGCTTGAGTTCAGATCAAAGACAATTTTATTTTATAATCATTGACAATCGTATCTTTAACCATAGACTATGTTACACATGGACCTAGGAATTACGACAATGCTACATGCCCCTTTTTAAAAGAAAAATAAAATTACAAATGACATTGACATGGCATGTTGTATTAAGTTGACAGCTAACCTATATTTACCTTAGGCAAACAAGAGCGTAAACTTAATTTGAAATTGTTATTACATATTATTACTTTTGTCAGGATATAAAATTTACATAATACCATAAAATTAGATTAACTGATTATTATTATTGACAAATAGGTACAATTTTCGTCAATTGGTTTACATCAGTGAAATAAAAATACATGTGCAAATCGAATTACATCAGTGGAAACTTAAATTATTTTAAATACAATGTCATATTCTTCAAATAAACTTATAAATCTAATCTGTTTGTTTTCTTTAACAATCTACCTCTTGAACTGTATCGAGGTTCCTCTTTCTGAGCAATAGATGTTGATATGCAAGGTAAGTTATCATTGTTTACATTCTTAACACTATTATCATTAGATTCTGACTGACTTATACTAGACTCACTTTGGCTAGAATTAGAACTTGATACATTTTCATTTGACTGGCTTGACATAAAGCTTTCATTATTTGAACTATCTAGACTAGACTGACGACTTGACATTTGACTCTGAAGTAAATACTCAGGTATGTAAACGTATAGTATTAATTCTTCCTTACTTATAATATATACATAGTACATACATATATACGTAGAAGCAGTTATAGCCTCGTGGTTAGGACTGTGGTCTCCTATTCGAGGGTCGCAGGTTCGATCCCGGGTACGCACCTCTGACTTTTCAGAGTCAAGTACGTTTAAGCAATTAAATATCACTTGCTTCAACGGTGAAGGAAAACATCGTGAGGAAACCTGCACACCTGAGAGTTTTTCATAATGTTCTTGAAGGTGTGTGAAGTCCGCCAATTCGCATTGAGCCAGCGTGGTGGACTATGACCCTTCTCTCTGAGAGGAGACCTGCGCTCAGTGGTGAGCCGTTGATGGGTTGCTAATGATGACGAATAATACATAATTATAAATGCGAAAGTGTTTGTTTGTTGGTTTGTCCGTCAATCACGCTGCAATAAAGCTACAGATTTACGTGATTTTTTGGATAGGTATAGTTCAGAACCTGGAGGGTGACATAGGTATCCTGGAAAATCAAAGAGTTCCCGCTGGATTTTCAAAATTCTAAATTCTAAATTATTTCAAAATTCAAAATTATTTATTTCATGTAGGCCAACCTGTGGCTCTTATGACACGTAAAGATTCTACCACCGGTTCGGAAAACGGATTCTGCTGAGAAGAGCCGGCAAGAAACTCAGCAGTTGCTCTTTTCAAAATAATCATACATAATAATCAGACATAAAGTAGCCCCATTCCCGCCGGTAGAACCCGTTCACGAGCATGACGCATGACCCAGCCATTGCTTCGCTCGACCATATTTGAGGGAACGTAACAACCCGCACCACGACACCACCACAGAAATGTTTAAAGAGAGCGTGACATACCTAGTCTACCCGTATTAAAGCATCGAATTGAATACTAATATTCAAACACTAATTTTAAGATCCTATGCAACTTGTCATTAAGAAAGTCATTAACTTTGTAATAACCGCGACTCAGTAAGTGAGTTTTTACGCATTGTTTAAATTTGTGCAGTGGCAAATCTAGCAATTTCTTCGGAATCATATTATATAAGCGTAACCCCACAAAGGATTTTTGCACTTTGCGCAGGCGACATGAAGGAATTTCTAGTTTATGACGATTTCTAATGAGTCGATTGTGTGTATTGCCTCTTTGTTTATGCAGATGAATATTTATTTAAAAACTAAATCCACGCGGACGAAGTCGCGGGCATCAGCTAGTGTTATATATTATGGCAGTATATTAATATAAAAAAGTATTTGCTTCTTCAATGGTGGAAATGCTTTAATAAATATTCATTTTATTTGCAGGTTCTGTGAAATGTGGTTATTCCGAGCCAAGTGAAATGTTTCTTAAGAAAAAAATTAAGAAGTTAGAAAAAAGTAAGGAAAACTATTTGAATAACTGGAAGAAAGCTCTTAAAATAACAGAGAATCCTTCATTTTTAAAAGCAACAAGAAATTTCACTTCTGCTGCAATGATTTTATTCATGATGCAATTAACCCAAGCTAACATTTTATAAAATGGGACCAAGAGCATACAGATGGTTTAGGAACATAATAGTTTTACCTGCCCCAATTACATTAAGTCGCATGATTTCAAGCGCAAATTTAAAACCTGGTGTGAATGACAGCATATTTTCCCATTTGAAAAAACGTGGTTCGAAAATGTCGGAAACAGGCAGATTATGTGTAATATTATTTGATGAGATGGCCCTTTGTCCTCATTTTGATTACAATAAAAAAAAAAGACTTAATAAGAGGTTTTGTGGATAATGGAATAAAAGCAGAAAACAAAATTGCTGATCATGTATTAGTGTTTATGTTAAGAGGGGTCATAAAAAACTACAAACAGCCACTGGCATATACATTTTGCAGTGGGAGCACCTCAAAAGTAGAATTGAAAAATCAATTGAAAACTGTGATTAGGGAAGTACAATCAGCAGGTTTTAAAGTGATCGCAACCATTTGTGACCAAGGAGCCTCGAATGTAAGTGCAATTAAGGAACTTGTACTTGAAAGTAAAAGCGCAAGTTTAAAAGAAAACAAAGAACTAAAACATAATATTTTTATTATAAATAATCAAGAAATTGTTCCACTTTTCGACGTACCACATATGCTCAAGGGAATCCGAAACAATATGTTAAAAAAATATTATCTGTAAAATTAATGATAGAGAGGTAATAGGAAAATGGGATCATATTGTGACATTATACAAGGAAAATCCTGCATATAAAGGACTAAAATTTTTACCAAAATTGACTGAGCATCATGTCATACCAGAAAAAATAAAGAAAATGAAAGTGCTATGTGCAACTCAGGTGTTTAGTGCCTCTGTTGCCATGTGCATGGGATATTTTGCAGGTGAGTATTAATGTCTTTGAAACTATCTTATTTCTAATCCACTCAGAGTTCATAGCCCCAAAAAGTGGACAGTTATAGGTGCAAATTGAAAACTGGGTCGCAGGTCATACCCACTCCTAACACAAGCTTATTTGGTGGGGAAAGAATTAGTAAATTTCACACTTGGGTAATCTTTTAAAAAAGAAAAGAAGAGTATTATACCATATTAAACTATTCTTCTTCTTTGTCAACCTAAAGACGTCCACACTGCTGGACAAAGGTGTCTTGCATGGACTTCCACAGGCCTCAGTCTTACACAGCCACTTATATATTATTAATATGTTTCATATTATCTATACATATAATAAAACAGAAACGTAACCAATTCTGTACATGAAATAGATTCAAAAAATTGTTTTTGCTTCTAATTGTGTTCAAGATACAGATATCAAAACAGAAGCTAAATTTTTTTTGTCTGTTTGTCTGTCTGTTTGTCCTTCTTTCACGTAAAAACTACCGCACAGATTTCTACAAAATTTTATACCGTGGTAGCTTATTACTCGGGTCAACATCTAGGCTACTTTTTATCCCGGATAATCAAGGAGTTCCCGAGGGACTTTAAAAACTAAATCCACGCGGACAAAGTCGCGGGCATCAGCTAGTACTATTAATATGTTTCAAAATAGAGTTCTTACAAGCTGAGGATACATAGATATGAGGAGAAGGATTTGAGAATTTTGTTTGAATCTTTTAAAGAACTTTACTTGTAAATAATTGCTAAAATAAAATCATTTTTTTAATTATTTACTTACTAAATATTTTTCAGATAAAAAAATTATTCCTGAAGAAAGCAGAGGCACAGCTGATATTATCAAATTCTTTGACGAATTGTTTGACTCTTTAAATGGTAGTTATGGGAATTCCAAGAAAAACCCATCAAAGGAGTTACTTGGGCCAGTCACACCATCATCGTGCCATTAAAATATTTGGAAAGAAGCCAAAAGAACCCTAATAACAATGTGTAGATAGGGATTAGGGAGGGGAAAAAAAGTAGTGTGCCATCTATTAATAATTGGATTTGGACAATAGGGTATTTGACTACTTTTAGAAAATCATCTTAAATTGTTAATAATGCTATGCTGAAGCTAACAAAACGTATATTTCGGCATAATTTTCAGTATTTTTCATAAAAATCGAGAAATAAATTCAAAAAAATAAATTACCGCCGAAACGTTCCATTTGCTCTCATGACGTCACAGTTCACATTTCAAACAATGACAATTCCACAGCCCATAGGTGGTGTGGACTGTGACGTCATTCGAGATCACGGAACGTTTTCGATCACGTGACCATGACCGGAATTATAGCAATGTTATTTTAATGTTTTCTAATTAAATAAAACTTTAATTTTTAGTTTTGTCGTATGGAATAATGTTTTTAGATAATAATCTTTTAGGATGACACCAAATGAAACGATATTTTTAATATAGTCAAATACCCTATTGAAAATGTTGAATATATTCAAGAAAAGTTACTTAAGGATTACAATTTGAGGGCTTTTTGGATGAGGCACTTTAACCAGGATCCTTTGGAGAATTTCTTTGGCTCTATTCGAAGCCATGGCGCTAGAAATCGCGGCAATCCCACATGCGCAAACTTTGAAGTTGCTTTTGCAGCAGTCTTAGTAAATAATATAAGTAGCCACTGCAAAGGATCCAGTTGCCAAGCAGATTCTGCAAAGAATATGCTGTTAAATTCTTTGAAAAAAATATTTTTTAGGAAAAAGGTTTTCTCAAATTGTAATCCAAATGAAATAGATTACGATGGCCTTGTTAATGACCACATCTTAGTTGGTTTACAATATAAAAAGGCCAATATTAAAATATATGAAATATTAAAATATGTTGCTGGGTATGTTATTAAAAAAGCTACAAGTGTTTTTAAAAATTGTGAAAATGCAAGAAAATGTGTGTACAAATAATTTTTATGATTGTGAATTCACTTTTAGAAAAGAGAGAATAAAAGATAAATTTTTTCTCATATCCAGCAACAGAAGCAGTAGAAATGTTTTCAAACATTCAAGATGTGGTCTCATACATATTAAGGAGCAAAAGCAATATTTATAATCTAAAAACATATATAAAAACAATATTACAGGTTCATTGTAATTTTAACTTTTTAAACAGTTGTGATCAACATGGCTCAGAATTGTCCAAATTCATAATAGATGCCTCGTGCAATTTATTTTTGTATAGCTGGTGCAAAAACACAAATAAAATATTAAATGGGGCGACAAAAGATGTAGACTTACAAGATTTTATTCAAAAATGCTGCATTGAACATTATAATAAAAGAAAAAAATGAATTACGTTTTTTCTTTTCCCTTTGATACACGTTTTATGCTCTTTTTGTTTACTTTATTAAATATATTTTAAAATAAAGAAAGAGCTAAAGCGTGTGTCTGTTAAATCCTCTGAATTTATTAAAAAATTAAAATTAAAATTATGGGCAAGCTACCTACCTATACAGTGTAATCCTATATTTATAGTAATATATTCAATAAAATTGGTTTAGGAATTAACCACCAGGGGCGCTGGTTTCCATATCTCGATAATAAGCGGGAGTGATAACTCTAAGCTTTAGATTTAAATATCCTTCTCTATGGCAGTGATACTCACTTGAGTTCAGATCAAAGACAATTTTATTTTATAATCATTGACAATCGTATCCACAGACCAGAAAACAAAGGATCGTATCTTTAACCATAGACTATGTTACACATGGACTTAGGAATTACGACAGTGCTACAATCATAAAGCTTTTTCGCTTCTCTGAACTCCCACAGTATTATAAGGTCTGTCCCAAACTAAGAGAACCCGTGTCTTGGGAGTCAGTTTCTTTCCAATTAGTTCATAGTTGTGCACTTGTGTACAGAACAACAGAAACATCACAACATAAGTTCATCAAGATTATATATGTACATTTGCTTTTATATCGTTAAGTTTGTGTGTGCTGGTGTATGTGTGTGTGTGTGTGTGTGTGTGTGTGTGTGTGTGTGATATCAGGTAGTAAAGGTGGATAAATTCTGAGTATGCTTTCGTCATAGTATAAAGGCTGAGTTTTATATAATATGTTACTTGGGGAGCTATCAAAAGGTGTTTCCTCAGCAGTCAGACACTTCCGATGGTTCCAACACTTCCAACCTCGTGTCAGACACCCTTAAACTATAGTAAATTATGAGTATACTTTCGTCATAGTATAAAAGCTGATTTTTATATATGTTACTTGGAGAGCTATCAGATGTTTCCTCGGCAGTCAGACACTTCCGATGGTTCTTCCGCCCTGTCAGACACTTTGAATATCTGCCGTAGATAGGCGAATTTTGATGAAACCATGGAGTTTTACGGAATAAAAAGTAGCCTGCGTGTTAATCCAAGCTATCTAATCTATATCCATTCTAAATTTCAGCCAAATCGGTTCATTAGTTGTGGCGTGAAGACGTAGGTAGGTAATACGTGAATTTGGGGGTTTCAAAATATTTCGGAAAACATGAAAAGGGATAAAAATTAGCCTATAAGTTAATGCAGAATATAGTCTATCTTCGTTCCTTTCAGCTAAATCAGTTCATTAGTTGTGGCGTGAAGATGCAATACGTAAATTTCAGTTTTAAAAAATCCTGCGAGAACCATGGATTTTAACGAGATAAACAGTAGTAGGTATATATATTCACTAATCCAGGGTATTACCAATCTGCATTCCAAATTTTAGCCAAATCTGTTCATTAGTTATGTCGTAAAGAAGTAAGTAAGAAGAAGGATTTTGAAAAACCGAAATTCACATATTAATTCTTCACCCCGCAACCAAAGAACTGATTTAGCTGAAATTTGGAATGAAGATAGATTCTACTTTGGATTAACTTATATAAGCTACTTTTTATCCCGTAAAAACAAGGTTTCGAAATATTTTGAAACCCCGAAATTCACCTATCACGTCTTCACGCCACACCTAACAAACCAATTTGGCTTAAATTTGGAATGGAGATAGATTATCTATAATAATATATAAAATTTTCGTGTCACAATGTTAGTTACCTTACTCCTCCGAAACGTGTGGACCGATTTTTATGAAATTTTGTGTGCATATTGGGTAGGTCTGAGGATCGGCCAACATCTATTTTTCATACCCTTAAATGATAAGGGTGACCAACCACTAAATATTTTTGTTGGCCATGTCCATGGTTTCGTCAAAGTTCGCCTATCTACCTACCTACGGCGGATACAAACTTTCAGCTTTTATAAAATAAAGAAGGTCTGAACAGTCTCAGCTCCCAGTCCATGACTTCCATAGTCAGTCATGTGATTTCTAAACGCATATTGCTGCAATCTTCCACTAATCACCACCAGATTCCTCATCGTATAAAGACCACGTAGATCCTTTCCACAAGGAGCGTACAACACACCCGGACCTCAGTCTTTTTCCAGCCGTGTGTACCAATGACATGGTATAGATCGCCTAACCAACGAACATAACTAAATGGCGTTCCCTCGTATGTTCATGTAACGAATAGAACTTGTACGTGATCAAACTTTCAGTTCCACCTCTAATTTGCGCGAGCTTTTACTAATTTATTTTCATACTAACAAATCAAAATTATTTGGGCAAGGTTAAAATAAAGTCACTGGTATAAAATTATAATTTATTATTTCGAATAGAGCTAAATTAAAAAATATTAATAATCATGAGTATAAACGAGTATAAAAGGTTTCGATAAAACAATATCAAAATACACTCATCGAAACTTTGGAATGTACAGACATTATAGCCGATCTGAGACATATTATTTTTAATCTTTATTCAAACATACAATAAATTATTATAGATAATGGAATTAAAATTGACATTTCACAGTAACATAAAATTTAATATGTAAATTAATATGAGAACTAATTTAGCACCTCAGCCTTTCTGTTACAATTTTCTGTATTTAATAAAATAATAAAAAATTATGTAAAAAAGATACATAATATAAGGACGAAGTAAAGATTTAATCGAGCATTGCATGTACAAATACCACAAGTTTTGATTTTTCATTTGGTAAGAATTAACAAATAAAAGAAACCGGCCAAGTGCGTGTCGGGCCACTCGCAGTGCAGGGTTCCGTAGTTGAAAGTCTCAACATACATTTTGAGTTCCATGGTTTAAATACTATAATATACTACAAAATATGCAACTTACACTACGTGTAATATGTAACTTAGAAAAACCGATATAACTCTTTCACTAATGAACCCTACTTAGCAGTGACAGTTTTCCTTTAAAATTCATATTATATACTACTGCTGTGAATTTTTTCTTGTATCCTATATACAACCATTTAGCTGGCAGAGGGGGGGGGGGGACACTTGACTCTAATAAAATTTAGCACTTTAAAATATCATATTTCGCAAACGGATCCCTGAATTGAAAAATGGTGTTCCCACACCCACAACGTTTTTGAAAGACCTATTCAACGACACCCCACACTATGGGATAGATGAGAAAAAAAAATTCATCCCCACTTTACATGTGGGGGAGGTACCCTAAAAAAAATATTTTTCACAATTTTATTTCACCACTTCGTCGGCGTGATTGATATTTATATCCTTATGAAATTACAGATTTCTAGTACCAATAGTCTCTGAGCTAAACCGCGGACAGACAGACGGACGGACGGACATGGCGAAACTATAAGGGTTCCTTGTTTACTACGGAACCCTAAAAAATGGTGATGAACTCAAATTCATTCCTTTATTTGAAACAAAATTAGAACGCTTTTTATATAGTTACATGTGTGTCTACTTAAAAACAGCTTTTAAACACTAGATCAAAAATGGCAAACTAGAATGTTAGTTAATGCTGATCGGAAATAATAGTACATGCCACAACAAACATTTAAGTGATTGTTGATAACTTCATAAATAAATCCAAATTAATTTGTCAGTACTTATTGAGAAATTATTTACTTGTGGGAACGCAGACCTCAGCTTACACGATATACGAAATATATGAACAATTTAAATATAATTAAAAACTTATTTTTAAAAAACAAGCCTTTAGTAGATGTAGTACCTATTGGATACATCATCAGACCCTGGATATCATCTAGGACCAGACAAGACGAATCAAACGATCCCAAACTGATGGGGTTAAGCCGTTTTATTACAGAGTTTCCATAGCCACCTTCCAGCTCCATCATCATAAACTGGATATAATCTAGGACCAGAGTACTTGTCAAGACGAATCAAACGAGCCCAAACTCGATGATATTACGTCATTTTATTATAGTTCCCATAGTCGCTTTCCGTTCCCATCATCAGATCAGCTCCATATCACAATAATATTGCAATGTCATCCGATATATACAAAATTTCAGCTCAATCGAAAACCGGGAAGTGGTTCTAATTCAGCTTGCAAGATTTGTCCTAAACATACATACATACATAAATTGCAAGTTAAATAAACACTTGTAATAATAAATAAAGGTGACATAAATGACTACAGATCGGCAAAAATCACAAGAGATTTGTTCACAAAACAAAAAATGTTCTCTAAAAGTCCTATAAAATATAAAATCACAACAGTAGAGAGCGTCGCGTTTGAGATTATAAATAAAATATTATAAAGAAAGAAATTTAAATACTAATAGATAAAAATCCGCACTGAATCATACAACCTATGATAAAAATTATATATTGTACGTACTCACTTACAATTTGTTGATATTGTTTATTAGCTAAATTAAAATGCACGTGAAATTAAGAGCTAATGAGGAAATCTGATACATGATAAATGCAGTTTTTTTTTTTAGAGGTCTGATATCAAAATTGGATATTGGGAGTTCATTTTTCACAACGCACTCGCTATCACATAGCTGTTAAGAGGAACTTATCTCAAACAAGTCAGTTATATTTTGTATGTAAGGTTTGGATTAATCGTTTCATTTATTCGTGAGTTTCGTGACCGACTCGTGGTCACACCATCAGTTTGTAACACCAGTGTGACTACGAGTATTTTTTCCTCGTCTTCACACCGCGGGTTTTACTACACCTTTTTTATGTATCTTTACGTTAGTGTTGTGGCTTATGATGAGTAAATTGTCACAATATACAAAGACGATTGAACGGATTCAGACCCATCGTACCCCTGGCCGTACCTTTGGTGGTACGGTGGGTATTTTAAAGTTTAACGATATTACCAGGTAATAGTGTTGTCTTTTTGACTTTTGACAACAATAATTTAATATTTTTAATATATTATATATTCATTATTTTATATTTTCATAGTAATGTTTTTATATCTTAGGTTAGGTTGGGTTAGAACATAAACATTCAGGTGCCCAGCACAGCCGCAGATCGGGCACTTAGGTTCTAATATACGAACTATTTAGTTATCTTAAGTCACAACACTAACTTGAAAATGCATATAAAAGGTGTAGTAAAAACCTCGGTGAGAAGACAAGGACAAAAATTACCTACTCGTAGTCACACTGGTGTTACAAACTGGTGTAACCACAGTCGGGGGTCCATTTATGTTAAGTGCGAGAAAATCGAGTCGTGTACGTCTTCTGACAACTTTTTAGTCTATCAATAAGAAATATGCGTATGTTTTGAATTGGGTTCAAATATTTTATTAGTTAATTTAGCTTGACGTTGAAAGTGCGGCAAAATGTCTGTACCCGCGGATATCTGAGGGAGAAGAAAGATCCGTATAACTATTCACCAGTGTCTTCGTTAGTAATAAAACAAACAAGAAATGAACTGAGAACTACTCTAGTTTCTAACCCCCGTCCAACTCCTTCCTGTTGCTTCCCTTTAACGTAACCAACAATAAGGATTTTCGGGTGCAAGTATTTCGCCGTGGTTATAAAAAAGCAAAAGCTGTGGCTGGCCTATTTTCAAACCGAAGGAGCTATGCAGGTTAAGAGTGCATTTTAACGAGTGCAGTGCGAAATTAAACTCGCATTTATTAAGTCTCAAACACGTTATCGCGCTATGATTGATTAAAGCTTAATATATTTTTTTGCTAATGGAATTAATCGTTTTTAAAATAATTTCCGATATTCAGATTACATCATTATTTATTTAACCTCGGCCTTTGGCCTCTATATGTCCTTATAATGTTGTAATACGACTATGTCTGAAGCACCGACTGCAGTAAATATGAAGCATATGTACTAAGTACGTATACGCATATCACTCGTTTCGGTGACATCTCAATCATCGAAGTTCAGCCAGTAATTCTCAATTAAAACGACTCAATTATATATTGAATTTGTTTTTGAGTGGTACATTTCCGCCAAAAAAGCATAGCGGCAGCAAGGTATAGATGTCAAACAGAAACGAAACCTTATCGAAACATCGCAGACATTTTAATATGCAATCTGCAGTTTCGCGGTGGAGCTGTGTTAGACGCTTACGATAATGAATTATATTTCATCCGATATTAAAATGGAATGCACAAAATTATCATAAATTCTAGTTATAGTTTTACTGGCTTTACCAAAACCATAATAAGCGAATGCGAAAACGACCGTAAAATTCTAAACTCGTTTAAATTTCCTATAATTTTATTCCGTCCTTGTGTGTGTTCAGTGCTTCAGTCGTTGACAAATGCCAACTAAATTTAACAACGCCATATTTATGGTTCCTCACAGACCGTTGGACACCAATATATAATACATATAATTATAAAACCTCAAAAGGTTATAAAATCCATCGCACAGTGACACTATTCATATCACATTTGACACAAAAGCAGCCTTTAGTTTACAAGAGATTCCATCTCTCTGACGGACGTTATTTGTCTATCACTGCACCTAGTCAGAACACCGATCTATAGAAATACTGGCCAATTCATCATCAATCAACGAATCAATCGTCATTGATGGGGAACAAAACTGCAGAAGTGCATTATTTATAATCCACATCAGAATTATGGGCTAATTAATTTATACTAATAACAGGCAGAACTCTTAAAAATCCAAATTCTAAACGTTTGAGCTTTTTATTTTTGATTTTATTAACAACATCAAGAGTTGCTTTTTAATCCAAATTAAAATGTCTACACTCTAGGAGTAAAATATTAACAAGTGTTACCTATATATGTTATTGTTTGCCAATTGATATCTTTTTTCCCAATTTATTGAGTCCAAGAAGTAATTTGGAAGATTCTTAATTTGAGCTATGTTTCCCTTGGGACCTTTTACTTGATAAATAATAATTATTTATTAAGTAACGTCAATTTACAAACAACTGTGGGAACTACGGGACATTATTGAAATCTGTGGGATTATGGTTTCACATTCATTTATATACTCTTAGGAGTGATTAACAAATATTTTTTTACTTATTTACTTGAACTCTTCCACCAAAGGCTTCGTTAAGCTGATTGATGTTTAGAATTACACATGTGAAAAAAGAATCTGATTAGTGAAGTGTTTTATGTGATTAGCCTTTTAAAATTAGATTTTAATGGCAATCTTTTTAATACTACGAATACTAATTATATATAATATATTTATATCGATAAGAAGCTCCTTTGTACCCTGATTATGATGGAGTAAAAGGAGTGTGGTTATCTTAAACGCTTAACACATTAGCAATTTATGTAGGTAAGATATACACTACTTGACACCTATTACAATAATAATATGGCGAGAAATGACGAAATTGACAGTTTTTTTTTATATTGATATTACATGAGATTACTAATACTACATAAGGCGCATTTGTCAATATTTTATAACAAATGCGTCTTATGCTCTTATTAACTAATTACATAAAACTAAGTTGTCATGAAAAGTCCTGTATTATATATAGACATCAATATTTGAGCACTTATTATTGTTATTATTAATTGTTACATTATTTTGAATATAGAAAGGAATTTACAAATTAATAAATTCAAGTAATATTACAATACGGATAAATAATGACGACAAAACAAAAAAGTTCTTAACAATCGTTGATAATTGGTCAAAGTCACAAAATGCACTTTACAATCTGTACGTATTAGTATTATTTTATTAAGGGCAATACGATCCAGATAAGTTTAGGAAGTTTGCCTGTTTCTGAAATAGAAAAGCAGCTCCTTATTCTTTCTGTTATATAGGAAAACCATCATTACTATTGGATTACTTAACGTTGTTACATCAGATGTATGTATGTTATGTATACTTGGTGGATGCGATAAGTTTGCTAAGACGATTATTTTCTCAATATAAGAGATAACCGGTTAATACCGGTATTAAAATTATATTACCTGGTAAATAAAATAATATTGAGAACATAATCGCGTGAACACACTTATCGTTCCCATTTGTATACCTCGGTATGTCTGTGATGTATCATTCTATGCCTTGCAAAATGCCTGTGACTTTCGACTTACTACTTGGTCGTACTTATTGAGTATTCATTTGACCAAATAAACTACATTAACCTAAATAAAAATGGCGCTTACTTTGCAACTAATCCCTTTTAGCTTAGTTTCAAGTAAGTCAAGACTGAATCCTCAAAAATTGAATGTTTCACCTATATATAAATCTGTTACATACAACAGAGCATTGGTATAAAAAAAATTTGGTAAAAAATATCGCTATATAAGTTTATACGCTAAAATAATAATACAGCTACCAAAATGGAATGTCACTTACGTACACAATAATAATCTCCTTGGAAAAAAAATATAAAACTTACTTAACTCCACGAGTATGTACTTAGATAAAATATTCATTTTTATTATTTTATTTAAAATACTTATACCTTATCAGGTAGATTATGTAGGCTACCAACTAATGGAATGTAAAGATATAATAAAAAACCTTATCATTGAAAGAAGTGTTAGTTCTATTACCCCTTAACATTAATGGTTAGACAACCCAAACCATAATAATAAAATTTCACTTTAAAGAAAATAACGCATCGAAAATGAACCTCGTTATTATTTTCTAAAAGTCTTACTGACCGCCCTACTAAAATAAAATGTAGATAATTATATTTCTATATAGAGGTACTTACTATACACAGTCATATCATCATTGAGCTCTCAAAATAAACTGAGAATTAGGTATTTCAGAAGTTACAATTAAAACACAGGAAAATTAAAAATAGTTTAGACTTGAGAGCTCGTTCTGAATTAATATTTTGTTATTTTAGGGACGGCATAAACCCAGTCATATAGATAAAAACATAAAACTATGTACGCAAAAACAGTACTCATTTTTTCCTGTTTAACTTAATCTTTGAAACAGACGTCACTTTTTAAGAGCTATTGACTATAACTATTTCCGATTTTCAACTCTAAAACGATGGGACAAATCGACAAAATTAAAGCTTTATTGAACGCTGATAAAACCTACACAAAAACCAAAAAGTTCAAAGTAAAATCGAACCTTCGTAGCAACTTCGTACAACCCATAAAACGTATTGTTACAAGCGGTAATTAACCGTATAGCATTATTCATTTGAAAAGCTGGCCTTATTAAATCGAAATGAATAAATTCATCGCGTCATAGGACTTTAGGGAATATCGCTACAAGCTCTGAGTTAAGGACAAATAATATTGTTTACTTCAATCAATGTTCTGATTATATTCACGTTTCAATGACGATAACTTTCAAAACTAAACACATGAACAGAAATAAAAATATGTATTATTAAAAAAAGGAAACGGTACATTCCTTTTGTTAAAATAAAATATTACGCCACTGAAGAAAATACAAACGAAGCTTGTACCTGCTTCAGGAGACTGAAGTCAATAATTATTATTTACCTAAAATCCCGATGATGAAATTATAATAAAACTAAGTCACATGAGTTTTCAATTAAATAAACCTAGCTAAAATCCTTGTATTATGATAATGTAAAAAATGTATAAATCTTTATCGGAAAAAAATATTGTATGATTAAAAAAAACTGTTCCATTAATCAAAAAAAACTAATATGTGATCTTATCGTAAAAATCTTAAAATTACTAAGTAAAGCATAATCATATTTAATAAATGAAAAATATACACAATAAGGTATTTTGTACTGTAAGGTTATGTTTTAAAATCTTTTTTGTAATTCGTGTTTTACTACGAAAAAAATCTAAATGTTGATAATAACTTTGTACATATGTATTGAGAATGGCAACATTATACGTATTAGAAAATAAATGATCAAACTGCCTTGTACTTGTACTTTGAACAGCCTGTCGCACATAATTATTATCAGTACCCAATATTTAAAAACTATAGAGTGTTTTAAATGCATGTTGGGGGGGGGGGTGTAGATATCATAACGTTACTGCGAACCTGGTATACGTAAACAAAAAAATATAATATGACGTGAAAATAATTCCGTCATTTTCCATTGGTAACGGAAGCTTGAAGACTCTAGCTAAACTATTTTTATTATAAAGCTGAACCTATATCAGTCGAGGCGGCAAAAAAATTGTTACTTATAAACTATTACGGTTTACAGGGTGTGTGTTATTTAAAACCCCTCAAAAACTTATAATTGTTCGATTGTGTTACTTTTTTTAACGTAGCGACTTAGTTTAATTTATAATTAAGTATAACGTCGATCAACACACCCTGTAATTTATTACAATACAATGAATTTGTGTATTTTATTTTTGTTTCAGTCTTTGGAAATCATGTGGTGGAATGTCCTGTAAATAATAATATTACACTCAACAGCACAACTGTACACAAACCGCCGATATTTATAAAGAATAATATTATGTAGCTAAAAATCAGTACTAAATTACTGTTCTTATATTTCATTGAAAACAACCGCCGATATTTATAAAGAATATTTAGATAAAGTGTGTCATAAATTCTACGTGGATAAAAGTGTGATGTAAAAAGAAATTATAAAAATGTCATGTGTAATTACATAAAAATCTAGAGATAATTAAACTAATGCCAGAATAATTCATTGAATAAAATTGTCACGGTAATTAAAAACTAAACACTAAGGAATCAAGACATGTTATTGTCTAGCATTGAAGAGTGAATGTTAAAAATATACTGAACTTTTACTTTTCCACTATATCATTAAAATCAGCATATTTCACGCGTGTTTTTCTCTTACAAAGATAAATCGGCTTCGGCCCTCATTTAGTAGTAGAAGCTATTTTTTAAAACGTTCATATTAGAAAAATCTAATAGCCGACTAAATATGTAGATCGAATATAGTTTAAATTTTGCGTGAAACGCCAAATCTATAACATACATGTACCGTTGTAAAATATTAATATTTTTAAATGGAAATTTCAGCAGACTAGAGAAGAAGAAAAATGGAAGAAGATTGTTAAAAATAATAAAATCATCCAGTATCATTAAATTCAAAATTGCCTTTTGGGTGCCCTTCTGTTAACACGTCCGAAAATGAGCTTTGCATTCCAGCGGAACTGTTGAGTGAAAATAGCAGCCAAGGTTAACGGGTCCACGTAATCGTCTTCGGCGACCGCAGCATTGGGCGCTAATCATACCGTCTCGAGATTCGCTTCGACCTTCGGAAGCGCGGCTTCTGCAGCAACTGGCAACTGAACGTCACCAGGAGGCTGGTACTTCGCTTCCAAAGGACCCGACGCGGGGTAACTGTAACAACAGTTGTATAACTCTGTACATATCCGTACATGAAATGACTTTAACAACATCGGAACAATTATGCATGGCAATATCTATCACAATCGCATTAACATCAAATAAGCAAGTTGGTGCAAAAATTTTCGCATGAACAAAAATATGATATTCTTAAACAGTTTTATATAGTTTGCTCTGTTTATTTTTTATCTTATAAGAATGAAATAAAAAATTACAAAACAATGTACAGTCCGTTCACAGTTATTTTAACTCTGAAAACCTCCGACAAGCCATCGTATTTTGTCAATAGAGGTAAAATAACTGCGAACGGACTTTAGGTATTTTACCTTATTTCAAATCAACAATAATACGATAAGAATTTATTATGCTATCAAAAACACATTCCTCTATAAATTGTGAATTAACTAAGCGGCACTAAATTTTTAACATTGTAACTACATACAAAATATTAAATTAATTGATAAAGAAAACCTTACGCATATAGTATATTTGAATTCACTCCGTCGCAGAGCATTTTTGTTTGTTTAGGTGATGTTTAATTTTATTTAAAATCGCTGATTATTTATTGTCACTTTAGTAAGCAAGTTTCCAACAGAGAGTTCTCTTTTGTAAGCAAATAAAATCTCAAAGTTGGAATACTATCCTAGTACTACACTAACCAGCAATAGTTTAATGTAGTTATATGAAAACACTTGTGCACGGCTCTAAAACAGTGCGAATATGCCTAAACTGATTGGCGCAATAGAAACTGCGCGGATCAATAATTGCATCCGAAACATGATAGCCAAACTATTGAGCCAGACGAAATAAACGAAGGCAGGGGAAAATATTCTCTATTGTCGTACTATAAAGCCATATTTGGCTTGACATTAGCTCCTGCGAACCAGACGAAACAACCCCTAGTTGCGAGCTAGGTTTCCTGGCTAGTCTGAGAGCAAACCGGGCGCAGTCTACAGGCGCGGATCAATGAATGCATAATAATTATTGTGAAGCTGGAATTTGGGTAATGATGTTCGGCGATGTCCAAATAAAAGACATGTCTGTATTGTGAATCTACTAGGAAAACTTGTGTTTCTTAGCTTGTATAAAACTTAATTTGAAATATGATTATAAAATTTTATTGGGAAGTGAACTAACTATGTAAAAATATTTTTCGAATTCATATTTTTTAATTTGAACATTCTGTGTAATGGTAACTTGATATTTTATCTTTGTAAAAAATTACAACTCTACGGCTTGTTTTTGAATAAAATAGTCTGTAATATGCAAACCAACAGACGGACAAAACGAAACTACAAGGGATATCGCGCACTACGCGGGCACAGTCAGGGCCAGTGGCTGCAGCATCCAAGTAAAGTATCGTTACCACTATGCGTCGCGCACTTGGCGCATACACAACGACAAACTGCCCGTACAACTTGCTGTGACCAAACTTTGTCAACTGTACAATAAAGTCTATTTCTGATTGAGCGTATGCACTTTTTAACAGACAGAGGTTTTCAAAAACAATAAATCTATTCGGTTTAAATCGCTAGCCTATTATGCTTGATATAATTTAATTAGAGTGGAGTGGAGTGGAAGTACCCGAATAAATAAAGCTCTGGCACACGACAACATTTCCTTGCGTATTTGCAGCGCATCAAACGCAAACAAAGTACGGAAAATGAATAAAACAAAAAACAAAAAAAGAACTTACTTTAAATATATATTATTTAATAATATTATATTATTAATATTTATAGATTATACAATATTTAAATTTAATGAAAAAGTATGCTTTGTATTCAAAATTGTATTATATTTAAAACTCTGCATAATGAAATGTAGGAGTTGCACGAATAAAAAGAGTAAAAGCATCTGAGCTTAAAGTCCTGACCTAGAACAGTCTTCGACCCCCATGTCGGAGGGAAAAAGGGAGGAACACATATTTAAAAAAACGCAAACTAATCATACTACGAAAGCCGCAACCGGAATACTTCTGCTTCTAGATACTACCATAAAACCAGTTTGCAGTTATAAAGGCTCTCATCGCATCGAAAATGTCGTCCGATTCAAAGGCAGTAAAACTGTGATCATCATACAATAAAAATAAATAAAATAACTTTATTACCAAAAAGAATGATAATACATTAGTTTTGGCGTTGGTCTTCACACTAGGCAGAACCTGTGTCGTGTAGACCTTAATTACGATTGATAAGTAAAACTTAACCCGAGAACTAGAATAATATTTATATATTACTGCACAATATATATTATTACGTATGATATAATTAAATAAATTAGATACAATATGCTTTTGAAGTGTTAAAATGTAATATTTCACTTCGCAATGCAATAAATTCTAATTTGGTACTTTGCAAATTATATTATAAGAAATTCATAATAAAAAATAAGTAATATAATTTTTACTCACTTGTCGACTTCTCTCAAGTCTGCATTCGCCTCGGAACGCCATTTCTGTCCGACCATGTTTTGTACACTGTAACGTTTTAAAGAAATATTATATAGTTGAATCTGATCTGAAGTGCGATTGTGTAAGAATTGCCGATCAAATCGTCAAAGTTCGGCGTCAAAGTAAAATAAACCATAATAGCATTGAATTAGAGCTCAATTTCGTTTATCCATTCTTATACGTTTAGGTATGTACGATACCCTAAACGGTTGAGAATGGATACACGAAATTTAACTCTAATTCAATGCGGTTATGGTTTATTTTACTTTGACGCCGAACTTTGTCGATTTGATCGGCAACTTTTAGACAATCGGGGGGCAGATCAGTCCCCTGGAGAAACTAAGCAACAGCAGGTAAGTATTAGGAAATAGTAACAGTAGGTTAGCATAGTTAAAAACCTGTTTCGTGAAAATTAAGTTAATATCTCAGTACTTAGGAGTATGTGAATAAAAAGGGGCTTAAAGCCCACCGCACGCATCAGTGACGTTACGAGACTTTCAGTTCTGTACCGTGCAGTGTCAGTGAAAATTCATTATAATTATCGTCTCAAATCTCATGACACTATTTGAACTTGTCAGTGACACTGGCGTTACGTATCATCACTACAGTGACGTTTTCAGTGTTCCGACCTGATTGTCTAGCAATTTTTAGACACAAAATTCAAAGACTGATGTGAAAAAATAGCTCACTTGATTAATTTGCATTCTGAGATTTATAATAATACAATAATGTTTAATTTTTCGCATCGATAGTAAACGGACATAAATTTTAAACCCGTTATTTGTTTTTCCTCCCGATAAGCACCTATCCTCGTATTCATTGAATATTAAAGCAATCATTGTTATATACGCTCTTGAATATAGAGACATTCGTCAAACACATGTAACTGCGATACACGAAGTATTTCAAAATAATAGGAATCACGTACTGTACGAAACTGATCGTCCCCTGTCAACACTGATGTACAGATGATGCTTAGAATGGCTTAACTGTAAGTCAGAAAATTGTACAGGCAAAGAAAATTTCATAAAGATCTTCCTACTCATAACTAGAATTTTAAATAATTCATATTTCAAAAATAGATAAAACAATAAACTTGTGAAAAGGTGCATCAACTTAAAAAAAGGTTTTCCAAGCGGCTCTGATATCGCTGTTCTAGAAGACAAATGTGCTAGTTTAGAGTTTTTGTTTAGGATACAATTTTAATCCTATAAATCTATATTCCATAAAACATTTAAATCAACTAACTGCAACGATATAGTACCCACGGCGCGTGTAAAAATTCATTATTGGTAACCCATCATTTCCGACATAAGTGGCAATTGTTATTTCAATAAATATATGTGTCAATTATTCACATTGATTTCGTTGACATGTACCTTACACCCTTTATTAGAGATCGACAACATGACATGTTGCCAACCTTTATTAAAGATCAAATTATTATTTAAAGTAAAAAGAAATGGAAGCATAAATATTGGATACGGCCAAGCCTCAAAGGAAGAAATTAAAGTACGTGGAGAGTTAAATCGACCACGTCACGCGTCCTGACATGACCTGTTTCTGTTTCCACCTAATGTTCCCAACAAGCGTACCCACAGAGCGAATGAATGCTGGCAACAAGCGCTTTTGGAACGTAGTTCCTTATCGCGCGGTACGGAAGGGGGCTAGACGGAAAAATTAAGGAATCGACACTCGACACATTTTTGAAACCGACACTTTTTTGTTGAATGTGAATTTTGCATTGTATTCGGTATTTTCGCCTTAGAACACGGCGTCAGCATGGCCTAGTGGATCGGGCAGTCGTCTAAAAGTTCAACGCCGATGGTTCGAATGTGGTTCGAATCCCAGCTCGACAGACTGAATTTTCTATTTTCAATTTTATTTTAAAAAATTTCTACATGTGGAATTTTTCCCTAATTTTTTATTGTATAAATTGGATAAAATTTTATTGTACTACTAACGCCATCTGTTAAAAAACCAGAGTAACTCTTTGGTTTTGTAACAGAGCTGCAATAGAAATGAACTAAATATAATTTCGTCATCATCGTAGTTAATCAATTTAATACTAGATGACACCACTAGTTTATTACAATTCCTTCACTAAAATTAATCGAAAGGAACTACGTTCAATCCGGGTGTCCCTTGACACCTCTCAAGTTTTTCTTTTGATGTTTACCGCCAAAAACGGAAACACGGTTCCGGACATTTGTTTACAATTTTTGTTGGAAACACGAGGTAATTTCAGAAACTTTTGTCACCAACACGTGTTGACAGCACAAAAGTTGGCAAATTTTCTTTGGTGGAGACTCAGCTCATAGCGTCTCTATCATTCGGCAGTAAAATTTCCAAACTTTCCAAACTTTGCATTTAGCACATTAGTCTTCTATAGCATCAATATTATCTACTCACACGTGCATCATTTGATCTCCTTGAGCACTCAATTGCGCCAGATACGCAGCTTGCTTACGATGATGGTACATGTGAACGCGAAGACACGAAGGGTTGCGCATACGTTTCTGGCAGATGTCACACTGAAGAGTTCCTTCCCTTGTATCGTGCTTGTCCCGAATATGTACTTTCAGGTTGTATCGATTCGCGAAAAATCGGTGACAAGATGGACACTTAACCCCGCCAGTTTTGCAATTCCATCCTTTATATAAAAAAAATACTTTAAGAAATATACTCTACGTCGAACCGAACAATTATTTGTTTTTATTAAACTTTGCACTCTCCTTCGCGAATCGTACAGTTTAACTTACAAGTATAACTTACCGGATTCTTTAGCAGAATCTGGCGAAACCAGGTTATGAAGCATATCGTTGTCAAAGTCGATCATTAATTCACTGTAAATTCGCAAAAACAAAAGGAATAAAACAACAAAAAAAAAGCAAAAAAAAAAACAATTAGGTAATGTAAAAAAATGTGCCTCAATAATATTTTTAAATAGAAAAAGAAAATAAATTTAAACCAAAGTTGCACATACTGAAATTGGGTGGGTGTAAGACTTGTTCAAAGCAACAAGTAAGATATGAACAAACCATAGACTTGTAGTATAGACTAATAACATACCCGTCAGAGGCGTATTCTGTATTTTCAGCAAGGGAAGGGCTATTTTCGCTAACTGGCCGCGGCTTTTTCTTAATGTTGTAACTGTTCCTGTTAGTGGTGTTCTTCAGCAACCTTGGAAAACAAAACAAAATTGTTCACAATTTCACAAAAGTTAAAGGCACTTTTTAGGGTTCCGTAGTAAACAAGGAACCCTTATAGTTTCGCCATGTCCGTCCGTCTGTCCGTCTGTCCGTCCGCGGTTTAGCTCAGAGACTATTGGTACTAGAAATCTGTAATTTGACAAGGGTATAAATATCAATCACGCCGACAAAGTCGTGAAATAAAATTGTGAAAAATATTTTTTTTAGGGTACCTCCCCTACATGTAAAGTGGGGATGAATTTTTTTTTCTCGTCTATCCCATAGTGAGGGGTGTCGTTGAATAGGTCTTTCAAAAATATTGTGGGTGTGGGAACACCATTTTTCAATTTAGGGATCCGTTTGTGAAATATGATATTTTAAAGTGCTAAATTTTATTAGAGTCAAGTGTCCCCCCCCCCCCCTCTGCCAACTAAATGGTTATATATAGGATACAAAAAAAAATTCACAGCAGTAGTATATATAATGAATTTTAAAGGAATACTATCACGGCTAAGTAGGGTTTATTAGTTAAGGAGTTATATCTGTTTTTTCTAAGTTAGGTATTACACGTAGTGTAAGTTGCATATTTTGTAGAATATTATAGTATTTAAACCATGGAACTCAAAATTTATTCAATATTCATAAATAAAACAAAAGCACTATCCTAGGTCAGCAATAATATTTGAGACTTTCAGCTACGGAACCCTACACTGCGCGTGGCCCGACACGCACTTGGCCGGTTTTTATTACTATTTTATTTAAAACCTGCATCAAGAACTTGTCAAATCCAGATCTTCATTTATTAATAGACTACATACAGGTAAAGTGCATTGAATGTGGAAAATCAATATTGTCTGGGCGACGCGATGGGATTCGCCGACCCGAAAATACCCGAACGTATAAAACCATAAGACTAGCTGGTTACCCACAACATATCTCAGATCATTGCTCAATAATATGGATCAGCGCAATACTATGGATCTTTATCTTCTTTTTTCTGTCATCGAAGATTTTTATAGGCTTAACTATGATTACTATATGATTTTAAATCAAAAATCAGGACCGGCGGCTTAACGTGTCCTCCCAGACATGCAGTAAACAAAAAAGGCTTAATTCGAACCTACTAACCTAATTCACCCATCACATATTACAACAGGATCCAAGCTATTTCCTATCGAAATCAGTTAAGTAGTTTAAATTTACAAGGTGTGAGAGTTCCTTCCCGTGTCCCTTCACTCCTTCTTAGGCCGTCGACTTTTAAGATGGGATAAAGGGAGGGCTTTTCAATTCAACTGTTTTTGTTTATCTTCTAAAAATTATACTAAAGCTTAAAGAGAATTTAGAATACTAACCGTTTCAAGGGGCTCCGGGCAGCTTCATCTTTGGGGACTAGTAAGCTTGCAGATTCTTGTGAGATTTCAGGGATGATGGTTTCTTCGCTTGACGGTACCCATTCAGGCAAACTGTCACCCACAGGTTCCGGCGGCGTGGGTCTAGCATTTAAAGAATCCTCCTCCAGCGGTGCGGGCGGTGACTCACTTCTCTGATGAATACATCAAAAACTAGAACTCTACTAACACATACAACAAATTCATTTGTGGAGAAGATCAACCGCTGTCATTATCCACGATTGCCAATAGCCTGGTCAAATTAGACATGCAAGGTTACAATAATTCGCATACAGCTGAAAATCGGTACGAATGTTCGGAACTCTATTATAGATAAAATGTAAAAGTCCCCATCGATCCCACCTCTGCAAAAAAAAAGTCCAAGGTTAGTTCACAAAAATGGGTTTTTTGCGTTTTTCAGCCAAACGGTGTTTTATCATAAAATTAGGTCAGACAAAATTGTGGATCATGTAATCCAACTATCACACTAATATTATATAGGCGAAAGTTTTTATGTGTGTGTGTATGTATGTTACTCTTTCACGCAAAAACTACTCGACGGATTTGGCTGAAATTTGGAATGGAGATAGATTATAGCCTGGATTAACACATAGAATAACAAACAATGTACGCGTGTCTATATGTACAGGTATTATACATGTAGCGACGTTTATTAAAATTACTCTACTTCTTCTTTGTCAACCGATAGACGTCCACTGCTAGACAAAGGTCTCTTGCATGGACTTCCACAGGTCTCGGTCTTGCACCGCCTGAATCCAGCGGCTCCTTGCGACTCGTTTGATGTCGTGTGTGTCCACCTAGTGGGTGGTCTGCCAACACTGCGCTTCCCCAGCACCTTGGGACCCCAACGACCATCAGCTCTTCGAACTATGTGCCCCGCCTATTTCCACTTCAGTTTCGCGACTCGCTGAGCTATGTCGGTGAGTTTGGTTCTCCTACGGATCTCCTCATTTCTGATTTGATCTCGTAGGGATACTCCGAGCATAGCTCTCTCTATACCCGCTGATTAAAATTCTGATGCTTAGTAATACCGTGGGAAATCTTTGATTTTCCGGAATAAAAAGTAGCCTTCGGTTCGGCTCTTGTACGGTTCTCGCCGGGTGGCCGTACTCAGCCACCGCCACATTGCATCGCATTGGCCGCCCGCGCTATTACTTTTTCTTTTTACTCAGCTTCTAAGAGTCGTATTGTGATGTTGAATACTCTTTATCCTTCCTCAAGGATTGGCAATCGGTAGTTCCTGAGAATAGCGCATTCAACCAAAGAAAGAAACTCTTCCGCTTTTAACTGTAGACACAATCGATTCCGTCAAAACTAGCAACCCTAAAATTATAATTTGAATGCGACCGTAAAGCTTTGTCTATGGTTGACAGTTCGCGTACAATTTAGAAATTTAGGGTTGCTAGTTCTGGCGGAATCGATTGCGTGCACAGTTACAAGCGTCCATAGGAACAGCACTTGCCCCTATAGATAAGCGATAATTGTAACTAACCTCTCTACCTCCAGTAAGTCCTTTCACCTGAAGCAGCTCAGCGGTGTGCAGGAAAGCAGACAGCTCTTGCTGTCTCACATGGACTTCTCCGCGATACATAAATTGCAAAAGCTGCCGTAACTCCTGGTGAGCCACATCCTTTAAGATTACTATTGGATGTTCGCAAGGGTTCATCTAACAAGAAAATAATAGAACATTTCATCTTACATTAATGGTGCTAATTCTGTTGTACATAATCTCTAAACTAAATTGAGCACTCTTTAATGCTACACTTTTTACAAGCTTTTATTTAATTTTCAATGTATGTATGTTTAGGACAATGGGGTGCTTAAACCAATATTAGACAATGTTGAGCAAGTGATACAGCGGCTAAGAAATAATAAATCACCAGGATTTGATAATATTCCTGCAGAGCTTATTAAATATGGGGGACCAAGACTCTACAAAGAATTCCATAGCCTAATAGACCGAATATGGATAATTTAAAGCTTGCCTGATGAATGGAATACAGCGAACATATCTCCTTTACACAACTAGGTATCTCACTTCTCAACGTGGCAAGATACAAGATCTTTGCGAATGTCCTTTATGACAAAGTAGTTAAATACACTGAACCTACACTAGGGTAATTCCAATGCAGTTTCCGGCCCAATAGATCTACAACGGACCAACTCTTTTGTTTAAGGCAGATCCTCGAAAAACATGCAAATTCAATCGACACCCATCACTTGTTTATAGACTTTATAAGCTGCCTATGATAGCGTCGACGGAAAATTCTTTTTTCAAGCGATGAAAGATATCAATATACTAACAAATTTGATATCCTTGACAAAAATGACCCTTGATAAGACGGAGTGTAGAGTAAAAATCCAAGCGGATCTTTCAGATCAAATGTGTGTGAGCTTCAAAAATAGAAAAAGAGGGCACTATTTTCTACAAATCTGTACAAGTACCTAGTAAGCTGAACATGAAAAACCCTAGACCACACATACCTAGCACTGGAGAATGCAACACAAGCGGCTGAATTGTGCATCAATCAAAAAAAGACCAAATACATGCTGGTAGTGAGGTACCAACATGTTCCATTGAATGAAGAAATTAAAATTAGAACGAAAACCTTTGCTACAGTTAGAGACTTGATATATCTCAGCTCCCTCATCACATCAGAGAACAAAATCTCAATAGAAATTCAAAGGAGAATTACTTCGGCAAACAAATGTTATTTTGGTCTGTTACGCTACCTCCGATCTAAATCTGTACAAGTACCTAGCAAGCCGAACATGACAAACCCTAGACCATGCATACCTAGCACTGGAGAACGCACCACAAGCGGCTGAATTGTGCATTAATCAACAAAAGACCAAATACATGCCAGAAGTGAGGGACCAATATGTTCTGTTGAATGAAGAAATTAAAATTGGAACGAAAACTGTGCTACAGTTAGAGACTTCATATATCTCAGCTCCCTCATCACATCAGAGAACAAAATCTCAATAGAAATTCAAAGGAGAATTACTTCGGCAAACAAATGTTATTTTGGTCTGTTACGCTACTTCCGATCTAAGATTCTGCCAAGACATCTTAAAATACTCCTATACAAAACCTTACTTAGCTAATTCTTACTTATGGGGCTGAATGCTGGGTTCTAAATAAGAAGGATGAAAACAGCCTGCTAATTTTTGAGCGAAAGGTTCTGAGGAGGATATTCGGTACTGTTCAAGATAATGGTATCTGGCGCATTCGATACAATCACGAATTCTACGGACTTTTTAAATAACCAAATGTCGTCAAAATCATTAAATTGTCACGAATGCGATGGGCAGGACATGTGCAACTCATGGAGAATCCAAGAGCCCCGAAAAAGTTGCTTGACAGTAAACCAGAGGGCTGTAGAGGCAGAGGAAGACCTAGAGAGAGGATTGACAGAGTGGAAAAGGACATGAGAGTTTTGGGAGTACGGAGTTGGAGAGAGGCTGCTAATGATCGCCTCCGATGGAGAAATTTGCTTGACCAAGCCAAGGCTCACACAGGGCTGTAGCGCTTTGATAATAAAAAATAATAATTTACTTATTTTTATATAAATATTTTTTAAGCTCCCATAAATCGACCCATATTATTATACTACTATACACCTCTTTTCCTTAAGCAATAAGGTATTAAACCTTATTGCTTAAGGAAAAGAGGTGTTTTCTTTTACCTAGATTGTGAAGCTTGCTCTTTAAAGGTAGTTAATTTAGTAAAAGTCGTTTTGCCAAAACTGCATTAGGTTGTTGTTATACTACTTTGATTAAATAATTAATTAATTGAATGGTATTTTGTAACTATCTCTTAAACTGAAGCTTTGTATTAAAATCAGTTTACTTTTGATATTAATAGACACAACTTTTATAGAAGGATTATACACTACTTCTAAATAGAAAGAATATGGCATAAAAGTGATAACTACTTTTACATTTTGTGTAACTTTTAAACAGCTTGAGCTACTACTACTATAATATATTTCAGCATACATAATGCTACCACCAACTGTTGCATGCTATTTCAGCAATTTGTTAATTTACAGCAATACTAATAATTCAAATTCTTATTTCATGTAGGCCAACTTGTGGCTCTTTTGACAAGTCAAGAATCTACCACCAGTTCAGAAAGCTGATTTTGCTGAAAAGAGCTGGCAAGAAACTCAGCAGTTTCTCTTTATGTATTTAAAAAATAACCAGCTGTCCACAAGATAGCAGCTGTCCACAAGATAGATATATAAGCTATATATCTTTAATTATTATCAGAAAATTATGCAATCAATATCAAAAAGTTTTTTATTTATTATTCTGATAATTTCAAACTCTACATTTGATTCAATTCAATTCCTAAATACTAGTCGCTTTCAAGTATGCCAATTGGGCTTAAATTGTTTCACATAACATTTTATTTCATTTTTTTTTTCTCAGCCATTGGACACCCAAACTAGGTATATTTAGGTCTCTTAAAAGGCATTCTTCTCAAGGGGCCTATACCAACAGAAAATGATTTCATGCCATAACTGTGTAAGTAAATATGATTTTGATTTTTAAACCTTTTTTTTCTACTCTCACTCTCTCTCTATATATACTACAAACTCTATTTAAAGATTGAAAAACTGTGGTTTTATAGAGTTCAAACTGTAATAGTATTTAATATAAAATATAATTACATATACTTATATCTTTCAAGTTAACAATGATACCAAATACAATAGTAATTAATAATTGACATAATATTACTAACATACAAAGATAATTTTGCATTCAGAACTATTACTTTTAGATTATACTTGGTGCTTTGTTCTAACAATCACACAACAAACAAAATATTTATCATTCAATATACCATATTATTTACAATCTGTTTACAAAAGAAAACAAGACTATGTACCCAAACAACTTCTAACAGATACATATATACAAGGCATATACAAGGCATACAAATGTATACAACATTAAAACAAGTATTGATTTATATGGAAAATGTCTGCCTTTTGTTATGTATAACTACATGTACATAATTTATATGCATGTATGTATTGAGGAAAATATTTAAAACTGACAAAGACAATTTGTATGAGTCATACCTTAAACAGCTCCTTGAAATAGGGACTGCAGACGGATAAAATGAGCTTGTGGGCATGTACATACTGCCCTCCCGCAGCCAGCGTCACGTCTACCAAGTCTTCGCCTTCCAACAATGCTTGGAAAGACTGGGACAAGTTCGCGTGGAAGTCATTCCAACGCAGAGAAAACTGCTCAGGCATTGCCATCGCCGCCTGAAACACGCCACCCGTAAATCAGGGCTGACGACGCCTGCGATCCGCAACTAACTGTACACACAACTTTCAGTACCACTACGCGTCTCTACGATCCACATACACAATGAAAAAGCCACGGCACTTACTGAAACTTAATCACTTAACTATCTGCCTACGTATGCATAAAACTACGCGAACGCACAACCTGTCTGACAAAAATGCATGTTAGCGAAAATAATAATTCATGTAAAATATTCCTTGATTCAGCTTTGAAATAAGCCACAAATAAGCACTTCTCATTCTTCAATCTGAATGCATAGAGTAATTAATTAAACTAATGATAGACTCCAAGCTGCTCAAGTCTTTACTCTTTAGTCACTCTATGCACCATACATACACTGATACCCTGTTAGATACTAGTCTATGACAAGTGACTGGTACAGAGGTGTTGTTCTGTGGTAGCTTATAATAAAAAAAAATGACTGTGTTCTTCTTACTAGTAAAAAATGTTTTATGTAAAATAAAATTAATAATAAAATAAAGCATTTTCTAAAAGTGTTTAATTAATATTTCCACTCTGCACAAGAGGTTATGGGCCCAGCGAACGTGAGAAGAACCGCAAATAAAAACGTAAGTGCGTAATACGTACATTACATAAAATAAAAATGGCGAAAGCTAGTGTGGATGAAATTATCCAAATTGAAAAACTTATTGGACCCGAGAGTTTTCAAATGTGGAAGTTTGAAATAGCTATATATTTAAAGGCGCACGGTTTAAGCGATTATTTAAAAAATAACGGAAAAAATGATGAAATAAAAGATGCCAAAGCTCAAAAAATTATCATCACATCCATCGATAAAAAGTTAAAATATCATCTATTATCTTGTGAATCAGCTTATGAAATGTACACAAAAATATGTGAAATATTTGAAGGTTCCGAAAACCGTAACAAATCAAATTTACTACAAGAGTTTTTTAATTTCAAATATAACATAAATCTGTCAATGAATGAAAATTTAGTAAATATAGAAAATCTTTCATTAAGATTAAAAAATCTTGGTCACAAAATCGACGAGGACCTTGTTATAACAAAAATATTAACATGTCTCCCAGATCGTTACAAGTTTTTCACAACAGCGTGGGAAAGTACCCAAGAAAAGGAGAAAACTTTAACAAACCTTAGAAATCGCTTGTTGCTCGAAGAAACTAGAGAATCTAGGGAAAATGAAAATTCCGATAACATAGCTTTAAAGGCAGTAAAACATCAACCAAAGATTGCAAAGAGGGGGTTTATGTGCACCGACTGACCAAATCATGTTTATTTATTATCATATGACAGCAATTTTGGAATATATTATTAATGATGTTGATTTAGAAGTATCCTTCCTGGAATTTGTGCAACACAAAAGTTTACTTCATAATTTAACACTGTACAGCCTTCAAGCTGATACTTTTTATGTAGACTTTACAGCAGTGTGTAGTATATGTGGAAAACAGAATAAAGAATATTATAGCATTGCTGCAAATATCTTGGCAAACATTATGCTAAATAATTATACTAAGCATAAGAATGATGTTGACAAGACAATTAATTATAAACGACGTAAATTAAACACTTTGGTTTAGTATTAAGATAGAATAGTTACTGCACATACCTATTATTATTTTTATTTAACCAATTTAAAAAAGGAGGTTATCAATTCGACCTGTATGTATATAATATTGTTTGAAATGTACAATATTCATATAAGTTTATCTCTGTAGGTTTCAAAACAGATGTCAAATTTCATAAGTGTTTTATGTATGTCTACGTATTTCTCAGAAATTTGAAATCAAATTGCAACAAGTAATTCTCTTTTAATTGGGTTAAGAATCTTTTAACTTAGCGATCAGTGCAAGTTTCATCAAAATCAGTTCAGTAGTTTAGTAAGATATGGACTATAACTTTTGTACTTGCTTGTAAATGTGCTTGCTTTGATTATTTTTATAAGAAACTAGCTTATGATTAATTTAGTTTTAAAGTCCCTCGGGAACTCTTTGATTTTCCGGAATAAAAAGCCTATGTCACTCTCCAGGTCCTCAACTATGCCCATGCAAAAAATCACGTCGATCCGTAGCTCTGTTGTGGCGTGATTGAAGGACAAACAAACATACGAACAAACCAACAAACACACTTTCGCATTTATAATATTAGTATGAAGTATAATGTATGTGTTTTACCTACAAGTTATTGCGTTGACTATAGGTTGACTACTTTTGTACTTGCTTGTAAATGTAATTTCTTTGACTATTTTCATAAAAAAAATTATATTGTGTATTACCTAAAAGAGGAATTAGATAGAGATTTTATTAAATCATTTGTTGACTAAATAGGTTGACTATTTTTATACTTGCTTTTAAAGTTGTCTACTTTTTTATAAACATATGTTTTACTCTATAAAGACTCTATGACATTGTTTTAACTAAATTTTTGCTATTATCGGCTATTTCATAGTGATTGTATGATGTAGTCTAAATTATGTTGAAGTTGATAATACTCTTAAATATTGTTTTTTCTTTTAAGTAATAATGCATAGACGCTGCCGAGTTTCTTGCTGGTTCTTCTCGCTAGGGTTAGAGCAGCATTCCGAACCAGTGGTAGATTCTTCTTAAAAAGGCAATGAAATAAAAACAAGCTAAATAATAAGAAACCATTAAATAAAGAGAATATTCGCTTTGTGAAGAAGTTTTATTTTATTTTTTGATATACCTACCTACCTACTTTATCATTACCTATCTAAATATCTTCCTTAATTGTTTTAAGAATCTTTTAACTTAGGGAACAGTGCAAATTTCATCAAGATCGGGTCAGTAGTTTCAAAGATATGTACCATAATGTCGTTTACATTGTAACTTTGTTACATCATTACCTTTTCAATTCACTTTTCGATGTTTCTAAAAACACAAAATTATGTAATTATTTAATATGTTAGTTCTCATTCATGTGGACGCCTTAAAAATAAAGCAGCTAATTAGTATAAGTAAATAATTATCAACACCGAAGACCGAAGTCTATACTGATCTATACATTCGTACTGATTTTTCATTTTACCCATGGGCCTACCAGTGGCAGTAAATTGCGACGTTGCCACATTCACTTCATGGCTCCCTACAGGAGATAGAGACGGCTATGGCTATGCCCAAAGGAAGCTTGGCAAAAAAGAGTAGAAACGGAACTAATTTTTTTCTTTCCTGGCAACAGACAGTGCGCCATTCCACAAACATAAAAAGTCATTTGGAATTCGTACTTTATTAGAAGATGTAGTCGTAATTCCTAGTTCCATGATAGGTACCTATTATTAGTTCTTTGGAAATAGTATGACGTAATTCAAACTGAGCGCGGGAAAAGAACAGTGATGAATAGTCTATTAAATTATGAAATTCTGAGAATTTATTTTTCTCATTCTAACATACATGAGTAGTCGTATGAGCGAGTATACGATTGGAAACTGACTTGTAAGGATTCTAGCATGAACTAGTAGTATGGATTCTTTACTTTCAAAGTTTCAACATGGAAGTAGGAAGATTGGGCGTAATTCCTAGTTCCATGACTTTCAAGTTTCATTTTAATTCATAATTTAGATCATATTTTTATCAAGAGCATTGTCTTTGAGTTTGAACAAGAGCCTTTGTTTCCTGGGCCCTGATTCTGTAACTCAGCTGCTATCAAAAAATGATAGCCACTGACATATATTTTTTATCCATTGAAGGTTTGCCACGAAAATGATACTTTTATATTTATAGCAAACCTTCAATGGATAAAAAATATATGTCAGTGGCTATCACTTTTTGATAGCAACTGAGTTACAGAATCAGAGCCCTGGGCTATTCGCTAACTGAGTGGCTATCATCTATAAGATTGTCTAGGTATCTGTCAAATGTCAATAATTTGTCAATGTCATTGTATATGTCAAAGTAAGTGGTTTGGTTTGGGTTTGATGCCGAATGCCGATTGCTGTCGTGTATGCCGATTCAACAAGGTTATTTTTCTTTTTTGCTTCTATTTAAATGTTGAACAAACTATCTACGTGACCATGAAAATGCATCGTTCGTGATAAAAACGACCGTACTCAAACAATACGTGTCAGGCAACAAACGTTTGTGGTGAGCCGAGTGTCGTCGGCACCGATCATGTGAGTGGAACACACCAATTCAACAAATTGCTTATATACCGCAAGATCGCCATGTCGGTACATACTTCGCTAGAGGAGGCAGAAGCTGACAGGGTGCTGATGGTAAAGAAAATCCTTAGTGCAGCTTTTTATGCGTTTGCGTCGTTCATGATAACGGTTGTGAATAAAACTGTATTAACTTCATATGCCTTCCCTTCCTATCAAGTTTTGGGCCTAGGCCAAATGATAGCGACTATCACGGTACTATGGTGTGGACGTTCATTCAACGTGGTGAAGTTCCCGCCGCTGGACAGTGGTGTAGCTCGTCGCATTTGGCCACTGCCATTGATCTACATGGGAAACATGGCCACAGGTCTCGGCGGCACAAAGGAACTAAGCCTTCCAATGTTTACTGCACTCAGACGCTTTAGCATACTCATGACTATGATTCTGGAAAGATTTGTGCTGGGAGTCAAGGCGTCTTGGTCTGTTCAATTCAGCGTATTGGCAATGGTCGGTGGAGCACTCCTGGCAGCTGCCGATGACGTCACATTCTCATGGGCAGGCTACACACTGGTTCTACTGAACGATGGTTTCACTGCTGCTAATGGAGTTTATATGAAAAAGAAATTAGATTCTAAAGAACTCGGCAAGTATGGGCTCATGTATTACAATGCACTTTTCATGATTGTTCCTGCTGCTCTAGTGGCTTGGTGTACAGGTGATCTGGAGCGCTCTGCTGCTTATCCACATTGGTCTGATATGCTCTTTTTTACTCAGTTTTTAATGTCATGTGTTATGGGTTTTGTGCTATCCTACAGTGTCATGTTGTGTACTCAATACAATAGTGCTCTTACAACAACTATTATAGGATGCCTTAAAAATATTTTTGTCACTTATTTGGGTATGATTATTGGTGGAGATTATGTGTATTCTTGGCTCAACTTTGTGGGTTTAAATATCAGTGTACTAGCTAGTTTGGGTTACACTTATGTGACTTTTAAACGTAAACCTGCCTCTTACATGCTACTGAATGAAGCAAATAGTAAGGTTGATACTGTATAGTGATTTATGAATGCTGCTCTACATTGTAAAAGGGGTTGTTGCCAAAGAAATATGTTTTGAATATTGCCTGGTATCTCTGTGTACTGTACTAGAAGTAACAGGATGACTCAATTTTAAATGAAATGGCAATTTTATTTTGCTGTATACCCTTATATCATTGAAACGGGTTTGTCTGAAAAAACTGTATTTCATTTCTCTACCGGGCTACACATGTTATAAGTTTAATATAAATATTATGTTAAAATATTTTTGACACCCACAACTTTGTCCGCATGGATTTAGTTTTTAAAATCCCAAGGAACTCTTTGATTTTCTGGGAGATAAAAAATAGCCTATGTCTCGCTAGGTCCTCAACTATACCCATGCAAAAAATCACATTGATCTGTAGATTTGCTCACTGTTGCAGCATGATTGAAGGACAAACCAACAAATCAACACACTTTCGAATCTATACATATAATAAAACTGTAACTGGAAGATTTCTGTACATTTAATATATTTTGAAAATTTTAATTGGGGGATGCTTTACTATCGATACTGAGCCCAAAACAGATTTTTATTTAATTTTTGTCTGTTTGTTTGTCCTTCTTTCACGTAAAAACTACCGCACAGATTTCTACAAAATTTTATACCATGGTAGCTTATTACTCGGGTCAACATCTAAAATCAAGGAGTTCCCGAGGGACTTTAAAACTAAATCCACGCGGACAAAGTCGCGGGCATCAGCTAGTTTATAATATAAGTATGATAATATTTTGAAACATTTAAATAGAAATGCAATAATTTGTAGGAATTGAGAGAAGATAGGTTTAAATATAAATTAAATGTATAGAGTAAGCAATTGGCCAACTGGTCCAGCCTCAGAAAAACCTCATATTATAATATAAGCAAATCAGAATAAACCAAAATAGAAATTAAAAATGTAATAATTAGATATTTGACTGTTTTTTTTTTAATTTATTTAAAATAACGTTTTGAAATATTATAACACAATGCCATTTTTCTTTTTTAGATATCTTAACTAGTCTCGGAAATATAGAGCTTTAAAGATTCCTGTTGGACAGAGAGAGCGCTACTGAAGTGTGATGTCACAAGTCAGCAGCTCCATACAAGCTCCATAGAAAATATCGTTTTAGAAAGAGGCAGATACAGTCACAGTAAAACAGCTTATAACTTATTTGTTTTATTTTCTGTTTTTACTTAATGTTATATTGATAACAGTCAAATACCTGATTAAGTATAATAGTTATTGTAAATTCTTAACTTTCAATATGCAATGCTGAATTTGAATACTTTAATTTTTAACAGTAAGTATACCCAATTTAATTAATTATATATTGAAAAATGAAGCAACATTATTAAATTCAGCCTGTTGTATACCTAAAGTATGATATCGCATTTAATTTAATTTTATTGTAGTTTATTAAATAATTTATTGGTATATGACATGTATAATTTGATATAATAGATTTTATGATTTATTGTTTGTATATAATTTTAGATTAATTTTAAGAATATTATTATTTTAATTAATTTTAATTGAACATACAATTTCAGTTTACTTTTGCATGAAAGATTCAAAAAGGTTGCAAATAAAGTATTTAACAAACAAGATATATATTTAAATATGTATATATTAGTGTTTTGTAAACGACTATCAAAACCTTGTACTGACAATGTCTTTAATGTACGTATGTAATTAGTTACAAGTTTTGTTGATAAAAAGTAATGTATTTTTTTGATGTTAGAAACTCTACCTACTTTGAGATAAAACAACAAGTTCGTAGATTAAAGTCACATAGTTTTGTTATAATTGTATTGAATTAACTAATCTTCTAATGCATTGTATTGCATTATTTCAATAGAGTATTTGACTACATATTTTTTATAATTTATTTATAAAACAAACATTCTTAGTGAGATTTTATAAGAAAAATATAGAAAGCAATAATAATAAATCATTTGTAAATATAGAGCTAATTTTATAGAAGTTAAGAAAATAGTCTTCTGAGGGGTTTACAATTTTACATAAATATATCTATATTAATATACCTACTAGCTGATGCCCGCGACTTCGTCCGTGTGGATTTAGTTTTTAGGGTTCCGTACCCATTACTAAGCCTACGCTGTCCGTCCGTCCGTCCGTCCGTCTGTCAGCGGGCTGCATCTCGTAAACCGTAATAGATAGACAGATGAAATTTTCACATATTATGTATTTCTATTGCTGCTATAACTACAAATAATAAAAATTAAATTAAATTAAAAAAAATAAATTAAAATATTTCCATGGGTACATGGAAATATTTTTATTTAATTTTTTTTTAACGGAACCCTAAAAGAACGAGGCCCGACTCGCACTTGGCCGATTTTTCAAATCCCGCTAGAACTGATTTTCCGAGATTTAAAGTAGCCTATGTCACACACCAAATCCTCAACTATACCCATGCAAAAATCACATCAATCCGTAGCTCTTTTGCAGCGTAATTGAAGCACAATCACATTTTCGCATGTATAATATTAGTAAGATAATTTTAATTAATGGCTTAGGGTCAGTTCAGACCGGGACGTGACGCGACGCGACGAGGCCCGGAGATGCTTAAAGATGCAGGAGAGCCCGAGCTACGCCGCGCAGCGTCTTCGACACCTATCTAGGTCTTTCGCGCTCTCACTGAAATTTGTACCTTATTGTGTAGTGAACAAGATTATATTTAATCGCTATGGAGAAAAGTGCGCGCCTCGTATCGTCGCGTCGCATACGTCGAAAGCGCAGCGGAACGTCTCGCTGCACAGATATTAGAGAGAACACACGAACACACAATGCTTCAGGCTGCGTCGCGATGCACATCTCGGCGACGCGGTGCAGCTCGGGCTCTCGTGCATCTTCAAGCATCTCCGGGCCTCGTCGCGTCGTCGGTCTGGACTGACCCGACCTCAGAATAAAGTGTTATCTAATGGGAACTTGCGACACACTTAATCTTGTATAATACCTATTTAAATACCTTTGAAATTGCCATGTAATTATGTATTGCAATTGATAGGCGATTTTCTGTATTTATGTAATTTTGATAGCCAATTATTTTAGATGTCATTAATTTTTGTCTGTGTTATACTTTCACATAATATATGTTTTAATTTTAACTGATGTTTAAGCTTAGGACCAGCGCATACCAGTGGTACAGAGGCGCAGCGTCTTTTCACGGTTGTGAATAAAGCAATTTCTACTCCGTTTCGTCCGGGAGTACTGTAGCGCGGTTCGTGTTTTGTTTTCAATACCTTTACCAATTTTAATGGTACCTATGTCAAAGAAAAACGCAGCTTATGTTGTTATCACTAAAGGTAAGGCTGATCCGCAGTCATTGTTGGCACTACTTGGCAGTCACTGACGACAATATACGTTGGTCTCTGGATGGTGTCATTTTTACATGAGATTACCCAGAGACCAACAATGACTATCGATTCAGCGCTGCCAGAGAACGTGTTCGACCGGCAGGAAAATATGAAACGGTGCCACAACCATGCCAGCGCAGGCATAAACCAGCTTCGCTGGTGACAGTCATTGAATAATTGAAAACCTGCCATAAAAGACTGCGTCTCGGGGCCATCACACTCCGTTGTTCGGCTTTATGCCTTCCGCACTTTCATAATAATTCTTAATAAACTTAATTATAATATGTAGATATATTTAGTAGATACTCGAGTAGCTACATGGAAAAAATTAGGTACACTTATTTTATGTAAATACTAATAAGTATAATAGGTACCTAGTAGAATTATAATAATAAGACAAATAATAATTAGATATTAAATAAGAAAAAGAAAATAATTGCGCACAATGTTGAATTTATTTATATAAAAAGTAAAACGACGAACTTGATAAGTATTTAGATAACGAAATTTATTGAAACCTATGAGCAACAGCAGTAAATTTTTTGTTTTTGCACTACTGCTATAGGATTCCTAAAAGCATGAATCACATGTGGTGGGAGCAGGCCAGGAATATCTCAATCTGAAACCAAAAATCAAGCTTCATTAGGTATAGATACGATTACCTACATAATAACCTAACAGTCCCTACGCCATAGGTACAAGCGAGAATGTGCCTCAAACAGACCTAATCTTATATTTCTTATAAAATTTAACTACTACTTCTGAAGCTATGAGCGTATTGCGCGTTCCAGTGTACGCGTACTTACTGTGGAACGCACCTTTCGTACTTTAAGGTTGAAGACAAGGGTCATTTTCAATTCAAATTTAATTTGGTTTTTCGCAATTTGTAAACTAATACGACAAAGTAGGCTTAAATGGCATTCTAATTGCGACAATGGCAGTATCATCATCACAGGTTTATATAAAATTTTTTACTTGAAAGTGTCCAGTTTAAGAAATTAATCAAAATATCGACTAATTTGTGAGTAATTCACGTCCAACTCAGTATTTTGATTAATTTCTTAAACTGGTCACTTTCAAGTAAAGATTTTAATGTAAACCTGTGAAGATGATAATTCCACTGGCGCAAATAAAAGGCCATAAGCCTATTTTGTTGTATTAGTTTACAAATTGCGAAAAACCAAATTAAATTTGAATTTCGCGGGCAGACCCTTGTCTTCAACCTTAAGCCACGAGTACACATAGAACACGCATGTCGCACAAGCCGGAGTCGCAGCGATTCATCGGAAGTAGTACGCATATACGCATTTCGATTTTAATTTAACTGTTTAAGCGCACCGTTTTTAACGCATTGATGCATATCCTTATAATTCGTAAATCAGTCCTCACGGTAGTCTGAGCTTTGTACGCGTTTTCCATAAATCTTACGCGTTCTTTGGAGCGCGCAGTAACCATCATTCCCGGACCGCTCCCGTCCCGGTCGCAGCCTTTGTGTTTAGTGCCTTAATCTTTAGGTTAGGTACTTTGGAATATTATTTCATTTTCCTTCAAATTTTTAGGGTTCCGTACCAAAATGGTAAAAATGGAACACTTATGGTGAGACTTTCTCCGTCCGTCTGTCACAGTCGATTATTTTAGTAGATAACTATTAAAGCTATCGACATGAAAGGAGGTTGGCGAATTTTGACCCAGCATTTTTAAAAACCGTTCAGATTCGGAAATCATTTCATTTTAATTAATATTTTTCAGAGTATTTTTCTGTGTAAACCCGATATTTTTAGAAGATGGGGATCAAAAATATAATTTTTGATTCGTCTTAAGAAGTACTCTGATCCTAGATAATATCCAGGGTCTAATGATTAAGTTGAACGGTGGTTATGAGCACTCTGGTAATGAAACTACGTAACTATATGTAGTTTGGGCTCGTTTCATTCGTATTGATAAGTAGTCTTAAATGATAATATCCATGGAATGGGTCTGATGATGGAGCGGAAACTGCAGCCAGGATATGCAGCACACTAGTACAGTTTTGAAAAAAATATAGCAGATACGTCGTGTTTGGATTCGTTTTGATCAGTATTTTATTCTACATAGAATGCAATGAGTTGATGAGCTGATGCTGCAGCCAGGATATGCAGTACACTCTTGAAAAGGACATACCGTCAGGTTGGTCCCATTTAAAATTGATGAAGATCTGATGAATATTTTCGGTGATAGAGGACGGAACTCCTCAATGAATAGAAACAAATCGCTCGCGATCTGAGAATGTGTAGATTTATCCCATGAAGCTACACTAAAAAGCTTAAAATAATAATATATAAAAATTCTTTTAAAAAAAAACCGACTTCAAACGCCACTGAAAAGTATAAAATAATTTCAGTTTGTACACGTATGTTGAAGTCGGGCGGGCCCCAATAGAACTAAGAGACTGCAACGCTCGCCCGACTTCAACATACCTGTACCAAGTACCATTAAATTCTGTGCCTGGACCTACAAACTAAAATTTTGGCTAGCGTGGCGCATTCGTTTCATCGTTTCTATTTAAGCCTGCCCGACTTCAACATACGTGTACATACTGAAATTATTTTATACTTTTCAGTGGCGTTAGAAGTCGGTTTTTTAAAGAATTTTTATATATATTGATAATACATAATTAGTAGGTAAAAGATGGGTATGCTAATTTTTTCAAAGTTTATATGTATTTTTGTAAACGGTTTTGATAGCGATGCAAATTATTTGTAACTACTGATATAATATGTTTTTTTGTAAAAATTCCTGATGTCAATGCAAAGAGCCCATGTAGGTTAATATAATAATATTTAAATACTATACTCCCCTTGGATCTTAGGATCCGAGAGGCCTCGGCTTTGTACGAGGCCAAAAGGGGAGTGTCTCAGCGAGTACTCCTTGATAGGGAGATGGAGGGGAAGGTACCATATTGTGGGCGACCACACCCGGCGGAACAGACGTGCCTGCGGTTTACCAGCCTGGTGGACCGAGAAGACCTTGAGAACAACAACACTCAAGCAGTGCGCATCTTTACTGATGGCAGTAAAATTGACGGCAAGGTGGGGGCCTCGCTTTCCATATGGAATCACGAGGCCGAAACCAAAGCCGTCAAGCTAAAGTTAAGTGCGCACTGCTCGGTCTACCAGGCTGAGCTCCTTGCCCTGGATAGAGCTGCCTCTCTCGCGACGAAGCGCTCGGAAGCTTCCATCGGCATATACACCGACTCAAGATCATCTCTTGAGTCGGTATTATATATCTATATATTATCTATATATATCTATATATTATATATAGATATTAATAAAAAACTGTTTTAGAATGCACAAGTAAAGGCCTTTCATATGATACCCCACTCAGTATAGTTATCTTACTTTGAAATTTCAAACCCCCGATTTTCCCCCTTTTTTAATCAAACTAAAAATAATTTTCGATTTTTCTTTATTCCAATGATGTTGGGCCACTATTATACACAACTATGCCAAATTTCATGTCGATAGCTTTAATAGTTACTGAAATAAATCGACTGTGACAGACGGACGGACGGACAAAGTCTCACCATAAGGGTTCCATTTTTACCATTTTGGTACGGAACCCTAAAAATTCTTTTAATTAAATCGACTTCAAACGCCACTGAAGAGTATAAAATAACTTCAGTTTGTACACGTATGTTGAAGTCGGGCGGGCCTAAATAGAAACGATGAAACGGTGTATGATCGGTCCAGTAGTTACAGAGCCTATTCGGTACAAACAAACAAACAAAAAAAATGTTTCCTCTTTATAATATTAGTATAGATGATCTAAGGCTGTGCATTTTACACCTTTTAATTTGATCAAACTTTTTCGATAAGTAAGCTATTAAAACCAACTAAGCGTAATTTTAATAAGTACATTAGTACCTATCTTTATTTATTTCTATTGATAAAGGCTTACAAGAGTGTGTTAAGTACCTATCTATGTATGAGAGCATAAAAATGAATGCGACTATCACTAGCGAGTTAAGACCACACATACCTATCTACCTACAAAAAACGTCTGCTGACTATAGTATGCATAATACGGTACCCATAGCTCTTGCACTTCACCAACTCTTTTCTGGTCTTTTTTTGGCTGGCACATGAAGACTGCTATACCTACATGAATACGTAGGTACAAATTGTTTCTTGAAGTAGGTATTCAAGTTTTAGGATTTTATTATGCGACGGAAAGGATAATTTTCGTCTGTAAAACGGAAAGTAGGTATTCAGACTCAGATTATGTCGTGTTGGTAGGCCAATCAGTAGCTCTTAGGTACTAAGTACAAGTTAAAACTCTACGAAATGGTTCGGAAAGCAGATCTTGCTGAGAATAGCCGGCAAGATCACTGCACTCTGCAATAAATACATGCACCTTATAGGTATTTATACAAGGAAACAAATGTTTAATGGGAGAACATTATTTATTGCAATATTATACATATACAGTTCGTAGTACCTAAGGAATAATATTAATTAGTACCTAACCTACCTATTTTCACTTTACCATCACGTGTATAAAATATAATAATTGTCAGTAAGTATCCAATTATCCATTATCCAATAGGTATACTATCCTACTACTTACAAAATAATATTATACATAGATTAATGTGAAGTGTATTATTGTATGTCCTATATAAGAAGCCTCAATACCTACCTATAACACGATTGGTTTATCGTTTATCTATAATCTATATTTTATGAAGACACTGTTTTGAATTAGATAGGTAGGTACTAGTGATGTGCCGGATATCCGTATCCGTATCCGCGGGTATCCGAAGTAGAAGAGAGATCCGTATCCGTTACTTTTTTGGCGTATCTTTTACGGATCTTTTTACACTACTAAACTTCAGTGTAGACATTTTTTTCAACTCATTCACCGAACAAAAGTTGCCTATGCTGCCCAGTGTCTCTTTTAACTATAAACAAAATAAAAAAACGGCAAAGCGCGAGTTGGACTCGCTCACCGAGGGTTCTGTACTCCATCAGTAAAAGTAAAACGATAATATATATGTTTTTTTTTTCGCGCGGTGCGGAAGGCGGCTAGACGGAAAAAATTAAGGAACCGACACTCGACACATTTTTGAAACCGACACTTTTTTGTTGAATGTGAATTTTGCATTGTGTTCGGTATTTTCGCGGTACAACATTGGGTCTCCGTAGCCTAGTGGCTCCGGCAGTCGCTTAGCAGTTCAAAGTCGATGGTTCGAATCCCAGCTCGACAGATTTTCTATTTTCAATTTTATTTTAAATAATTTCTACATGTGGAATTTTTCCCTAATTTTTTATAACTTATAAGTTATAAAAAATTAGGGAAAGGTTCCACATGTACAAATTGTTTAAAATAAAATTGAAAATGGAAAATCTGTCGAGCTGGGATTCGAACCATCGACTTTGAACTGCTAAGCGACTGCCGGAGCCACTAGCCTACGGAGACCCAATGTTGTACCGCGAAAATACCGAACACATCAACTATCGCTTCAAGGTCACGCGCATCGAAACAAAATGAGTAAGGGTCAATTTAGACGGTGCCTCGTTTATCGATCATTTTGGCGAAAATGAACAGTCTTTATTCGGCCTAAGGGCGAATTATGTGATTTTTACTTTAATTTTTGAGGCTTCATCGATGAGTCATCGAAAATGAACCGTCTAAATTCGCCCAAAGGGCAAAGGGCCTTAGGGTTCATTTTCGCCAAAAATGTTCGCAAAAAATGAACGAGGCACCACGCCGTCTAAATTGGACTTAAGAAAGTTAAGATCCGTATCCGCGGATATACATCTTTAACGATCCAGCACATCACTATAGTACATAGTTAATGCTTTTAAATTTTAATATGATAAGTATTTTCTAAGCCATATTAATTTGTAATTAAAAGTGAATTAATTAGATAAATTTACTATACTTAATAAAGAAAATTATGAATTTTTCTTGTTTTCTTTTCGTTATCAATTATTATTAAGCTATTGCATAGCTTTTATCGCGGGCTTTGAACTAGGACAAACAGTTTGAGCGCGGCGACCGAATCAAGAAATTCCGTAACGAAAAAAAATCTAACACCGTTGTTCAGTAAGCGTTCAACATTTTAGAGGTTCTCAAGTAGCTCTATTTGGCGCAGTGGGCGAGCGACCGCTTTCTTTGTATGATGTCGCAGGTTCGAATCTCCCTTGCGCAGTAGTGACAGTTCGCTTTTCTTGTTTGTTTGTTTATTAATTTTTTTTTGCATAATTTTTACTATGCAAAAAAAATATTGCATAAATATTATAATTGCATAAGTTGATAAAAAATGCTATGCAATAGCTTTACCCCGAGTGCCACTTAATTTTTATTATTTAGGTTTGTAGAATCTTCTTCTTTATCAACCTATAGACGTCCACTGCTGGACAAAGGTCTCCTGCATGGACTTCCACAGGCTTCGGTCTTGCGCCGCTTGAATCCAGTGGCTCCCTGCGACTCGTTTGATGTCGTCGGTCCACCTGGTGGGGGGCCTGCCAACACTGCGTTTCCCGGTGCGGGGTCGCCACTCCAACACCTTGGGACCCCAACGACCATCAGCTCTTCGAACTATGTGCCCCGCCCATTTCCACTTCAGTTTCGCGACACGCTGAGCTATGTCGGTGACTTTGGTTCTCCTACGAATCTCCTCATTTCTGATTTGATCTCGCAGGGATATACCGAGCATAGCTCTCTCCATCGCTCGCTGGGTGACCCTGAGCCTTCTTATGAGGCCCATAGTTAGCGACCATGTCTCGGATCCGTAAGTCATCACTGGCAACACGCACTGTTCGAAGACTTGAGTCTTCAGGCACTGAGGGATTTTGGATGAGAAGACATCTCGGAGCTTCCCGAACGCTGCCCAGCCAAGTTGGATTCGGCGGTTAATCTCTTTCTCGAAATTGGACCTACCTAGCTGGACTGTATAGAATAGAATAGAATAGAATAGAAATATTTCTTATTCAAATAAACTTTTACAAGTGCTTTTGAATAGTCAATGAATCTACCACTGGTTCGGAATGCCTTTCCTGCCGAGAAGAACCAGCAAGAAACTCGGCGGTTGCTCTTTTCAAAACAGATTTACAATACAGTAAATACTATGCTATATATGCAGTGTTTCCACAATGAGGAAAGTTCCAAAAATGCATACAGACTAACTTCTAACCTAAGATGGGCAGACATAAAGTAGCCCCATTCCCGCCGGTGGCACCCGTTCACGAGCATGACGCATGACCCAGCCATTCAAAGTCAAAGTCATTTATTGCATAATATCATCATAATACATTGCCTTTTCGGCGTGCAATAGAGATACAAAAGAATGGTTTCTTTATAACAATTAATTTAGGCTCAAGTACACATTATTCTCACATAAGTACATAGATAACAATATAAGGAAGTTACATTTAAAATTTAAAAATACCTTAATTGATAAAATTCATCGATATTGTAAAATGTATTGTCTAATAAAAAGTCACGTAGTTTATTTTTAAATTGATTTATATTATTACATTTCCTTATCTTTCCATTGCTTCGCTCAACCATATTTGAGGGAACGTAACAACCCGCATCACACGACACCACCACAGAAATGTTTAAAGAGTGCGTGACATACTTATGCTACCCATGTTGCTGGTTTATTACTCAAAGTACCCATGTCAAGGCATCAAACTGAAAACTAATATTCAAATGCTAATTTTAAGACATCACTTAGACACAAATAAAGTAGAAACACTGAATAGCACAGGATAATTTTGTTACACAGCTGGTTGATTATTAGTGTCTCATGAATCGCTGGAGCGAGTTATATCCACGCTTTTTTGTCATTAATATAGTCTTCAATTGTATAATATGCTTTTTCCATGAGAGAAGTTTTAATTGCTTTCTTAAACTTGTGTAAAGGCAAGTCTAAGATCGACTGTGGAATTTTATTATAGAACGTCACGCCCATTCCCACAAATGTCTTTCGGACCCTCTGGAGGCGCAGTCGAGGAATCACGAGCCTATTTGGATCTCTAACCTGCCTATCGTGTAAATCACCCTTTTTTTTGTAACTTAAAATATTTTGTCTGACAAATATTATGTTGTTATAAATATATTGTGAAGCTACTGTCAGAATGCCTATTTCCTTAAATTTTTCTCGAAGGGAATCCCGCGGTTTTAAATTGTAGATTGCCTGAATTGCCCTCTTCTGCAATAGGACAAAAATTTTTCCAATGTCGGCTGCTTTACCCCATAGTAAGATTCCGTATGACATAATACTATGGAAATATGCAAAATAAACAATTTTTGCAGTTTCTATGTCAGTATGTCAGTATGTCCCAGGTATATATAGGTACTCGTCTACAATTTCGAGCGCAGAGTTCTCAACGATTACTGGGTGGAGCGGAGCATGAGCATTAGACATGGTTTTCGTCTTGCTCATGTTCATTTTCAGGCCCACCTGTTGAGAAACCCTGCTGAGATCATTGAGCATTGTATTGAGATCTCTCAGAGTCTCTGCCATGACTGCTGCCGTTTATGTTGATGCCAAGTCCGTTCCAATCCAGAAGCTTAAAGACGTCCTTCAACGCAGCGGTAAATAGCTTCGGGGAGATTACATCTCCCTGTCGCACTCCACGCTGCAAGTGGATTGGTCTCGTAGTCTGGTCCTGAATACGTACTAGTCCGGGAGGAATCGGCGCATGCGTACCGAAAACTGTTCCACCTCAATTTTTTTATGCGATCCTCTTCAAATGGCCCTCCTAATTATATAAATGCATGTTGCCAGGGCGCCACCTGGTGCCATATTGTTTAAACCGAAATTGTTTAAACAATTGCAAGGAATTGTTATTTTTTAACCGGACAAACTTTTTATATTCTTTATTGAAATACCAATAAAAAAGGTGCTATGACTTTTCACGATAAAGTTAATATTTTTAAAGATATGAATTTTTAAATGTTCGAAAAATCTCAAATTTGGGTACTTTCGACCTATGAAAAATATATTTAAAAAAAAACATAATGTTTTAGTAATATTTTTTTTAATTCTCTATACAATAGTTAATAATATTGTTAATAGAGATTTAAAAAAATTTCAATGTTTATATCTTTTTTTTATACGCTTTTTATTAGCTTCACTTGTATGTTTGTAACAATGTAACTTGTAACCAACTTCTTTGGGCGCGATTTTGACCCACTTTAAACGGCCAGATTTCGTTCAAACTTTGTAGATTTATCGAGGACCGATGACAATACACTAATTTGATAAAAAAACAAAAAAATAAATAATAGTTTAAAAAACCAAAAACACGCTTTTTATAGAAAACCAAACTAAAAAATAGAAAATAAATTTTAATAAATTTAAATTAAGAATAGGGTCCAAAAATTTCAATAAATATAAATTAATAATAGTGTAAATAAAAAAAATGTATTTTATTTTAAAAAAAAGCGTGGGGTGCTCTCTAAGATATTATCAAAATGATAATCACTCTACTCATATCTGACAATAAAATATTTATAACTATTGACACCATGCACCCCACGCTTTTTTTTAAATAAAATACATTTTTTTTATTTACACTATTATTAATTTATATTTATTGAAATTTTTTGACCCTATTCTTAATTTAAATTTATTAAAATTTATTTTCTATTTTTTAGTTTGGTTTTCTATAAAAAGCGTGTTTTTAGTTTTTTTAAACTATTATTTATTAATTGTTAATTTCGCGCGCTCACAAGTATGCGTCGCTTATAGTCTAGATTTCCTTACTTGAGTATTCGGGTAAACAAACACCTCTTGATATAAATATCACTTATTTACACACCAACCACACATTTTGAACTATGTTTAACTGTCTAGATCTGTTCATTAAACACATTCGTTACGATTTACACTTGAATGTTTAGAAAAAACATTCAAATGAATTGAATAATAGTTATTTATGCAATTCTCATTCCCGGAGTTAGGAAGTTGGCGTGGTTTCACCCCCGTGCCTTGGAGCACGTAAAGCCGTTGGTCCTGCGCCTAATCTCTCGCCGCCTGCGCCTAATCTCTATCTGGTCGTGTCGAATTTTCCGTCCTATCGGGCTATGAGAGTGAAGAAACAGAGAGTGCACCTGTGTTCGCGCACACACTTGTGCACTTTAATATTTCCCGCACAGATGGCTAATCTCTCTGAAGATAGGCCGCCGCCGTGGCCGCAATTCGGAAATATAAAACTTTGTTTTATTTTCCTTTCTCTTAAAAATGTAGATACTGAGCGGGATGATATAGTGCGATAGTGTAAAAGTGCATGTGTAAGAAAGAGACAGCACAATAGTGGACTGATCGAATAGCATAGTTATTTGTAATTATTTTGTCATGTATAGTATAGCGACTGTTTATAGTTTTAAGTACATAAGTTTCATGTATTAACTCATAAGTAAATAGGAATAATAATAAATAAAGATAAAAATAGAAAACCCATAGAGAAATAGGCCGCGGCTCTCCCAACGGTACAGCTAAGAGCCGTAAAGATACCTCATTAATTCCTAGAAATAGACCGCGGCTCTCCCAACGGTACAGCTAGGAACCGTAAAGATACCTCTCTAATTCTAAGAAATGCCGCGGCTTTCCCTACGGTACAGCTCATAGTAGTAAAGATACCTGATGTAATAATACCAATTATTATTACTGAATTGTAATTGGCTTAAAATAATGCGCTCTGATTGGTGCACTGATCGATACCGGGCTGAATTGTAAGCCGACACAGTTCCCACCGGCAAGCGGTAGCGGTACCCAATAAAGAAGAAAAGTTCTTCGAGAGTTTTCCTTGCTACCCAACCAACCCAGCTACAGCGAATGTACAGAAGCGTACAGATACCGCCAGTCATCATTAAAGGATTAATGTCCTCCCGACCAAATTTCGACCACGCTGACCTATCTCCAGAGAGATTAACCATCTGTGCGGGAGATATCAAAGTACACAAGTGTGTGCGCGAACATAGGTGCACTCTCTGTTTCTTCACTCTCATAGCCCGATAGGACGGAAAATTCGACACGACCAGATAGAGATTAGGCGCAGGCGGCGAGAGATTAGGCGCAGGACCAACGGATTTACGTGCTCCAAGCTCCGTGAATTTCTTATCGGAAAACCCCAATACTTGGTATGGTCCGACCCGGGACTCAAACCCGGGACCTCATCGGCCGCAGTTAAACACGAGATCAACAAGGCAGTTAAAATTAAAGGACATACTGCAGTCTCCACAAACAATTAACATTTTTTTCAATAAGGTCGTTATTTACACGAATGAGGAATGAAGACTTTTGAAAAATCATAACTTTTATCCGGCACATTGACATAATGACATTCACAATGAGGGGAATTTCCAAAAAAAAAACTACTTCTACACACATAAAAAGTCTTCATTTTAGAGTTCAGTCGTGTAAAATAGAGGCGATTCTTTTTAATAAGCTTTAAGACTCGGGTATGAGTCTTTTATGGCTTAATAAAAAGAGTTTCACCATAATTTCCTAACTTTTTGGGCTACCTAAGTTAACTTAAGTGAACCTTTCTGTTAATCTCGTTTTGACGAACCTTTAGGAACACTTAAAAATAGAATTAACAACGTGGAAGTGTATTTAAGGGCTAACTACGTAAAGAGACTCCTACTTAGGGGATAATTTAGGTACGGTTGGTAAAATCGGGCATGAGTATCTTTCTTCACTACTTCTAAGTACGCATATCGTGACGGACAACTGGGGAACCCTTCACTGCGCATGGCCTGACACGCAATTGGCCGTTTATTCGAGTACTAGTGACCGGCTCCGTCTTCGCACGTGTAGTAGTTATTCGACCGATTTCGTTAAAAATCGATATTTAGAATTCCCTGGGGTCAAGAAAGACGAAATCTTTGAGTATATAACCAATATATACTCAAAGGAGGAAATGGATGCCAAAATATAAAGTCACCGCCATCTTGAATTCTTTGTTATTGGACCGATTTCGTTCAAAATTGATATTTAGACTTCCCTGATCGGAGGCATCGGAGTCAGAGGATACAACTCCTCACCGACATCTCCTCAGCAGCAATAAGTCACTCGCATAAGATTTAATTATCATATTAAAATAAAAAAGCCGGCCAAGTGCGAGTAGGACTCGCGCACCGAGGGTTCCATACTCCAAAAGTAAAAGTAAAACGATAATATTATATTAATTTGCTTACTTATCGTTAACTTTGTTTGTAGAGGTTTATTGTTAATATAAAAAAAACTATGCTAGTTAGAGCTTTGGTTTTATTTTTCCTGTAAAATATACATAAACCTCTATTGACCATAATTATTTCAGATTTTTCGATTGGTAAACTTCGGAGATAAGGGGGGGGGGGGGGGAATGGTATTTTTTTCGACATTTTGGCAGATTACTCAAAAACTATTATATATAGAAATAAATAAAAAACTGTTTTAGAATGCACAAGTAAAGGCCTTTCATATGATACCCCACTCGGTATAGTTATCTTACTTTGAAATTTCAAACCCCCGACTTTCCCCCTTTTTTAATGTAACTAAAATAATTTTCGAGTTGCTTTTATTTTTCCTGTAAAATATACATAAACTTCTATTGACCATAATTATTTCAGATTTTTCGATTGATAAACTTCGGAGATAAGGGGGGGGAACGGTATTTTTTTCGACATTTTGGCCGATTAATCAAAAACTATTATATATAGAAATAAATAAAAAATTGTTTTAAAATGCACAAGTAAAGGCTTTTCATATGATACCCCACTCGATATAGTTATTTTACTTTGAAATTTCAAACCCCCGATTTTCCCCCTTTTTTTAATAAAACTAAAAATAATATTCGATTTTTCTTTATTCCAATGATTTTGGGCCACTATCGTACACAACTATACCAAATTTCATGTCGATAGCTTTAATAGTTACTGAAATAATCGACTGTGACAGACGGACGGACAGACGGACGGAGAAAGTCTCACCATAAGCAGAGTAAAGATAACAATAGAGTATGGAAACTACAGTCTATTTGGAGAGAGGTTACCATTATATGTAAACAAAACATACCGGACAGGACATTTCAGTTTTGCTAACACTATTTTCACTGTTCGCGCTATAAATCACTCACAAACGTTTTATTTCCCGAAGCAAAACATTTTTAAGTTTATATTAAACACAAATGTACTTCAAACTATGCAGTTTACGATATTATTTTAGCATTAATCTAGTCACCATCGGAAAAAAAAAACACAGACTAATAGCCTAGTTTGTGTTTGACATATGAAATAGAACAAATCCCTAGTGCTGGAAATAAAACGTGAATCATAGAGTGAATGATAAGAACGAGCTTAGTCGATTGTAAAATCGGAAGTCGTATTTATTACGCTCGTAGATCCGTGTATTAAGGCAAATGGCAACCGTTTAGCGATGCGTGACTGCGAATGATCTGACTATTCGAATAATTTACAACTACTAATGTACACATTTTCGAATTGAACATTAGTATTATATTAATGCTCATAATCGAATGGCGACTACTTATTAGTATTTTAATTACTCATCATGTTTCGACTGCGTTGACGACCTCCCTGGCTCAGTGGTGAGCGCTGTTGTCTTATAACTGGGAGGTCCCGGGTTCGATTCCCGGCGGGGTAAATTCGGAATTTATAATTTCTGAATTGTATGTCTCTGGTCTGGTCTGGTGGGAGGCTTTGGCCGTGGCTAGTTACCACCCTACCGTCAAAGACGTGCCACCAAGCGATTTAGCGTTCCGGCACGATGGCGTGTAGAAACCAATTAGGGATATGGGTTAAATGTTCACTGCCATACCCCTTCCAAGTTAGCCTGCTACCATCGTAGACTGCATCGTACCATCAGGTTAGATCGCAGTCAAGGACTAGCTTGTCATCGAATAAAAAAATAAATAAAAGTTCAGCGCGAAATGTCAGTTCAGGCTAGTCGAAATGCCTACATGCCTACTACATTATTCACGACTCGGATTCTCGGAAAAGAAGTGGAGACTTTAACTAATGGTTTCAATTGTACGATTGGAATGTTAACCTGATTCTTTAAGTTTATTATGTTTATTATCTATTTCAAAATTGTCACGTACTTTAAAGTAGTTACTAATCATGGTAAATCATTCGATCAGTTCGAATGATTTATAAAGTCGAATAATTAAACAATCATAATAGGAGAAGGATTGTAATAACAAATATAATAAAAATAATAGTATAATATAAATAATAATAAAAATAAAATATTGTAAGGACAAACCATTTATAAATTTAATATGTAATAAATTAAAATTAATTCAAACATAATATTTTATGTAACATTTACAGTTAGCTACAAATTTGAATATTTAAAATTATAGGATCCGTATTGAAAGGTCTTAATAATATCGTTTCCAACATCACAATTCAGAAGAATATCATATTAAATAGTATTGATAATCGATTTAAGAATGTATTCATTCAATCAATCGTTCATTCTCAACTTGTCTGCCAATGTTTCGCATCACTAGTACAGTGAAAATATAATCACGTGATCTGACGCCATAATTGTTTACGTATAATGGTAACCTCTCCCCAAATAGACTGTACCTACAAACGTTCGAAACGGCTCACTCACACAAACATGCGCATCGACGAGACCAAATACCGGTCCTCACTACTGACAGCACCGCGAGGCCCGCTAATTGTCTCGTCGATGCGCATGTTTGTGTGAGTGAGGCCGTTTCGAGCGTTTGTAGGTAGTTTCAGTACTGCTTATAATTCTACTGTGCCATAAGGGTTCCATTTTTACCATTTTGGTATGGAACCCTAAAAAGCATTAAAAAAGGCTTTCGCATTTATAATATTAGTAAGATAAATCAAAGAGTTCCCAGCGGGATTTTAAAACAAATCCACGCGGATAAAGTAGCGGGCTTCAGCTAGTGTTCTATATTAGTTCTTGCAATTCACGAGGGCGACTGACTTATGGTTGTGTGTGTGTCGTATCTGTATAAGTGTGAACGAGCGCAATGCTCGCGCCTGCCCGCTCCCACCTAGGCTTTGACAGGCACGCACACTTATGCAATGTGCATGTACACGAAGGTTACTACCACAAGTAAAGCTCACTCGCCTTCGTGAATTGCAAAAACTGTACGAGTCATATGAGAAAGTAGGGATACTTATGGAATGGTGATGATGGAGACTGAAGTTTACCAAAGGAACCCCTGAACTGATAAACCCAAAATGCTTGGGTTCGTTTGATTTGTTTTGACAATTTTTCTTATCGCGACTGTATAATTTCTGACGTAAAGCGAATGTGTCGTAAAGCGGATCTGTCGTAAAACGAATCTGTCTTAAAGCGAATCTGTCCCATGGAGCTACTATATGATCTGTCCTAAAGCGAGTAAGTGACCTATCGTATTTGGGTTCGATTGATTTGTCTTGACAAAAAAATATACCTACTACCCGGTCACTATATCTGTGCACCTAGCGTTGATGATGTCATGTCGGCGCTCTAGTACCTACCGGTGCAACGGGGCGAGCCCGGGAAGGTGAAGGGGGATGTGGGAGGGTCTTCGCATTCCAGCGAGGTGCACAGATATTGTGACAGTGTTATAACTATGAATAAGCAAAACATTAACTATATAGTTCGTCGATATCGGACCTTACTCGTGTGATCTCGGGCATAAACAGAATTTTTGTGAGGAAGTTACGAAATTTTTGATTCTGTTGTTTCCAAATCTTTTGGATACTGATCTACAATGGGCTCATAAATGATAAACACATGGATAAGTATCAATATTTATTACATAAATTATAGCCAAGCTTACACTTTCATTGATTGTATCTAAACCGATTGAAAAATTTAAACTGCCTAAGTTATAATTTAACCATCTGTGACTAAGCAGGGGCGTTGTTGTTACCAACAATCTGGCTCACAGAGTTCACCTCGTATCACACGTTTTCTTTACCATCATTATTGCTCTCTTGCACTTACGTAATTTCCAAAGGAATCAACACAATGCTATTTTAAGTGCCCCTGCATAGCTATATATATATATAATTATATGTGTATATATATATATATATATATATATATATATATATATATACATACGATACATATATAAAATATATTTAAAAATCTTATAATTATTTTATTAATAAACTAAGATCACTATGAATTACAAGTAATTAGGCTATGATTGGTGTTACTACAGTTCAACTATTCAATTTAATAAATGCCAATGATTAGCTCTACGACAACTCTCGCATAAGCAATATTACACACTAAACTTTCATTTAGTTTTGAGTATGGCTTTTTTTCTTACAGTATCACATATAAAAAGTGATCTTTCCTCATCGGCTGTGAACTTCATGTCTCAAGTCACATAATGGGACACAAAGCACAATAGAACTTCGATACGCACGGTGTAATAATTAAATCGTATTACATATTTACATTTTTTACTGGGAAAATAGGGGCAAAATATTTCGCCTTTTTCAAATTTCTAATCTAACAAAAAACGATGAGGAAAGATTTATATAGATTTATTTAATCTTGTACAAATGTGTCTTAAAACCACATTCTAAGTGAGGCAAATTTATTGCTTTAGATTATTATCGGAGACACAGTGTACAATCATACAGATTTGTAACGACATCTAATCCTATATTTAGTATAAACAAAATTATAAGTAATAAAAACAACTAAAATACAAAGGCAACATCGACAAAAAGTATTAGCTGTGTAGACGTTCATAAAAATACATTTCCGGCGAAAAACACTTAATATTTCGATTTTTGTAATAATTATGAAATGAAAGAAATGTTTTAAATCTACACTAAGAACCAATTACAATACTGGACAAATAATTTTAGTAAATAGCTAACTTTTGTGTCCAGTGTATCAAAAATCGTATCATCTTTCCTTCTTAATTTTTAAAAAATAAAATCAAGGTCATAAATAAATTACTTTTGACCTATGTTTATCATTACTATAAATATAAATATTTCTACTTTGAATTGGATATGATTATTGGTGTTATATGACCGAGTTTGTATGTAAGAAGACATTTTTAAGAAATTTAAGTTTGTAAAACATGATTAAAAATAATGCCTATTAAAGATTTTAAGGGAAATTATAATTAGGAAAATTGAACTCGTAATGATAATTAATTAATCAACGATTTAACTGACAGTATTCACCAATTGAAAATGGAAGACAGTGACTTAATTAATAAAAAATAGAAGGTACCAAAAACAACTAAAATTGCTTTAGCTGCTCTACATTAGGTCATTTATATTTCAAGTGCTTGAGGCGTAAATGTAATACTAGAGTAGAGAGGGAGTATTTCAAGATCGTTTCTAAAGCTTATGCGCTCTATGCACCGAGGCCCACCCGGCAACTTTTTGCGTTGCACCAATCACTACGCAGAGATTTAGAGAGCTTTGGTGTGTAGAACCGTGAAGCGCCGGTAAAATAGTTGTCTTCCATAAATTGCCGATATTTTTATTTATGTATAATAATCCTTAGTAATATTATAAATTCGAAAGTGTGTTTGTTTGTAGCTTTGTCCTTAAAGCATAATAGAATCTGGAGTTGTTTATAAGAAAGACTACAAGCCTTTATGCTTCCAATGTTTGATATATATTACCTACCACCAAGTAAGTTAATAAGCGATAAGCTTCTAAGAAGGATCCCTACATAAAAAGGAAGAAATGTAAAATATATTTGTAGGTAGGTATATGATTTTATTTCCATTTTCAAAGGATCTTGACCAAGGATGGTACCAGGTTTTCTCACGCTTCAAAACCAAAACATTATAGGAAAAAAATCATTCAGCAAGTTGGATACACCGACCGATTGAAATAGACAGACGGGGGGGTAAGGTATGTAAACACACGCACATACTTATTAATTTATAATGTATAAAAGCAGCATATCCGACTTATTTAAATAACTTAAGTACTCCTACCTCTATAAAATGTCTAATGGTGACTCTAGAAAATATGTATAAATGGAAATATTAAGACAAAGGCCACTTGCCAAAATAAAGAAGTTTTTCCAGAAGAAACAAAGTACGAACTGAGACAATAGTTTGGTGAAACGGAAGTTTTGTACTGGAATACATACATATTTCTCACATAACTACCTTCACATGTTTTCTTTTGTAGAAGCAAGTTGAAAAACGTTATATTTTCAGTACAATATTGTTCTTTGAGCTATTTATGAGTACAATAGTCTGTAATATATTACAGCAGAACTGATTGGGTCCCAAGGTGCTCGAATGGCGACCTCTTGGAAATTGCCGCTCTAATGGGACGGAAAATCTCAAGTCACACGGTGCCGCTGCACACAAGTGGGGCAAGATTGTGATCTATGGCGATCCTTATAAGAGGCTTATGTCCAGCAGTGGACGTCTTTTGAACAAGACGACGATTTTACAGAATAAACAAGCTTTATATAAAACATTTCAGAGAATAAATTACCAGAAATGCAGTTATAAAATAAACGCAATCAAAATAATTGGTAAGTTCAATCGAAATTACCCAACTCAGACAAAAAACTGGACCAAATATACGTGAAGTATGTTCTGCCGTATGACATCTTAAAGTAAGACAAGTTAAGAAAGTTAAGATCCGTATGTGTATCCGCGGATCTTGACACCAAATATCCGTTTTCTAGTTTTTACCCGCGGCTTCGCTCACGCTATTAAAAGTAACCCGAAGTGACAATGACAATCCTATACAAAGTGACCTCGATGTTTTAGATTTTTCAGCTGTCCTTTTATTGAATAGATTCAGGCGTTACTATGGGGAATTCGATGATATTTAAAGAAAAATTATTCTTCTTTGCTATAATCCGCCAAACAGAATAAATATTTGAACACTTGGCGTACGTTTCGCTCCGATACCGGAAAATCATCAGGAGATATTGCTCCACAATTTACAAATTGCAAAGTGAATTCATTTGTGAGAAAACAGATAAATAAACTTTAAAACCAAAAAATTGAAGTCATAAAACTTGCTACCATTTACAGCTCGACGGATTGGAAGTGAATCTTCCAAAAATGTATAGAACTGTTCAAAAATACGGTGGCTTCAGTAAAGTCACAAACAAGAAGAAATGGTCTAAGGTTGCCGAAGATATGAATTTATCGAAATTACCCAACCCAGACAAAAAACTGGACCAAATATACGTGAAGTATGTTCTGCCGTATGACATCTTAAAGTAAGACAAGTTAAGAAAGTTAAGATCCGTATGTGTATCCGCGGATCTTGACACCAAATATCCGTTTTCTAGTTTTTACCCGCGGCTTCGCTCACGCTATTAAAAGTAACCCGAAGTGACAATAACAATCCTATACAAAGTGACCTCGATGTTTTAGATTTTTCAGCTGTCCTTTTATTGAATAGATTCAGGCGTTACTATGGGGAATTCGATGATATTTAAAGAAAAATTTAAACAAACCAAACACGGAGCGCTGATATTTTCGTAAAATTGTGGCAAACTTAACTTAAATAAATATTTCTTACTAAATAAACCAAGAAATAAGTGAATAAGATTATATTATAAAGTTTACCTATTGATCATTCTTTCTACTGTTTTTTTATTCTTAGTTATTATTTCTCGAAGAGACGTGATCATAATCAGCGATGACAATAATTTTATAATACTATAGTACTATTATAAAGGGCAACAAATAGAGATAATTTTACCTCAAGCGTGTTTTATTAATTGTCCTCGGACGATTTTAAACACTTTTTACTTCAACAAGATAGGTACTCATATATCTTATGGTCGGCGTATTGTGACAAGTGATTGCAAACCGCAGGCGTGGCTGGCTAGTAAGTCTTAAAAGAAATTTGATACTCCGAGCTTGTACAATACGTTGCTAAGTTGAAAACCTTAACTTAACGTTGCCTTTTACTAAAAAAAAATCATTGACCTAGCGCAACAATAATTTTAATGTCTTCTTACATTTTCTTTGTTTTGATTTTTAAACTAGTTAACGGCTGGATGGCCAGTCATCGAAAGGAATAATAAAAAAATTGACTTGAACTGATAAGGTATCTACAGAGGTAAATGCAAGATGCAAGCATGATATGCCAGCCTTATATATCATTTTGTGCATACTACTTAGCACAAAATGATTTTTCATGGAGTTTTCATTGATCCAATGAATGACAAGAGCGTCGCTGGCTTGCCTGAGCTGGCATGGTTGTCACGCCGTATAAACATTTTTCCTATCAGTTTCACGCTGTCTGCCAGCGCAAGATCAAATAGACCGCCTGACTAAACGACACGATCTTTCGTGTTCGCTGGCGACTGTGACTTTCAACAGCCATTGGATTAATGAAAACAAAATATTAGTAAACAAAATAATATGTTTTATTGATCCAGTAACTTTCAAGAAACACACATGCCAGCGAATGCTGTAACTGTATTGTGTAGTTTATACAAGACATGTTCATTTGTTACATCGCTGGAATTGAAGGAAAGTGATTACAAGGCCCTGAACCATCGCAGCTCGGGAACGCCAGCACGCTCATTTGATCAATGAAAATCTTCCTGAACATGTCCACTGCATAACCACTTAAATATTGTCTGTCTGTAAATATAAAATAATTCAAGACCTATGATGCTATTATAAAATACAAATTCGCTATTTGCATCACCTCCATATTACATTAATGTCGCTCAGCACACTTATTTAAATTCAAATTCACTAAAATCGCATAGCATTACAAGTCATGATCAAGCAAAACACATCCATGACATCTTATAAGCTGGGAATAATAAAGAAAGCACTTATAACTATATTGGCAGTATTATTTATTTACTCTAATCTAATCTATTTTTTAAAAAGTTCTATATAAGAAATATTGCTAAGTGTAAAAAGTATGAATCAAAAAACAATTTTGATGTTAATTTTAATGGTAGACCTTTTGCATTTTTATTTCTATCAAATCCTTTAGTCAGAGATGATTGAAATAAGGATCCATCACTTTAATTTTAGGCAAGTATCAACGATAAGTTGTTTTGGAATTACTTCCTCATTTCCAACTAATGGGTAAGATAGTAAAATAATTGTACCAAATTTTAAATAATTAACAAGTTTTCTTCATGAGAGATAATAAAAAATTACATTTCTATTTAAATGTGAATTCAGTTTTAAAATGCTGATTCAATATAATACTCCATATTCTTCAGGTGATCTGTACTACACAGCCATAATGAAACGCTTGATTTATTCGAAAACTATGATTACAATAATATAAAATTTCGATACAATGGTACCTATTTGGTTGGATACAAATCTCTAGTGCCAATTTCACCAACTGACAGTTTTTGCATTAAAAATCTGCTAAATTATCAAATTAATGCTTGGATAAGACTTATGTTGGTGAAATCGGCCCTAGTCCTAAGTAATATAAACTAAATTGATAGTGCTATTCACATATAAGTAGAGCTATTCATATCATACTCACAGGAGCATTGTTAAAAAAACTAACACTCCTTTTAGACAAATCAATTTAGTTTAGAGGTTTTACAACCAAATTAGCACCATTATTTAACATATTAAAGCAAAGATGTACAATAAAATACATATTTTTTTCCAAACAGTGTGGTAATTGAGCCTTATTTACATGCAGTCCAAACTTAAATAAATGCAATAATATTGTGGCAAGTTTATAAATTAATTAAGTACATACCTTACTTGAATTTGATCACATTGGCAGTATATAAATATAAAAATGAACTTACGATAAATAAAATTTTATGACTGGCTTTTTGAGTATTTTTTACGTATACATTCTTAAACACTAAACGTTATCTTATCTTTTTTATTTTAAAACTTCAATAAACACAATAATCAAAATTATTAGAGCAAATTTAGCTACCTACGATATACCTACAATATATATATATATATATATATATATATATATATATATATATATATATATATATATATATATATATATATATATATATATATGTATATATAATATATATATTATATAAATATAATTTGAAAATCTTAGAAAAAAATTATATTGATTAATCGGAATGTGGCTATTAAAATCCTTAAGTCTTAAAAATTACATGCATTTACTTATTAAGATAACTAAATAAGTACTAAGTAAACTTCAAAGATATTACAAGTTTCAGAATAAAAATAATTATGATGAGAAATACAGTAAAACCATTCTTACTTTTAAAATAAATAATGGCTCTTAATTTCGTTGCACAGAGTATAAGATCATACTTTTGTAAAGCTCCAATAAATAACTTTAGGAAAACAATACATTTTGGAATTAGGCCATTCTCATAAGTATTATTTATACAATTTTAATAGTACCTGTCAAACATAGTTACCATGTAAAATTGCCTTAAATTAGACACAACATAAAAAGTAAATTAAAAAACAAATACAAAAGCTGCACATCAAGCTGATAATTTTCTTAACAGTTAACAGATGAATCTGTTATTAAGATTGTCAGTGTCTCTTTTTAGAAAAATATACAAAATGCATCATTTGCTATATTAAATCACTGCACTAATCACTTTTATGAGAGATCAATATACAAAGGTTTTCTTCTCATAATATGCACTCATACCTTTCACTTTCATTACACAAGAAACCCATATGGACCACTAACACGAATTTGAGCCCGCATACTTTGCACACTGTTCATAATCTTTTTTTGATGTCCAACAAGAGTCACTCCCAGTGAAGCCAGCTGATGTACTGTGAGATCAACAACGGCGTTCATATCAGATATACCCGCAGCTCTAAATTTCTCAATATAACGTGACATTTTAATGCACTCCAACCATTCTTCAACAGAAGAAAATTGAATCAGGTCAGGTGTGTCACCAGCAAGGGGATCTGCAGAGCGATTTTGAGCAATTTTCCTTAAAGTATCAGGACAACGAATAAGCTTATCTAAAGTCTTTACAATACTTGCAAAGGTGGGTCGATGGGTTCGTTCTTTTTGCCAGCAATCAAGCATAAGCTGATAAACAGCTTCAGGGCAGTCCATTGGAGCTGGAAGCCGATATCCCTTATCTATTGATTTTATAACATCCTGATTACTCCAATTCCAGTATGGACGCTCACCAAAGCTCATTACTTCCCAACAAACTATCCCCATTGACCAAACGTCACTTGCTGATGTAAACTTTCTAAAAGCAATAGCTTCTGGTGCAGTCCAACGAACTGGTATCTTCCCTCCACGTGTGGTATATGCCCCATCTGCAGTTGATTCTATTTCACGGGATAGGCCAAAATCAGCAATTTTGCACACAAGTTGGGAGTTAACAAGAACATTACGTGCTGCTAAATCTCGGTGAATGTAATTCATTTCTGATAAATATTGCATCCCAGTAGCTATGCCTCGTAACATCCCAACCAATTGCAACACACGAAACTTACCATCGTTCGCTCGTAGGAAAGTATCCAAAGAACCATTTTCCATGAATTCAGTGATAATCATAATTGGATTACATTTTGTTACAACACCTTGCAAAAATATTACATTAGGGTGTTCAAATTGGCCCATTATAGATGCTTCAGCAAGAAAATCCCTTCTAGCCCTCTCTGTAGATCCAGGTTTTAAAGTTTTAATGGCAACATCAATTTCTTGCCCACAGCTAGCCGGTAACTTTAGCTTTCCTCTACACACATCCCCAAACTCTCCCCCGCCAATTATTGCTTCTATTGTTATACAGGAAGCATCTATTTCACGAGCAAATTCTCTAACAGCTTGATTGGGATCTTCATATGTATGAGGGTCAATGTACGTTCTAGAACCTGTTCCAGCAAAAAGAGGAGTTGTGGCATTGCTACTGGTTTTAGTTGGCCTATCGGGGCCAGTATATACTTCACCGTTACGATAATTGAGTGCATTGCAATCATTGGGCTGTTTTTTATCACACTCATCATCAGCACGAGAACGCAAAAAGAAAACTGTTGCAATAATTGCAACTACAGAAATGACCACAACTGCAACCATGACCCCAGCAACTAATCGCACTTGCGCACCTTCTTCCTCACCAACAAATGAGGTTTCTAGCACAGATCCAGTTCTTCCGTACACAATGCCACTGAGTTCACCCCAGCCTCTTTTCATCTTAGCTCTCACTCTTATACCATATTCTGTGTCTCTTTTTAAACCAGTAATGATAACATGTGGCTCTTTAGTAATTCGAACTGTGGCATTTGCACTTTTCTCTAGATTATCTTTTGGAAAACATTTAACTTCATAACTTTCTATGGTATCATCAGGGTCAGTTAAATCTATAGGTGGTGGATTCCAAGCGAGTGACAACTTGTCACTTTCAGCACTTACAACTCTCAGCTTAGTAATGACACTTACAACAGATGCCTCAGTTACAGCTGTTATCTCTACCTTTTTTGGAGGTTCACCTGTCAGATCAGTTACACCATTAAGAGCATACACTTGAAATTTGTACTCTGTTACAGGGTCTAATCCCATTATAGTTACTCTAGTTGCATTGAGGCCAGCTGCAGCAGGTCTGTATTCCACACTGGGTCCACAGTTCAAGCAATGCACTTTGTAGGTTACATCACTTCTGCCCCCAGTCTTATGAGGCGGTTGCCAAGCAAGAGATATTGAGAATTGGTCTGCAAATGTTACAGTTAAATTATCTGGTGCCGAAGGTGGTTGTGTGCAGGGTACATTCTTGGGATCTTTTTTTGCTCTGAAAAATCCAGGTACACATTTACATTCATCTGAGGCATATGCTGTAGATTCAGAATAATCAGGGCATGGTATGCAAGGATTGTCCCCTGTGTGTGATTTAAACTTTCCAGGTGAGCATTCATTACAAACTTGGTTACTATGATCAGGCTCATAGCCAGCACGACATTTGCACGAACCACTTGGTAGTGTCCATTTTCCATCACCCTTGCATAGATAAACTGGTGGAGCTTCCCCCTGAGCTGTTTCTGAATGTTCTACACATGTTCCATTTGCTTGTTCTATAACTGTTACCTCACGTCCTGTCGGAGTGGAAGGGAATTTTGCAAAGTTTATAGTCACTTCTGGACAAGTTATGTAATACACTTTAACAGCCAAAATAGAAATGCATGCACCCTGATCCCTGAATGCAATATACACTCCACGTTTAGTTACCGCTATACTCTTGACTTCTGTGTTTATATCAACTTCTGAATTTGTGTTGAACCTTCCTTCCCCAGCAGCAATTCGTCCCACTAGTTTATAACTTTCTGGTTCCCATGGGGGCTGTTCTCTAGTGGCCACATCAAACTCATAGTACAATAGACTGAATGTTTCTTTACAACTAAGTGCATTACCAGGGAAAAGTGAACAATCACGGATTGTGAATTTGATTTCAATGTAAATACGGTTGGCATTTCTTCTCTCTATGAATGGTGTCCATAGCCAATTGTTAACATTATGGTGAGCAACATCGCAAACAACGTACGATCGCCAGTTTATCTGTTTCTCGAAATTAGTGTATGACTCTTCAAGCCAGCCAGGTGTACTCGCCTGTGGTCCATACGGGTAACGTGTCCAGCCCAGTGTTTGTTCCGTCGTGGTGTCAAGAAGCATTACTTGCTCGCCGCGGACGCTGACAGCGGCGATTAGGGCGGTCGCCACCGCTGCGCAAACCCACATCATCTCGACGGCATAACATTAACTAATCCAACTGGTAAATACTGTATTTAGCAAAATAAACGTAATAAAACCACAACGCTCCCACTACATAATGACACAAAACCAGTCCTCGGTACTAAGGACTAACACTTCACTTTGTCCAAGATAAAGGATTGTCCCGTCATTTCTGTATGGGAATGTACTTCAAGTGTTCAGGGCACGATAAATTATGGTCGGATATTCTTACTTAGAAGAATCACAACAACGTTAATAATGTTTATACAGTTTCGTTTATGCACTAATTCGAAAATTTATATGAAAGTCCACATTTTTAATTTATATTGATCCCGTATTACCGAATCAAAATCTTGTAAATTTATTTCATTACATTCTTGACATGGACGCGCAGCACATTTTTGTGTTGCTAACAAAAATAATTTGGTAAAATTCTAAAGTTAGCCGGAGTCTCTGATAATAGTGACCAGATAACTTTAGAAACGATTTAAACATTGTCAGTAACACGAAATCTTCGTAAACCATTCAGGAACGTCGATTACTTTGAGTATTAAACCAACACAGGAGAAGAATTGACGCGCGTAACCCTCTGTAAGTTGGGTATGACCAGTGGTCATACCCGTTATATAAAACTGTTTGACTCGAGTCACGCGCCTGTCAACTACACTAGCGGCACGCTATGATGGCCGGTTTGACACATTACAATAGTGATGTGGAATGTCAATTTATTCTCGAACAAAAAACAATTAAGTTTTGTTTTTGTACCTGATTAAATAGGTTTAATAAAACAAAAATGTATATGTTTATTTAATTTATTTGAACGAACTGAATATTTGAATGAAAATGAATATACATACTTTATATGCACACAAGAAACATATGAATACAAAAGATACCAAAAAAGGTGCCACAAAAGGCCATAATTAATCAGATTCGTCCATACTACTATTTTCACTGTCGTCACTGCTATCATCACCTACATTAATAATTATATGTTCGTTTTCTATAATATTATCTATTTTCACATCTCTTTCATAATCTTCCCTTATTAATTTAACAGTTCTATTCACAACCTTTTCCCAGTCTCCTTTAGTCACATGTTCACAAGCTTCTTCTAATAATTTTAGCATTTTTTTTGTGGTAAATGGGGGTTCTGTATTGTGTCTTGCAGCATATCCCTTAATTTGAGCCCACACCAACTCAATCGCATTATACTCACAATGGTAAGGCGGTAACCGTATAACTCTGTGCCCATGTTCTAATGCTATTTCGTCAATGACGTATCGGATCTTGGTTGGTTTGTTTTCTTTTAAAAGACGTACTAATTCCGCTTTTAACATATTCATGTTTGCATCTACGCCATTTTTAACGTATTTCACGCCATAACCAAATGCCGAGTTGTGGTATATATCATATAAAAATAAAAATTTTACCTTTTGTATGAAACAGCTGATATTTTTTTGCGATTTCAGAGGTTTGTCCACATAGTGAAAATTGTTCATATTCACAAGTACATTCACCCCTTAAATGGTGCAAACTGATTTTTCTACACTTGTATACATTTTAGAAATCAATTTAATAAATAAATTTTGAGTCCTAAACCTAAAACTACATTCGATAAAATTTATGAATCTCTGCACATCACTATCGTCAATAAAGTAATACAATTATTTCCTTCAAAGTCGTTATCAATTAATACGGAACTTCATGAGCGGACAAACGTCAAACCGGCCTTCATAGCGTGCCGCTAGTTTACGTATGGTTAGCGAGGAATGAGCTCCGCTATAAATGCCGAATATGAGAGTATTTTCTTCTAAAAAAAATATTTAAAAAATCCAGTTTACTAAAGGATAACATTTATTTACTTCTGATGTATTATTTTATCCAAATAATGCAATACTTATGCAGAAAACTTAAGAAAATCGATCGATCTGAAAATGTTGCTACTTAATCGTACATGAAATAATTTGGGGAAAATATTAAAAATTAATCTTCCTACTTACTATTCGTTTAGAGACCTTTTTCATGAACCGCATTATAAATTGATCCCATAGAATTAAAATCACGATAGAATAGGAAGGGGTGAACGACTAATTTATAAGCTTTAAGTAAAATATGACTAGATATATAAATACGAACTTTGATCGTCTGTGGGATTATCAAATAATGATAAAAAATTCTTTCTATAAAACCGACTTTAAACGCCACTACAAAGTATAAAACAATTTTAATTTGTACATGTATGTTGAAGTCGGGTGGGCCTAAATATAAATGATGAAACCAATGCGCGACGCTAGCCCAACTTTGGCCGATCGGCGTATGAAGTCGGTTTTTTAAAGATATTTTTTTTACATAATTATTTTAAGCTTTTTAGTGTATATCTCTGATCGCGAGCAATTTGCTCTTAATCATTGAGTTCCTTCCTCCATCACCGAAGATATGAATCACCTTCTCTTCACCTTTTAAATAGGCCCAACCTTATTATGCGTTCTTTTAAAAAAAATTGTAATCGGTTCAGATTTGACGTAGTTATGGAGTAACATCTAACATTATATCAACAAAAATTTATATAGGAACCACCTCTGGAGTATGCCCTACTAAACAAAAAAAAATTATCAAATTCCATTCATTATTATATATTTTTATTATTTGGCGGAATAATTGCGTAACAAATATACAAAAAAATTCGAATTGAGAACCTCCTCCTTTTTTGAAGTCGGTTAAAATGATTGCATTATTATAACGATCGCAATGGTGTCTGATTGGCTGGTACTCTCCCACTATTGTTTAAAATGCATTGATGCAGCTAGAGCTCCATAAACTCAGCGAATTCATAAAATTAGTTTTTTTACTCAATTATTTCAAAAGTTATAGGTATATATTTCCATAAAGCCAGTGTGATATAACTTTCTAAATATATAAAATGAAAAGGTGACTGACTGACTGATCCATCAACGCACATCTACTATGACGTAGGCATCCGCTAAGAAAGGATTTTTTCAAATATAATACAAAAAATAATGAAAACGAGACAGAAAATGATAAGTTCTACGTAAGTCTTTCTTACTCGAAAATTAGGACTTTAATTTTATGAAGTCGGCCACACTGCAATAAAATTAGGGCTGGACAGCAAGATTTCATATGTCGATATTGGTGGGGGATTGTATAAATTATTTATACCGAAATATTTTTATCGTCTTACTAATGGTTCATTGACGAAAAGAAAATATTTAAATTCTATACATATTTGGTTCATTAAAACTTGGCGATTGAATTAAAGTACCCATACTTCTTATTCATCCCGCTAGATTTACCGGAAAGCTAAATAGCTTGGTGGTGTTTTATTACAGATGGGGTGGCTACTATAGCCATGGCGGCAGCCTAGCATTACAAACAAATATACACTTCGTTCAGATGAAGTAGATGAAAAAAATAAGCCTTCCAAGTAAAGTATGTAGGTACAAGTTTTAACTTACCAATCATAACTTTAAATAAAAATTTTTTTTTAGGGTTCAGTTTTTACTTTTTATGTTTCCTCCATGCTGGACTGAGAGAATATTATTCAACGCTGGAAAACGATCTTGTAAATCGAAAAAGTGAACTTTAAACCAGAGCCAATAACGTTTTAAAAAATCATAACAGCTCATAATGAGCTATCAGGAGCAGATTTTTTTCAAAAAGCATATTTTTTAATGTAACACATCAGATGATACTAATTATATAATTCTAAAGTAGAATTACTTTAGTTTTATACATTAGTTTTATATCAATTTCGACTAATAGTTTTTCAATTTCAAGAAGCAATGTTGCTGTAACTTGGTATTTGAAACATATGAAACCACGAAATAACTCTAAACTCTGAAATGCTAATTATGCTGTATTTATTTTTAAGGAAACATGATGTAGTCCTAACAGTTTGTACTTAATATACTTTTTAGAAATAGATACATCGTAAATTTCGCTTTAAACATAAATAAAACAAATGATGTTTCATTAAAAATGCTGTATGTTTATTTAAACAAGATTACTTAAAAAATCAATGTGTTCAATATTAATACCCACTACGTATTCAAATAAAAATTAAATGTCTCTCAACTTAATAAACAATATTATTAAAAATTATAAAAACCTATGACAAAGTACAGCACTCCCTGGTGGCTTATAACCTTAAATCATAACTAAACAGCTGCTCTAAGTTGATATACTGTGGTACCTACAGCATCCTTTCAGTATGAGATTGAGAGTATAGTGACGGAGTAAATACCTTGGTATCTACAAAATCTGTTAATAATCAGATAATCCTAAAGCTGGAAACAAACTATCGGACGCGGCTGACGGACGCGGCTTACGGACGCGACTGATAAGTGTGCACAGTCACAGTGCACATGGAACAAGGAATTACGACTATGTCTAATCGATGGTCTTTGCTGTTGACGAAGATTCTTCGTCGAAGAAACATGTCTAGTGAATTGGCATCAATGTATTATAGTGAAAATGCATTAAAAAGATCTTGTGACGGCTTGCCCGCAGAATTTAATCACTAATGTCACCATGGTAGGTAGGAAATAGATGGAGATGAAGTATATAAAGTAACTACTAGTCAAGCCGGGTGCCATCCGCCATTTTATGAGCCTTATGTACAACACATTATGTATTCACTCCTATTGGTTGAACTTCAGCTGTCAGCCTGTCAAGTAGTTGCGTGTTATTGGATTTGTGTCAATGGAGTATCGACTTGTCGATATTATTATAGGTGACGTTAAACGACTTGAATAAATAGGGTATTTGACTATAATAAAAATATCGTTTCAACTGGTGTCATCCTAAAAGATTATTATCTAAAATCATTATTCCATACGACAAAACTAAAAAATAAAGCTTTATTTAATTAGAAAACATTAAATAAAATTGCTATAATTCTGGCCATGGTCACGTGATCGAAAACGTTCCGTGATCTCGAATGACGTCACAGTCCACACCACCTATGGAATTCTCATTTTGTCAATACATTTCGACGTGTTTGTGCGGCGTAATAGGCTAATTTCGTCTGTTTTTCATCGTTACTATTTTATTAAATACCAAATAGTATGCGACACGCGGCCTAAACACATATTATAAAATTGTCATTGTTTGAAATGTGAACTGTTACGTCATGAGAGCAAATGGAACGTTTCGGCGGCAATTTATTTTTTTTTGAATTTATTTCTCGATGTTTATGAAAAATAATGAAAATTATGCCGAAATATATGTTTTGTTAGCTTCAGCATAGCATTATTAACAATTTAAGATGATTTTCTAAAAGTAGTCAAATAGCCTATTCTAATGCATTAGGTACTGCTCATCACCATATTATCAGATAATACAAGAAGTTTGGTGTTTATAGTTGATATCATTTGTCCGGTTATTTTAATACTTCACATAAATAATAAATGCTAGAATCTAATACCTCTATATAATAGACTAGTAGGGCGCGTGGGTGCGCGGCCCGCAAGCGGACCGCGGTTTTTCTATCGTCAAGTGGACTTTCAGGTCTTGATCATTTTCTATCAAAAAACCACTTCTATCTTTTATACTCTCCGAGATAGACACCGTTGAAGTTTGTATGGCCGCCATCTTGAATCCGCCATTTAGGATTTTTTTCAGCTCACTGCCAATTGGATGAGGTTTCGAGTGACTTTTGTTCGAGCACCCCCACCTATCGTCATTACCATGGCCGTGCTCCTCACCCACCTTCCAAACCCTCGATCATCATATCTCATCATTTGTCAGAATGAGAATTCTTTTATAAAAACAAATTTTGAAAAGAAACCGTATCAAAGTCTTGCATAGTTCTCAGCTTCAAGTCTATTCAATATTCGCCATATATTTTGTATGGAGAAAAAAAAATTCCGCCATGTTGGATTTTTTTCTATTCATCAAATAGATCTTTGGGTCCTGATCATCTTTTGCCAAGAAACCACTCTTCCATCTTTTATACTCGCCGAGATAGATACTGACGAAATTTGTATGGCGGCCATCTTTTTTCCGCCATTTTGAATTTTTTTTCAGCTCATTGCGAATTGGATGAGGTTTCGAGTGACATTTGTTCGAGCACCCTCCACCTATCTTCGATACCCTGACCGTGCTCTTCACCCGTCTCCGAAATCCTCAATCATCAGCTCTCTCCATAATTTTCCTCCGAATGAATTTTTGTCTTCTATACGAAACCATAAGTGAAAAAAAAATTTTTCATACAAAATTTTACAGGAGAGGTGATCAATCAGTCAGTGAATCAGTGAATCAGCACGAACAGCTATATATATATTAATGATAATGTCCGTGTTTTCTGCTGTCGTTTCCGGCTAGTGAAAACTTAAAGAAAAAAATGGATGGGTGCTGTAGGCGTGGAAAATATAAATATAACACACATCCCTCTACATAAAATATGAAAAAATCGTGTGATACATTTCTTTTCTGCGGTAAGAGCAAGAGGTGGATTTAATAATAATCCCTGTGCAATTCAATTACCGATTTTAACCGATTTTTATAAAACTTCGTAACTATCTGTAATTTGGTCCAACTTAAAAGATAGGATAGTTTTTGAATTGGGATAGTTTATTTGTTTTATTTATATAGATAAGAAGCGGTACGAAGTTCGCTGGGTCAGCTAGTAATATATATAAATTACGTGTCACGTTATTTGTCCACGATGGACTCCTAAACTATTTAACTTGTGTGATAATAATATATTGTGTGATATAAAATTAAATTTAAATTAAAGTGATTTTGATCAAACTTCGTTACTATCTGTAATTTAGTCCAATTTGAAAGATAGGATAGTTTTTTTTGATTAGGATAGTTTATTTGTTTTATTTATATAAAATATAAGTTGGCGGTACGAAGTTCGCCGGGTCAACTAGTATTCTATATTTTTTTATTTATATGTAGGGCATGCAGATAGCTGTCTCATGCTAAGCACGTCATGTTTCGACTCTACCACCGCTTATAGAAAGAAATTCTACTACTATGAGCCAGCAAGGTGCTCTTTTAATGAAAAGAAATAATGGTTTATAATTAACAAACGATTGATACATATTATAATTTATAAATGAGTACTTTTTAGGGTTCCGTACCCAAAGGGTGCCAACGGGACCCTATTACTAAGCCTCCGCTGTCCCTCCGTCCGTCCGTCCGTCCGTCTGTCAGCGGGCTATATCTCGTAAACCGTAATAGATAGACAGTTGAAATTTTCACATATTGTGTATTTCTATTGCCGCTATAACAACAAATAATAAAAATTAAATTAAATTAAAAATTAAGGGGGCTCCCATACATGAAAAAGGAGTCGAAATAAAATTTTATTTTTTACCCCGGCATGTGGGGTGTCATTGTCTAGAGCTCATTAAGTGGAGTTCAAATATATATTTTTTTATTTTTTAGCTACAAAAATGAAGAAATGGGGGGGCTGTCAAAGTTTTCGGTTTTAGACCAATTTTGTTAGGGATCTATCTCAAAAACTAAACTAGTAAGGAATTTGAAATTTTGGTATATTATGAATTATATAGTGTATTTAAACAACAATTACTGAAACACCGATTTATAATGCGGTTGGTAAGTTGTCACCAAAACAATCGAGCATTTTCCCCCATATACTAATTTATAGTACTTTCTAAGATATCTAAATAATCGACCGAGCGAAGCGAAGGTCTTTGAGTTAACTAGGGCGATTTGCACTTGTCCGTCCGTCCGTCCGTCCGTCCGTCCGTCTGTCAGAGCCTTATAACTTTTGAATTACTGAACGTAATTACTTCAAATTTAGATATAATATGTAAACCGATGGCCTCCAGCCGAAAATGGCTTAAAAAGTTATAAAAATCTTTATTTCAGGGGGGCTCTCATAGAAGCGAATGCGAAGTAAAAAAAAAAAATCGCGTTACATAAAATTGTTACGTATCATTTTAAAGATAATTTTGAACTGAGTACAAAAATATTTTTTTTTTAATTTTTCCCTTAAAATTGACGAAATGGGGGGCTTTCAAAGTGGCGATTTTATACGCTCGCTTGAAGACGCTCTCTAGAAAAATCCGCTATGGATTTTCAAACTGATTTTATGTTTTTAGGTCACTTATATCCTGTACTTGAACAACAAATACTAAAATTATATGAATATTATAAAGAAACGAGATTATTTAATTTTTAATGGGCGTCAGTAATTCATATAGCATCAACATAGCTTCACAATAATGCTAATAGATGGCGCAGTCAGTAACTATTCCCATGGAACTACGAGTTAAATTCAATGTTTGATAAATAATTCAATGTTTTCACTAACGTTCCCTAACCTTTACGGGCTACCTATAAGTTAGGTGATTGATGTTTTCTGTCAACTTATTTATCACGATCCTGTACGGGACACCTAAAAGGATATTGGGACGGATGTTAGGACTTAGGATTGTATTTAGGAGCTACCTACGTTAAGAGACTCCTACTTAGGGGATGATTTAGGTATGTTTGGTGAAAACGGGCATAATAATAATGTCAGTTTTGGTTATCATGTATCGATTGAATGAATAATCATGGGATACCGTTACCGCGAGGTCTCAGTTCGGGGCGAACCACTAGTGTATCTAGTTTTAAAAAATGATTTGGTCGTATGTACGGAACCCTAAAAGAGCGAGGCCCGACTCGCACTTGCCCGATTTTTTATATATGGTGATCTCTTTCAATTTCACAAAACGGCAGCGAAACTGTTTGGATATTCCAAGATCTTTAAAAACCTAAATCCACGCGAATAATATGTACCTGATAGAGTACAAACGTACGTTACGTAATTATTATAACCTATAAATACTACGTGTACATAAATGCTTGATTATCGCTTCACTCCTTATCGATGTCGATAGTTTCGAAGCACACTCCCTAATGGGCGGCCATTTTATGAGTTTTTTTTTTGTAGGTATGCACCCGATTTTTGTAGGTAAGGCACCTCCATGTATTTGCTACCTTCATGAATGTCACGCACGAAAATCGTAGTGTACTTTATATTCTCTTTGACACGAACGTGCGAGCTCCCGAATATTCATTAAAGTCCTTCTCTGTGGTCATTCTGACGCACGGACGCGTCCCGCACCCCGTGCATAGCGTCCGCGGACGTTTTCGCATCCAGCGGGCCAGATTGCTCTCGGACGTCCGAACGCTCAAGGTCACGTCCGCGACTTACGTCCGATAGTGTGCACAGTTCAGTGTACGTTTAGTAACCAGATCCCTTATAAGTCGCGTCCGTAAGCCGCGTCCGTCAGCCGCGTCCGATAGTTTGTTTCCAGCTTAAGTCCTTACAGTACACCTAAGTGCACTGCACTGCTAAAAAGTATTGATAACTTTTTTGAAGTATCTGTATAATATTGAAAAAGAAATTGTGTCTTAGTATTTACAGCATTTTTGAGTACGTTTAAAAATATGAATAACAAAAAATATATAATATAAACATGCAGAGAAGGTCAACATAGTATCTTAGAAAAATAATGTCATAGGAAAACGAAAATCCGCCAATCCGACGCAGTATCTTTTTCTTCCAAATATATAAAAAAGTCATTTTGTTATTTTTCGAAATAAGCTAGATCGCTTTCCAGCGTCAATATAGTCCAAAGTTTCTAGCTGTATCTTTACGCAAGTACTAAAAGCCTACAAAGAGTCAATCTAATAGCAAAGGCATATTATGACTAAAATAACGGCAAGAGCCTTCTATATAGGGTACCATGTTAAAGATCTCGAACAAAAAAATTTACTCTCGAATAAAGTAACTCTGTTGTAAATAATTATTAGAAGATTTTATCGAAAGTCGATAATCGATAGTGTCAAATCCCTAAAATGCTTACACATATGATGCGATTGTTTCATGTAATGATAGAGCGTCCCTGTGTGTGAATGTGATTGTGTGCATATACTTTAAGGTAATGTTTGCTAATTATATTGTGTGCGTGCATAGCGACGTGATGGAAAAATGCACCTGTAGTACGCAAGTTTTCATGTGTGCTACCTCGCCCCCCACCGTAATTGACAGACTTTTTTGCAAATAAATTAGGGGTCAAGTCCTCTCCTGTGTTGGTTTAATACTCAAAGGTCGATTATTATGAAATAGGATTGGAAAAAAGATTAGAATCGATAATAAATTAGTCGTAACTCCTAGTTCCATGGGATACTACGAATGGAAGTAGTTCCATGCTGCAGTCAGTTCAATAAACTATATGAAGTAGGTAGGTACCTTGCCTGCATTGCCGGTATTGCCAATAGATAATGCAGTAGTACCACGGTAGGTAGGAAAAGTAGTACCCACTACCCCACTTATAGGAGTCAAATTCGTCGTTCACAGCATAGTTCACTGCTTGGCAAAAAAGAGTAGAAATGAATAGGAAAATCTATCACAAATTTTTTTTAATTTAGCAACCTGAACTAGCCCGAATAGTAAGACAGATTACTTTTGATACCTACTTTATTGAAATCGAACTTTAATCGAAGTACTACACGTATTGATTCCAAATTACTTGCTATTTATTTCTTTACATACAATTTAATAAAAATAATAATAATTTACAATACTACTAAATAATTTGCAAAAGAAAGTAAAATTTTAACCTAAATTAGTTACTAAAATATATAAAAATAAATTATATCTATAGATATTTATGTGTTTGGGACCACATTCCCATAATATTATGCATGTTGCAGCGTTGCGCACGGACTTATTGATCAAAATGCAGTTTAGGTTTTAAGTTTAATTATAATATTTAATTTATTTGCTTATTACAATGAATACTATTTGTCCAAAATATCGTCTTCCAAATATTCCGTTTCCGGAAAATTGACATCCATAGTTTGAGTTGAGTTTCCCGCAACATCCCGCCCTTAAATGAGAGATGAGATGAAACTTCATAATCAGAAATTGAAGATGATAGTATCTTCAATTTCTGATTATGAAGTTTCATCTCTTTTACTCAATTATTATGAAGGTACTCTTTCTTCTAATATTCTCCTTATAGTTCTAACAGATTTACCTGAGTAGCAAACAAACAAAATAGAGTTAAAAACAAAAACATATTTTATTAAACAATAACACATATTATTATTTATCAGTAAACTATTACTACATAATATCAAAATATTATCATACTATTAGTTTGCCAAATATCGTGTAAGTATCAAATAAGTTTGGGTATACTATTCGCATTCTGAAAAATTAACAATAACATAACCTCTAAATAATCATGTTCATCGGAAAAATCATCACTGACAGCTTGAAAAACATGCTTTGTAACAACTTAACAGTAATATTAACATTTGTTTCACTAAAATAATAAACATACCCGTCATGTCAGCGGTTCTTTCCGAAAATATTGTCAAGTTCCGACAAAATATTTCTCGCTTCTTATTTCACAAGAGAACGCCTCTACAGTCTACACGAGTGGTCTATATATAATACACCAATTATAAACTTTAAAGATCACCTCTTGAATTGAAATACGGGTTGTCCTACTAATATTATAAAGGCGAAAGTTTGTGTGTATGTTTGTTCCTCTTTCACGCAAAAACTAATGGATGGATTTGGCTGAAATTTGGAATGGAGATAGATTATACCCTGGAATAATGGCTACAAATTATCCCCGAAAAATCCAAGGTTCCCGCGGGATTTTG